>OY041600.1:6257500-6882500 GCA_955876795.1 Eupithecia tripunctaria
ACAGTCGGTTTATAGTTTTTTAAAACAAAATTAAACAATAACAATTACGTCCCTTCTAAAAAATTCCGTTTAAACGGGAACGGGAAATAGCGCCCCGCCGCGCCGCCGCGCCATTGCATCGTCGTCGTCGAGTTGTCGTAGAGAATCCAACCATGTAGGTAGATAAATAATAATAAAAATATCTTTTTTTTAACATATTTTCCGTTTTTCCTCAATTTATATTGCGCGAATTATGATGACTCGCACTGTATAATGTGCCGATAGGCGCTTAATATCATTCATTACCTAAATCCCGGCTTTATTAGTAAGTTATCAAGCTAAGCTAGGTAAGTATAGATAGGAGATGATTAATTTAAGAGCACCTACACACTAGCTAACCTCGGAGCGGAATGTTTATAAACAAGCCTCGACACAAAAAATTTGGTTCACTTGTAGTTTGACGAATTCATTATGAATGTAAGCGGGTTAACTACGAACCTTCCAACACAAACAAAGTTCGTGTTCGTAGTTAACCCGCTTACATTCATAATGAATAAGTTCACTTGCTTGACGTAGAGTTTCAGATATACGAGTAATTGTAAGTAATTATTTATTGAAGGATCAAAAATCGACAAGTAATGTAAATGCAGCATTAAAAGACGCGACAGCACAATTAATTTGTTTAGAAACTTCTAGACCTTCGTGATACATCGTCGGCCTCATCTTCGCTTTCCATCAGGGCCTGTAGGTACTCTTGAAAACGAAATCGAAGTTTTTGATTCGTTTTCGTGCAAACGCTAATCTCGACATAAGAATTAGTTTTGCACGACAACGTAAACGAATCTACGATTTTCCTTTTCCGAGTAGGCCCAGCATAAGATTGCGGTCAAACGAAAGTCTATTTCAGATAAAAAAAAAACATTCTACATCGAGTTTGGCTAGTGTTTAGGTAAAATCCACTAATGCTGGTGTTCAGCGAAAGATTATGTAATCCTTCAATTAGGCAGCTTCGTCGGTTAATTTGTATGAAAATTCGTGTCGAAAACTGCAAAACAACTGTTTTAAATTTAATCAACTGTTGGTGAACTGGAGTCCAGACCTCCTGCCCAGAAGGCCTATTATATTATTATTCTTAAAAATACGCAATCGTATGTTTCGATTTGTTTTTTTGTGCCAATTTGTACTATAAATCGGCTTATTAGTAGAGTACACCGGCCACTACGTGTTAGAGAGAGAATTATAATTAATTTTGTTTTAAAAAACTATAACTGACTTCAATTTTTAAAGTTTTTTCGTGGATTTTCATGGATTTCGTTGTCAGATCTATACCAAATTAAAATGGGACCACACGGGAAGCACCAGCTTTCATATAATAAAATCACGAAAATCGGACCACCCGTCAAAAGTTCTGAGGTAGGTGATACCCTATAATAAAAAAATACAGTCGAATTGAGAACCTCCTCCTTTTTTTGATGTCGGTTAAAAATAGGGCGAATACTACGTCGCCAGTGGCGTTCACCGAACCGTATTGCACTTCCGCATGGGCGGGCACTCAGAGTGCTATTTTAAGGTGGATCGTTTTCTTGTTGGCGCAAGATGAAATTTTTCGTGGGTTTTTTTTGCCTTTTACAGAGAATAAAAAACTATCAAAAAAGTTATTTGCCACATATCGTTAACAATTTTTTCGAACCCAATCCATCTTAGAACATTCTTTAATCTTTCAGAAAAAAAACATAATATACCTAATTAAGATCTCGCGCCAACGCGAAACGAATAACCTTATTAAGAGTTTATGTCACTGGTTCATTATCCAAATCATATTAATAACATAATTCATACATAATGGATCTCTAATCTACTTAACTACTTCAGGAAACTATCAGATCATGAATTATCGCGTCTATAATCGTAAATTGAGATGATGGTTCGTTTCCGTTACAATTAGAATAATTTGTTTCAGGTCACCTTCCGTTCTAAAATTCAACTAAACACATATCCACACATAACATTGAATATTAATTAATTAATGCCACACATTTATATTAATTTATGAATATTGAAGGTAGAGTCGCTATACTGCACTAACCAAACTCGAAATAGAATAGGTATGTAAACAAACCTCTAAAAGTCGTGTATTTTCGCGTTATATTATATGTATTACGCAATTTACATTAGATAACTCGATTTGAGATCCTTCCTTCAATAAATTAATATTGCTTACAATTGAAACTCGACGCCAAGCAAATGAGTTTTAGTCGTGGCTTGTTAACAAATATTCTACATGGTGTTTTGCTAGTGTATAGATAGACTAAACAGTTTTCCGAGTAAATAAGTTAAGCACATTTGCATGGTAATATATAGAATTTAGCTCGTCCGCGAAACGTGGAATTTTGGGTGGAATTAATTAACGATACATAGGGAAATAACCTCATAAATAGAAGATAATTTTAATTGAAAGCATGGAATCCATACTCCATAAAACTAAACACACGTAACTTAATATAATAACTTACCCATACTTATACATATAAGTACATAGTTTTATATTAAGTTTTATATGTTTTGTATTAGAAAAGAAAATTATAAATCAAGAATAAAAACTATTTAGAACCAACATTTAGAATTCAAAGAATTTTACTTTCTGCAGCCAGTTAAAAATAATATACAAATAGCTCAACTGATCCCTATGATATGAATACAAATAGAGATCGTCACCAAGTAAAGAAGAAAACGAAATTACTAAGAAATCAAATAAGATTCCAAAACTGTTTCGACCTAGACTACCCTCAGTAAGGGACCTTGATAACCAACTAAATCACGAGATAAAGGTTTTGGGACTCCCTAGCTTTCTTAGAAAAGTCCCTAACGCACTATAATAAATCTATATTATATAAAAGAAAGTTGTGTTAGTTACACTATTTATAACTACTACTAATAAAAGAACAGCTGAACCAATTTGGCTGAAAATTGGTGGGGAGGTAGCTTAGAACCAGGAGATGGACATAGGATAGTTTTTATTTCGTTCCCGGCTGAACGAATCTTGATGAAATTTGGCAGGGAGGTAAATGGTATCCCGGGAACGGGCATAGGCTACTTGAATAGAGCGTGCGAAGCCGCGGCCAAAAGCTAGTAACTAATAAAATAACTTACCTAAGCACTCTTATGAAGTTTTAACCTTTAGTACATTAATCAATAATGTCATTCTAACCTCATGAATGTATAAAATAACATCAATGTAGGTCAGGTCAGATGGTTTTGACGACGACGTGACGTGACGACAGGATGCCGCCGTGACGGGCAAATTATCGTGTCCTACTAGTTGAGTTTAAGTTGCTAATTGTAGATACTATTTTTATCGAAATTCCAAAGTTTGCAAAGATAGATTCAGGAGATGTCAATGACTTGCGTTACATACCTACAATAGGGTATATGCATGTGATTTCAAAATGGCAAAAAATATATATACGTATTCTCTATTGATATAGAAATATATCTACATATTTATTTTTGCATTTTGAGATGTTTTTATTGTAGAATTTAACCATTGAAAAATTGATATTTTAAATCTCAATCGCAAAATTTCAAAACGCTACGCCATTGACTAGAGCGGACGTGACATCACTGTACACATTTCTTCTTTTTTTATTCTGCTTGCTGCACCATGATTTGACACTATTCTGCCCACTTGATATTTCGTATTGTCGATTATTTTCAGTTTTTTCGGAAAACCTCTTTCCTGAGATGATCACTACCGAGGTCGTCACCAAAGGTTTTAATCAAGTGTGTACGTCGACGTCAAATAAACATGGCGCCAATATGTAAGCGTTTTTATCACCCGAAAATTATTGTAGTTTTGATTTGTTTTTTTTACCTTGTTAATGCGAAATTCAGTGAGCGTATTATCATTCCACGGTTAAATAATGACCTAAAGAATCGATTAAAACAATAAAAAAAATCGATGCATATACCCTATTATGTAATAATTATCCTACTTCCTATCCTGCTACTATTATAAACGCGAAAGTTTGTAAGAATGTTTGGATGTATATTTGTCACTCTTTCACGCAAAAACTACTAAACGGATCGGGCTGGAATTTTGCAGTTCCTGTTGGATATAAATCACCTTTACAAGTTTTCATAGGGCCAATGCGAGAAAAATCGCGGGTCGCAGCTAGTATATTCCTAATTTAATTAGGCATTATATTCAAAAGAAAGTTTTTGCCAAGCGTTGGTTCATTGTATGCGTTAAAAATTGTTGTTGGGTACGTTATGAATACATAACTAGTTTAAAACTATAATATATCGAAGGTTTTTACTATTATAGAGCCTAAGCCCTCAGACTCAGGGTATTTTTAGGTAAGTTTGTAGATTTCCTCAGGGAAGTACGCGGGTTCAAACCCCGTCGAAATCTTTATCAATTTCAGATTTTATTTTGTTTTATTTGATTCATTACAATATTTCGGTAAAATTAAGAGAGTAAGCCCCCAATCTGATGTAATTACAAGGGGTCAGCTAACGATGAACGCCAATTTATACATACCTTGATAGAAACAGAGCCTACAATATTTCTGATCGGTGGTGATATCTATATCGTAGGTATCCATTTTGAATGGAGCATAAACGTAAACAAACCGCCCATACTTAACCTAAAATTCACTTTGTTGGCGCGTCCTTTTACGTAATTTACATTACCTGTCGATTTTAGATCCTCCCTTCAATAAAAATTGCTTACAATTATATCTGAAACTCGACGCCAAGCAAGTGAGGTTTTGTTATTTGTGTAGTACTTTGTTTACTAACATGCTTCATTCAAAATGGATAAACCATAGTTCGAAAATATATTATCTTTGAATATCTTCTTATCATGACAGGAGCTGATTACAGGTTCTTTGTCACCTCTTTGTGACACATTCCTTGCCTTGCCTAAAAGTACTTGGAACACATCAAAACAAGTCAATAACATTTGCCTTGTTTATTTCTTGACATGTTTTTTCAATATCATGATATCTATTAGATTAAAATAGGTAAACTTAACCTTGGACAAAATATTGGAAGACATTTTGATTTCGTTAAATTGCAAATTACTAAGAAACGTAGGTAAGGTACCTACAAAACGTACGATTTTTAGCCATAGCAAATCAAGTGTTAGGTACCTACCTGAGGCCCGACGTTAGTGCAAAATTAACCGACTGTTTCTGTATCAATTATTTTATAAGCAAACAATAGATAAGTTGACAAGCGTTATTATTATTATAGTTACAGTCAGAAGACAAATAGAAGGTACCTACGAATCATAATCAAATAATATTATATTGAAACAAATCGCAAGCGCCTCTCAGATAAGTTTCAATACTTCGAGGATTTTTTTTAGGTATGTTAGATAAAAAAAACCCAGATAGATAGGTGAGACGGTGACGACTTTGTTACGAGATCGTAATTAATTCGATGTTTTAACGTTTTGACCTAAAAAAATAACATGCAGCCAAATTGAAAAACCTTTTCTTTTGAATTTCAAAATATTGTTGTAATGTCCTGAAAGGACACATCGAAAACTTTAATCAGTCAATGTGAAATTGATATCAAGATTGATAATATTTAGATCGATCATTATTTGACCACTATTTATTGAAATAATAGTGCCTTTCAACCATTATCTTCGGGAATGTGTGACGATATCTAGTCTTAATCGTAATCGTGGATAACGTCATTTATTTGGTACAGTCAACAAACATCAGAAGCACAGATCCTCAAATTAGATGCTTACTATTGTTCGTTGTTATCATTATCTTTGGAAACCAATTCTAAACAATCTATCAGTTCTTTTTGATGGTGTGGCAACAAAATAAAAGACGACTTAGGTAGGTATAAAAAAACGTTTGTTTCTAAAATCCTAAGCTCAAGAATCGTGTCAGAACAGAACTCAAGGATTTTTAAGTGTCGGCCGACGACGACGCGGCATTAGGCATGAGGTCGGCATGAGAATGGTGACTTTCCAGTTTAACAAAGAATAACCCACTCTATGATTGTGACTTGATTTTGCGAGGAAATCAGAGCAGCTGTACCTACTGGTGTTCAACTCTGCTTACTTTCTACATTACCTACCTATTTTAACTGCTTACAATAATATTTAGCTAATCGGTCCTAGTGTTCTATAGCCTAATCAAAAAGCAAGCTCGATTAACAAGTGCCTACTTATTTCTATATCATTTCAGTTCATATTCTTTAGGAAAGCAGGTTCTTTATTTACAGAAGTGTTTCAAACAGGATGTAAAGCATAATTACTGAATTGCGTGCGATATTAGTCATCGGTTCGCAGAATCAAGAATTTTGTTTATTTGTATTTGTTTAGTAGGTACTTGTTCACATTAAATGAGCATTTATAAAACAGGGTTTCACGACGGGAAGCAAAGATGCAAGTAGTTTTATGAGAGTGTAAGTTATAATAACTAAATAGTAAGTCCGGTCTTTGAACTTGCTCAGATTGTTTGATGACAAATAAAACCCCACAGCTGTCGCGTCGAGTTTTAAGACGCTACAAGAGGGTCCGCTTACAATAAGAGCCAGGTAGACGCCTTGTTTATAGTGAGCGTTTGTTGTTCCATTGTATAGTTTGGGAGGATGTTACCTGAAGATTATGTGGATCAACTTACCGATGTGAGCGAGATCGATGATTGGGATCTCGCAGCGAGAAAGCAGCGTCTCCTCTTGCTTGGCTGCCATCGTGCAGGACAGGTATCCGCTCGCTTCGAAGACTCACGCGCGACTCAGCCTTATCACTGACTCTCACAGTAATTAGCAATTAGCGATCGCGACACCCGAAGATAATTTAATAATACGATAGTAAGCACTAAACACCGAACGGTACCCGGACGTTAAAGTTTATTAAAGTTGTGAATGGTCTTTTGATTACCCCTGGTATAGAAGCGTTCAGAACTCATCTGCATAACCTTGTAGTTCCTGCTCGTGGCGTTCCGCGATCTGACGTAGCAGCAATAAGCTATGCTCACTTGACACATTAAAAATTGGTTTTTAGTTCTCCGTAGCAGCAAGTAGAAGTTTTGTTTTTCCTCGACGTGTGCGAGTATCGGCGTCGTGCGCCCACCGTCCGGACGAGTTTCGAATGTCTCTGTGCGAACTGGCCCACCGTGTGCGATGAGCGTTACCCTGGCATCCGATCTGCTCTCACTTGTATATCATCGCGTAGACTTTCGCAATCTATTGGCGTGTTGAAACTGTTTGTGCTGGGTTGAGCACGCGGTGCGTATACCAGGCAGACGGCGAGACGCGAAGCGGGCGAGGGTCGGGGCGAGACTGCGGCGCGAGGGCAGCGGACGGACGCAGTCGCCGTGACTCAACCGACCAACCGTCGCAGCTAGGACCCTCGCTCGCGGCCCACTTCACTCCGTTGGTTGCCGTAGCTCTGCTGTTACACTGTGTGTGACGACGCCGTTGCCCTCCGCATGGCGCCGCCGTCGTCACCTCGCGTGCCATTCACTTCCAACATAATTCGATGCCTGTCGGGTCATTTTCCTGCGTGCAGGATTTCAAACAAGGCCCACATCCTGTCTCCTTAGCAACAGCTCCCCTACGTTTAATCGTATTCATAAGTCGTTACTAAAACAATTGGTATCGAATTCAGAATATATAATGTAAATACCTAAAATGCATTTACAGGACGTTCTTAAAATACGTTAAGTGCCATCTGTACTTAATCGAACTTAAACTTGAACAGCGCCATCTATATTTAACTATGTATATTAAAACTATGTTCGCTGATTAATAATTTATTTATGTTTCCATTTCAACTGTTTTTCCTTCCCAAGGGCTGCGTGTACAATTGCTTGAAATGTAAAATGAGATTGTTTTATTTGTTTTTATGTCGTGTTGATCATTTCAGGCACCTCTCGAAGAAGGAAGATCCGACGTAACCGCCTCGCATGGCTCTTTGTACGTGTTGTTCGAATAGACGGCGGTTGCTTTGGAGCTCGTCAGCGGCCTCCTTATTTAGGGGATCCTCGGGATTTGGTTCCTGGAAGGATTTATTGAAATTACTAACCTAATCTATTTATAAGTACAAATAAAATGCCTGGGCTTATTTCGCAAATAATTTTTTCCGAGGATTGAAAAATATTTTTTCATTACTTATACTCGGAAAGTAGGTCGGAAGCGGGATCAAAGTAATACTTTTAAATCTATCATGGTTATTAATACTAAAGTTATTCAGTTATTCCGTGATCATGGGCAACTGCCTGGGAAACTGTGCCGAAATATTGGAAAGCTTAAAATTCAAATCATGGTAAATATCCCGTTATAAATAACTTTAGAAAGTAATACTTTTCGTCCCGACGAAAAGTAATGACAGCTGTGACCTCACATTTTTATCGAACCATGCATTCGAACTTTCTATAAAACCACTCAACTTCAACTTCTTGTGCGATGTTTTTTGTGTCTGGTTTGACGCAATTCATATAGCCACTCAATTACAGCATAATGTAAAATCTAATATCATAATTTACTTTCAACTGTTTCTTTAAAATAACATATACAAAAATCTTTACCGAATTCATATATTTATTTTTACTTTCCTTGTATTCGTAATGAAAAGCACAGTGTTTACCTCGGGTGAAAAAAACTTATTTAGTCCCTTGAACTATAAGCGCCGCCGCCGCCCCGCCGGAGCAGCGTACCGTCTCGGGACTAAATAAGTTACTTTCATCCCTTGGGTAACAATGTACTTTTGTAAAGGCCCATACCGGAGCGAAAGTGGCGCCGCCACCTATTTTATCTTAATTATTATTACGTATAACACACGAAATTTTAAAAATCAATCGTTTAGTACACGTTTCCAACGTTACTAGAATTTGACAGTTCCTCAGAGATGTTCAGGTCTGTTTGTATGGGAAAATTGTCAGTCGGGCGCGACTGATTTTGGGTAGATGTTTGATTCAATTTGAAAAATTCTGCTTCTAAATATTTTCAAAATTACGCAATCTGAACATATTATTATTAGTATTATTGAACGGGTATTTCCGACCGCGTCATCCCGTGACCACGGCAGTGTTAAAACCTGTTGAAACGTCGGCAAAAATACATTTCTGCATCTAATTTGACATGTATATTTGTAGGTAAATCAAGGAATTCCCAGAAAAAATTGTATCATCAGCTGTTGCGCATGTTTTGGTTCTTATTCATATTCATCTTTATCTTGTACACGGGTGAATTTATTTTCATAGAATCTGTATCAAACAATTTCTTGAAATTCATAAAATAAATAATCATTTGATGCCTTAATCTAAAATACAGTTTAGATTACACTAGTGTATGTGTGTGACATTTATTTTAAACATGACATTTATTCTTAACTAGCTGCGCCCCGCGGCTTCGCACGCGTTGTTCCTATGAAAACATTAAAAGGTGATTTTCATCCCACGGGAACAGGTTTATGGGATAAAAAGTAGCCTATGTTTTATTCCAGTATTAGAATTACCTGTATGCAAAATTTCAGCCAGATCCGTTTAGTGGTTTTGGCGTGAAGAGGTAACAAACATCCATCCATACATCCATCCAAACTTTCGCCTTTATAATATTAGTGTGATGTGATTCCGTTATAAAATATATTTTTCTGATATTTAATTATTTATTACTAGTTTATGCCCGCGGCGTCGCACGCGTTGTAAGTATGAATTTTTTAAAACCACAGTAGACCTACTTTCTTCCATTGGCGGATCCAGGGGGGGGGGGGGGGGGGGGGGGGGGCATGGGGGCCATGCCCCCCCCCCAAGAGTTCCATACTATCGACTCAATTTTACGATTAAATTCAGATGCACTTTTACACGGGCCACGGTTTGGTTTCCATTCCACCCCTCTGGTTGCGACACTGGACTTCCTTCTTACTTACGTCAACACGTAATGTGTGTGGATTGCTCGTATTTTTCTTTTAATAAAAACTTAGTTCTAAATTACAAAAACGCTCTTTATTTGACTAAAACCTACATATATATTTATTAAATAAAATTACTCGTCTAAGTATACCTCGGTATTGGATTTAACTTGAAAAGATAAGTTAAGTAAAAGAAAAAGTAGTACAGTGTGCGCGCATGGTACTCGCGAGTAAGCGAACTTGCGAAGAAAGAAACGTACGCGTTCCCGCTTTCGTAACATTCAATTCAAACAATTTAATACACAATACAGAGAGATGACAAAAATATCACTGCTTTTTGCATTTTAATTTGTTTTTTGCATTGAGGTGTTCTTGCCCTTTATTAGCAGAGCCCTTTTAAGAATACTTAGCTAAATAAGTACGTACGTTAGAGTTATATCGTACTCGTAACGTATCCAATATTTGTAGTTAGTTCAATGTAAAACTAACTAACAGATGTATCACCACGGGCGTGGCGAACATCTTTTGCCTCTCTCGACGTGGCCTGGATCTGAACTAAAGCCTCCTTTCAGTTTTCAGTTCAGTTGCAAAATATCTAACAAAACGACAAAACAGCAAAAAAATTCGGTTACATTGTCCTCTGTTTCGTGGTCCATTTTTAATAATACATGGTCTCGATCTCACAATAAGATCATTTTGACTACTAACGCGAGAAATTAATTAATTATTTTGGTTTCGCGGCTTGCTCCGCTGGAGTACTGTCTCGTCTCTGGCTGTGCCCATGAAGGCCCCCCTTATACTGAAATGGAAGTTTCTGATTCGTTTACGTGATAAGCTAATCTTATGCGAGCGAGAGTTCATTTTGTACGACAGCGAACACAACTTCGATATTCCTTTTCCAAGTAGACACCAGATTTTGATTTTCGTAGATTCTTTAGGGCAGGGCTCATCTATTTTGTTGTAAATCGTTAAAATTTTATTATTATCATAACTTACTATCATAGCTTTCGCGTCTTGCTAAGCATACCTCACCAATTTCAAAAAGACTCACCGATATTCATTATGTATTTAACAATTCCTCCTAACAATTCAATCTCAGTCGCACACTCTTTAAAATTTTCAGGGCTGTCTCTGCTTGCTGATTGTTTTTCATACTGATGTGTTTCTACCACTGCGCACTTACTTTTCCCTAAAACCCGGAAAAGTCCCTAAAAAATTCGCGGCTCGCTTCGCTCGCCGTGGTTTATTGTTAGTAGTGATGCGTGACTCAAATTCTTGGGCTACGACCTCGCCTTATGAAGGTATATTAGGTATATTCTTTGTTTTTTTCACCTGACCCCCCTTTACAGAATCCTGGCTATTAGTCCAGTCATTTAAGCGTAAATTAGGTAAGAATCTCGGAATTTAGGATACCCAGCTGTAAGTCTGTAAATACTTGTATATCGACACCCTAAAAGTTGTCTCAAAACCTACATATGGTAGGGTGTGCGCAACTATTACATTTCAAGGTCAAAGGTCACGAAAAATAGTTTTTTTGTAAATATCTCATTTCCTATGGGTTTCTTGCTATTTGTAGAATTTATTTTGTGAACCATTGTGAACCCTGGCAACAATGATCTGTTTCCTCTTCTAAGTAGTTTTTGTGAAGGACGCGGGTTCAAGTCCCGTCAAAGTAAATTGTACTTATTATATTTATTATTATACTATATTACACAATCCAAGTAATGCACTTACTGGAGAGTGTACAAAGAAAAGCAACAAAAATTCCCATAAGCCTTCACTGAGAGACTAGATGCCCTACGCCTCACTACTCTGGAGAACAGACGCCTTCGTGGTGATCTGATAGAGACCTTCAAAATCCTATTACACACTTACAACCTGCCTGACATACACAATATATATACCCTGAAGGTACTATTTAAAACAGCTAGAGGCCACAGTCTCAGAATAACCCGTTCATCATCAAACACCAACATTGCCCATCACTCCAGAAGTAACAGAGTGGCGCACAACAGGAACCAGCTTCCTGAAGAAGTTTTAACAACTCCCTTGGTGAACAGCTTTAAAAACAGACTCGACCACTGGCTACCAACACACAATCTGACCACTAGTGACAAACTGTAGTGAAAAATTTAGAAAAAAAAGCACTATGGTATAAACATACCAGCTTTAAGCTGCTTGTCTATTATCCAATAATAATAATAATCAGGGTTGGAAAAAAAACAGTTTTTTTTATATTTTATAAAACAAACTGAAAATGTTTAAATGTTCAAAATGTTTAAAACAAGTGTTTTTTTTTTGTTTTATTTGTTTTTTTTACTTTTACCAATTTCAAATCGATTATGTATAGCGAATAATAAAATATTTAATCCATATCTAAACTATTTCCTAATTCACATAGTAAAAATTCACAAAACAATAAATATTTACTATTTGTTGCGTATCTTAGTATCTTTAATCTAACTATCAAAAAATATTATAATTATTAATCAATACAAAACACTTTACATACACCTTATATGTACTGTAGAGAACTAGTGAGAGAACGGGAAATACCCACTAATCCAGTGAATTACTTTCCAGGGAGTTACCTTTGCATGCAGTGTACAGTGTATAAAACGGCCAACATAGAGACTTTTCACTTGTAAATTTATTTAAAGCTACTCAGAGTTCTACATTATTTATTCGTTTAGATTTATTTCCATTCATTTGCAATAAACGGTAGTTTTAACCCATGTTTTTATCGTCATGTTACGTCATACTGTGTTTTTAAACACTTAATAAAAAACATAGTTTTATTTCAAACTGTTTTAAACACTGTTTAAAACACGTGTTTTAAAACAACTTGTTTTAAACATGCCAACCCTGATAATAATAATAGTATTTGAGAGTTTGAAATAACCAATAATACTTGCATACATGAACAGCCCTTGTCAGTCCACTGCTGAAGATAAGCCTTCCTTGATAAGCTCCTTTTTGGCTAGTCTGAGAGGGAAATGTCGTAATCCCCACTCTGGGCAGCCAGTTGGGTATTACAGTTAGGTGGTGACCCAGAACAGATCTAATGACACTTACCAGGAATAAATACTGAAGACCGTAGACTATAGAGTTGACAGTAAGCACTGGCTTCCAGTCTTCTCGGAGTATATTCAAGCAAACATTCCCTTCAAGATCTATGTTTGGGTGGTATACAGCTGTTTCACATTTTACTTTAGGTGGCTCGTGAGGGTAATTTGGGCCTACCTGTAAGATAATTACTTTGTTTTACACATAGTTTTTTTTATGTTTCATGTCAATCAGAAGAAACAGACAAATAACTTATTCACAAATACATATTATAGCAGGTCTATCCAGGCTCTAGTAATAAATATGTCCACGTAGTAGCTCAGTTCTGGCTACAGATAGCCAAACTGCACAGAGGCTAGCCCGTACAGGACAATGTTATAGTGCACAAATGCATGGCTAAACACATGTGTACTCTCTATTCCCTTGATCTTATAATCCGAAGGGACAGACAGAAACAACCGGGGAGAGATCAGGCTTTACTTTTATCTTTATCTTTATGTGTAACTATAGTCTGACTAGCTGTGGCCCCATGCGGTTTTCCTATGGAAAAGTTTAAAGGTGATTTCTATCCCACAGTAAGTAAGTAAATTAGCCTATGTTTGATTCCAGGATTAGAAATACTTGTATGCAAAATTTCAGCCCGATCCATTCAGTAGTTTTGGTGTGCAGAGGTAACAAACATCCATACAACCATCGAAACTTTAGCATTTATAATATTAGTGTGATAGACCCATATTAGTATTTTACATGGTACAATATTGGTATTCAAAACATTCAAGATTCAAGATAACTCACCTTAAAACTAAATACAAATCTTCCACCTCGATAGAAACCTTCATCTGGACATATTATTAATTTAAAATTTAGTAGGTCATCTGCATCTGGGAATTCTGTATTGCATGTTTTAGGCAGATTTAGTTCATTCAAATCTGAAAACGAAATATGTATCCATTTAGAAGGTAAACAACTTCTTATTTTCGAAACTTCACAAAATGTATTCAGAAAACACTTTTATCCTTGGTGGATCCTAAGGATATTGTTGGCAAGATATTAGTGAAATAGGTAAAAATAGTAGATGGAATGATTACTTTCTACAGTAAAAATACTCCAATTCGTACCTTTTGTGATCCGCAGTTGCGCAGCTGATGCCCGTTTCTGTGAACCTCCAGCTCTAGCGCTCCCTTCCTCATCTTTCTTTTGTTGTTTCAATGAAAATAGTTTAATCATTGTCCTATCTATTCGAATAAAAATAGAAAATTTTACGAAATAGCAACGATCAAAATTGAGTTGTATTATTTTGACAGGTTTGTTTTTCAATAGAATTCGAGCACGATTTTCATTTCAAGTTCAATTCAATTCAAGCAAGCTCTACCATACGAAATACGAACAACGAAACTAACGAATCAAATCGACAATTCGTAGTTTACAGTCCTTTGATTGCTGCAATTTCACTACCTGACAATGTAAGAAGAATATCATTGGTTGTTATCAATTTTTTTTTGTTAGGCCAATCAGCGTTCAGATTCGTTCGTAATAAGAAGATGATGAAAGAAAACAAAATGTCATGCCATTTGTAAAGTTTGAACGAGAGTTTGAAGATGGTTTGAAGCTTGGTTTTAAGTTTGAACTTCTCTGCTTTCTTGCCCTTCTCACATCAACGCTAATTTTTAAGCGCGTCCTGTGTTACGCGATTTTGCGATATTTGCTTGCAGAACATTTTGTACTAAAACGCATACGTTGACGCACACTGCCGCGATTCGGCTTGTCCGAGGCGTTTGCGCGTCCTGCGATTTTGCGGGGCGGCGCGCGGCGGCGCGGGCGCAGGGTGGCGGGACGGCGACCTTCGTCGTTCGCTCGCACTGCCGAAATCGCGCTTAATAAGCCGCTGTGTGTAAGGTATCGCGCTTTACAAGACGCGCTAACTAATTAGCGGCTGTCTGCGGAGGGCTTTAGTTATTTTTTAGCTTTCTTCTTTCCTCAGACCATAAAAAAGACGTCGCACGGTAAACTAAATTTTTTTTAAATTTTAAACTCTTTTTTTTGTTCGTCTGAGCTTCTTTCACTGTCGTATCCTGAGAAAAAAACTTACCTCATATACTTAACTCATTGATCGATTATTACCGAACAACGTTGCTTAGATTTTAATTTTACTCTAATATTACCTACGGACATTGGCGAAATTATGTCAACCCAGACGTAGACGCCATTATAAGAAGAAAGGAAGGAAAGGAAAGACAGTAAAAAAAATATTGTGACCTTAGTATTGTAAATTGTACATAATACAAAGTGTACCTAACATAAGGGGTGAATCATCCGGTGGCTGGGAGGTGGGGTACCTCTATCTATCGATTTAACCCCCATGTATGTCCTACTCTATTCACTGGTTCAAAAGTTATTTGTACTTTTGTATTATCTATGCCAAAATCAGATTTCAGACTGAATTTCGAAATTGCAGCCATAATATAATGAAGTCTGCGCAACTGTCTTTTAATAGAACAAGATCACAGTGGGCCTTTGGTACCTATTTATATTTACCCATCGAGCTTGAATGTACTGGCTAGTACTATATAAACTGTATATCTCTAGGGAATTCAGCCATTCTTTCTAGGTACCCTTTCTGCGCGCTGGTAGGAAAAATGGTTTAATTGGTGGTTCAAGGATAACTTTTATAAAAAGAAGGTATGGTTCGACTCCTACCATAATACTTAATAGAAAGATTATTAATAATTTAATTTTTAAAATAATGTAAAATTTATAATTACATTAAATATTTTTTTATATAAAAAAAAATCTATCTATAGATATATTTATATAAATAAATTTAATATGAATTTATTTTACATACAAATTTTGGTGTTAGAAATTTTTTATTTTGGAATGTAACGGACCCGGGCCTATGTGCTTGTAGGAACACCAGATTAAATTTATTAACAGCATCTAGGTACAGCTCATCATAATTGTTGAGAGTTTTTATCAGTGACCTTATTGAACTTATAGACACGTACAGTTTATGGATTGATACCGTATAGAGCAGTATGTTTTAAGTTGTGCGGCACAGTTCTTACCCATGTAAAAGGAAGGCCCCAGTCAATTAAGCTGAGCCTCAGGTAGATTAATGGCCTTTTGATTGGTTCTTAATTCATTCGATATGTCTGTGTCACTCGGTTTATGGACTTTACCAGAGGGCAGCCTTACATCAATATGATGTGTATGTGGATTTATATTTTTAATTATGAGGAGGCCTCCTGCTGTTACATACGCACCGCTATGTGGGCTACTCATGGGTTACATTCTACTAGAAGTAGACCAAATCAATTTCAGTATAGATAATGCTCTTACTAACGTAGTAAGTAAGTATTCGAACAAGTATCAATCCATTTCTGTAACTCTGAGTGACTTGGCTGTGAGGAAGGCTTATTCTTTATTTAGAGTGATTTGTCTTTCGATTAAGGCTTTAAATTAACCTAGACTTTGATTGAGTAGCGTAAACTTTACGAAATCTCTAACTTGTAGGGCTAATTAATATGAAATGTAAACAAACTGATTGACAAGCGCGGATCCAGGGGGGGGGGGGAGTCATGGGGGTCATGACCCCCCCCCTTTGGCTGGGTCTAGCTAGGGTTGAGAGGGGCGGCGAAGCCGCCCCTCGCCTTCTGCCCTCCTGAAGCTTGCCGGTAAAAAATCGAGAGGGTCGGCAAATATAAACAAACGAACGCTTCGAACCCAAAACCCAACTAATTGTTTACCTAAAATACCTATACCTATCAACAAGGAGGTAAGTAAATATGTAGGTAGCTAAAATAACATCTGCGTTCCAGAATTATTATCATTTATTTTAGTTAGGTTAGGTACGTACGGCCTACCATACCTTACTAAAATAAATGTTACGTGGCACGCGGTAATGCCTATAGCTGTAGCATGATGACATGAATGACTTTCGTCAACCCCAACTATGAACGCTTCAAAACCCAAACCCAACTCATTTTTTATCTTTTGTATCGTCACGTACCTATACTTGGGCTATAATTATTTACGAAATAATAAATCATTTATTGTTGTTGAAAGAGTGAATAAACAATATTATTACAATTGTTGTCTCATGACAAATTAAAACAAATCTACAATACTTGAACGTTTCAACTTAATTAATTAAACTGTCTGTGTCACGCGACAAATGCATGAAAGCATAGAATATGGGATGACTGGGAAACCGTTTACCTGCCTGCCAAATTTCATTAGGACGGCCGCCGGCTCGCTCCACTCGCCGTTATTTACTCGGGTTTTCCCGCCGCCGCCGCTAAAGCGTCAATAATTGTCGCATTCGCACCGCTTGCTCGTCAGCGCCGTTATATCGTATTTTCATCCTTATCTTTCACAAATAAAAAAAAACCCAATCGTCTCTAAGTCGTCAAAATTTTTGCGGCTCGCTCCGCTCGCCGTTTCTATATGGTCTTTGCTTCCATTTCAGTAACAAATTTCCCAAACGTCGTTAAATCTTTGACAATTTCTAGGCTCGCTCCGCTCGCCGTTTTTTTCTTATTTTCTTTCATTACTCTTACAAATTTTGCAATCGTCGTTTAAAAGTCTTTAAAATGTTCGAGGCTTGCTCCGCTCACCGTTTTTTATTTTTTTCTTTGAAACAAAACCAAAGTATCTAAAATTTCTTTTAAATTTTGTAGGCTCACTTCTATCTCCATTTTTTATTCATTTTGACAACGAACTTATTTAGTCAAATATTAAAATGTCTAAAAAATGTAAGAACCACTGACTTAGTGAATAAATTATTTATTTCTAGTCGTTCTTCATAAATAAATGGGGCGACAATATACACCTCCTATTGTTGCCGCGCGACAAATTAAAACAAATCTACAATACTTGAACGTCTCAACTTACGGTTTTCAACTTAATTAAAATTAAACTGTCTGTGTCACGCGACAACTGCTCGAAAACATAGAACATGGTATGACTAAGATACCGTTTACCTCAATGCCAAATTTCATTAGGACCCGTTTAGCCGATTAGACATGAAAATGTAACAGACAGATTAACAGACATAATTCCTTTAGATATAATAATATTGGTAAGAATACGTCCTTTTTCGCTTGCTCGTCAGCGCCGTTATATCGTATTTTCATCCTTATCTTACAAACAAAATAAACATCCCAATCGCCTCTAAGTCGTTAAAATTTTCGCGGCTCGCTCCGCTCGCCGTTTTTATATGCTCTTGTTTTCCATTTCAGTAACAAATTTCCCAAACGTCATTAAATCTTTGACAATTCCTAGGCTCGCTCCGCTCGCCGTTTTTATCTTCTTTTCTTTCATTACTATTACAAATTTCGCAATAGTCGTTAAAAATCTTTAAAAAGTTTGAGGCTTGCTCCACTTGCCGTTTATTTTTGTGAAACAAATTTACCGCGAGTCGCTAAAATTTGTTTTAATTTTCGTAGGCTCGCTTCTTTCTCCATTTTTTTTTAAGTTTGGCAACGAACTTATTTAGTCAAATATTTCGATGACCAAAAGGGTCCCTTTTGGTCATCAAAATATTTGACGGCGTGGGTCGTGACAGCAAGGCTCGCCTCGCTCGCCCTGCTATGCCCCGTAGTTGCATTGCTGCTCGTTACGCTCGCCACAGTGCTACCCCGCGCGGGGTACAGGTAGGCTCGTGAGCCCGTCCTGTCTAGATCTTGACTGTATGACCCCCCCCCCCTGACGTGACAGCTGGATCCGCCCTTGCCGATGACAAACAGCTCCGTGTGGTTGCCAGCGTAAGAGAGAGGGCTTTCATGTATACAGCTAGGGCCCGTACTCTTAATAACGAAATGGAACTTTCTGATTCGATTACGTGATAAGCTAATCTTATGTAAGGCGATATAAGAGTTGATTTTGGACGACAGCGAACACAAAACTTCGATATTGTTTTTCCGAGTACACCAAATGTTAAAAATTGTCGTGGATTGTGCAGGGCAGAGCTGTTGCTAAAGTTTTTGAAAACAGGCTGCGGCTCACTCCACGCACTGATGTTAATTTCTTAACAATTGTCTCAGTCACAAACTCTTTAAAATTTTCAGGGCTCTTTTCGCTTGCAGGTTTTTTTCATGTCCTGCTACTACTGCACACTCATTATTCTACAAAAACCGGAAAAGTATCTAAAACATTTGCGGCTTCCTCCGCTCGCCGTGGTTTATTGATGACCTTGGTGCTGACCCCTCGCCCCAAAGTCTTGCTGGCTGCGACCGCGCCTTATGTAGCCCCCCCTACAGAATCCTAGTTCAAACTAATTAATGATTTGTCGCCGGAGTTAGACCCCAAAAACATGTAACTTTTTCAGCTAAAATGTAACATTTCGGTAACAAAACGTATTGTAACTTACGACTCAAGGGCCCTGGCAATACTGACGGCTACGGAACGAATGCCATAAGGCAACACTGCGCCGCCGCCGCCGCCGGCCGCCGCACCGTTCAGCAAAGAGAATACAATAACTTCGTTCAGTTCATTCATCTGTCTTCTGTGTTTTTGATGTTCCCAATTTCCCATTTCTGACCAAAGAGAATACAATAACTTGTTTCTGACAAAAGAAATTTATCTTTTGATTGGTGCTCGCTGCACACTCAAGAGCTTAGAGACAAGTATGAATTGGTAATTCTTAACCACGGTTAAATAATCTACGTAGTTTTGTACTTCGAAAGCCAAGATGGCTAGTTCAAGTTGTCCCGATGTGATTGAATTGGGGTCTTCTGACGAAGACACTGAGCCAGTTCCCAAGAAGGTAATAATAAATCTCAGAAGGTCACTGTATACCTACCTATATTATTTGTTTGCATTACTTTTCATTCGCATCATAGACCAATTACCTAGTATACGTAGTTTCACATTAAAAAGCCCCAGTTTTGGTTTGAGTTCAATGAAGCTTTTTAGTAGTCGTCTTCGAATATAATAATGTTTTTTTATAATCACTGCGACAGCTGATAATTTAATTTTTGTTAAAATTGTAATGTTTCAGAAAAAACTTTTATCTAAAGCCGCTATGGTACACATACCGAATGAGCTTCCTGGAATAACCATCAAGCCAGCTAGCCTTAAAGTAAGCCCAGTTACATCTATTGGTGAAGGTGTGACTGTGACCAAAGTGTACAGCAGAGGTGGCAGTAAAGTGGTAAATCCATTTGCAAACAAAAACAAAATTAATGGAAAACCCAAAAGCCCATCTAAACCAGTAATTCAACCATCTCTTTTGAATCATATATTACCTGCAAATACCGTACCAATAAAATTAGCCCCCTTATTAAAAAAATTTGGACCAACTACTCCTATTGCTGAAAGTCTTTTGAAAAACTGTTCAACTTTACCCAGACCACTTCAAAGCCGATTGCCTCCAGGCATAACAGTGAAGAGAACAAACAAATCAACCATAAAACATGCAAAAAAACCTGCAGGAAACATACAAGTGCAAAGACCAAAATGTTACTCTGGTCCTAAAAGTACTGAGCCTCCTGAAATGGTTTGTGTAGATCTTGATGATGATGATATACCACCCTCCTCTTCTGGCCCTCAGTGGTACCTAAGACCAGAGGACGATAATGATTCAAAAGAAAAGATAATAGATCGGAAAGAATCTGATGAAACAGAGACTAACACAAAGGAAGAAAATACTGTAAAAGGAACTTCAGACATGGAGAAGCAAAATAATAAAGAATCAGAACCTCAGTATGTAGAAATAGTTATTGAAGATAGTCCCTCTAAACCACAAAAGAGTAAAAGACATTGTAAAAGGAATGAATCAGCTATCACAATTGAGGATAGTCCTGCCAAAAGTGCTGTTGATAAGCCTGCACCTTCTAACTCCAGTGATAATGAAACAGCTACCACTGAAAAGGATAAACAAAGCAAAAAAAAATTGGAGTATCCCAAAAGTGCAAAAACTATGGAGATTGAAATTGATTTCACACAGGTTGCGGAAAGTGTAAACCTCAATGTTGATAATAACATAGATACTCATAAAGATGATACAGAAATTGTAGAAATAGAGGAATCTCCGCTTAAACCTCTTGAAAGTGAAAATACAAGTACACCAAAGAAGAAGAAGCCAAATCCACAACCTCAGCTGAAATTGAATGTGACAGAAACTACTCCTGAGAAATCCCAGCCAAAATCAAGTAAATCAGTTACATCACCATCTGAACCCGGAGAGTTCAACCCTACTTATCAAAGCTTTATAAACCTCTGTTTTCAATTTGAGAATTCTGAGGACATGAGTACAATAGTGGAGAAGAAAATTAAAACATATTACAGACAGGTTCCTAAGGAATACACAGAATCTGAAGCATTTATTGATATAGTTGCAAGTAAAATAAGTGCTATGAAAGCCGCACCTGATAAAATGTATTTGTACATAAAAGATGTTGTCGATGAATTAAACATGCAGAGAAAGGTGGCTAAAGCACAACCACCCATACTGGATGTAGTAAATGAAGGTGAGTTGGTACCTAAGGGCTTTAGTAGTAGTAGGGGATTGCAGCCGACTGGCAAATTGCCATCCATGTATTTGAGACATGCAGTCCTAGAATAAGAGCCTTAAAGTTTTTCATATTTCCCCTCACCTGTCGGTGGAACTAACATAAGTGGATTGCTCTATTTCTGGATTGGATTCAATTCAACTATTTTTTCAATAACCAGAAATCGTTGTATGGGAAACGAACGTTGCTATTTATTTACTCACATTTAATCGTTTTTTTTTGCACTTTCAGATAAAGAAAAGATCCTTTACGGCGAAGAAAGTGAGTTTGATTTGAAACGCCAGACACAAATACGGAAGCTTGAAAAAACGTTAAAAAAGCTTCATAGAGCCATACAAAAGCTAGAGGAACAAGAAGTGGATTTTGATGATGAAGAAGATTCAGTATATTTACTTACTGAGAGGTTTGTATATTTGTACTTATTGATTAATAAATTATAAAGCACTAGATAAATAAAGAATGTAATATTAACCATAAGGTTCTCACTTTGTTGGCTTCTCATCAATGTTATGTTGTCAAATTGTTTCAAACTGTTCAGATGGTGCTTGAATAGTAGATTGTATATCTTTTTAATTTACCTAAAAAAAGTTAAAGCCATGTAATGATCTACCATCATATTTGGACATTGTTATGCAGAAAAGACTTAACCCAAACTTTAACATATTGAATAATATTGCACTAATTAGGGGTGTTTCTATCACATATCAAAAATAATCCAAGATTGGATAGGGAGCTTTATGAATGCGGCGCCCATGTTACAACAAAGAGTTGAATATAACCCAGCGTTTAATGAAGCAGCACCACATACAGCTGATATAACTTAATATCCTTGGATAGTTTTAGAAACATTATACATTTAAGAAGCAAGTTTCTGTAAATAAAATACAGCAGAATAAGGTATATGCATTTTTATCGTTTATGTAGGTTAAAACTTTCATGGTCCAAGACTGTTGAGATTTAAAATATCTACCTTTCAATGATCACAATAAAAACATCAATAAATACAAAAATAAATATACAGATATATGTATTTCTATATCAATAAAGAATACGTAAAAAATATTAGCATTTTGAAGTCGCATGCATATACCCTATTGTCTCAAACCATCTTCTCATACTATTGACTGCTGAAACCACACCCAATTTGAAACGTGACATGCGTCAGACCTGCTCTGCGGCGCAAACAACAGCTCTGTGAAGGAGTCGGTATACCTAGTATAAAATAATTTTTTGAAGTAAAAACTTCGCAGTCTAGTCTATATTCAGTTAAAAATAACTGAACCCCATATTTTTCTCTTCTCAATGACTCGGAAAATACTTCAGGTGTATAACAAGCCTAGGCACATTAAAATATTAGTATTTTTGCCTTTTATGTGACAGTAATTTCAAAATATTTCGAGTACAACCTCATAGTTGAATCATCTCCAACATTACATTTTGTGGATTGAGTCTTCTCTGCTTTCTGCTGATTATTTTCTAACTAATTACTTATTTATCTATTGTCACAGTGAGGATGGCACTAACAAGGATAATAATCAACCCCTTGATAAAAGCGAACTCTTGAAAAGGTGTGTGGACGGTTTAAATTGGTTGTCTTGCAATGGTGTCGATTCAGTTGTTTTAAAATTTTAAGATTTCTAAATTTTCTATGCTAGGTAGACCTAAAAATTATGGTATTCTCTATACACGTCCTAAAAATACCTATATTAGAACGTTTTTCAAAATCGCAAAACCTCTGAGTTGAGTAGTTGGGTTTTTGCTATGAGCAAAATATGTTTTTTTCTAAAATGTTATTTCAAAATACTTCTTTACATAGGTCAAACAGTTCATCCATTTGTATGAGAAATCGTTCAGAAATTCGAATCAATACCAGTTTAAAATCGATAAATTTTAATCATGACCTAATTAGATGCCTGCTAAAATTAGGTAGACGTTTCTAACCATAGCTAAAATGTAATGCAAATAATAGTGTTAAAGCTACTTTTAACTAAGTTAAGTTGTTTTAGATCTATCAATCTAATTTTAGAGCTGTCATCCTAATTTTAAACCCGTTAGTTTAATTTTTCAACCAACTAAAATGTTACGCAAGGAGCCATTTTACCTAAATTGAGTTGTTTTAGGTCTGTTAGTTGAATTTTAGAGCTGTCATCCTGATTTTAAACGTGTCTGTCTAATTTTCCAACCATAGAATAGATTTAATCTCTTTGAAAATCCGAAATCCTAATTTTAGCTAATCCTAAAACAACAGAATCGACACCAATGACTGCTTAAATTTGTATTTTTTTTATAATTCTATTTTTTATTTTCTATTAGAAAAGCTTATTTAATTTTATTGTTACCTGTTAATATAGCAACTTTCATTTAGTTTTAATTTTTTTATGTAATTGTTGTGGTATTGCATTATGTGTCTCATATCTTTCCATTTCTTATTTATCTAGTGCTTAAGTACATATATTAGTGTCGATTCTGTCGTCGTAAAACCTACACTTATTTGACAGCACTCTAAAGGTTGCCGTCCCGTTAATTTTGATAGAAAAAGGAAACTTCTAGTTTCCTATAAGATGGCGATATTTATGTGCCTGTAAAATAAGTTTAGTTTTAGCGACAACCAAATTAAATCGACACCTTTGATGTGAATTATATTTATCATTTAACCATACCAGCGTAACGCATTCTGAAGTGTCGGTTGGAGATAAGTTTATAATAAAATGACTATTACGGCAAACCACGGGTAAACCATTAACCGACTTCAAAAAAAGAGGAGTTCTCAATTCAACTGTTTTTTTTAATGTTTGTTTCCTCAGAACTTTTGACTGGGTGATCCGATTTTGATGATTCTTGAAAGCTAGAAAACCATATAATTAAGTCGGTTTATAGTTTTTTTTGAAACAAACTCAATTATTTCCGGACATTTCAACATGTTTGCATATTGCCGTGGTTGTGACCACCACGTGTAGTAACAATTGGAAATAAACGTGATAAAAATACCCATGAATATTTTTATAATGTGGTCAGATAGCATTAGAGAGAAAAAAATCTTATGTTTTATTGTATTTCAGGTACAAAGAGAGACTTATCAGGGTTCACGCGAAATTCTGCCAGTTGACTAATACAAAGATGCCTTCGGAGCCCCGAATCCAGATAGACGCTCATCCTGGACAGCCGAAAGGTGCTGCCAAACGGTTAGAGAAGTGGATCAACAAGAAAGTACCTATTGGCACACCACTGCCTTTCCCTGATTTCCATGACGTTCTACGGTGTGTCAGGGAAGCGAACCAGGAAGATAAACTTGGCTGGAAAGAAGCTGATATTATGGAGCAAGGTATGTTTGATTGTAATGGTTTTTTTAGTGACGATACATTTTTATGGATTAGATAAGGCTTAAACTAGTTAGGATATTGCATAAACTTGTTGTTTTTAAATAGAGTTGAAAATCGAATATTATATATATATATAATAATAATGTTGGACAATTCACACAGCATTATCTAGCCCCAAGCTAAGCAGAGCTTGTGTTATGGGTACTAGATAACTGATATACATAATACAATACACTACATAGATAGATATTTTTTTTTTATTATACATAGAAAAACATCCAGAACGCCCTGAACAAATTTCTGCAGATCGTACACAAATTTGTCCCGAGGCGGGAATCGAACCCGCAACCTCCTGCGTCGCAGGCAGACCTTCGCCCACCGCGCCACAGAGGTCGTCAATTATTATTCTAGGTAAACAGAATATGTGATATTAGTTGCGCCCGAGGGACTAGCAAATAAAAAAATAGATTCGTTTCTGGAATGAATTGAAAAGGAAGACAAAGACAATAAAATGTTCTTGAATAAATAAAGGGATAGATATAGCTTCCGGAAAAGTGTAGAATTTTCTAGAAAGGACCGACTTAGGTATAAAAACTGTGCTTTTTGGCCGTATGATTATTCAGATCGCAGATCGCAGAGTGAACAAGTCTTATGGAAAATTATTAAAGCGGAAAGTTACCAAATTATGGTTGAATAAACCAACTTAAAGTGTTCTGAAGTGTTAGGATATTATTTAAGACCAGCCCTTGTTGAAGTCTTACACCTTCGACGAGCCCCTACAGATTTCAACTTCACTTCTTCAACTAGTGAACATAATAATTATGTGAATAGAATCCATTACCAATTTTTTTCATATATAATAATATATTTGTTTACAATTTTACGATTTTCTTTGTAATAATAAACAAACTAAAATAAAATTGTCATGAAGTCGGTTTTTCCCTATACGGAAACTGAGTCCTCTCCATATCAGAGTATACTGCTGGTCATAGGCCTCCCTTAATAAGCACATCTTTAGTTTTATTATTAGAGAGGGAGGGTTAGGTATCCAAGGGTACAGATGTTCCCGCACCGCTGCCGCGATCACAAAATACAGGCACATAACACGTTAATTTTTGTTTCAGCTCGTGATTTGTTTTCAAGATGTGGCAAAAAGCTACAAAGGCGTAGACAGGAGAACGAATGGCGGCTGGCCGCTTCCAGGATCCAAGCTGAGCTGGATCCGGCAGAAGAAAGCGAGGACCTGAAGAAGAAACTAGATCAAAACCGACGTGTTGCATCTGCGAAGGAGAGTGAAGTATTCAACAAGTAAGTGTGATAAGTATAAAATAGTTGAAACATTTGTCAACAAGACTTTAGTCACCCACCAGCCGCTTAAATAGCTCTTATATTTTACGATAACAGAGTCCATCCCGCCCCTCCCAACACTGTTTGTTCCTCCTGTTCAAAACGGCGGCACAAAAAACGTTAGTGTTCTGTATTATTTCCCTTTGTAACTTTGAAGTAGTTTGTAGGGGTTAAATAGTTAATATTGTCGCAGAAAATTGTCAGTAAAGTCAGTAGAAGTCAGTTTAAATGACTAAAGGCACTTAAAAAAAAATTCAGTAAAGTCAGTGTTTTGAAGATCAGGGGCTACATTGCTGTAGATTAACATGAGAAGAATGGCGTTTTAGAGTAAAAGTCCCTTAAAATTTATTTTATTTTCGGTAGTAGTTCCAACAACTAACCTATAATCATTTCGAATTGGTTTGCTAAATTTTTCTTCTCATTATACTTTATTCACAAATATTTTTTTATAAACTTATGTTAGTTAATAAATTTGGCCAGTAAATGGTCAGTATTTGAAAGGGTTATTGTCAGTAAAATCAGTACTTTTGGTCATGCAATCAGTTTCCACCCCTGTTGTTGTAGAGAATCATTAATTGAATCAGCGCATAAACTGATAAAACGCTGCTGATTTTGGTATGATCGCGCGTCATTACTTTTACGCTAAGTAACTAAGAATGTTCCACTATTGAGTAGCAATATTTTGTGAGCTATCCTAAAATATGTGATATATTTTACAGATTTGCTGATAGGCAGAACCTATTAAATCTTGAAGCCACTGAAATCGGAGATAAAGAGGCTAATGAATCTCCCATCGAAACAGATGAAGAAGAACCAACTGAAGATAAAACTTCTCTTGAGACCAAGGAGAAAAGAAAAGAAAGGCTCAAGAGGCTACTGCAGGAAAAGTCCAAAAAGCCGACAACTGAAAAAGAGCTCTCTCAAGAAAATGAAAAGGCCGACATTGAAACCGAAAAAGAATCAGTACCTAAAGAAAAAGAAGAAAGTACGAAGGACAATGAAAATGAAGGAATAAAAAAGAGGATAGATAAAGATTCCCTAGAAAGTGATCCACTTTCATCTGAAGTTAACAAAGATAAATCAGACACTGAAAAAATACACTCCCTCAGCGACGATAGCAGTAAAATAGATTCTGATATAGATGAACTGCATCTGTTGCAAAAGTTGCATTCTGACGTTATTGATAGTTCTACCCTTGAGTCGTCAGACTCGGAAACCCAAATAGATACAATCTCGAGCAGTGATAGCAAAAAGCGAGAAAGTGACGTCATAAGCATTGAGAATTCTAGCTATTCAGAATCAGAGAGGAACAATGAATCGGAGATTGAGTTAGTGAGCTATTCCCAAAAAAGAGTAATTTCGGAAATAGTTGACACTGAAATAGAAATAGAATGCTCTGTTGCTGGCGTTGAAAAGAAAATAATTAAAAGTAACAATGATGAATATAACGAGTCTGTTGAGAATATTTTACTAGCTTCATCAGATGATGATGCTGATGATAATAGTAAAGAGACGACCATCGTTCCAATCTGTATTAGTGAAATAAACGGAAATCGGACAGAGAAACAAGAAACTCAATGTCTTATTAATGTAAGTTCGGAAATGAACGTAGATACAACAGCAAATACCAGTTCAATGGATATTACTGAAATGTCTGCTGCAGAAAATAATAACTTGAACCAAATTGAAATCACTAGTATAAGTTCTAATGAAAACGGTGATAGTAATATTCCAAATACCGATGACGCAATAAGTGTCAGCAACTCAGTTGAGTCAGTACAATCTATTGATGTTGTACCAACTAAGAATGATTCTAATAAAATTTTCTCATCTGAAAGTGAGCATGAAGAATCTAACTCAGTTGAGTCAGTACAATCTATTGATGTTGTACCAACTAAGAATGATTCTAATAAAATTTTCTCATCTGAAAGTAAGCATGAAGAATCAAACTCTGTTGAGTCAGTACAATCTATTGATGTTGTACCAACTAAGAATGATTCTATTAAAATTTTCTCATCTGAAAGTAAGCATGAAGAATCAAACTCTGTTGAGTCAGTACAATCTATTGATGTTGTACCAACTAAGAATGATTCTATTAAAATTTTCTCATCTGAAAGTAAGCATGAAGAATCAAACTCCGTTGAGGATGAAGGTATTCCTAAAATAATATCTATCTCTGAAAAACATTCCTCGAGCGATTCAAATAATATTAGCGAAAATAAAAAGAGTTTAGAAGACTTTCTTGAAGCCAAAGACAGCAGTGTTGAATCCGCAGGCGATGCTGCAATAAGTACTAAATTAGATAAAGTTATAAAAGATGATGATGTCAGCAATGAAGCTAAATCGAGTGCAGAAAATAAAACGTCTCTTAAGGAGGATGAAAAAGAAAAGTCTATCAACAAAGATGAAATAGAATTGTCCATTAACAATGACGAAAAAGAAACATCCGATCACAAAGATGTTAATGTTAGTGAATTTACTATTCCAAGAGACGATGTTGACGATTCAGATGCGAAAACGTTTCCAATAGGAGTAGCTTCCGTGGAGCCTATGGAAGTAGACATAAATATGGACAATACTTAAGTGATAAGTGTGCGAAGATCTTGAGTTTCTGTAAATATGAGTAAGCCATTGAATTTTTATATAAGCATATGATTCGCATTTATTATACGATAGTATATAAGACGCGATAAGAGCGATTTTCCAGATGGCAACTTTTTCGTTTTGTTTTTTGATAAGAATGAACGAGAATTTAATTTTACTACAATTTATTATGTATGTATTATTATTAAATTATATTGCTAGTGATAATCTTGCGGTTGATTCAAATTCATACTGTAATTTTTAGCTAAGGATTGATACAGAAAAGGTGCAATCGCCTTTATACAGGGTTAATTGTAATTCACTGACACTGCGTTAACTGCAGGTTCAGCTCATCTCGAATTAACACGGCTTCATTATGAATGTAAGCGGGTTAACTACGAACCTATATTTCTATAGTAAAATTAAGACGTCGTCATGAACCTGTTCGTCATGATGGTTAGAACCCGTAAGCTCCACACACAGTGTCAGTGAAATACCAATAACCCTGTATAGTTTTGATTATGGTGCTTACGCCAGCAAAAGGCAAAAGGCATTGCTAAGTGCAATAATGCATCTTATAAGGCATATTGTAAAGAGTATGTGTAGTGATCTTTCTATTTTCTATATGAAGATGTATTATACCAATAAGACTTTATTAATGTAGCTCTAATTGAATACTGCAATCACAATAAAATAATACGTGCGAGAAGAAAGGTTTTGTAATTTTGAAAATAATATCCACACATAACTTAGGTAGATGATGTAAAATATAACACATTACTGGTTCTGGCACTCACACTTGAACACACAGAACTGTGATAGACTTTTCCGAGATATTATGAGCCAATGCCGTCGTTTCAGCTGCGGCAGAAACTTATCTGATTGTACAGCACTAAAAATAATGTCACCATTTCTACGATCGATATAAAAAACGCAAACATTTTGAGTGTTGCCAATTCAATTATATTTGCTGAAGTAGATTCATTTTAGGCCTTTTATGTGAATCGAATTCGAATTAAATACTTTTAAAGCTACGTGTATTATATAATTTAAATAGCTATAGAAAATTTCATCATTAAGTTGGTTGTATCCAGAAACTTTGCGTGAAAATAGCCTTAGGGATGCTTTTTAGAGGTCTCGTTAGATTTAAATAATCTTTAATAAGCTATTTTCAAGTCTTGCCTAAGTTACAATTAATGCTAATGTAAATTATCAAATCATTCGTTTATTTAAAAGTTACAATAATAAGCCACGAGTCATATATTTTGCAAAGTTTGATATATTATTTTACTACATGTAATAAAAATCACATAATATTCTGAGAAAATGTAGCCATATTTTTTTTGAAAGCATCAAATCCTTTCCTTTTAGTTATCCATAAATAAAAACATATTATTCAGTCGTCACAATTTATTTACATATTTACAATGGTCCCAAGCAATTTGTACATAATAAATTATCCCTATTTACAGATAAATAAGTACTAAACTATGTGAAACAGACAGGTCCAACTGTGAAAGCGAACTGGTGGTCTGCATCAGCGAAAAGCAACGGTTGAAAATCACTTATGGGCATTCGCTCAGTTCTTGAGGTCTTTATCTCGAAGACTATTTCGCCTGCCCCCTCCTGTAAAGATCAGTTAGTTTTTGGTCAATCTCTATTACAAGGAACTTCTAGAATTATTCTCTTCGTAGTGTTTTATCTAAATCGGTATTCATGCCAAGATCAGAATGCCATAGAGGCTGCCCTCTTAGATACCATATACACACGGACTGCACATCTCAAATACGGACTACGGCAAGTAGCCGCCTACCAGACAATAGGGTATATGCATGCGACTTCAAAAAAAACAAAATTGTTTTTTACGTATTGTCTGTTGATATAGAAATATATCTGAATATTTTAGTATTTTATGATGTTTTTACTGAGAAATTTAATCATTGATTAGTAGATATTTTAAATCTCAATCGCAAATTGTCTCAACGCAACGCTATTGGCACCTGAAGCGTGACGTCATACTTGAACATTTTTGTATGGGCATGAAGTTTTGACTTTGAGTTGACATAGGGGACTCGATGATCCGTGACGTTACAAAATGCAAGGGCTAACATGGCAGCGTTTTTATCACCCGAAACTAAGTGTATTTTACTTTTACTTTTTTACCTTAATAATTAAAAAAAAATTTGGTAGTTGTATATTTTTCGTTTATGTATTAACCCGAATGAACGATGCAAAAAAAATAAAAAATCCATGCATATATTAATTGCCTTGCAGTCTCTGTATTGCCTGTATAAGCCCTTAATTTACTACGACGAATATTTTTATAAATTCTCTCGTTATGCATTTTATTTTACCTTGCAGTTATCCTTTATCAGTTGCGGTTCCTTGAATTCAGCGGCGTTCGATCCAAAGATTTTTATGTTGTTTATCCTTGTCAAGTCCGAGGGTATGTCCGATCTGTAAGACGAAAAATTGCTTTATACTACATAGAAAGTAGATTATTCCTTTTCCAAACCTAAGGAGGAAAAGCGGTCTTTGCCGTCGTACCGAAACGTGGGAGGAAAATCTATGGAATTTTGTTACTCACACGTCTAGCGGGAAAGAAAAATGTATGAAAATCAATTTCTAACGTGGCATTTCTTTTTAATTTTCCTTATTATCAGCCAGTAGCTATGGTTATTTTCATAATAGGTCAGACGTAAAAAAGCTTTTACACAAAATTCGTTCTATGACATCGGCCTTTCGGAACAATCATTCAAACCATGTGCAAATCGTACGTGCGCGTATTTATTGTTACATTGGTGCTTACAATTTGAATTTTACCTACTCCGGGATTTTTAAGATTTTAAACGTTGACTTTTCTCGAAGTCACATTGTATCACTCGGGTGAAAGTGCGATTCCTACCTCATGTGTTTTAAGGGCCTCGGCTGCGCCTCATGGCCCAAATGACACACTATAGAAATTTTCCACTTTCTGAACTCGGTGTACAATCTACTATGTATTTTAGATTCTCGTCTTGCTTCCTACTAATGCTGTTAGTTGGTATTCATTTGATGTATTTTACCTATGTAGTTACATTTTGGCGTCTGTTTTTGTCTTACCTCTGCGGTGCCTTAGTATTAACGCAGTTGTAGGTGAAGTTCTGTCTGGCAACACTAGAGAGTAACCTCAGGAATCGTAGTTGTATTGCTCCGAACCCGTCTCCATCGTACGTTACCTGAAATTAAATAGAATCAATAAAATATTTATCAAATTCACTATAAAAATAAATAAATAAATAATGCTGGACAATTCACACAGCATTATCTAGCCCCAAGCTTAGCAGAGCTTGTGTTATGGGTACTAGATAACTGATATATATAATACAATACACTACAAGTATAGATATTTTTTATTATACATAGAAAAACATCCAGAACGCCCTGAACAAATGTCTGCAGATCGTACAAACATTGGTCCCGAGGCGGGAATCGAACCCGCAACCTCCTGCGTAGCAGGCAGACTTCGCCCACCGCGCCACAGAGGCCGTCTAATGACTCGACAATTCTACAGCATTACCTAGCTAGACTCTAGAATTGCGTAAGATTCCAGTGCAATGTGCAAATAATATTTATAAATTACTAGCTGAGTCCCGCGGCTTCGCACGCGTTTTTTTTATGGAAACGTTTAAATGTGATTTAGGTATATCCCATGGGAACTAATTTGTGTAATAATAATAATTGATTTTCTTTTAAAAAACTATAAACCGACTTCAATTATATTTTTTCTTGGATCCCATTGTCAGAATAAAGAATTTAAAAATTAAAGAAAAAAAGAAAAATGCAGTCGAATTGAACCTCCTTCTATTTTTGAAGTCGATTAAAAAGTAGCCTATGTTTGATCCAGCCTGAACCAATCGTTCAGTAGTTTTGGCTTAAAGAGGTAACCCACATCCATCCAAACAATTATTACTTAGCTAACTTATAAGATTTCGTAAACTTCGAGTACGAAGCTGGTTCACTTACTCTATATCCATCGTCCATCTGTGAGAACTTGTGCGAACTGCTGTCGGTGTTGAAAGTAGCTGCTTCGCGCTCGTCGGGGTAAAGGCAGGTGCTGGTGCCTTTGCAGAAGACCTTCACTGGACGACCACTGAGGCTACCTCTCGCGTCTATCCAGTAGAAACCTGTATGAAACATGCAGTGCTTCAGTTTTTAGACATTCAATCGTTTCAGTTACTTTTCAATTACAGTAAGGGCCATTCAGATGGCACAAAGAATAAACTTGTAGAGCTCGTGGTTTTTGCAAAAGTAACTAGTGAAATTGTACAACATTAAGTTCAGCTCCGATCAGACTGATCGGAGCTGATTTTAATGTTCTCATTTATTTAAATAGATAATTAGTTTAGTTTGGTATTATATAATCTAAATCTGCTTAGTTTTTTATAATTTTTGTTTTTTTTTCTGTTACTTAGTTGGAGCGACATAATCGCAATGTGATTAAGCTCTTTAAATAAAGATTAAAAAAAGGGAAAGCAAATCAAATAACTACCTACCTACCTAACCTACCTATTTGTGTATAAATCCCAGAAACAAGAGGTTTAAAATCGATAAACAATTTCGAATAAAGGCCCGTTCAGACTTAACGGTAGGCAATCACTACTGGCCTAATCGGAAAAGGAAAACCGAAAGTTTCATTTTCGTTTTCGCGCCAACCTCAACCTCAACCTCACTCAACAGCCTGTATTAGTCCACTGCTGGACGCAGGCCTCCCCCTGATAAGCGACTTATTGGCATTTGTCTCATGGGGGTAATGCCCATATTCCCCACGCTCGGCACGTGGGTTGAGGCTCGCAGTTCTGTGGTATATTTGTTCTCCACCCCGGATAGGTATATAATTACCTTAGTAAACCCTAAGTCGCCTCTTACGACACCCACGGGAAGAGTTGGGGTGGTGCAAATTCTAAACCAGCACCACACGGGTTTCGCGCTAAACCAAATCTTATGTCACCGTTTGCACGAAATCTAAACAGAACGGCAGCACCGTAAATTGGGGTGAATAGCCCCTTCAGGGCGAATAGAAACGTGTAAGGCCAACAGGATATCCCGCGACGAAGTAGGTAAAATGTTTACACACTAAGCAGGTTAGACGAAATACCTACTTGAGCAAGACACAGCCAGGGGGCAGTGGAAGTATCCTTAGTCAGTGACTGTCTGAATCTTCTGTGTTAGTCGACCGAAAAAATGTATGACTTGCTGCAGTACTTCGTCCATTTCTATTCACCCATAAGTCTCTATTCACACCGTTTTACCCGGTAGGTACCCTGATATCACCCGGGGTTCGCATGGTTCTTCAATGAACAGAAGGATTAACGCATACTGCTCGGCTTATTGAACTGGTCGCCCTGAGCGACCTAGACTCTACATTGACTTTATAGGTACCGTGTCCATTTTGAATGTAGCATGTTAGTAAACAAACTACGACACAAATAACAAAATCTCACGTGTTTGGCGTCGAGTTTCAGATATAATTGTGAGCAATTTTTATTGATCCCTTCAATGATCTAAAATCGACAAGTAATGTAAATTACGTATCGTATTCAAAATGGATACGGTATAGGTAGTCTAGTCTGTTTTAGTAAACACAATTGTGTTATTATTATTATTTAAGTTTTTATATTTTATGTATGTTAGTTGTTAAGGTATATATTGCTACGGACTATAGAATAATATTCTATAGTATACAATAATATTATTAATTATTAATAATATTCTACTATAGTACCTATATAACATAACATAATATGTTAAATAAGATCTGTAACTTTTCTATAATCTGAAATAAATCAATTATTATTTAGCCAATAGCTCCCGCGATTAGTAGGTACGGCGCCCAAAAACGATTAATAAAGACTGAAGAACCAAAATAATTCATACCATCCGGCAATTTATTGTGAGTTGTGCGCAAGTCGCGGCAAGACAACGCTGGATTGCTTCTTGTGCCTCGCGGACGCACGGCGGCGTCGATGGCGGTGCGAGCTGTGATGACCTCTGTCATGATCTCCTTCACCCATTCTATCTCCTCATCTGGAACGGGGTTTTGGAAGTTAGTATCTATAGGTAAGTACCTATAGATACGTAGGTATTCATTTTCTACGGTCCTCAAGGTAAGGACCTCGCAACAGCCTGTATTGGTCTACTGGTGGACGCAGGCCTCCCACTGATAAGCGCCTTACCACACTCTGAACAAAATTCTGCATAAACGATGCATAATTCGCCCCTCGCCGGGCATGCGGGTTAGGGATTGCAGTTTGGTGGTAGAATAGTTCTGCAGGAGCCACTGCTGCCCGCCCTTCGGTGGAGATTCCTTAGTCACCTTGTACGACACCTGCGTGAAGAGTTGGGGTGGTGGAAATTCTAAGTTCACTTACCCTCTTCAACATTATCCTCGGTAGCAGTTTCAGCGCTATCCACACTCCTCCTACGCCTATTATACTGTGTAAACAACTCCGGTGGTAACTGCGGCGGCGGCGCGGGCGGACCCGGAGCCCCAGGCGGCCCGGACGGCCCGGGGGACCCAGGCCTGCCTTCGGGACCGGGCTCGCCTTTTGGCCCGAGTTGACCCTCCGGGCCTGCGAGGCCGGCTGGTCCTGTGTCGCCTTTTAGTCCTGATAGAGCAAATGGACCCTGTTGAGGTAAGATATTTGATTAGTTCAAAATATGGGTTACCTCGGTTCTTCCACTTCACCGTTCCTGAACTGACTTCAATAAGCTCTGCGTATTCTTAGATTTCGGCAACCTTTGGTGTTGATTTATATCCATCCAATCTAACATGGATGATGCATTTTTTTTACTAATTTATCAATAAAAATATTAATTTATCATCCTTTGAACATTGATACAATAAAAAACTCATTTATATGTACCATATCGCCCTTAGGCCCTGCAGGTCCGGTAGGTCCAGGTAATCCTTGTTTCCCCACTTCACCTTGGTCCCCTTTGATGCCCATAGGACCCGTGTCTCCAATATGGCCCTTAGGGCCTCTGTTGCCTTTATCTCCTCGGGGCCCTGGGCCTCCCTGCGGACCGGCTTTTCCTGGTGGTCCTGATGGGCCAACATTGCCTGGTGCGCCGACTTCGCCCTGAAAATTTTAACGTAGGTTATGTTATAGGTATTCTACCTTCAGAAATAGAAATCGACCTATTTGACCATTTTCATATGAATGAAATAAATAAATGAAAAAGCGTTATTGTTGGAAAGATTTGTAAGGTATATACAATATTCGTTGCGTCGCGCGTAGTCGTGAAGAGTTTATTTATTAACTTTGACGACATTATGATTACGATTCTGTTAATGCAACGGCCTAAACTAAACTGACAGCGCTTAAATTTGAAATTGTTGCCGTGCTTTGCTTTTTTTTTGCGCCTTTTTTTATTTCACACCACACAACAAAAGGCTTTGTCGCAGAGCGACCACATCGCCTAATTGGTACATATTTACAATATTTTTAACAAATACAAATGAAAACTAACACTTATCTCTACCTACAGAAAAAACGTAAAGCGTAAATTTACAATCGTGTAAATTTTTCGGGCATCTTCAAACAATGGATTGGACAACATACTGTTACATATAATTTAGCTACCTCCAAAAATTAAAAAACTACCTACTAACAAAATATGGATTACGTTATCTGAAAAAAACAATAATAAACATTGATTTATTAAAAAGGGAAGATAGGTTACGTTCTCCCAGCGCTTACTCAAAAATTGACATGTGTTACAACTACACGCAAACACATACGCTCACAGTTATATTTCCAGTCCTGTGCAATACAAAGAAGAACAAAGACGGAAAGACGTATCTAAGACCGAAGTGAGACCGAGACAACAATATTTCACGCGAATCACGACTGCCCGTGCCGCCGGTCCGACGGTGAGGTGGGAGCACACAATTTTACACAATATGAGGTTGCCATTTTCGAGAAACTAGTACCTCATCTTCCCTTTTTTAATATCAATGGAAATAAAAGATTTTTTATTATTATTAAAAATACGACTTACTTAGTTCGTTTGCAATTTAAAAAGTTTACGAAATTTTTTTAGTTAGTACCATTATAGCATCAGATTTTTGTAGTAAAATACTTACAATAGGTCCAGGAGCACCTCTGACACCCCGCTGCCCTTCTGGACCCGGTGGTCCAACGGGGCCAGATGGGCCCGATTCTCCTATTGCACCTTTTGGTCCTATGTCGCCTTTCTGCCCTGGTTGACCTGCGCTTCCTTGGGTACCGGCTGGGCCTTCAGATCCCTGCATGGATTATAAGAACATTAAGTTTTAACCGTACAACCACTGTTTGATAACGTATAAATATTCCTTTGTGTAGCTGGATAAAATATATTCTAGTTGGTAACATAAACAGGAAGGTAAAGAAAATATTTGGTACGTAAGTATACCTAATCTACATTAATAAATGAAATTGTTTTAACAATAAATCTTGTGTGTACTCACAGGGTTTCCTGGCAACCCAGTTTCGCCCGGTTTCCCAGGAGGTCCTGTAGGTCCAGGTGGTCCAGACGGTCCGGTGCTTCCTTCTTGTCCCTCTGGGCCCGGTTCGCCCTTGATACCCTGTGGACCAGTTTCACCCCGATCTCCGGGTGTACCAGCTAACCCTGTGTCTCCTTTGGGCCCTTCTGGTCCAGGTCGACCTCTAGGACCAGTTTCGCCTTGAGGCCCTTGCAGGCCGTCGTCTCCTTTTGGTCCCATTGATCCCCGAGGTCCCTAAAATAATTGTTATAAATAAATAATGTTGGACAACTCACACTCACACAGCATTATCTTATACTTATTAACATAGAAACTAAAACTTAACGCTTCCAACTGGTATTGATATGGATCATTTGAGCTACCTGTAGATTGTATGCAGCTTGCAGTTAGCTCAATTCTAAATACCTACTCGTTTTAATTTGTTTCTTTTATTTGATTGTTATTTTCAATTAATTTAACTTAGAGATATTCTATTTATAACTATACCTATCACCTTCCAGCTGATGACGAAAGACAATATTTTTATTTGTTACACCCATATTTTTAATGTATTTCATCGATGATATCAGTGACAGCGACTCTAGGTTTTCTAGGATCCCAATATGATTTCTAAATCATGGAATCTTATTTTATTAGCATCGTTATTCAGACTCATCCATCAGACCAAACTTAGTTTAAAATGCTCCACGACACGTGTGACAGACAAAAGAGCCCACCGCTCTTCTTTTAGCGTGTCGGGTGGAGGGGCTGCTGGTCTAGCCACCCAATGTCCTCCATGAAACCCAGCAGCTTGCTGACGCTGCATGCTTGCCTAGGCGTCCTCGGTGTCCCGAGGTAGTGTATTCGTTGAGAAGCTAAGCTACGCTATCGCCCTCTACAAGCACATGTGCGGCTGTTTCCTCTGCGGCTGAGGACCAGTTATAATTATTACCAGTTTCCCCTCAGGTCCAGGCGCGCCTGCTGGCCCCGGCAGACCGGGAGAGCCGACGTCGCCTCTCTGACCCTCAGCGCCTCTCGGCCCGAGCTCGCCTGGTACGCCCTTCGGTCCTCTGCGGCCCGGGACACCGGTGGAGCCAGGAGGACCAGTTGCACCTGTAAGTAATGTTTTATTTTTTCAATAATCTTGTTAAACGTTGGTTCCTTTTTGTATCAGGATTTACATACATGTCGACGGCCTTGTTCAAAAAGAGAAGACTCGTGGGAATTAAGGGTGCTCGTGTGCCAAATGACAACTTTTGTTGCGTTGACAACAATGCTCTGTCATTTCAGTACGACTAAAAGTGTTAGTTCACCGTAACGCCACGATTTCTCTTTTTGAACAGACTCTTTGATAAAAATCTACTTCATTCAGACATAAAAGCCTCCCAAGGTCTCTTCCTAATAAAAAGCACCGCCACCGGTCACATTCCTCATTTCACCTCATTTGAGGTTGAGGTTGGTACGTCTTCAAATTATAACCATACAACCACCGATACAAAATTTACCAGATAGCAGTGAGTGCTGTCGCATAGTTGACTTCTGTTTCTCAGACATGAGTGAATACCACTAGTCTTACTTTAGCAAGGCTAACGCGCAGACGATAAAGTAAATAATTATGCCTGTAAATAATTGTCCCGTGGCGGTAATCAAACTAGCAGCCTCCCCATTTAGCCACAGCGCTGCAGCGGTCATCAATAAGTACCTTAATTAAGTCTAACTTACCAATAGGTCCAATATCCCCCACATCTCCCTTGAGTCCTTGTGGCCCCTTCTCTCCTTCCGGCCCTCTAGCACCAGCAGGCCCCACTGGCCCGCGGGCCCCGTCAGAGCCCGGTGGGCCGGGTGGGCCGAGGTCCCCTGGTGGTCCTTTATCTCCTGGTAGTCCGACGGATCCTGATTCACCGCGTAGACCTTGAATGCCTGGTGCTCCAATTGGTCCCTGGTAAACTTATGTTTTTAGTACTCTTGGTCTGTAATTTTTTTTTATTTTGTGATGATTAAGTCACATCTTAATCATCAAAAAATATAAAATAGCCCGACGTTTTTCTTTAAATGTGAGTCAAAAACCTTCACCCACTGTTGGCTGTGTGAGTTTTTGCCATTTTCGTTTCTATATCCATCAAATTATAAACAAAGTACATCTCATGCATAAAGTTACCCTGGCGAGGAACAATAGGGATCCAACAAATACCCAACCTAAATATAAAATGCTTACTTGTTCACCAGCAGCTCCTTTGAACCCTTTCTCGCCTGGTGGCCCGGCTTCGCCTTTGTCTCCGTCTTCACCCGGTGGTCCGACTGGTCCAGGGGAACCGGTGAGGCCCCTTGGTCCAGTAAGTCCGTCGCGTCCAATTGCGCCTATAACATTGAAGAAAATTGAGGTATAAGACACAATTTAAAATTCTAGTGGTTCTGTACCTAATAGAGTTTTGGCTATAAGAACGTGCCTTGACGACTAGCTAAGAAAGCATTCCAGTACTGGAACAGAAAGTATCCAGTCACCGTCTAGTCATTTACTTTTTCCTTACCTAAGGGTCCAGGTTCGCCAATTTCACCCTTCTGTCCACCTGCACCGGGTGAACCACGAGGCCCTTCTCGACCTTGTGGTCCTTGTTGTCCTTCTGGGCCTGTTTCACCTGGTTCCCCTTTATCTCCTCTAACGCCCGGAGGTCCTATCGGGCCAAAGTCTCCTTTTCCACCGGGAATTCCCTGATGAATAAATATGGGCAGTTGAATTCACACAAATAATTAATTAAATATGTTTTTTTAAAGAAAGTTTAGTTAAAAAGTCTTGTAAAGAGGATTAAGACAAAAATGATAAATGTGATTGTAAAGTATCTTACCGGTGCCCCTGGTAACCCTTGATCTCCTGTAAGTCCTGGTGGTCCAGAAGATCCTACTGGCCCGGGTTTTCCCTCAGGCCCAAGGGGTCCAGGTGGACCTTCCTTCCCGACTTCACCTGGCGCGCCCACGTCTCCAGGCGTTCCAGGTATTCCCGATGAGCCGGGTGGGCCTTGCGGACCCGCCTCTCCTTGTTGTCCTTGTGGTCCAACTGGCCCTGATGGACCCGTCAGTCCGGGTGATCCTGGTTCTCCCTGTGTATAATTGTAGAATTGGTGTGACGTCACTTTGCAAGTCGATTCTGATGGCCTTGATTGGTCAAAATATGAACTAGATTCTTCGGTTGGTATTGGATAAGCTGAAGTCTTGTTCATCAACATTTTTACATTGTACACAGTATAACAGGAAAAAAATAACTTGTGACTTGCTCAAACTTCCATTATCACATTTACACAAAGAAAGTTTCTGCGTACCGTAGGTCCTCGTTCGCCAACCGGCCCTGTTAGTCCTAGTTTGCCCTCCGTTCCAGGCGGTCCCATTGCTCCAGGGAAACCTCTCGGCCCCTCTAATCCCTGTGGGCCCCGTTCCCCGGTAGATCCGGGGGAGCCTGGTTGGCCTGTGTCTCCCTTTGGGCCGGGGGCACCATCGGAGCCGCGTCGACCACGAGGTCCTCGATAACCCTGGTTAGAAAACAAATGGTTTCGTTTTGAGTACTTAGACATTCATATCTCAAAGAATGAAAAGTTAGAGCACTTTCCCCTGTGTTAGCTACAATGTAGCTGTGTAGCAGGTGAACATCTTCCCATATTTAAATGAAAAAGGTACTTAAAATAAAATGCTGTCTTATATTCTTTTTTTTCTTCATTTTACACATAACATGTATCTCGCAGCGAGATATTAAATCATATTTTTTTAGTATCCCTATATTTCGACACGTTTTCAATTCAACATAGACAAAAACATTAAAAACTTACACGTGGTCCGCTTTCTCCGCGATCTCCTGGTGTGCCCACCATACCCTGCACAAAACATAGGTAACATAATTATACAACTCCTTTATCGTTTTCTATATACACTCGAGAGCAATGAATCCGGGTCACTTAAAGAATGTTAAAAATCTCGGAAACTAAAAATGATAGGTTAATGCAATAAATTGTAAAAAAATTATGCTCTACAAGCACGATGGAAGACACAGAGTGTATCGAAGACCAGGGGAAAGATTCAAGCAAGCATGCATCGAAGAAAAAGTAGCCTACGGTGGTGGGTCTGTACTTGTGTGGGCCGGAATTTCTTCTGAAAGTCGCACAGAGCTGGTGATCATAGAAAACGGCTCTTTGACTAGCGTAAGATATGTGGAAGAAATCCTCAATGATCACGTTGGTCCATTTATGGTCAATTTAGGTGAGGATGCTATATTTATGCATGACAATGCCCGACCTCATACAGGTAGGATTGTGAATGACTACCTTCAAGAGATGAACATTACTCGTATGGAGTGGCCAGCGCGCAGCCCGGATATCAACCCGATCGAGCATGCTTGGGACGAGCTAGGCAGATGCGTAAAACAACGAAACCCTCCCCCAATCACGCTTCGTGAGCTCAAAATTGCTCTCACAGAGGAATGGGAGAATATTCCCCACAATCGTATAAGGAACTTGGTGTACAGCATGCCAAACCGCGTAAACGCAGTAATGGAAGCACGAGGAGGCAATACGAAGTATTAAAATTCAAGAAAATCGTAATAAAGTTCAAAAATTTCATGTTTTCTATTTTTGTTTTATGGAGAGATCAGCAGTTTTTTTCTTTATGTAATTTTGTGTTAATAAAATGTATGGTGACTCATATTTTTTTTACTTTCATTTAAGGAGTATTACATTGTCTATTAAATACAATTTATTGCAATAACCTATCATTTTTAGTTTCCGAGATTTTTAACATTCTTTAAGTGACCCGGATTCATTGCTCTCGAGTGTAGAAAGAAAGAAAATGGCGCTGGTTTTCAGTCAGACCCAGGTAGGATATATCAAACAGTGATTTCTGTTTCAATGACTAATTACCATAGATCCCTTGTTCCCCCTTCTGCCTCTACGTCCTGATCCACCTTTGTCACCTTTCTCCCCTTGGCTGCCAGGGTACCCCGAAAGACCTTGAGGACCGGTTGCACCTTTCTCACCACTTGGACCTATCGGACCAGTTTCCCCTCTAGGTCCTTCAGCTCCCTAAAATTATCAAAGAATTATCATTTATAACTCAGGAATGACTTGGCCGATTTTATTGGTCCTTAATTTGTGGAAGTTTTCTCCGCCCCGAATAGCAGAACAACGTTAGTAAATCTTAAAAAAATAAAATAATTAGGTAAGCAGTCAAAATTATTATTGCTAGTATTAGTAGTTTTCGTACCTTAATTCCTTCAGGTCCTTCAATACCAGGTGGACCAGGTTCACCTTGCAAACCTCGTTCTCCCTTAGGTCCCATCTCTCCCTTTTCGCCCTCCATTCCCCTAAGCCCTTTGTCGCCTTTATCTCCCGGAAAACCCCGCGGACCATCGTCTCCTTTAGTGCCACGAGATCCAGGAAATCCTAGCATACCCTATAAAAGAAAACAACATTAATTTTAGTCTATCTCCTTCCACCACATGTTTTTTAAAACTTAATCGACTTTTAAGTAGGTATCGAATTATTTTGTTGTCCATTAACATTATGGAACGCGGATATTTTGCAGTTGTCTTTAACAAAACTTTGAGGTTTAGTAGAGGTTTAGTAGAAAGAAATTGAGAAAACTTACAAACGAAATGGTAGGTACTTAGCATAAAAATTAGACATGTCACTTACCTGAGGACCTGAGGATCCTGGTTCACCCGGCGATCCCTGCTGTCCCGGATTGCCCGGTGTACCCGGTGAACCTTCTGGTCCGGGAAGACCTGACATTCCTGGTTTTCCTTGAGGACCCTGAAATATTTTTCTCGAAAGTTTTAGGATGGTAATCAGAACTTATAGTCGCGCAATTTGTATAAGGAATAAGAATTGTTTTTATGCGACACAATAAAAAACTGACCATAAAGTTGTACAGTCAATAAAAAACCGTCAATTTCATAAAGAACCAAAGTTTCTACGCAGAACATAAATCAAAAATACCTGAATGCCTGGAGCCCCGATCGGTCCTTGTGGTCCTGTCGATCCCATAGGCCCCATGATGCCTGGCTGACCTTGCTGCCCAGGTGGGCCAGGCTGTCCAGGCGCGCCTTTAGAGCCCTGAGGGCCTTCCATACCAGGCATACCAGGATATCCGATTAGACCTGGAAAACCTCTCGGTCCCATGAACCCTCTTGGACCCTGAAAACGGACATATTGGGTTGATTGTAAAAAAATAATAAAAATTAGCCTGGCGAGAATCAAATCAACGTAACAGCAGAACTTCACTCACTACTACTGCGTTACGTAGTTCGTCCATCATATTATGTTATGTGTTCAAGTATTGAATTGTGATCTTTTAAAAAGAATCAGATTATAGCTTATCGATTAATTTCACGCGTTTTTCCTATTTATAATCATTATCTTTCATGGAAAAAACAAGATAATTTAAAAATATTGATTAATTAAATATAAGATCAGAGCATAGTATTTACCAGTTCTCCAGGGAGGCCTTGGGGCCCAGGTGAGCCGTCATCACCAGGCGGTCCATCTTGGCCCGTAGCTCCAGATTCCCCTTGCATCCCAATCATGCCCCTCTCTCCTTTATCGCCCGGCATTCCCGGTAGTCCAGGGTATCCCTGTTCACCCTTAACGCCTGTGGGTCCTGGCGATCCTCTCTCTCCGTCTCTTCCTGCGTGGCCTCTACGGCCCAGATGGCCAGGTGGGCCTTGAATGCCTCTTGGTCCAGGTGGTCCCTAATAGCGTCAATATTTTGATTTAGAAAATTAGACATCAATAACTAATGTTTTTCTGTAGGCTAACAAAATAAGCTCAAGGAAATGTTAAATCTTAGACTAAATTATGATCAGTAATGAAAATTTTTTTGTCTCATGCGAAAAGGCAATAAAATATTTATTGAGAACCGGTGTTTTATCCTGTGTTTTATGAGTAATACTCATAAAAACCGCAGGTTCTTTTCGTCCTTAACATGTCACATTCATTGTCCTAATTCCTTCACGCAAGTAAGTTAGATTATGCGATGAGACTATAGGAAGTTCATATCAGGTGCTGTAAAAACAAGTGAAAAATCTTACCGGCTCGCCGATCTCTCCAAGTTCCCCCTTCGTTCCCTCAGGGCCCGTTTCTCCTTCTGGTCCTGCTATGCCAGTCAACCCCATTGGCCCCTCCGCACCTCGCATTGCAGCCTGATTTAAATAATTACCTATTCAATTCTTTATTTCATAAAAACATAAGGTCACCGACTCAAATGTAATGTGAAACTATTATTATTATTACCTTCTGTTTATTAAAATATTACCCTTTAGGAAGTATCGCGTCATTTCTGTTCATCGCGTAATTTCAGTTATGTTTAGAAAATTATTTAAAATTTAATTATTTAGTTGGCTACCTTTAGATTGTTAACAACAGTTAGCTCAATTGATTAATTTGTAAATGGGTACCTACTTGTTCTAGTTTGTTTCTTTTGATTGTAATTTTCTTTGTAAAGGTACCTATTTTAAGCTAAACAAACTTTACAAAAGATTGAGCATGCATGGAAAGAAATCAAACTTCTTTGAAAAGTTTAAATGTTAAAAAGTATCGTATAAAATCTAAGTAAAGTCATGAAATGGAGGGAAAGACAAATTTTGCCAAATTGAAGACGATTTCTGTACTTGGGGATTTCAAACTTCGGAATTCATAAAGCTTTTATTTAGTTAGTTATACTTCAATTTGAATTGAATAATAGATTATTTGTCACTTTATATCCGATTCAAACGTAGCGTATTGGATAGGACTCAGATCAGGGGTAATGTAACTAACTATTTGCGAAGAATGCGCAACCATGCATCACGCGCAAAATGGTTTTTAGGGATTTTCTAGATTTTACAATCACGCGCAAAATGGTGTTTAGGGATTTTCTAGATTCTACAAGTACCTAGGTAAGTAAGTAGGTACCTATACCGTATCCATCCAGCATAGAGCATGTTAGTAAATAAACCACGATACAAATAACAAAAACTCACTTCCTTGGCGTCGAGTTTTAGATATAATTGTAAGCAATTTTTATTGAAAGGAGGATCTAAAATCGACAAGTAATGTAAATTACGTATAAAAAGACGCGCCAACAAAGTGAATTTTAAGTTAATATGGGCGGTTTGTATACGTTTATGCCTCATTCAAAATGGACACGGTATAGTTGAGTAAGCAAGCAGTTTGTGCTCATCGTAAATAATTTGCTTTTGGTAAACCTATGCTAAAACAAGCATCGACTGTGTCGGTTTGGAGTTAATACATATTTTGTTAATTTTAATAATAGGTTTATTATCTCTTACATTTAAAGAGACACTAAAATGACAATAACTTCAAAGTTTTACTATAAAAACTATCGTAGTTTCATGAATTCATTACGAATGTAAGCGGTGTTCTTCCAACACAAATAAGGTTCGTAGTTAACCCGTTCACATCCGTAATTACTCGTAGATGCCACCATGGAAACACTAGCCTCTACTCTTAGAACTTATTCGTTCTGCTTTTTGCGATTTATGGTGTATCTGTCGTTGGTGGTTCAATAAATAAATAGAGATATAAAAAAGATTCATTAGAACATTTTTGTTTCTCACGCCACCCAGTCACGTTCCACCATAATAATAAAAATAGTACACACAGTTAAACAACCTTATTTTTATGATAATGTTAGTTATTATATCGTAGGTTATGTAGGTATTTATAGTAAGCATTATTTTCTTTTTTCGAGTGCCACCGTCTATTTTGTTCTTACCTACATGACCCGTCCGTCCCAAGATTGCTTGGAAGTGATCGCACACAGTGATAAGGCCGCTTTTGTACTTCGTCTACTCTTAGCATTTACTTCTGTTATCTGTCTTTGTGTGGTACAATGAGAATTATCTATCTATCTATACATACCATGTGCTGATTCAGCATCTGTCGTAGAGCCTCGGACTGGCCGTCCGGCCCTTTATCGTTTCCCGATTGATGAAGCTGCAATTAATGTCAGATATAAGTAATTGATGACGGTTGTAATTGTAATAGCCAGTCATATTGGAGATTTATGGGATTAATGAGCATTGGCTGGCATTTTTTGTTACACGGTTCGAAATAAAAAGGGTCAGGTACTTAACGCAGAGATGAGAATAGAGATGATTCTTCATGCAAACCTTGTCGTTGAATACTGGAATATTCCAGTACGGCAACGGCAAGGTTTGCATGAAGAATCATCTCTATTTATAATCGTTTTATATCAATTATCAATTAATAAATCATGCAAGATTGTATGTATATACGACCTCTGTGGCGCGGTGGGCGAAGGTCCGCCTGCGACGCATGAGGTTGCGGGTTCGATTCCCGCCTCGGGACAATTAATGTGTGTACGATCTGCAGATATTTGTTCAGGGCGTTCTGGATGTTTTCTATGTATAATAAAAAATATCTATCTATGTAGTGTATTGTATTATGTATATCAGTTATCTAGTACCCATAACACAAGCTCTGCTTAGCTTGGGGCTAGATAATGCTGTGTGAATTTGTCCAGCATTATTTATTTATTTATTTTATATATATTCCAGTGCATTAGAATTTTCAAGCACATACTCTTAGATTAGTTGAGCTAGAGTTTCTGGCACGCGGCTTCGCACGCGTTGTTTCTGTGTAAACGTCTTAAATGTTCTATTCTATGGAAAATTATTATAGCCTTTGTTTTCCTCCAGGCCTAGGCCAACGATCTGTAATTTGCTTACAGATATTTGGCCCAGCCCAGCCCGGTAACAATCATCCAAACTTTCGCATTTATAATATTAGTCGGATGCAGTTTCCTTAAGACTATTTAATATCTTACCGGCACAACAAATACATGTCCTGGTGCACCGGTGTACCCTTGCTGGCCTTCTGCTCCAGATTTCCCTGGTTCCCCCTTGGGTCCTCTAGGACCCTGGGGTCCAGGTGGACCCGGGTACCCCCTCGGACCAAAGTACGTGCCAGAACTTCCACCCCCGTAATCGTAGTCTGGTTCCAAGGGATCGAAGGTCGTGGAATTACCCTACAAAATACCAAAAATCAATCCTAAAGTATAACAAATGATTTCCAATTCTAATTCAATAGCTGAAGTTAAAAAGTATAAGTCGGTTTATTTCCGCTTCGCACCTCAGACACGTTTTCAATCTTTAAGTGATTTTTCATCCTTCAAAAGTTAAGGAATCCGATAAGCAAAATGTGTTTTTTTTGGCTGTGGATTTAGTCGCTACTTTTTATCTTGGTTATTCAGTTCGGTTTTCTTTTTACGTTCCATTACATAAACGGTATGCTAATGCTAAAAGATACTGTAATAACAAGTCGCTTCGTGATTTCTATCTAAGGGAGCCAATGGGGAGCATAAGGGAGCAATAATTATAATAAAAGGTCCTTTTTTCTCCGACCGTAGCGTCGTATTCGGAATCTTTATACCAACATAGGTACCATACTTATACGAAATAGGGTAATAGGTAGTAGTAGGTACTACCTACTCATAATGAAGCGTTTCAAGCTCTAAAGTTTCACAAAACGGTCCACGCTCGATCAAACAACGTATCTATAAAAGGTTGATATAATAAATTGCTTGCGCACCATTGCCTCCGATAGACCCTAACGTATATTTTTAAACGGGCAACCCTACGGGTTTATCTAAAGTGTTCTTACTTGTCCCTCTGCCGGATGTGTGACAAAATCATTGTCCTCTGTGGTGCTTATAGGGACGTACGCAGATTCGGTGGTGACTAGCGTCGGCTCTTCCGGTATGTCATCCCTTCGCCGCAGCTGAAACGATTATAGCAAGGCTCAGAGTAATAATGAAGTGGTGTTATTGCCGCTAACTTCTTTAGTTAGAGGACATTTTCTCGAGATTTTTTTTTTAAAAGGATCCCTTTATTTGCGGCCACTGTAATTGGCCTCTACTCTTATTCAATCTCGGATTAGATTATCATTTGTTTAAAATTTCGCGTGATGCCATAGAATACTTGTCTAAGTGTTTTTGACTTGTCTAAGTGCTTATTTTGTAAGTCTAAAGAAATAAACGATTTGACTCTGAAAAAATAGTTATTATTGTGTTGACTGCACAGTACTATTACTGGATTAACAGTAAAGAAAATGTAGTTTCTGTTCTAACCGTAGCCCTACAGTATTCTACCTCTTTGAACCAACCCGTTTCATAAATAGCATGCGATTATGACCGTGTATAACGCTTTGTCATATCACGCGGAAAGTTTATAGAGATCGTTTCATCAGATACATGCAAATTATTGTGCATAGCACAGCGTTGAGTTTCCGCTCTGATTAACAAAGAAGATGGCTGTTATCAGGATATACCTATTACTGTTTTAGAAACTACATATAATATGTATATTATATCATTTGGGAAAAAATATTATGAACCCGGTTTTCTTATCATCATAAGAATAAGAAATCTTTATTTATAACATTTACAAGAATAATAATAAATTTCTCAAATTACCCAGCACCATAAGGACTACTTTACTATAACCATGTACCTAATTAAAAAACTTAACCATGTACCTAATTAAAAAACTTAAATGCTATAAAATGACGCTCGACTCAGCATTATGTTGTAATAGCCATTGCGCATAACTATCAAAACGCTGATCATAAATCATCGTCAACATTTTTTTTGACGTTAAATAGACCTTTGTTTGACCGCAATCTCACCTGATGGAAAGCGAAGATGCGGCCGACGACGGTGTATCACGAAGGTCTAGAAGATACCTATTCACCCTTGTCTTGAAGAGACCCAGGTTGTAACTAGCCGGAAAAACAGAGACAGGGAGCGAGTTCCAATCCTTTGCGGTGCAAATAATAAAGGTGGAGGAAAATAGCTTAGTGCAAGTGGAGGGTACATCCACCAAGTGGATGGTGGATGGTATTGAGCTGTGCGTCTACTTGTCCTGGAGTGGAAGGGGGATGGTCATCAATGGCCTTTAGCATCCCCATAGGATGGTTTATTTCTTAGTAGTTTTCTTATAATTAAAAGGTAACTCACTCTTGGTGTTGTTATCTCTACACTTGATAGAGTTGCAGGAGCCGTAGGAACTGGTATGTACTCGTCACCGTCAGTGAATCTTCCGAAAATACTATTCTCATCTGGAAAACAAATATTGATCAATCCTGTGCCATTGCCCTGGTTTTCCGATCCGGCGATTTCGATTACACCAGTTGTTTGCTAATGAGGAATCGATTGCACGTCTAATATACAGTTGTACTATGTATAATATATATTTCCAATGTCTCTCCTATGAGCTTCTAAACTTTGGTAAGTTAAAGAAATTAAATAATAATATCCAAAAATTACTCCGAGTGCGAGGGCTTATGCACTATAATGGTCACTATAATGGTATAATGGTCTTGATACAAAAAAACCTTTGGTAAGTTTGTTGAACCCCTATTTTTGTTGTTTTTTCAACAGAAAAATACCTTCATCAGGAGATCCTCCGAAAGAAATTTGGTTGCCTGCGCTGAAGCTGGGTCTCTCTGTGGAAAACTCTCTACTCGCTGCAGCATAAAGATCGGGTCTGTATCTAGTCCTGTTCCTACCGTAATGCCCATACTGCCTCGTGCCATCACTGTCCAGGGTGAACGCATTGGCAGGTGTGGTTCCAAACGGGGCTCGAGTCGCAAAGTTATTGATCGCCGTGTCATCTGGTTGGTTAGGCTCATTTTCGTTCTCATATTCACTAGAATCTGTATAATCTGGCATGTTATCAATTGGCCCATTTATGGGTTGCTCTGTTGCATAGTTGCTATATTCTCGCCTGTTGTCAAGAGCATTGTAGCCACGTTCCGTGGCATACTGGTTAGATTCTGGATTGTTAATATGTTCTCTTTGAAACTGACTGGCTGTTAGATCCAGTCTATTCTCAAATCCGTAACTCGGTTGTCTTTCGGTCCCATAGTTCTCTGATATCAATTGAGCGTGTCCGATTCCATCACAATTGGGGGCAATAGTCGAGCACATTTCGTAAGCGGTGTCAGGTTTGTTGGCGAATTGAAGCAACTCGATGTCGCCCTGTAAATTACCCTCAATTTAAATTATCTGTTAGTAGGCGCATGTAAATTAGACCAAGGAAGCGCCTATTTTGACCTGGTTAAATTGGTATTGATGTCTTCTTAATTTATATTTATAGATTAGAGACGTTTATTACAACTCAAATCAATTTGCTACTCGTGGCAATCGTTTTTAACTGACGATTGAAATAAATGGTCAATTTATACGCCCGTATTTGCGTTTGAATATTTGGGGGTTCTCAATCGATGAGCAAAGAACACTAGGACTTTAAGCTGGATAAAGTTTAGGTAAAACTTACATCGTAATACTGGTCGGGTGTTATCTGAGTGCCCACTACTAGGGCGCCGGCTAAGTTGAAAGTGCTGCCTGGTTTGCGGTTCAGCAACAACGTTTCTTTCACCTCGCAGTCCACCAACAGCGTCGCAGAGTCACCCTTGATGCTCAGGGCAAGCCGGTGCCACCTTCAAACATTCACTTATTAAAAACTAGCTGCGCCCCGCGGTTTTGCATGCGGTGTTCCTATGGAAACGTTTAAAGGTGATTTTTATCCCACGGAAACTGATTTATAAGATAAAAATAGCCTATGTTTGATTCCAGGATTAGAATTACCTGTGCGCTAAATTTCAACCAGATCCGTTTAGTAGTTTTGGCGTGAAGAAGTAACAAACACCATACATCCATACAAACTTTCGCATTTATAATATTAGTGTGATATGATTTCAATCTTTATAGAAGGTATTAAAAATATATAAGAAAATTTGAATGAAATCTTAACGATAGAGTAAGTTTTTGTACTAACTCTTAGCTCAAATATGTGTGTTCTATAATGTTATATTATTTTATATCTGAGCAAAATAACATTTTGTTATCTAGAACCTATGTTCCAAATGCAATGCCACACCCGGGATCTAGTTGATGCTTGTACCTAATTTTAAGACCTTAATTACGACGTGATCGCGTTAAAAATCTTGAATCTGGTTATTTCAGTCCAAATCCACATCCATACTAATATTATAGAAGTACATCCGGAAGTAACTCAATAAATTAAAAAGACTCAAAACCTTAAAAAAACGAGGAGGTTCTCAATTCGACTATATATTTTTTTATGTTAACTCAGAACTTTTGACGGGGTGGTTCGATTTTCGTATTTAAAAGCTAGTGCTTAAAGTCGGTTTATAAGTTTATAGTTTTCAAAACAAAATCAATTATTGCGAAACCAATTAACGCATAAACGGTTCCTTATTCGTTCTTCTTCACGCCTAAACGGCTGAACAGATCATAATGATATATGGCAGGCAGGTAAATGGTACCCCGGAGATGGACATAGGCTACTTAAAAAGTGCGTGAGAAGCCGCGGTCAGCAGTTTGTACAATATTATGTACATATACTATAATTTCAATTCTATATAACCCTCCTCCGTTGGTAATCGGTGACAAAGCGAAAATAATTCTATCTGTCCGTCTGTTTTTTTTGATTTCTGTCTGTCTTTTACCTTTTACCTCATGGATCTTATTGAAATTTGGCAGGGAGGTAGACTGTATCGGTAATAGGACTACTTTTTATCCCAGAAAGTGCGTTAAAGCCGCTGGCTAAAGCTAGTGGAATAACGTTAATAGGCGGATGACAGAAATGCTCACTCAGTGGTCATTTCTAACCAAAATATAATTGTAAAACCCCTTTTGCAAGGAAAGGTCACAGAAATGTTAGAATTAAATACTTAATTTTGATGATAAATCGAGCTTGATCCCTTATAATTTCGTCGACATTTTCATTTATCCCCTAGATTCATTATCCGCTTGTTATTTTTGAACCAATTTAGATTAGATTACCTTTCTGTGTATCGTATGCATAAAATACATATAGGTATATTATCTTGTAACTTTATTCAATTGAACTCGCGTTAAAACGTGACTAAATTGGGCTGCGACGAGAGCGCAATGCGGGTAAGTTTGTGAGATGATAGGCATATGATTGCGAGTTCATTGGAGTACCCTATACGATTTTGGAATGACGTTGGCGCAAAAATCAAGTTTTTGCTTATTTACAAGAAAACTACACAAGTTAGAGTCTGTTCGCAAAGAGAAGAGTCGTGGCGTTACGGTGATCTAACACTTTAATCGTACTGCCATGGACGTAGATAAATTGCGTAGTCCATGCGTACTGCAATGACAGAGCAGTGTTGTCAACGCAATAAAAGTTGTCAATCGGCATACGATTGCAATCAATTCCATCGACTCTTCTCTTTTTGAACAGACTCTATTAAATAACTGGTTTAAGGAACCAAATAATTTGTAATAATCTAATAAATTACGAATCGATACAGGAGTCATTTTAATAGACCGCAGGGTTTTGATATCTCGAACGAACTATATTCTACACTGTGCACTTTAATGATTTTTCAATGTAATTTTTTTCTCTGTCGTGTTTTCACTTTCAAGGAACGTGAAAACATAAAGGATTTTATGTGAATATAGTTTTTTACCATCGGGATTCCGTGAGTATTGAGATCTAGGCCTAGATTGACAACCAAACCCGTTAGTTTAATAAATAATATTGGACATTTCACACAGCATTATCTAGCCCCATGCTAAGCAGAGTTTGTGTTATGGGTACTAACATAACTGATAACTGATATACTTAATATAATACACTACATAGATAGATATTTTTACTGCCGATCGTACACATATTTGTCCCTAGGCGGGAATCGAACCCGCAACCTCCTGCGTCGCAGGCAGACCCTCGCCCACCGCGCCACAGAAGACGTCAATCTTCATTTTAAACACCTAGCTAACTAAGCTTATATGAATCATAATCTAAATAAAATAAATACTTTATTTGCTGAAATGTGGGTACGGTAGGTCTTATATTATTATTACAGTTAGCTCTAGGTTCATTCATGAATGGTGGATAAAGATACTTATCTATAGGTACCTACCTATCTGGGTACCTAAGCTCTACATCAATAAGGATTTAAAATCATTTGTAAGCTCTTTATAGAATCTGAAAGAAGGCCTCTACTTCATTTACCAATATTTTGTGGCAATCTGGAATTATAAGAAAACAATTTGGAGGAATAAAGCCTTTTGGGAAAAAACGTAATTTCCTGAGGCTTGTCTTAATTGGTTCGTGTTTTGGGATTGGTCACATAGAGTTAAAGAAAATATTTGTAGAACCTGTGTAGGTATCCCGCGACTATAGCTAATTGGATTTATCCTGTTAATTATGATATTCATTAAGGCTCTAACCCAACCGGACGTCAATCTAGCGCTATTTTATCTTATTATTACTTCATTTTATCTTATTATTGAAGGACTATTACTGATACAACGCTAGTCTCTTATTTAGTGATAATCTTACATTATTGTTCTCCACTACCGTTACTCAAACCCACTGCTCTCCACCTCACCCTCCCTACCCCTCCTGTATCCTTCACTATCGTATTGTGATATTGTCGTTACTAACATCAAGATATGATTTCATTACACTCTGTCATACTGATAAACTTCTTAACTAAATAACTATTGCTTTAAATGTAAAAATCATGTTACTCCCTCTTAACTAATGTTTTTAAATGTAAAAGTCATGTTACTCCTTCTTAACTATTGTTTTTAAATGTAAAAGTCATGTTACTCCTTCTTAACTATTGTTTTTAAAAGTAAAAGTCATGTTACTACTTCTTAACTATTGTTTTTAAATGTAAAAGTCACGTTACTCCTTCTTAACTATTGTTTTTAAATGTAAAAGTCATGTTACTACTTCTTAACTATTGTTTTAAATGTAAAATTCATGTTACTCTCCTTCAATTTTATTATGTCATTTTATGTAGTTATTAAGGTTTTTTATTGTATTTTTTCTAGAATACTTTACATAATACATTTTTTCCTGCTGCCCTGTTTATTACAGTCTTAAATATAGATAATTCTGTTTGTAATTCGGCCTCCTGCGATACAGGTTCTAAACCTAGTGCGGGGACCAACAGTAAACTATTTAACCCCTTTTGTAATAGTAAATAATTGATTTGGTATTTTTTGTATTTGTTATTACATTGAACACGGAAATTTTCAAAAATTGATATCGCAGTTTGCAATATCTATCATAACTTCATAAGTTTTATTTTAATACATCTGTTATAGGTAGTTGTATTTTGTATAGTTTAGAAAGAGATGCGAAGTTGCACTTGGTGCCCACCAAACTCTGTTTGATATTTTAGGTGACGGCGCTATTTTGTCGCCTCACGGGGATTATAAACCGTCTTACTTTTCATACAAACTTACGGGATTATGGCGTCGTATCAAATCGATTTATGAAACTACATAATTAGGAATCTTGTGCACCAAATCTAGGTTTATATCGCAACAAAAAATCTAAATTTGGAGAAACAAATTCAGTATTAGCTTCCTAAAATCTGATATTTTGCTCAAAGGTACCTGAACTTTGGGCGTTCATAATGTACTCAAAGAAAATATTAGGATAGAAACCTTGCAAATGTAATGGAGATTCTAAACGACAAAGTTTTATTTCACAAACTTGTATGGCTTACTGAAAAAGACGTATCTCCTGGAACAAGTGCTTTGGAATTTCCTCACACTATTATTTCTATTGCCTTCTGACTACCCGCGAGTGAGCGGCGAAAGTAACCGAATGCCAACCGAGCGATCAGGCGCTTTCTCTCGCTTTTAGCTTTGCTTCTTTTTTTAACCGATTTCAAAAAAGGAGGAGGTTCTAAATATTTTTTTATGTCTGTTATCTCAGAACTTTTGACTGGGTCGTCCGATTTGCATGATTCTTTTTTGTATGAAAGCTGGTGCTCTCCGTGTGGTCCCATTTTAATTTTGTTTAGTACTGACAGTGGAATCCATGAAAATTCATGAAAAAACTGTAAAAATTGAAGTCGGTTTATAGTTTTTAAAACAAAATTAATTATTTGCTTCCACATTGCGCTGGAAGAAACAACAAGCTTATCAATCACGCTCGCGTTGAGGATACCTGAGGGCCTAGCCAACCGGCATTCGCTATGAAGCGAATCGAAAACAATTGAAATATTCGTAGGGAAAAATTCGAAACAGATCACGTGACACATCTAAGGCATATGTCAAGCATTGGAAGAATTGTCAAGCCCATACATTTTTGGACTTTTTTATTATCGCTTTCGACATCGATTGTTACATTGTCCATAACACTGTGGCGCGGTGGGCGAAGGTCCGCCTGCGACGCAGGAGGATGCGGGTTCGATTCCCGCCTCGGGACAAATATTTTTACGATCTGCAGATATTTGTTCAGGGCGTTCTGGATGTTTTCTATGCATAATAAAAAAATATCTATCTATGTAGTGTATTGTATTATGTATATCAGTTATCTAGCACCCACAACACAAGCTCTGCTTAGCTTGGGGCTAGATAATGCTGCGTGAATTGTCCAGCATTATTTATTTATTTATTTATTAAGCTATTGCATAGCGGGCCTTGAGCGCGGGGACCGAATCCAGAAATTCCGTAACGAAAAAACCTCACGCTCCCCACTCCGACCGGAACAGCGGTGATACTTTTTAGTTTTGCCATCTATCGATGAATAGTAGAACTTTTAATGACATATGACGTTTGTCTCTTTAGTTCAGCAACTCGCCTCTAGATGGCATTGCAATAGCTTTACCGCGGCAGTCCCCGAGTGCCACACGTCTTTTTTTATTTTATTGTCTAGGGGCCCAGCACCGGGAAGAGGGCCGCCTAAGCCTTACCTTCCGTCAGCAATATCGGCGCGGTACGTCAGCATCTCGTTATCAGAGGGATCCCCTCTCGTGTCTTCGTAGTAAAGCTCCACCATCTTGCCGAGGACCAGCTGAAGTTGCTCGTCGCCAGCGTCGGAGTACAGCACGAATATGGGGTTTTGGACCTCTTCCACTGTTACTGTGAAAACATGTCTTATGAATTTCTAAAGTCTTATATACAGGGTAGAATAATATAACCTTAACCAAAACCTCAACAGCCTGTATTGGTTCACTGTTGGACGCAGGCCTCCTCCTGATAAGCAACTTATTAGCATTTGCCTCTGCCGGGTGGTGCAAATTTTAGGCCAGCACCACAAAGCTCGCAAAAAAAATCGAAATTAAAAAATAAATTAAGTATTTACAAGGCGATCCCCTCCGGGACCAAAATGACAATTTAACCTTTCGGCTTAGTAGGTACACCCTTTCGGTGGTACCCTTTATAGTCTGAGCGAGATATAAATTTCAAATGTTCTAAGCATTGTATGTAATTTTTCTCTATTCTGCCCTAGACAAGGCTGTCGATGTCAACTTTGCAGAACACCTTATAATTTGACTATTTATTACCGTCCCATACCTACCTAATCTACCGGGAAAGTGAAAACTTCTAAACTCCATGCCGGGAAAATCAAATGTAAACTAGTTGGTAGATTCTAAAGAAATAATTACTTCTCTGTTTGCATGCATTGGTATATGTAGCGCCTAGAAACTCTACATTTGGTCTTTATAACGATGACCCCCGCAAAGATAACAACCTATCAACAACCCATAGTTCTTACATCGTCAATATGTAAATACCTAATACAAAGAAAACATCTTCCGTTTCCATACCTGGCAGTCGAACCACAGCCAAGACTGAGAAATCTTCAGGAAAGGTGTTGTAGAACATCCCAGCAGCCAGCTGATGCAAGGTGGCGTTCTCGTTGAGGCGGTATGACGAGTAGTCATCTTCAGGCACGGTGGGCGATTGGCACCGGCCAGGGATCCTGGAGACCCCCTCCGGAAGCTCACCATCTCGCACCACGGACAGAACGTCGAAAATCTCTAATTCTAAAAATAACACAAAGAACGTAAAAAGAGCGACAAGTAGACTCTTGAGTATCTAAAAATATCAAGGATAAAAATAGAAACATTTTCAGATAATTTCTTACGTCAAGGCATCAGCGCACTTTATCTCGATGACACTTAAATGGCATCCGCGACCTTTTAAACAATGAAAAATCGCGAAATCCCTTTGCGTGTTTACTGAATTTTATAACCGTCTAGCTAGGTTCTCTCAGATTCATAATAAATTGCGTCGCTACGTGAGCGGCACAGCCGTGTAAAATGTTTCATTCCTTTTGAGTTGACGTGTAACTCCGTATGAATATAATTAGAATCTCATTGTAAGACGTATCCCCTCAAAATATGCGTAGACACGCGTGAAAAAGAAAACGGTGTTTGCTAAACTCACCCTCTGCGTGCCCTCCGATGATGAAAAACAATAAAAGAAGTCCTATCGGCTTCGGAGCCATTTCGGCGGTAAATATGTTTTAGGAGATGTTCTAGGGCCCATCCCGATGCGGGGAGGCCTGCCTGCGATGGTCGGCAGGTCGTGTCGTGCCACCCGCAAGGCACGAACGCTACTGTCTTATCAAGACGCGTGCTGTACACATCGCTTTCATTAATAACTGTATTGGTGTCAAAATAATGATCGTCAAGTATTTCAGGGGTGATCAGATGGGGAATTGATTTGGACATTTGAAATCTTTGTACATAGTAATTTATCTGTCATTTATAATTTTATTTTAGTTAAGTAACAAAGTAAAGAAATCGTTTATCAGCGGCTTAGACCTAAGTGCAACATGTTAACAAAAAATGTCAAAACTAGACCTCTGTGGTCAACAGAGGTCTAGTTTTGTCATATTTTGACACGACGAAACTGCCTAATTGTACGATTTATCATTTGGTGAATACAGACCCTAGTACATTAAATCTTTTCAACCATTTTTCGTGTGAATATCTTAATATAATTCACCTTCCTAAAAGTCAGACTAAAGTTATCTTATCACGAACAGTCGTTACCAGATCGCGAGCTTTCTGATAACTGCCTACGATGTTGCTTAAGTATAAAAGTAGATGATACCTATATTTCTAACGACTTAGAAACAACACGTAACAGTTTTACATTGTCCCTACGTGCTATTTGGTGTTCAGTTGTCAGTTCAGTGTCGTGTAAAACGTTTCTGTGTAAAATGTTGACTCCACCTGGTTCGTTTATTCCCGTCTGATGTAATGGATCGGGTTGTCGCAAGAATTGCTTCGTTATGTCCAGGGCCGTATTTTAGGTCTTTAAATCCTTAATAGGTACTCTGGTAGCTTTCTTAAATTGCTGAGCTTTTTTTCTAACTTCCTGTTAATATCGTGACATGAAATTACTGTATCAAGTGCTTATTCATAAAGATCAATAAAATAATAATAGATCAAAAAACAAAACAATTACAACTAGTAATTTACACTTATAATGTAACTGTATCTTATATTAACACCTATAACTCTAGATTATTTAAGAAGGTAGGTATTAATTTCGAATTTATGTCGACTCTTTTCTAAAATATTTCTATGAGCATTTTAAAGGTTTTCGAAACAAATACCGCCTTACTGATATTTTATTTTAGGATTCACATCTAAGGCATCACACAAAACACTAATATTAGTTTTTATGTTTTTATTGGAAGTTCTTTTCATTTTACGTCAAAAACTTCTAAACAGATCAGATGCTTATCAGATGTGGATTAGAAAATAGGCAACATATAATCTCGGTAGGTCACTTATTTCCAAGAACGAAGTCGCACTAATGTTATTATCAATGCAAAAGTTTGGATATTTGGATGAATGTTTGTGTCCTCTTCACACCAATACTACTGAAATTTTTCAATGGTACAGGTAATTCTATTTTGGAATCAAAAATAGGCTACTTTTTATCTTGTAATTATATCCCGAAAACGTTTTCATAGAATCAACGCGATCGAAGCTGCCGGCAGAAAATAATTTTTAATAAAGTAAGGAGCGTAAAAGTTAACATGAACAATATTTTTACGACCCATAAGGCCCCCCTAGTTACGACCCCAGCTGAAACGTAGCAGCCTTTCCAGCTGTTATTTGTTTGATTGTCTGTACCTACCTACTATGCGTCTTTGCCTAACAGTTTGCATATTTGTTTAATTATCTGTAGGTACCTTACGTTATTTGCCTAAAACTTTGTATATTTGTTTGATTTCGTGTAGGTACCTTGCGTTATTTGCCTAACATATTGTACAGAATATTGAGTGTTCTTGGAAGCTTCACTTTAGCAAGATCTCGAAACAATTCAATTCCGTAGGGTTTTACAAAAAGTAGAGCTTTTATATACCGTACCTTTTTTAATGCGTTGCTTTGTTTATTGTTGTTGTTCCTTCATACCTAATATAAATGCGAAAGTTTGGATGTTTTTTGATATATGGATGTTAATTTTTTTTTATTTTAAATCGCCAAAACGAAATGACGGATCGTACTGTGAAATTTTGCATAGATTTAGTTTTCGGCTACTCGGCGCACTGAAACTGACGGAAATATACACTTTTTATCCCGGAAGTACGCGTGCAAAAGAAGTGAGAAATAAGCACAGAATTTCTCAGAACTTCGCTCTGTGAAATAAGTATATTAAAGTCACAGAATCCATACGAAATTCGTAGAATGGAATTACACAGTATGTGTTACTTTTACTTACTTTTTACTTATGTAGAATTATGTAAAGTCAAGATCGAGGTATTCTAATATCTTAGAAGAGATATTATACCTAATTATACTTACCGAAATCATGCCTCAATTTCTCTCTACTCTGATATGGGGTCGGGTCATCTTCAACAATATTTGTACGACGACGCTGAAAAATTCAAATGGCTTTGAACTTTGCAAACAGTAAATGAAGGTCAGAAGTGGTTTTTCAGACGTAGGTAAGGGAGTTTCGAAGGTCGCCGGCGGCATGGCTCATCGAACAACCCTACCTAGTTACCAATAAAAAAGTTGATCCGGCTCAACTTTCTAAAGAGGCAGGTTTTAGCAATACATGTATACTTATTTAAATTCATTCATTTGTCTATTAATTTCTTTTTTCATGCTACTAAACAAGCACTCTGGGGCCTGATTCCACTAACACAATCGCCTGACTATGACAATATTATCGCTTCATTATCGCGTATCAATCACCGCCATTGACACCTTTTGGTATTCTACTAACACGATATTTTTGTTTATGCCATATCTATTACGATTATGACAACCGTTTGACAATTTGACTGTTCAATGGTGTGGAGCAAGTTTTATGGTAATAGAATACCAACAAAATTTACGACTCTAATCTCTATCTTAATCGTATGGCGCCATTATAGAATTTGTTTAAAAAATAGTGGAATTACGCCCCAGAACAGGAGGGCAATTCTCAGTATCACGTGATATTTTATCAGGTGATACGCAGTATCACGGGATAAATTATCACGGGATAAATTATCAGGTGATATATATCGAGCCTTGAATAAATATCGAGTGCCGCCAAAAACTGCATTCTCGTGCACTCTTTGATATTTTTATCATATACAATTTGATTCCATAAATTATTCTTGCTTTTACAAAATTGCAATCATCTATCATTGTCTTGAAAAGAACTACGCGAAATCTTTTCTATTGAAATCAAACAAAACAGAAAACAAGTGAGCGACAGGGATATATACTCATGTTCTTCTTTCTCTCTCTCATAATGCGAACGAGTGCCCGGGACCACTCGTTGCGTATCGAGCAACTTATCGAAAAAAAGCCCTCGATAAATATCGAATTGCAGATGTTGAGAATAGGCTTGTTTGATTCGAAGCAATAACTCGATATTTTTACAGTTTATCGAGTCGATATGTTGCGAGAATTGCCCTCCAGATTATATGATTAACTTCTCGAAACATCTTTACATGATGCAGGTAACGCTTTTCGAGTTTCACCATAATTACCACGCTTGACAGATAGATTGGCGATTGCAGTAGAGGTGTTGCATAATAAACGGAACGAAACTGTTTGCCCTGTAGGTTCCCTGAGTCGGCTCTTACTACATCCACGGGCTGAGTCCACGGGAAGATTCTTACGCCGAAATCGCCACGGGGCATTTTAATCTCTAAACAACTTGACCGTTTTACATATAAACGGTTTAAACAGTTTTATAAGTAACTATACACCCAGGCTCTTACTTTCCATTCTGTTAGACACACTCAAATTAAGACGAGAGCAGGGTCTTTGTATCCCTTGGAGCATATCCACATCTTCACTTCAATCAGTTTGTGGGTTCAAATATTTTGGCTGCGTCTCTTCTCTTTGAAGTAAAAACTTGGCAATTGTCTTGTATGCAGCTAAAAATGAATCTACAACTCCTCAATAAGTAAGGGCGCATTGATGTAAAAGGCGTTGCAAAGTTGCAACATTCTGAGTAAGAGTTCATTCATACATAAATAAATGGTGTACAATTTTATACTATCCATTTAGTCCTTCTGAAATATTAAAAATTAAAAACACACTTTTTTAAATAAAATATTAGCCGTAGGTATCTATTTGCAGCATTTAGTACAAAGGATAAGGTACCATAACATCCTACTAATATTATAAACGCGAAAGTTTGTCCACTATGTTTGTATGTTTTTTGCTCTTTCACGCAAAAACTACTGAACGGATCGGGCTGAAATTTTGCATACAGGTAGTTCAAGGCCTAGAATAACACATACATAGGCTATTTTTAGAGATAGAGTACCTATTTACTTTTTATCCCATACATCAGTTCCCATGGGATTTGCGTGCGAAGCCGTGGGGCGCAGCTAGTGTATATTAAAATATCCTAACTATAAATTACTTATCGTGAAAGCGGTCGGGCGAAGACCAGCGGCGGCGGCGCGGCGGCGGGGCGTCTCGTTTTACAAAGAGGCCCCTCGCCCCTCCGCCCGCCGCCGGCCTTGCCCGGCGGTTTGGGCCGCCGCCCCCCCCGCCGCGCCGAGCCGGCGGCACCCCTCTCCGGCTCCCCGCAGTCCCCGCTCATACAGTTGCCCGCCGGCTTTCAAGGAATAGTGACGTGTCAGTGTATTATCGACTAAAACATGGAGTGGGACGACAAAAAAGTAATGAAGCTTATAGACCTTTATCGTTCACAACGACTACTTTGGGACCCAAAACACAGCGACTACAAAAAGAGACCAAAACGTCACGACGCTTATAATGATATTGCGACTGAATTATTTACATCCGTTATTGAAGTGGAGAGAAAGATAAAAAATGTAACAAGTCATTATTACCGCGAAAAGAAAAATATTGCGAGTAAGCGGGATAGTTGGTTATTTCCTTACAGTCATGCACATTCGCACATGCAGCATGTAGGTAGGTAGGTATAGGTAGGCATTTCTTTTGTTTAATTTTAGCAATACTAACGATCACACTAATATTATAAATGTGAATGTTTGTATTTGATGGATGGATGTTTGGATGGATGTTTGTTACCTCTTCACGCCAAAACTACCGAACGGATCGGTCTGGAATTTTGCATAAAGGTACCTAATTCTAATCCTGGAATCCAACAAAGGCATTATTTTTTTTTCCATTAATCAGTTCCCGTGGGATAAAAATCACCTCTAAATGTTTCCATAGAAAAACCGTGTGCGAAGCCGCGGGCCGCAGCTAGTAGCTTATAATAACATAATGGTTTTAACTTAGGAAATTTAAAAAATCCATCGTACAGTTTGTAGTATCTTTTATATGATGCCTCTGTTATAGTTTCATTTTGTAAAGCTTATGCAGAGATTCGAAGTTGTGCTTTTTGTCACCAAACTCTATTTTCGCATCTCCTCCTAAACTAGATAAAACTATTACAGAAGTATTAAAAAATAGCTTATAAGAAACCACAAATTGTACGATTAATTTTTATAAATATGATAAAATAGGTGGCGGTGTCATATTGGCTCGGGTCGGGTATGCGCCTAAAACGTCACACATATCAGGGAGATAAAACCTTATCTGGCCCTCAGAGCACGTGAGTTTATACATCCATACAAACTTTCGCATTTATAATATGTGAAGTGTGATTTCTTAATACTTCTGTAATAGTTTTGTATTAGATAGTTTACGAAGAGATGCGAAAATAGAGTTTGGTGGCCAAAAAGCGCAATTTAGTATCTCAGCCTAAGCTTTACAAAATGAAACGATTACAAAGGCAATTAATAAATAACTAATAATAGATACCACAAACTGTACCTTAGTTTCTGTGATCTGTGAACTGTACGATGGATTTTTTAAACTTTCTGTGTTTAACGTAATAATAAGATAAAATAGCTGGGGGCGCCACTTTCACTGGTGTATGCGCCTAGTGTTTAAATTTGGTTTTTGTTACGAACTACGAGTCAAATGTCGTAATGCGCGACGTTTTGTTCCTGTTTTTAACCGACTTCAAAAAAGGAGGATGTGCTCAATTCGACTGTTTTTTTTTCATGTTATTACCTCGGAACTTTTGCCTGGTTGGTCCAATTTTCATGATTATTTTTTATATGGTAGCTGATGCTTCCCGTGTGGTCCCATTTTAATTTGGTTCAGTGCTGACAATCTGATCCATGAAAATTCATGAAAAAACTATAAAAATTGAAATCGGTTATAGTTTTTAAAACAAAATTAATTATTGTCTGACACGTCGAGTTACTATAACTGTATCTGTGCTCCCAACTACGGATGATTATCATGTCTATATTCTCTAGTTAATATAAAAATGAAAATAATATTTATTTGCCTGATAAACACCAGCCTGACAAATAATTTTACACGCTAGATTGCATTTAAATAACGATTGAAAATTGGCCCCAAAGGCCCTATTGACATTTCAATAAGTACAGTTGCGAGCATTGATTATTAATTAAAAAGGGAAGATGGGGTACTATGTTTCTCGAAAATGGCAACCTCATACTGTGTAAAATTGTGTGCTCCCACCTCAGTCACCTCAAAAAAATATCCCTAGACAAAGGAAATACTGAAAACATGTCCAATATCTTCTGATAATCTAACTAATAAGGGAGTACCTAATAATTTTTTTTAGAACACTAAAATATTGTGTGTTTGCAGGATAAGCCCCGGAGACGCAATTTACGCCTGGATTCACAAGATTCACAGATGTCAACAGAAAATACTTCGAAACCAAACAAACGCCCTAGAACCGATGAAAAAGATGAGATGGTGTCAGAAGCACTGACTATTATGAGATATGTCTTCGAACGAAAAGCCTCCAAAGAAAAAGACGAGGATGGTTTATTTGGAGATTATATTGCGAGCCAGCTAAGAAAAATGGATCGATCAACGAAAGCTATTGTAAGACATCGGATCAATAGTATAATTTATGAAGCGGAAAGTGGCTGTCGAGACACTTTCCCAGATTTTTCGAGACCATCTAGTGCACACAGTAATACTGCGACAACGAGGGTTGAAACTCCACCTACAAATGGTTCAACATCCGTATACTATGCTCAATCCAGCGCAAATCCAACAGTTCCACCTGTAGACACATTGGATGGAGAAGATGCAGATTTGGTGACGAGCGTCAAGATTGAAGAGGTGGACTCAAGCTTAGAGTAGCATCATTAAGTCTATGGACTGATTGGACAGGCGTCCGACGTAATGATCTCTTAACTACTCACTAACTCTTAAATAACCAGTGTACCTAATTGTTTTCTTAAAATCGTGTTAATTAAGTAAGTACCAAACAAATAAACAAATAAAACGAAGATGTTTGTTTTGCTTACTTAATTTTGTCGTTCACGCTTTAGTTATGCTTGAAAGGAAACACAAAAAGGATCACTTTCACACGAATATGCTAGAGTTATAGCTCTATTTGGTCAAATAATTAGTTTTGTTTCCGTCGCCCAGAAAATATAGGCTAGTTTCTATAAGAAAGTCAAAGTCAAAGTCAAATCGTTTATTTCTTTAGACTTACAAAATAAGTACTTAGACAAGTCAAATTTTTAAGATAGGTAAATAAACGCCATAAATACCCGTTACATACACATACACAGCCTGTATCGGTCCACTGCTGGACGCAGGCCTCCCCCTGATAAACGCCTTATTGGCATTTAACTCATGGGGGGTTAATGCCCATAATCCCCACGCTGGGCATGCGGGTTGGGGATCGCAGTTTGGTGAAAGATTTGTTCTGCGGGGGGCGCTGCTTGTCGCCCCCCAGAAGATATCCCTTAGTCGCCTCTTACGACACCCACGGGAAGAATTGGGGTGGTGCAAATTCTATGCCGCCGGCACCACACGGCGAAAATACCCGTTAAATAATACTAATACATGGTTAAATAATACTAATAAAGTAATACATGGTTGGTATTTTAATTAGCCAATCAAGGGCCAATCATAAGGCATCACTTAATAACTCCTGTAATTACCTCGTATTTTTAAGTAGTTGGTACGTTAGTAGTAGTTAGCTACTCAAAAAAACGATTTCAGCCTAATATAGAAGCATTAACTAATCATATAAAATGTAAAAGGTCACGTTAACTTCTTTGACCTGAACGGTTTCAGCGAACATGTTTAATTTCATCCAAATTACTTAGACATTCGTACCAGGCTAGACCGGTCCCCTAACTAAGTTACCATGACCCGAGGCAATGAAGCCTATTACCAGCTATTAGCAGAGGTACTGTAAGATCATTAGGGACAGAGATAATATAATTCCATTATCGACGGACCAATTCATTGAGCCACAGTTATGTCGTGGCATAGCAGAGCTACGGAGTAAAAGTTTATAGAAACGCAACTCTTCCTTCTATTATGAGAGCGTTTTTTGCCTAGCCTTCGCGGTGAAACCTGAAGCCCTTTTTTAATTATCTAAGATTATCCATAATTATGCGTAAACGAATGGTATCAAGTGTTAGTTGCAAAAAAAACATCATATTATTAATAATGGTTGTTTTATGGTTTTCTCATGGATGACATTGTCCTTGATGAATGATGATGATGATTTATCGTTAAAGCAACAATAGAAATACACACTCTGTCAAAATTTCCACTGCATAACTATTACGGTTCATAATAATAGTTACAAATTTTGACATCCTTACGCTTACAAAACTCTAACAAAATCATCAGTCCAGAACTGATCTTCCTTCGTTATATGCTATCCGTCTTCATTGATACAAGTTCTTTTTGCCATCCTCCTGTTGCCATGGGAACCGCTAGAGATAAATTATAATGAGTGAAATTATCATGAGAAGAGGATGTTTTAAAGACTATTTCAGCGCACACATAAATTTCTCGTAAATCTTATTTTTATGATACCATCGCAATTTCAACCTTTAGTAAGAGTAACCGAAAGAATCATCAAACTTTGATGAGAATTGGCGAAGATATCACCAAAATTGTTGTAGTATTTTGTTGTTTTGTATTTAAGTTAGTGTCGAGAATCCTTCGAGAATAAAACTTTTATTTGATCAATTCGGAACCATTCTATAAATAAGACCGAAATATTTTTTAAAATCGGTCCATAATTGACAGAAAACATACTACATATACAAAAAAGTGAATACACATACATACAAAAAATACATACACTGCCGAAAAGACAACCTCCTCCGCCTGAAGTCGGTGAAAAACCTTACACGTACTTACAAAAACTTTCAAAAACTTAGGAAGTTTTTATTAGATTCTAATAATGTGGTTTTTTGGCGCTGAATAATTATGTATTTGAGATTATCCCACGAGTTTCACGTCTATCAGATACTACTAACTATTGTTACAATTGTGCCCTTACTAAGAAGTTTATATCTAGTCGGAACTATTATTCGCGTATTGGATTCTCCGCAAATGTAGGTCAGGTCACACAGCTGCACAATAATGATAGGTAACTACTTTACTACGTAGTTTACTACTTTACTACGTTACATATTTCCAAAATATGGGATAGGTGTAAAACTTTTACAGTCTGCACTATACATATAGCCTTTAAAAGTTGTATGTTATGATTATGAGGAAATACCATCAATACTTGGTGGATATACCATCCACTCGCACTAAGCGGTTTTCCTCCACCTTTATTATTCGCACCGCAAAGGAATGGAACTCGCTCGCTGCCTCTGTTTTTCCGGCTAATTACAACCTGGCTCTCCAAGACAAGGGTGAATATATTCTAGACCTTCGTGATACGTGAGACTAATTACCGTAAAAAAAACCCATGCCGTGTCAGTTGCCCGTTATTTCTTGACAATAATAGGCGGGATGATACTGTGGAATGACTGGTGTCATTTTGCCCACTGGGAACATTTTCACGATTCATCTTTGTCATCATCTGAGACTAAGTCGAAATAAAAAGTTGCCATGCTGGCCATATTTTCCTATCTATTGTTATTATTTCTATGGTCAGAACCAAAGCTCTTTTCCGGTATCAAGTTCTGTCAACAGATCTACTGGTGGGAGTAAACGAAATCTCTTTATGAAACATGAATAATAATGATGCTTTTGTTTCTCTAGTATGTTTGTGCTCCAGTATGATAAGATGGGGCCGTAAAGTTGGTCTTCGTTCCCAAGAAATCACTTCTGTAAACAATTCTGTTTTCCTTTCATTCCTGCGATAAATCACATCACTCTACGAAAACAAAGTTGGATAAAGGTCTATCCTATAGTGTTGTTGTATCTCACCAAAACAATTCGTGTAACAACGAAAAGTTTCTATGTGAAGAGGGCAAAGTTTTTTTCAGCATAACAGGTAGGTAAAGTTGGTTCTGGTAGATAAATAACTTACATTACTATCTATGTAATTATAAGATTAAATATAACAATAAATAATCCCTCGTGTAGGCATTAGACGAGAACATTACTGAAAGAAGATATTAATGAACACATATCTTCGTTCATGAAACTATTATGAGAGCTTTCTCTCCATTCCTATTCATGAGTTGCCTCGTGAAAGATTAGATTGACTAAATTACTTCTACTCCATTAGAAAGACTTAGATAAAGTCATAAAAAGAAGAGTAGAATTGCCTTAGCGAAATGAAAATGCCGGAAATGGGCCATGGTCCACGATGTGCGTGTGAACTGAGAGCTAACTTTTGAAATCCTTGCAAATCGACTTGAAAAAAATCACAGATTTAGTTAAAATATTGTTAAACATGAAGCAAAGGTGCATTAATTTGTTAAACTTAAGGCAAAGCCGGTATGACCCCTAGAGTAGAGCTCTCAGACCCCTAGAGTAGAGCTCTCAGTTCACACGCACATTGGTCCACGAGGTTACGCTTTTGATTCTCCAACTCGGCCAAATGTTGCTTTCATGTTGTGTTTTGTCCATTGATGCGGTCTGCGGTCTGGTTTCCATACTTACAAACGAATTCTAGCGGCAATCTACCTACGGAATACAGAGCCGTAGACTTTGGTAAACTGTTACTTTCAAGTTGTTTGATAATGTACCTAACCTTGCATTATCCAATAACTCGAAAGTAAATTTTTTGATAATCAGACAAAATTTCAGCTTAAAGTTATGCCAACGCTAGTCCAGCTTAAGTTTCTGGCATTAACAAGCGAAATAATACTTCGTTCAGCGGTTTTGAATGATCTCTCTTCCTAATTCTAAATTAGTTGCATAAAAACAAAACATAACCTACAAATACATTTATCGAATAAACGTTAGTTAAAGTATAGGTAGGTGTACCTACGACTTAGTTTTTAGATTTTAATCGACTCTAGGTACTAAAGTGTCTCTACAAGCTACTTACCACATTTCAAATTTGTGCTGGTCTGGACAGATTTTAAAAGATCAGATCACCTCAAACCAAATAATGAATGATTTGCGTTTGAGTATTCTGAGGTAGGTAAGATACTGTATGGTAGGCCTAGGAAATCACACTAATATTATAAATGCGAAAGTTTGAATGGATGTATGGATGTATAGATGTATGGATGGATGGATGTTTGTTTACTCTTCACACCAAAACTACTGAACGGATCCGGCTGAAATTTTGCTTACAGGTAATTCTAATCCTGGAATCAAACATAGGCTACCCATAAATCAGTTCCCGTGATCTTTTATCCCATAAATCAGTTCCCGTGGAATAAAAATAACCTTTAAACGTTTCCATAGGAACAACGCGTGCTAAGCCGCGGGGCGCAGCTAGTACTCTACTAAAGTCACTGAATATGCGAAACCAAATGCAGGTGCCGCAAAACTAACTCAGTTTAAGTATGTATCACTTAAGTAGACAACAACCTACAAACTCGCGAGTTCTTAGCGATTAGAAAACTTTCAAGGCAACTTTCAGTTGGCTGAAGGATTTAACGAGCATGACTACGGAATTAGATGTTGCGGAGTGTTTTGTATTTAGTAGGTACACTTAGTTATTTTACTTCTATCGAATACTTAAGAGGTTTTGCCTTAGACAAGTCGACTTGCTTATCGTCGACTTGCGATAAATAGGTACCTCTAGTTAGCTTTATTATTAAGCTGAAAGTTCGCCGAAATCAAACCCACGCCCTACCTTTATGCAGATATATCATCAACTTGGTATTGTTTTGACCTAAGTTTATGCATACCTTCCAAGCAAATTACTATAAGTAGGTACCCAGTTAAACTGGTATCATATCAGGTAAAATACATGCTAACGTTTGCAATTTAAAGCTTTCGAAGCCGACCAAGAAATTGCTGGAGCGATGATTTGGACAGATTAGAGAGGTGGCGTGGGGTGGGATCGAGGAGGTCTTTGCCCAGAAGTGGGACAGTAAACGCTAATAAGAAAAAACCCCTAATTCGAATATCTTAGCTTGCAGCTTACCTATATGAATCTGAAATCTGAATTCCTGAAACTAGCACCGCTGGCTTTTTTTAAAAAAAGTTTTTTATTGAGGTGACCTGGTCAGTTGTTCAAAAATAGTTTGCTCTAGTTTTGTAGTGCCATCTGTATTTGATAAACCGAATCTATCTTGCAATCAGTTATCAAATACCCGTAACACCATCCGTCCTGCTAAGCTTGGGGCTAGGTGATGCTGTGTGAATTGTATAGCATCACATCACATCACACTAATATTATAAAGGCGAAAGTTTGGATGGATGTATGGATGGATGTTTGTTACCTCTTCACGCCAAAACTACTGAACGGATCTGGCTGAAATTTTGCATACAGGTAATTCTAATACTGGAATAAAACATAGGCTACTTTCTATCCCATAAATCTGTTCCCGTGGGATGAAAATCACCTTTTAATGTTTTCATAGAAACAACGCGTGCGAAGCCGCGGGGCGCAGCTAGTTATTTATAGATCGGAGAGAGCGATGTGATCGAGGATCTCAGAGGCAGCTTGGGTGATTTGGCTGTATGGTGTAACAACCACTTCGACAGTAACGGGACAACCGCTACGTTGTTGATCTAATTTGCATACGGGCGAATGTCCGCCCGCGACGGAGGTGGCGGGTTCGATTGCCGTCTCGGAAAAATATAGAGGTACAGGGTTATTTTTAAGTATTATTTTTAAGTTTACGAACGTGCCCTGATCCTACGTGAACGAATCTGCCACGTTACCATTTGGTGACAGACATAGTGAAGGTAGGTTAGAATAGTAGGCACTGATAAGACTTGTGAATGTCATGTCTTGGGCTCACCCCCTTATCTAAAAATGTTCATCGTATTAATGCACGGCTGAACACAGGCTTCCCTTAATAAGCGCCATAGCGCCAAGAAAGGGGGATAAAATTAATCAATTAGATATAGTGGGCTCTCTTTACAAAGGTAAACTTAGGTAGGTAAATTTCAAAATGATCCGTATTTTTTAGCCAGTAAGTGTAAAAAAAAATCGACGTTTACGGACGGACAAGAACACTTGGGGGATATTTTATAACTTCGTAGTTCATTTATCCATGTTAATGTATTACATAAGTAAATGTATTACATTCTGCGCTACTGCCTTTTTTATGGAGAAATGGTTTAGTGTACATGGTGCGACTAGATGTCGTAATTAAAAAAAAACAGAGCTTTCCCGTGGTTCACCTATTTTGTCCACCTGGTGGACCACGGGTAAACATATTCTTCCGTGGTCCACCAGGTGAACTAAGGTGAACCATAGGAAATTATTATTTAACCGTGGTCCACCTTTGAGCACACAATCTTTTTGGTTTTTCGTTGACGTGCTTCACTGTAATTGAATCTTTTCAAGTGCACATTGATCCCGACAAATTAAAAAGTACACCGAATGGCATTTTTTTTTTAAATTCATTTATTGAAATAATTTACTTCAATTAAAATGATGATTACTTAAAACTAAAGTTGCTCTATCAACGTAGTTTCTCCAATGCGAAATTGATTGGAATTTCACCATTTAGTAACTGTAATTGTATCCTCATAATATCATCGTCGTTATCTATATATATTTTTCTTCTCTTCGATGTTGTCTTGAAACTTGATGTTTCTAGTTTTGTTAAACCTTTTAATAGATTTATTACCGTTGCATTTCTTTTATTTACTTCTTTATTCAATTTCGAATGATAAGACTCTGCAGTGTTATTGGTGCGTTATCTTTCACCAAATACGCACAAAATTTCACTGAATTTATCAGACAGCCAAAAACTTTCAACGTACTTTAAGAAGAGTAACATTTTTTTGCTATCACTGCTTTCAGATTTAACATACTCCAATCCTTCTTTAATGCTTTCATGGGGTATCAAAGGTAGAGCAGCAATTAATGCAGCGATCCGCTTTTCTCCTTTCGATTTTAAGCCTAACTTTTTGGCCTTCTTCCAAATCGCCCTCTTCCAATGATAAAAACAACCGCGCAATGTTACATGTCGAAAAGCGCATAAAATAGCATTTATTGCGGCTTTCTCGAAATCAAGATGCATTGTTTTAGGATTGAAATTTGGTAACTGTGATTTAATTAAATCGAACACAATCGAATATGATTCCTGTTTTTTGTTCGGCATCAATACGTATATCAGCGGTACAACTTTTGTAGTCGTTATAGTACTCCCGATATCTCCATGTAATATGTACAATTGTTGGAATGGTTTCGGACAACAAGAAAAAGTGGCATCACCGAAATATTCAGTAACATCAGCAATGATCTCTCTAGCTCCTTTTGAACAAAAGACAATGATTCGCGATCCTTCATAAAAATAGTTTGCCAAAACCAATTGTGCAAATTTGATGGGAACTTCCACTTCTTCAAAATCGCTATAAATAGTTTTTTTAACTCCTAAAGATTTATTTCTTATTGTATATAAGTTGTGTTGTATGCTCGAAAACGACGGTATTTGCGTAACCATGTTCAATCCTTTACTTTCTAAAATATCAACACTATCCTTATAAAGTTGTGTTAAAGGCAAATCAGTGTTTTTGACTTTGTTTTTCAAAGATTCAATTTCATTTGAAACCACAATTTTGGAAAAATCAGATGCACATGAATGATTTTTTTTTCTTGTCACCTTTCCATCCTGAAAGATTTTAAAAATGTTAATTTGTATTTGAAAAGTTCTAGGAGCGTGGAGGTTTACGAAACAGGACTTCCGTGAATGTTGACTTACCTTAACGATAATATTTCCGGTACATTTCTTTTTTTTGTACTCCGCACATCTCCATAAAACCGCTGAGGTTTTTTTAAAGGTTTTGACTCTGTAGAAAAAATATACATCATGCACCAATACAGTGCCCCCCTTTCTGGTAATATAGTGCAAATCGCTTTCTTCGTCTTGCGTATCTCCCATTTTAATAAGATTTAATTTTACTCACAAGCGATCAGGGACGGAGCACTATTTCATTAAACAGAACACATCTAATTCTGTTAGATGGTCAGGAAATACTCAAAGATTAATTGTCAAGAAATACTCAAAGATTAATTGTCAAACGATAAAGAAACAATACGTTGTAAGTTCTTGAAAAAGAGGTGCACTTGAAAAGATTCAATTACAGTGAAGCACGTCAACGAAAGACCAAAAAGATTGTGTGCTCAAAGGTGGACCACGGTTAAATAATAATTTCCTATGGTTCACCTTAGTTCACCTGGTGGACCACGGAAGAATATGTTTACCCGTGGTCCACCAGGTGGACAAAATAGGTGAACCACGGGAAAGCTCTGAAAAAAAACATATTTGAGGCCGAGACGAGAAGGTATTTTAGTTGTGTTCTCCCCGAACCTTCGCTTCAGGCGTAATCGCATGGCTTACAATCGAATCCCGTAAGACAATACAACCCGAGTACCTAGTTAGCACAAGTTTCAGGAATAGTAATTCAATTTGGCAAAACAGTTATCTACGCTGCTGACGCGTGTTTCCTCAATAGAATCGTTTTCGATTCGATCAGTCAGTTTGTAAGTGATTAGCTAGTCTTAGCTATTTTGTGCGTCTGATGGCGGCCAGCCTTTTCATGATTTGAATGAGTCTGTAATTATTGCTTAGGTAAGTTGCACATAATTGAGTTCAAGGCATTTTCTGAGCAAAAGCAATTTAGCTGAATAAAAATTGTGATTCTTTTACTTGCTATTAGTAAAAAAACAAACCTACGAATGAACATTTATGGTAAAAACAATTGTCCCAAGGCGGGAGTCGAACCCGTAACCTCCTGCGTAGCAGGTGGACCTTCGTCCGCTGCACCAGATCGGTCGTCAATATACTTTTACACAATAGACTACGATAGTTTTAAGCGTTAGCGTTAATGGCGGTTTATATTCTTGAAACTAGCGCCGCCGCTGCCTATTTTCTTAAAATTACGTGAATCAAAGGCTGCAATACAAATAAGGTTGACTTAAAGATCTCGCCTTACCCAGCACGTCACACATCTCTTAATTATAAGTAGGTACATAAGGTTTCGGAGGTCGGGACGAAAATAAACTCGTCAATATCCAAAGTTTATATTTGCATTAGTTTATATTCCCAATCACAGTTGTATGAAATGCTTGAAGTTTGTACATAAATCATTTGCGTCAGCTCGGATTTACGTAAACTAGTTCAAATTATTCATCTTCAAATAATTTTTTCTGATTACATCTGGGTGGGTATTGTGAAATAAGTCTTCTTTCAGCATGTTCACATATACACTGTTTATGGTTGGAAAATCTTTAATTATCATATCACTGAAATAGAAAATAGGAGTTAGTAAAAAACCAGCCAAGTGCGGGTCCTACTTGCGCATGAAGGGTTCCGTACTATTTATAAAATTGACAAAATATCATGTCTGTTGTACCTATGGGCTCTTAAATATAAATTTATTTCTGATTTTTTGTATATGTTGTTCAAGCGGCAACATCTGTGAAAATTTCAAGTGTCACGGTCACGGTTCATGAGATATAGACTGGTGACAGATGGACAGACAGACAGACAGACGGACGGACAACGGAGTCTTAGTAATAGGGTCCCATTTTACCCTTTGGGTAAGGAACCCTAAAAAAATGACAAGTAAATTGTACCTAAATTATAAAATCCTCGATGATTTTTGTTTTAACCATCTTAAGGCGCATACCCGAGCCAATCTGACAGCAATTCCTATTTTATCATATTTTTACGTTTATAATAGGAATTTTTAAAAATCCTACGTTCAGTTTGTGGTATCTATTATAAGCTATTTTTTAATACCTCTTTTATAATTTTATCTCATATAGTTTAGGAGGAGATGCAAAAATAGAGTTTGGTGGCCAAAAAGCGCAACTTCGTATCTCTTCCTAAGCTTTACAAAATGAAACTATTACAGAGGCATTAATAAATAGCTTATAATAGATACCACAAACTGAACGTAGGATTTTTAAAAATTCCTGCGTTTAACGTAATAATAAGATAAACTAATTGGGGGCGCCACTTTCGGTGCTGTATGGGCCTTAATAATAAAACGGCCGCACCGATCTTGATTAATCAGCTGAAACGTAACCGCAACTAAATGAAATTGGCTTACCTAGTTACCTACCCGTTTGTGAGTGTTGAAAATAAAAAGTATATTTACGGACTGTACTTGACTTATTTACGTGAAAAACTAATTTTGTATTAAGAGCTCAATGTTGGCTTGTAAAGCCACGAAAATGTGGTGATAAACAATGTTGCCATAATAATATAATGTTGCCGGCTTCATTTAATGTAGGAATATTTCCAACAATGAGCTTGGATATCACAGACGCATATCACGTCAAACTTTTTTCGACTTGGATAAAAATACTGTAAAAACCTAAACTACTAAAGTTTTCCTGGAAGAAATCGCTTCCAGGTGATATGGCCGCAAATTGATCTTTTGTCTTTCATGCAAATGATTTTAGTTTAAACTGTTTTTTTTTAAATTTGTAACCTTTTGTATCTATCTAAAGACTTACCGCCATGTTTGCTTTATTTTCAAACGTCGCGACCTTGCTGAGCCATCAAGTTTTACAGTGCTTTCCATTTCGCTACGATTTATGTCCACTTTTGTGTCATATCTGAAAAAATTAAACAGCTCTTTGTACTTACAATGATATGCAAGCTATGCTAGAGCTATGCTTGAGTGATGTTTTTTCTATAGAAAAGCGTTACTCAATTATCATGATCGATGACTGAGCAAGTTTTCATAATACGGGCCCTCTCATATTCCTAGTCGTTTCCTCCAAAAAAGATCAAATGAGGAGTTTTAAAGGTTTCCTCGAGAGTATCCTTCAAATCTTCTTAGACATAATGCAAAAGTTTTTGAGTATTCCCTCGGCTTTTCCTTACTTTTTAAGTATGAACCTACATAAACATGTGATTTGCATGTTAACTAAAATAAACCGACAAACCTGTGGCAAAAAACTTGAGACACTAATACATATTTGCATTATCAGATGCACAGGTAGTCCTTTGTTATTATTATTACTGATCGATTTAGAAGAAAGTAAGGGTAAAATAACTTAAATATTTTTTTAATGAAAAACTCCCAAGGGTTTGAGGCGTCGTGTTAGTATCTTTGGACAGGATAATAGTATGAATTGTCATTAAAATCATTTTAACTTTTTTAAATCCAAATATCACTCATTTATCAAAATCAACACAAAGAACAATCGTTTATTGCCTTGCGTTGTCTTGGGGAAATTTCAAGGTTGTTTTTGTGAGGGTACCCCTCAAAAACAACCTTGAAATTTCCGCCAGGAAGGACGATAACTGCCAAACGTAAGGTATTACGTTTGGCAGTTCTCATCCTTCCTTGGACTTGGTGAGCCGAAAAAATTCTCAAGTGAAGTACGTTTCTGTCAACTGAAAATACAATTACGTTAGAGTGAGGTTGAGTCAAGTCGAGGAAATCTGGAGGAAACCACTGAGAATATGGGTATGAGGGTTAGTTTGAACTTTTAAAGGTGCATTTCATGTCCACATCCCTGATGAATCTGGTGATGTTCGATCGTAAGGTACTCTAGCGTTTACGATATACCGGCTTGAATTGCTAAAGCAGCTGCTGTTTTCGGGCGCTCGTATCAATGTTTATAGAGCTCTTCCAACACAAAGCTATAAACCGAGTTCAATGTCTACGAATCGATTTTACTTCCAGAATGGGCAATAGTAACTTGCCTATTAGAACTCGCACCACACGAATACTCCCCCCGGGTGTCGTAAGAGACGACTAAGGGATATCGACCGGGGGCAGACAGCAGCGCCTCCTGCAGAACAATTCTACCACCAAACTGAGATCCCGAACCCGGCGTGGGGCTTGCCCGGCGCGGCGTGATGATTATAAATAAAAATAAAATAAATAAAATTTATTCAAAAAACTCTCTCGTAAAATGACAAAACATAGAGAACATTAAACTATTAAATATAGCTTAGCATAACAATTTAGCCTGAACTAGGTAATCCTGAGTTTCAGGCAATATGTGTGCTAATTATTAGACACAATAATCACTTACTATTACGTTGAGGGCATTTAGCTTAACAATGTTGTTAACAAACAATTTGTGAATATTATTATATAATGTATATAATAAGGTACATACTTAGCTTACACTGTGTAAAACTAGATTATTCACTATTTTAACTAGATTAACTTTATGTGTATAAAGTAATAATAATAACTTACTTGATAATATCTAATAGCTTCTCTGTATCATCGTAGGATAGATTTTGAAGTGTTAATTTAATCGTTTTCTTACAATTAATATAGTTAAGTGTGTAAATATTAGACATTAAATTTAGTCTGTTGTATAGAAAGCGACCAAGGAATAGATAAAATTTATTTAAAAAGGTGAATTTTAGGGTTGTTGGTAGGGGCAAACTTTAGCAATCCGTCTTTTATTAGTAAATTCAGTGCTGTAGGGAAGGGCTGCGTGCTGTCTTAAATCTGTGTTCATGATAAATAGCTGCCTGACTGTTAGCACATCACAGGACTCATAGAGGAGATTAGTGGGAAAGATGAAAGGACGAGAAGTTGCCACTTTAAGTATTGCTCTTTGTGCTCTTTCTACTGTTAGTAACAATGTTTTCCCCGCTCCACCCCATGTGGTAATGCAATAAGTTAAAATTGATTGACATAGTGCAAAGTAAACTTGTCTAATTAATTATATGAATTATGGGCATTACCCCTTGAGATAAAAGCCAATAAGGTATGTATGACTTATCAGGTGCAGGTATATTTATTTATCAGGTATATTGAAGTTAGGTGAGGATGTGTAGGGAAACTTATGCTGAATCAATAGTTTAAAGAATATTAGTGGTTTATGAATGGGCTCAACCAGGGTAGGCATCCATAAAACACCTTACAAATCCAACTACCTAGCTGCTTCCGCCAAGCAACACTCTCTCCTTTTGTTAAATTTGTCATTTTTATACAATTTTACACTAATGGATGAGTGAACCCATGACATGAAGTGAATAGTGAGAGAACCCTGAGTGTCAGAGGTTTCGTTTTCTGTCACAAAAGCGAAATTGCGTTCCAGTTTCTAGATATTTGTATGACAAAATCGTGCAAATCGTACCTTTTAATCGCACCGTATATCTGGGGTACGAGGCATATATCTGCCATGGTGATCTGGTCTCCCACACAGCAGCGGCCCGCCGTCTTGCTCAGCAAGTCTTCCAAGGACTGCAGTCCTCTCATGGTCCAAAACTGGGCGAATTCAGTAAAGTCCTTTTCCGAGCTGAAGTGCGGTTTTAGCCCAATATTTTGCAGAGGCTGGATACCTGATACGACTGTCTGTAATAAAATTGACAGTTTACATTTTGTTGTATTGTTCAGTAACTACCCAGCGTGGGGATTATGGGCATTATATACAGGGTGGGGCAAATTTTTGGCCCCTTCAGGGTAGCTACCGTTTCTTTTGTAGTTAGAAGGTTGTTCTTAGGAACCTTCTGTTTTATTTGGAAGAAAAAATATTGCCATTTTTAGTTTTCTAAACAAAAGTACAAGTAAATGACATTCGTCAAAAAAAAAAACAAGTTGGTCTTAATCGACTCTATTTCCAACCAGGAACACTTTTCCCAAAGTAACATACCAAATCAAATCGTAAGTTTTGGCAATAATTAAAAAAAACAGTTTCCATACATTTTCTATGAAAAAAACGAGTAAGTGAAAACAACAATATCACTCATTCAATGGTTCTTAATTCAAACTCGTATGTAACTACTTTTTTAATTTGGTGGGCTAATTTTGAAGGCATGTTAGTAACTGTTTGTCCGCCGAAACTAACAACAAAATTAAATTATACTTATTGAAAGTTCTGAGGAAAAGTGCTGGCTTAGAATTTGCACCACCCCAGCAGTGGAACAATACAGGCTGTTGAGGTTGAGCTGTTAAAAGTTAAACAAATAGTTGAATGAATTTTATCGTTGATTAAACAAATCCTGATTTATTTTCTTTGCCATTTTCTTTGCCTCTACTAAATTATGAATTAGAGAATTCACTTTAAAGCACTAACGATTTTACTCAGCCTACTCGATATGCATTTGATCTTACAATTTGCTTTAATTTTATGAGTAACTAGCAGCGCCACGCGGTTTCACCCGCGTAGTTCCCGTTCCCGTGGGAATGCCGGGATAAAATATAGCCTATGTCACTCCCTGAAAGGTAAGCATTTTAATCATTGATTTATATTAAATTTATAAAAATTATATTAAAAACGAAGATGAGGTACTGGTTTCTCGAAAGTGGCAACCTCAAATTGTGTAAAATTGTGTTCTCCCACATCAGTCACCGTTTGACCGGCGGCGGCACGGGCGGTCGTGATTCGCGTGAAATATTGTTGTCTCGATCTCACTTCGGTCCTAGATACGTCTTTCCGTCTTTTTTCTTCTTTGTATTGCACAGGACTGGAAATATAACTGTGAGCGTATGTGTTTGCGTGTTTTTTTTTTTTTTTTTTTTATTGCTTATGGATTAGCGTTTGGCTACCAACTCACTTTAAGAAAGCGAAGATGTAGCCTAAGATGGAACACGCTTTTCCAGAAGGAACTTATTTACCCTAGATTTGAAGACTCCAAGATTGTACTCTAATGGGAAGACAGATGCAGGAAGGTCATTCCACTCTTTGGCTGTGGATATTATGAAAGTAGAGCAGAATTTTTTGGTTCGACACTGTGGTATGTCGACCAGGAATGGGTGGTATGAATTTGTGCGTCTGCTGGTCCTATGATAGAAGGGAGAAGACGGGATAAGGTCGTGCAATGCTTGCGCACAAACACCAAAGTGGTACTTGTAGAACACTGACAGTCTGGCAACGCGCCGCCTGTGATCGAGGCTTTGTAAGCCAGACTCTGTAAGCGAGACATCATCGACAAGTCTAACAGCGCAACTTTCAATCGAGTCGAGAGCTTCAAGTTGGTATCTAGCCGAGCCGTCCCAAAGGTGGCAGCAATACTCCATGCAGGTTCGGACCTGCGCCTTATATAAACAGAGGAGCTGTCCCGGTGTGAAGTACCGCCGAACCTTAGCCAGGATGCCCAGCTTCATCGCAGCAAATTTGGCCTTCGACTCGATATGGTGGCCAAAGTTTAAATTCGAGCTAAGCTCAACGCCCAAAAGGTTCAGACTGTCGGTGAGCTAAAGCGCAGCATCACAGAAACTAGGCACAGGAATGAATTGAGTCGTCTTAGCTGTGAACACACACGCCTGGGTTTTGGATGCGTTGAACCGCACAAGGTTGGCGTCACCCCATTCAGACACCAACTTCAGTTTGCTGTTCAAACGCTCCACCATCTCGCTACGGAGTTTTTGAATTTTGTCCGCACTATCACGTGGACTGGCAAAATATCTATCAGCAACTGTGCTATCATCTGCATATCCAAAAATACCGGGTTTCAGCAGGTCGTTGATGTGCAGCAAGAATAGGGTTGCCGATAGAACTGACCCTTGAGGTACCCCAGCATTTATAGCCAATAGATCGGAGGAGCAGCCATTTAAGACGACCCGAAGCGATCGTTTCCTCAAGAAGTCAGAAATCCACTTGATTAGATTGAACGGTAGACCATAAGAGGAAAGCTTGCTTATAAGACCTTTATGCCAAACTCTATCGAAAGCCTTGGAAATGTCCAGAGAAACCGCAAGAGCCTCGCCGTGTTTTTCCATGGCTTCACTCCAGATGTGAGTAGCATACGCTAGAAGATCACCCGTGGATCGATTACGGCGAAAGCCGTATTGACTATCACTTAGGAGATCATTATTCTCTAGGTATGCTGTAGTTGTAACACATGCCAATTTTTGAGTAAGCGCTGGGAGAACGTAACCTATCTTCCCTTTTTAAATCAATGATTTTAATGAAGATTTTTTTAAATCTGCCTCTGCCAGGAACTCGATCGCACGCAAGATCTAACGATGGTAAATTTAACCTTTTCTTTTTTGTTGGTGGTGCAAATGGAATTTATGTAAAGTAGAAGCTTTGCCAATGTCATATCTTTAGTTATGGACGAGGACAACACGGTTTCTGGAATCAAATTATCTCTCAGTTATGCAATTAACTTTTTTGTTTTCTTCTTTGTTTTTCATATTTTTTGTAGTTGCAGCTAGATCTACACCACCTATCATAATTTTTTTTCTTGTTCAATCGTACACCAAACAAAATACCACTAGACTTAGAAATGTCATATCTCTAGATAAGGACGAGGACAACACAGTTTCTAGAATCAATTATCTCTCTGATAAGCAATGAACTTTTTTGTTTTCTTCTTTGTTTTTCCTTATTGTTTGTAGTTGCAGCTAGATCTACACCACCTATCATAATTTTTCTTGTTCAATTGTACACCAAACAAAATACCACTAAACTTAGAAAAGGCAACAGTACAAAGCGCGGGCGACGGCTTATCGCTTAGAACATACCCTGCAACATAAATAAATACTAATTATAGGAAAACCAACTTCACATTATTAATACCAACATCACTATGAACCTCTCGGGATGCGGAGTACAATGAGTTGACGGAAATCGCGAGAAAGACACATTTAAGGGGGCGCATTGCGCGCCATGTTGTGAAAATCATAGATCTTTCCTAGGAGCGTGACAGAGCATACGTTTTTGGAACAGAGCGTAGGCGCAAAAATGATGTTTTTGTTTATTACAAGAAAATTACACCACTCATGAAAAAACCCAACCGAGGAACCAAAGAATACGTAATGATCTACGAATCAAAACAAAAATCTTTACTATGGACCGCGGGTTTCCTGAGATCTAGACCAAATTAGGTGCAAAACAGTGCACTTAGGTTACCTACATGTTTTTTTTTGTATCGTAATTTTTTTAATGGATCGTGTTTTCACTTATAAGAATTACAAAGACATCTCAAAATGCAAAAATAAATATGTAGATATGTTTCTATATCCATAGAGAATACGTATATATTTTTTTAGCCATTTTGAAATCACATGCATATACCCTATTGTCGTTTTTTTACCACTGAGATCTAGCCTAGTTTTTTTAAAAATCGAGTTCAGTTCTAGCCTTAACATCGGTGACTAAGCCGCTTGACCTTCTTCCGAACACTACCAAGAATCAGTTGATTTGTTCCTCTGGAAATCTGCTGACTGGCATATCATAACTCAGTTAATACATAACTAGCTGCGCCCCGCGGCTTCGCACGCGTTGCTCCTACACATGGAAACGTTTAAAGGTGATTTTTATCCCACGGGAATCGATTTATGGAATAAAAAGTATGTTTGATTCCGGGATTAGAATAACCTGTATGCAAAATTTCAGCCAGATCCGTCCAGTAGTTTTGGCGTGAAGAAGTAACAAACATCCATCCATCCATGCATCCATACATCAAACAAACTTTCGCCTTTATAATTTTAGTGTGATTCTAGTACAGTCTGTGAGTTAGTAAGGTAGTTTAAAAATAAAACAGTTTTTTTGTGATTTCTACCAACTCCCATAATAATACCAATGTCTCTGGATAATCATACTGACGGTTTGAATTTAATAATAACACCATATTGTTGCTCGAGATATGGATGTCTGCTGACTGGCCTGACTCGGTTTAATCAATTTAGCGATCTTGTACAGTCCACGACTAAAGGTGGTTGTGATGTTATTTAAAAATAAACGATTTTATTATGGTCCCTAATAAGCAAGGTAGTTTAGTTAGTATGTAGTTTTGCGCACATTGTAACCTACGTTAAAAGAAACTACGAATCAATTGTCGTTAATCTTTGCTATAACAAAATTTGACTTTAACTTTACAAATATCAACATGTTGTACTCGTATACTCACCATGTGGTGCCGGCGGCGGTATAGAATTTGCACCAACCTAACTCTTCACGCGGCTGTCGTAAGAGGCGACTAAGGGATATTTACCGGAAGCGGGCATCGGCGCCTTCTGCCGAACAATTCTGTCACCAAACTGCGATCCCCAACCCGCATGCCCAGCGTGGGGATTTTGGGCATTACCCTCCATGAGATAACGGCCAATAAAGGCGCTTATCAGGGGGAGGCCTGCGTCCAGCAGTGGACCAATATAGATGGGCGTTGGGGAACGAAAATTCATATCTGCTATCTAAATTACTTATAGAAACTAGACAACAGTAAAAACTCGTTCTTCTGTTGTGTTTTGACCAACGTAAACAATGATTATTTTCTAAAGTGAGCCTGTTTCCTCAATCAAAGTCGAACTGCTTTATTCTATAAGACCGCTTGACCTTTCTTCGAAGCACTACCGAGAATCAATTCCATAGTTCAACCAGATTGCTGCTGACTGACCTAACTCGGTTTTAACTTCAACTTCTTTTATATAGCTCTGGCTCTGCTTCTAGTTTGACACAATTCTGCCTAACTCGGTTTATTCAAGTACAGTCCACGTCTGAAACATCGAATTAAGTGTTTCCTGTAATCCTATGTATGGTTAACTCCCTTAGGATCACAAAACTTGTAAAGCACTTTTGCGTGTTTATGTAATTTTGTGACATTTTACGGTGTGTATTTTTTATATAGTGTGGTAGTCAGGTACCTTATATTTTTTGATATAAAGAACTACTGCGATATAAATTAACTCAGTGAGTACCTAGTTTACTTAAATAATCAATCCTTGGATTTTTCCAAAGAGTTGGTTAGAAAACCGTCCTTTTTCTTTGATTTAGATTTACTGGTTACTAACTGTACCTAGATTAGTAAAATCAATAGTCCGATATGCAAGCTTCGATAGGATTGCTATCCAAATAGGCTTACTAGTTCTGCCATAAATCAGTGAATTCATAGCTCAGCTTTAACTGCGTATCTGAGGTTCATATTTATAAATGAAGCTAATATTGTAACTTTTCTATTATTATACCTACCACAAAAGGAAAGGTAAGAGAACTTATATTTTTATCATTGAATATGTTTCATTGAAGCGAAAATACTTTACACAAAAAATGGTTTCCAATGAGATATTTGTATGAAATCGAGGATACGGCTTTTAATATTATTTACAATGAGCGAAGATTTTATATGGAATAATATTCTATGCATTGAACCTTTTATATCATTGTATATTAACCAGGCTTTATTCCGTAGATAAGTATACTATAGATATATATAAAATAGATATTATTATGAATGCGACAGTTATTGAAGACTAGCTGCACCCCGCGGCTTCGCATGCCTATCTCACGGGAACTGATTTATAGAATAAATAGCATATAAACGCGAAAGTTTGTAAACATGTCTGTATATAATGTTTGTTGTTCTTTCAAACTACTCAACGGATCGGGCTGAAATTTTGCATACAGGTAGTTCTCGGCCTGGAATAACACATGGGCCTTTTATCCCATAATTCAGTTCCCGTGGGATAGGCGTGCGAAGCCGCGGGGCGCAACTAGTTACAAATAAAATTAATACCCTCACCTCACAGATCTCCCTGGTCTTCGCACGAGCAATAGGATCCGACGGCATCAGAGGTGGATCTGGTCTTGTTTCGTCCAGGTACTGGATAATGGCCATCGACTCTCCAAACGTTATTCCATCTGTGGTAAAATAAAATATTATTGTTTTGAACAATGCTGCTAAAGTGTGAGTATTTTCTACGTATAATAGAAATATGTCCGTCATTGCTATGTAAATAAAACAATAAATAAATAAAACATAATTTATTTCTGTAAGTTTTACAATAGTTTAACCATACAGATTATTTATTTCTTCCTTAACAGTAACATAAAAGAAAAAGATAGTTAAGAATGTACTTCTAGCTCAGCCTCGTTTCTTTCTAGTCTTACTTAAGGCGCATACCCGAGCCAATCTGACAGCAATTCCTATTTTATCATATTTTTACGTTTATCATAGGAATTTTTAAAAATCTTACGTTCAGTTTGTGTTATCTATTATAAGCTATTTTTTAATACCTCTTTTATAATTTTATCTCATTTAGTTTAGGAGGAGATGCAAAAATAGAGTTTGGTGGCCAAAAAGCGCAACTTCGTATCTCTTCCTAAGCTTTACAAAATGAAACTGAGGCATTAATAAATAGCTTATAATAGATACCACAAACTGAACGTAGGATTTTTATAAATTCCTGCGTTCAACGTAATAATGAGATATAATAGTTGGGGGCGCCACTTTCGCTGGTGTATGGGCCTTAAAATCTAATTAAGTCTAGTTTATTTTAATACATTTTGCAGTATTAGTGTGAGTGATGTTCTGGGTCCCCTGAGAGTTTTGAACTATTCATAAAAAAGTTAAAATTATGGCTTATTGAAAAAGGTTTCTACTCGTATAATGTTAAGGAACTCATGGAGCTAAAATTGAAACACTAATCTATATCTATTTTTGTCGAAATATGTTTAATTTTTATATTATTATTAGTGAAGATCATTTAACACCTTCATGGCCCAAGACGCAGGTGCCAGTCTCTATCTGCGTGGAGCTGCGGCGCGCCCCTGCGGGTCGCACCGCAGAGCTGGGCAGTGAATGCGTTATACACTAACACCTTCATGGCCCAAGACGCAGGTGCCTGTCTCTATCTGCGTGAAGCTGCGGCGCGCCCCTGCGGGTCGCACCGCAGAGCTGGGCAGTGAATGCGTTATACATTAAATTCAATTTATATAGGTACTTTTACGGTTTTGGAAATTTATTTCTCAAAATAATAAGCATTCACTTATTGATAAATACAGTATTATCTTAATTAAACATGCAGTGCGGACTTAAGTAACTTTCAAGAAATTTGAATGCCAATGTGTTTTGGTGAAGTGTGTGACAATGTTTTAATGTTTTCTTGTAGGTATTTAGAATGAAAATGAAATGAAATGAAAGTCTGGGTAACATCATGTTACCCAGACTGTCTTATTTAATCTGGGTCCCATGTTAGTAACATGGGACCCAGATTTAATAAGACAGTAAATATATAGTAAATATATATAGTAAATATTAAGTTTATCAGTCATCTTACCTTCCCATAACATCAGCTCTGCTTAGCTTGGGGCTAGATGGTGCTGTGTGGAATGTTCAGCATATTATTATTATATGTACATAGAATTCGTATACCTAGGTTCCAATACTTGTGAAAAGCATTATTACAACGTTCATAAAAAAGTTGAATAAAATAAAATTTATGCATGTATGATTACGTAACAAATTTCCTTTTCTCTAGATATTTTCAAACTTTCCCCAGAAATAGCTGCACACCGGTCAACTAGTGGAATATTTCTAAACCCGAAATAGAAATACCCCGTAACTACCGACTCTCTTAATTACGGAAGCAACCTTTCTAAAAGCTGCCAACTTTACGGTCACCTCACTCATCAAAACGGTAGTCGTTCAAGAAAGTTACTTTAAGTATACCAAGTCCCTTAGAACCATCTATAGCTAGAAATAATTTTCAGTAGTCAGTAAAGACCTAAATAAATTTGATTACTCAGCATAAGCCGCGGGAGACTTTCTTCAATAGCTCTATTCATTCGAAAGCGATCTTCTCGAACAGGCGATCCTCGTTCGACAAATAATTCACTTAACTTGCCTTGTATTTGATTTGTAGCTAAATTAAGTACACTAAACAAAGCCGCCGGGTTGGAAAGGCTTAGACAACAATCGGTAAAATCCTAAGAAGCAGGATCTTGATATAGAACAGTGAATCTTACTTCCTTTAGTATACGAACGAAGGTCGTATCAACTTAAGCATATTAACAAGAGCTTTGATCACTGTATCAAAAGCACCTGATTACACCGCTGCTAATCGATTGTATAGTTACAAAGAAAACAAAAATATCACTTAAGTATCAAATTTACTTCTCAGGTTATTTATTTCTAGGAGCTTAGTGTAACTAAGTCCGAGCTCTGCGTTCGTAAAATTAATTTTAGTCTAAGCAGACTTTTACAAAATGGAATTTAAAATTGGATGCTACAGAAAATTCCCGCGAAAACTTAATAATATCTACTGGTTAGTGGTTAATATCATTCCAGTGCGACGGATAAACTTTTTCAATTTCAGGTTTTGCTTTGCAACATCATATGAGTTCAAGTGCTTTATTGTTTCGAAAATATAAATGCAATTGTTTTAAACTTTTCTAAGCATCATGAAATTCATATTAAAACCAACAAAACTTATTTTACCTAAAGATAAATAAAAGTTATTTATGTTTAGGTACCCTAACCAATAACATCTTTACTAGGTTCTGGTACCCTAGATATTTTTTGTAAACAAAAGAAGATAATGGTAAAAACTGAATAGACATTTTCATTCATCTCTCGTTCGTTTTCGAACTAGAATTGGAACCTTTTTCATTGCGCGTGTGCAATTAGCGTTGTTGAAGTTTATGTTTTTATTTTCAGTGATAACCTGTTACCTTGTTATTTTTAGTATGCCGAGTGTGAGCGGCCATACTGTTTCCTACAAAGTCATCGCCGTTACTCTTTGTGACAGCGCTCTAAGCAGGAACTTTACATAACTTTGACGTTTCCATAGAAAATAGAGTAGGTAACGCAGACTTTGTAGGAAACAGTATGGACATACAGACTCAGCATACTGAAGGATGAGTTTTTTTTACGTTAGTAACGAGACTTGATAGTGGCGTCTCGTTTTTCCCTGCAATTTGTTATACGCTCTCTATCTCGTGCGGACAGGGACAGACCTATGCAAATCCCATTCTAAAAGAAGATGTCACGATAACGTCTCTTTACTAACGCCAAATAGATTCGCCCCTCTGTTTAACCTATAAGTTTTACAAAATTTTATCTCATTAATGTCTTTGTTGACATAAAATATCTTGATTGCTAGAACCGAGAGTATTGTAGTTATATAGTTATTATGTGGTATAGATACGTTATTATAAAGTCAACGAACTAAAGTCACAAGATTCAACGACCTAAATAGTTTTCAATTCTATTTAGCTTTTTATGTCTCTTCATTGGGCGCCATTGTGGAGACACAGCTATTAATTTGTTATTTGATTCATTCGGTGCTATTGACCGAGACAATTCATAGCACGGTCTACAATAGTCACTAAATTACTGTTTGTGATTATTTAGTATAATATCTAAGATTTACAGAACAATTTGAAAAATAAACAGAGCAACGTACTTGAAAATACAATCGTTTGCGTCTTTCAAGGTCTATTTCAAATTAAATGTTTTCATTATGAATAAATGAGTGTTTTGAACTCGCTTTAAGTAAGTTTCGATTGAATTATTTGAGCGGGTTGCCTAGGTGGGTGTAAACCACAGGGTTCCTGTCTGAACTGCTCATTTCTTAACACTTATATTTTGTGTGTGGAAATTGATTTCTGGCCTATTCAAGCCAAAACTACTGAACGCATCGGGATAAAATGAGCTGCTACAATACATTATTTGAATGTAATGTAGCTTTGGTTTGCGCGAGACATAGCATATACACACATCAACATTTTCTAGGGATATTCAACATTTTGTTGATTTTTACAAAAATTTAAAATAATTTCTTTAGAAAAGAGGTATGCCAAGAATCTTTATTAGATAGATAGATAGATAACTCTTTATTATACCACACAAACATAAAAAAACAATACAGAAGGAAATGTACAGAATCATGGAAGTACAAAGGGCGGCCTTATCGCTTTGAGCGATCTCTTCCAGGCAACCTTTATTCTGTGTTGTTTATTAATAATAATAAAACACAACTGTTTGATGAACGCAACCACGCGTTGGATGGCACCGGCTTGTAACATGCCTATCGCTCTTATCATTACTTCTCTGCTTAAATGTCGACGTTCCATGACATAAGAAATATCACAAGATCCGTTAAAATTAAAAATTACTTAGCACTTATTGTTAATTATATAAAAGTAAATTTATCTTAGGCAAAACTAAAGTTTTTTTATCTAGATCGGAGTCCCCAATTCTATCTTTTGTTTATTGCGTTCTATTTTTATTCCTTTTACAAATTTTGAAAAGAGAACAAAAGAGGTTTTATTCCATGTATAAACTTTTTCTAAAAAGCAAATAGTTTGTAAGCAAATCATTTCGAAATGGAATATCCCTAGACAATGTTGATGTGTGTATGTATGAGTATACCTAGTGCAGTCAACCGACCAAAAAGTAAGGTTAACCTCATTGATTTAAAAAGGGAAGATAGGTTACGTTCTCCCAGCGCTTACTCAAAAATTGGCATGTGTTACAACTACACGCAAACACATACGCTCACAGTTATATTTCCATTCCTGTGCAATACAAAGAAGAACAAAGACGGAAAGACGTATCTAGGACCGAAGTGAGACTGAGACAACAATATTTTACGCGAATCACGACCGCCCGTGCCGCCGCCGGTCAGACGGTGACTGATGTGGGAGAACACAATTTTACACAATTTGAGGTTGCCACTTTCGAGCAACCAGTGCCTCATCTTCGTTTTTAATAAATCAATGGTTAACCTGGCAATTCTGAGCTTACCAGTTGGTATTTTGTATACGGTAACTTCATTTTCGTTAGCGATGTACCTGTGCTACTTTTTATCCTGGGAAAAGGAGCGTGAATACGTGTACAAGAAGCTAGTTAACAGCAATAAGTACGAGCACCTTAATAAGTTGTTCCTCATGAACAACAATACTTTCCGAGTCTACTTAATTTGATGTTTTAAGCTTAAACCACACCTCATTATAAAGTGGTTTATACGACAAAAGTTTTACTCAAATAGGACGGTATTGCGCTTGGAAATTTAATTAACATGCATGTTGAGTTGAAAATTTGCTATCTGACATCATTTACTTGATCTTTTGAAAATCATACCTCGTAGTTTATATACTGTTTTTGCTATTCTCGTAGCTAGCTATCTACGCTATCTATTAGACGAAACTAGAACTTTAATCTTCTGTACGTCAGTCGTCATGACAACATCAATCAACAACGTGACACTAAAATTTAACATGTTACCTATGTTCAACGATTTAATAGACGTTATCAGGATGGAATGTCTTAAGTTTTAGTCAGTCATATTATTCAAGTTTAGTCTTAAGAATTCACACTGATACTTTTTCTTGTGGCCAGTCAAAGTAACATTAACAGCCTACCTAGAGCTAGGTTCAAAAGCAAACTTTCGTGAAGAATTTGACTACAATATGATGTCTGAAAGTTTATTGATGATTTAAGTATATTGATGATTTAAGCATCATCAAAGTCAATCAAATTTGAAGCTGCAATCTAGCTGCAATATTACTGTGTCAAGGAGTTAGCAGCGAGTCATCGATACATTCGACAGCCGCGGCTCAAATCACAGAGGCCTGGCAGTTCCATTTGGATCAAGTGCTTCAAGTGCCTGTAATTTCGGAGCCATACGGAATCTAAGCGGAAACATTTTAGGTTCATGGGTAAAGGAACAGAAAAAATATATTGTACTACGTATTGGTATATAGGTAGGTTCAATCAAACCTCAAGAAAACTTATATCTAACCCGATATAAGTTTTCTTGAGGTTGGATTGATTGAATTTTAATTGTCTTAAAAGTATCTGTCGATCCTGATTAACAGCTGGAAAGAAAATTGACAAAGGTGATGCCAAAACAAATTTTAAAGCTTTGAAAATGTTGCCGCCCCTTTCGTATAGATCGAAAAATTAAAGGCATAATTTTTAGTGCTGTCAAATTAGTTAAGTTTAGTTTGCGCCATAGCGCATCAGAATTCATACCAATGTGAAATGTCATATATTTGTGTCGTCATAGCAAGGTTTAAATGGGGCCATACTTTGCTCTACCAACTTAATAAATAATGATTCCCTAAAATAAATTATTGGTGTTTCGAATACACTATATAATATTATTTGTAAGTTGAATCTCCACTGACTACGTTATTTTGTATTCTTAATAACATTGGAAATTAAAATGAAAAGTTTAGAGCCCTATACCCAGTGGTGGGTGAAATCGGGGTACGAATGATGATGATGAACGAAATTATTTTATTACTAGCAGTGCCTCGCGGTTTCACCCGCGTAGTTCCCGTTCCCGTGGGAATCCCGGGATAAAATATAGCATATGTCACCCCTGAAAAGTAAGCTTTATATTGATGTTTTTTTTAATCGGTCCAGCAATTTAGGAGCCTATTTAAATTTTGTGTTTCAATTAAATTTTTTCTTAAAATTCATTCTACGTTTTAATAAAACGGTTGCTCATTTGAAAACCTATAGACAGAAAACAATGATTCAAATTTATCTTCAATATAACATCTTCCTAACATTGTATTTTCAAGCAACATTTGAAAATCTATAGACAGAAAACAATGATTCAAATTTATCCTCAATATAACTTCTTCCTAACATTGTATTTTCAAGCAATATATGAACTTTACTACTTTTGGTACGAGTGGATTTATTACGGTAAATTCGCTCATGCAGGCGCTACCACACCTCGGCGATGTACGATCACTCTCGAGCAGCCTGTAGACATACAATTTTAGGATTCACTCACCAGCAAGCAGCAACCATATACATAGATAATCTGTGGCCGTTCGATATAAATACCCTTGATAGAGTGCACTTGATGCGGCGGACAAGGGTTCGTTGGGCATTCACGAGCGCCGCCCGGCGTGACATCAGCGATTATTGAGTTTAATATGCAGAGCAAAGCGCCTCGGAGGTAACAGCTACTGGAGTACTTGTCAGAACTGTCAGGGAGTTTTAGGGCCCTACCTCACCGGGATGCCATTGCGACGTCGTCGTCACTAGCATTGTTTCCAGATTATTCATTCTGTATGGTAACCGGTTTGGCATCGTCGTGTGCCATACAACAGTTTGGATGCGTTGCCAGCGTTGCCAGACGTTCCCGTAGCGTAACGGAACGTAAATAATTAATTTTGTTTAAAAAAAACGATAAACCGACTTAAATTTTTACAGATTTTGATGATGATTTTTATGAATTTTTATGGATCCCATTGTCAGAACTGAACAAAATTAAAATGGGACCACACGGAAAGCACCAGCTTTCATATAAAAAGAATCATGCAAATCGGACCACCCAGTAAAAAGTTCTGGGGGAACAAACATAAAAAAAATACAGACGAATTGAGAACCTCCTCCTTTTTGAAGTCTGTTAAAAATAAGCTTATGTTTCGTCGATTTAGGAACATAGCTGATATGGCGATGTGGCGCGGCGGGGCGGGCGAAGGTGCGCCTGCGACGGAATTTGCGGATTTTTGGGACAAAATGTTTGTGTACGGTCTGCAAATATTTGTTCCGGGGGTTCTGGAGGATCATGCATTAAAGTATACTTATCAATAACATAAGCTCAGCTTATTTGGGGCTTGAAAACAAAAGAAGCGTCTATTGGGATTATTTTATTATTGTACAAATAATAAGGTCCACAAATTATAACGGATGTACCATCTATCATCGATTCTAGATAGGTGCAAAATTAAAAAGCTTAATTTAATAACGTATGAAGTCTCCTTGAAATATCTCTTAACCTACAACAAAAACAATAAATCGATGAAACATCGAATTACGAGTATACAGGTGGGCCAAATTTTGGGCCCCTTAAGGGTAGGCTACCGTTTCTTTTGTAGTTAGAAGTATGTAGTTACATACGAATTTGAATTTAAATTAAGAACCATTGGATGAGTGACATTATTGTTTTAAAGATAAAGATAAGGATACATTTATTTGGCCAAAACAGGTGACTACATAGGTACAATAGCTATAATTAAGGTAGGCTATACATAGATAGGTGCATACAGATGTAAATTTGGCGACTGTGCTGCCCCTTGTTGGCCAAAAAGAGTCAAACTCAGCTCTGTGCTGAACAACTCGTGTGCGCGGATCAGCGCTGGTTTTCAGTTTGATCCTGAAATTAGTGATATCACGAACACGAAAACGAGAGCATTTCAAAACAAAATAGATCAGTAGGTGTTCAAGAATAATAATAACTATAGGAACATAATAATACAATGCAGTAAAAATAAAGCTAGTTTAAGTACTATGTACATGCTACGTAATACTAATATTCAGTATTATTACACAAAGTATAACAAGTTGAGGTCTTCATTGCAGATTGAATTAATAAAAATAGGAATGGTTGGTTTTCACTTACCTACTCGTTTTTTCATAGAAAATGTTTAGGAATTGTTTTTTTTTATTATTGCCAAAACTTACGATTTGACTTACTTACGTTACTTCGGGAAAAGTGTTCCTGGTTGGAAATGGAGTCGATTAAGACAAACTTGTGTTTTTTTGACAAATTAATGTCATTTTTTGGGCCAACCGTACTTTTTTTCAAAAATGCTCTACCCTGTACAGAACTAAGTTTTAGCGCTACATTGTCACGTACATCATTAAGGCCTCAACTTTACTCCTCTGTTGGTCGGGGCTTAAAAAAAGGTGTCCAGATATAAGTAGGTCTACGCAAAAACAGTGTATTGGTGTTGGGGACTTGATCGTTTTGAATTATTAATGTGTTTGTAGTCTAGTCTAGCTTTAGATATGGAGCGCATGATTAACCTAAGTAGATTAGTTTCTCCTAGGTATAAATCGCGGATCCTTATTTTATTATCTTAACTTACTATAGAACATTTTATAGAGGAAAGATTTAATTGTTTGGTTTGTTTATTTGTATTGAATAGGACCCGAAACTACTGGACCGACGAAAAAAATCTTTCACCTTTAAAAAGCTTACTTTTCAGGGAGTGACATATTTTATCCCGGAATTCCCACGGGAACGGGAACTACGCGGGTGAAACCGCAAGGCGCTGCTAGCCTTTAATAAATCAACAGATGGTAGATTACATATTATACTATAGATTGAAATGACCTAGATACAAAGCAAGGAATTTATTTATCAATAAAAAATTACTGTTGTTTGCTAAGTTGTTCTGTCGTACGTACATATTTTAAAATTATTACGTAAGTCAATTTATTTCTGAATGTTATATGACCCAGACATACATTCTTTTGAATCATTTGTATCGTCACGCACAAAAATCATTATTCAGTTAAACTTGTTTAACCCTTTTATGAAAGTGACCTTTTTAACCGACTTCAAAAAAGGAGGTTCTCAATTTACCTCAGAACTTTTGACTGGGTGGTCCGATTTTCATGATTCGTTTTTTATTTTAAAGCTAGTGCTTTCCGTGTGGTCCCATTTCAGTTTGTATGGATGTATGGATGGATGTTTGTTATCTCATCACGCCAAAACTACTGAACGGATCTGGCTGAAATTTTGCATACAGGTAATTCTAATCTTGGAATCAAATTTTTTATCCCATAAATCTGTTCCTGTGGGATAAAAATCACCGCTAAATATTTCCATAGGAATAACGCGTGCGAAGCCGCGGGGCGCAGCTAGTTATTAATAAAGCTGCTTCTTAACCTAAAGCTATGAAAATTTAAATGGTCGAAAGTGCATCCTGCGCTTAGCTTGCCGCATTATTGGTCAAAAGCCGCAAAGCTAGCTCGTGAAAGCTTTTATAGAATTAATTTTCAATAAAAGCTCGAATGAATAGTTATAAAGTACTACCCATGTTTCATTCACTGCTGGCTTTAGCCTTTTTGCATAAAGGTTATTTATTAAGTTTAAAATTGAGTTTATGAATACACAAAGGTTAGGTTAAGGTATCAATGTCTGACTAGTTTTGCCCGCGACTTTGCACGCTGTTTTCTATGGAGATGTCGTTATATCCCACGCGGGAACTGAATTATAGGAAAGAAGAAAAAACTGAGCCGTATCTTATTCGAGTTCTTTATTAGAGACCTACATCTCAGCCTAATCCGTTCAGTAATTTTGGGCAGAAACCAATATCCATCCATCTATTCATCTATCCATCTTCTGTGTTTGTGCTCCTATGCTACTGCCTACAGCGTTTACTATTTTCATTATAGGTATTTTTAGAGAACCCTAGTGTCTAGATAATGGGTAAATCTAATTTAAAATTTAAGGCACTATTAAGCAAAAAATATTTAATCTCTCTGACAATAAATCACATGTATCTTTCTAAACGTTTGCATTTAATTTTATAAAGCGCGATTTGCAAAGCTCAGCTCAGTCTCCATTGCCTACCATTTGTATAAGTAAATATAAAATATGTGTGGGTAAACCTTAAACGGTATTACGAGATTCAAGAGCGTCATATCGAAAAGCCTATTTCCCTTCAGCCAAATCGAAGGGATATTGGTATAAGTATTAAGGGCTTTTATCGACGAGATATGCGAGCATAATGTAGTCAGATTGCGAGAGCTATACACGTCAACGCGTCATATTTTGATTCAAATTGATCAGAAGTAGCTGATCAACTGAAACTAAAAGAATCTGAGCGGAATATGTATAAAATGTTGTAGGTAAACGAGATTCCGGATGTTGTTTGTGTAGTAGGTCAGAATCAGAGTCAGAGTCAAATTGTTTATTTCTTAAGACTTACAAAAAAAGCACTCAGACAAGTAATTTTTTTACTATATAAACAGCTTGATAAATAGTAATTACTATCAAATGAGAAATAAGGTGCAACTGCCTCGAATTCATAAGTGACTGAACTATTTAATTATTTAGTAGGTCAGAGTCAGAATCAGAGTCAAATCCTTTGTGTCTTAAGACTTACAAAATAAGCACTCAGACAAGTATTTTTTTTACTATGTAAACAGCTTGATAAATAGTAATTACTACCAAATGAGAAATAAGGTGCAACTGCCTCTTATTCATAAGTGACTGAACTATTTCATTATTTTGTAGGTCAGAGTTAGAATCAGAGTCAAATCGTTTATGTCAACACTTACAAAATAAGCACTCAGACAAGTAAATTTTTTACTATGTAAACAGCAGTAATTACTATCAAATGAGCATCGATCGATGCAAATGAGAAATAAGGTGCAAGTGACTCTAATTCACTTCAGTTTTTGGCCACTAGCGGAAGAAGTGAAAAAGAAACCACTAGCAAGGGGTTAGTCGACTTAATAAAAAATCACAACAATTTTAAGGGGTAAAATTCTACGAATTTCTTTACCCGAATGACAAAGCTGAGTTGTCAAGAGACTTTCGGTTGCGGCGTTATAAACCTAATCATATTCTGACCCGGAATGTTTTTTGCAAGGAGCTTATTATTTTCTTTGCCCTGGGAAATTACACTCTACCCTAGGGATCACCTTGGATGACACAATCAGCTCGTGCACAGTCTTGACTAGGATAGTCTATTCTTTTTTAGACAAAAAAATTACTTACTGAGTAACAGGGCACTAGTAAAAAAAACTACTTATGAGTGCCCCCAGATGAGGCAGGTTAGGTAGGTAAACTATCAGCTCTTTTTTGGACCAAAATGTCGTAGGTACAATAAATTGTATTGTGTAGGTACACCGAACATTTGATCACGCACGCCTAAAAATTTGACAAATTGGTCAAAAATTACCAAACTAAAATTTTTTCGGCTTACAAAGCATGTTTAATTTTGGATAGGAGATGTCGCATAAACAAATAAAAAATGTCACCCAGCATAAGCCTATGAGATATTCACAGGTAAATAAGTAAATATTTTTTTAGCACTGTGCATATTTCAGCAATCTGACGCTTTAGGGAATTATTTTATCAGACTTTTTTATTTTTGTAAAAGTACTCTTGACAAGATGATGCTATCATGCTACTTCCCACCCCGAGTGTCATCTGGCCCCAAGCTAAGCAGAGCTTGTGTTATGGGGTACTAGATAACCGATACACAGACACACACATTTTAATTTTTTTTTTAGATCTGGGTATTTTATTGGAAATACCCACCCGGAACAAATATTTGCAAATCGTACAAACTTACTTGTCTTAAGGCCCAAAATACAATCTCAACTAAACAGTTAGCTAAGCGAAAGTGTTCGTTCAGAAGCCTTTCTGACATCCACGAGGGTTCGGATATCCGACATTATTATTATTAGATACTCTCTGCCCGAGGCTAGATTAGACCTTAACTCGCATTAAAGTGTATCGGGAGACGGTGGTAATGCCTGTAAATTATTGTAAATTATGTAAATTATTACCACCTGCAGGTATTTTGGTCCCTTCAATAATTACTTATTGAAACAGCTCCAAGTCTAAGAAAGTAGCTGAAATGTTAGATAACTTGGCTGCGGTCATTTATACCCAAGACGGCTGATACAGACTTTCATATTTTTTGTCCCAACGAGTATCTACTGGGAAAAGTTTTTGTGCAAACATTGATTGTTTGTATTTCACAATTGTGCCAAAAAGTTATTGTGATAAATAGCTATTTATGCAACAAGTGCGGAAAGTAGGTGACTTCCGACGAGCAGCATATTATTCACGAGCGAGCGCAGCGAGCGAGTGATTACTTTTTGTTTAGTGTGAATACTTTTTGTTTAGGGCTGACATCGATGTTGAAAAGTAAAAAGCCCTACGATTTGGCTCCTTAGACAACGCACTTTTCGAGCACATGCATTGTAAAATTAAATTTATTTCTGCAGGGTATTTTAATTCGTCGGATAGGGCGTCGGATTCGATATCGGAAACTTTTGACAAATCAAAAAATCGTTCTAAAGTTCCGTTGGAATAAAATTCAAATTCGAATCTGACTTTTTCGCTTCGGAAACGAATCCTGCTGGCGAGCCATTATTAGGGTTCTTGATCGAAAGGACACTCCGTGATGTGAAGGGTCGCCATGATCGATAGCGACAAAAACCTAACTTATCAAAGGCGCTACATTAAAGTATAACACATTTTCCCCCTTCAGTTCATCGTGTGAAACAGACGCGTTGCGCTTGTACGCGCGATCAAAAAAAGGTCTGCAGAAACTCGATTAGTTATTAGTGGAGTTAGTAAGTGGTCTGTACTAATTTTATAAAGAGGAAAGATTTGATTGTTTGTTTGTATTGAATAGGATTTTAACCCGAATACCAAAGGAGTTTTGAGGTTGTTGTTTGCATATATGTAGCAGATTTTTATGTTCCTACGTAGCACTGAAACTACTCATTCGATTTCAAGAAACAGTATCAATTGATTTTTCTCTATACCCCGGTAGTTAATATACCCTATATTATGACGTCAGACGACATTGGGGTCTAACTAGAAAGCGGGGTCTTTCAGATGTCGCTGACCCATCGCGCTGGATGAGTATTACATGGATATAGTTAAAACTGGAACTTACCGATGACTAAAGCTGGAACTTTCTGCGAAGGGTTGACAGCCCTATACTCCTCAGTGTAGTGGTGTTTCTCCTTGACGATGTCCACTGCTCTCTCCTCGACGGGCACCTTCTTCGCGTACAGGGCTGCCCGGACTCTCCAGGAGCACGATGATGCGTAGTAGCCAAACAATATTGTGCGAATAGACTTGGGGTCAGAAAAAAGGGGTTTTATTATGGATCAAGTCCGGTTTGATGCCCCAGGAGGGTTTTGTTGCTGGAAGATGGAATGTTTGGCAGTGAGGCCACTAACAGAAAAATGTGGTAGGGTACCTAAGTCTCTTATTGGAATATGTGATGTGATTAGTGAAATTACGCTGGTCGAAGTTGCCCAATGTTCGATTAATAACACTCACCTAAGCAAGAGCAAGCAAGATATTTGAAACAGCCCAAAGCAGATTGGAGAATACCAGGTCATATCCGTCGGCGTCCGTTGCTGAATATTGGTCTCCCCAAAACAACCGAGATTTTTTGGCAGGGGCCACTGCTACAAAACCCATGTTCCTAAATCCTTTAAAAATCTTAAGGTTTTTCTGTTAAAGACCTAATATGGTACCAGTACTATGCGTCTACTGATAAATATTACTCTCTTCAAAACATCGCTACAGATATCGATTTTTAGTTGGAAAGCAATAAATTAATTATAGGTACCTACTTGTAACCCTCTTCGCACGGGTAGCAAAGCAGTTTTTTTTTAAGAAAATAATTCTGAAACAGATTATTTTCATGTTGGCATCTCTATTTTCTCATGAGGCGCACGACAACTCTCAATCGGCAAGGTCTTTTCTGACATATTCAACAATCATCGTCTATTTCAGTCAATTTACATAAAACGTGAACATTTACACCAAAACTCTATTCCTTATGAATCACACCGTCTATTGGTGAAAATTGTACGAAAATCAGGTTTGGCAATTAGACAGACAGGTGACGTGGCATGGCATTTGTTTAAAATAATATAATGATACCAGCTGCGCCCCGCGGCTTCGCACGCGTTGTTCCTATGGAAACATTAAAAGGTGATTTTCATCCCACGGGAACAGATTTATGGGATAAAAAGTATGCCTATGTTTTATTCTAGGATTAGGATTTCTTGTATGCAAAATTTTAGCCAGATCCGTCCAGTAGTTTTGGCGTGAAGAAGTAACAAACATCCATCCATACATCCATACAAACTTTCGCCTTTATAATATTAGTGTGTAGTGTAGTGTGATGTGATAGTGTGAAGATGCTCCAGTTTAATGACGAAATGTCTCGATGGACCCTGTCTTTTCCATGTTTGCTGCTCTAAAAAGATACGACTTAAAGTAAACAAGCGAGATACCAGTTTAATGACAGCTTAGAGGACGGTATCTACTCGTACCTATGCAGTAGGTACAAGAAATAAATAAATAAATAAATAATGCTGGACAATTCACACAGCATTATCTAGCCCCAAGTTAAGCAGAGCTTGTGTTATGGGTACTGTAGAAACGGTTCGCATGCTACGCTAGTTTTGTTTGTCAACAAGCCAGTCAAGTTAATAAAGTCTATTTTAAGCTCATGTCTGATGGTCATAACTAATTAATCTTGTCGTGGACTTGCGTTCATTTATCAAATGATGATTATATAGTAAGCAATTTTTTCTACGTAGGTACCTATGAAAGTGGCTTTCGAAATAACGTCATTATTGAGGGTAAGGGCACCAGGATCCCCCAGGTGTATCTCTTAGGGGATCCTGGTGGACTATCGAGTTCAAGTAGGATCCCCCGAACTATATGACGTAAGTAAAGATTATATTCTGGTGAGCACACTATTCGCCTTATTACCTAGCGCAAACCTTCTGAAGATTAGATCGATTGCCCGTATTAAAGAGCTCGTGAAAGGTACGGCATAGGAAAAATGAACCTATCTACAAACCTTTAGCACCTAATGATCTATACCGTGTCCATTTTGAATGAAGCATGTTAGTTGACAAACTACGACACAAATAACAAAATCTCACTTGCTTGGCGTCGAGTTGGTAGCAATTTTTATTGGATCTAAAATCGACAAGTAATGTAAAAAAGGACGCGCAAACAAAGTGAATTTTAGATTAAGTATGGGCGGTTTTTTTACTAACATGCTTCATTCAAAATGGACGCGGTATAGTTATGACAACTGCCTCCGCCTCGTCGTGTTTTATGTAAGGTTGCCATAACTTCTAGGAACCAATATGGGAAGTTTTCCCTTCCGATGCCCGAAACTCATAACACATTCAACGCGGACACGCGGCTTTTCAGCTACACCATGCATAGCACGCATGTGTACATAGTGAGAGACAAACTACGTGTTTACTAACAGAGACCCTCTGATCTCAATCATATCAAAAGTATAAAATAAATTAAATAAAAAGAATCAAATTATTAAATCAAAGTTTTCATTCGGAATGTTGCACGTTGACAAAGGGTATTTATTTTTTCGCCGGCCAGGCGGCCCGCGCCACTCACCTCTATTTCCGTATTTTGACAAAATACGGGACAAATAAGGGACATGTAGTAATACGGGACGATACGGGGGATGGCCAAATACGGTGACAGTCCCGTATATACGGGACGTATGGCAACCCTTTATATGCCTACTCGTCGATATGAAAGTTGCTATTCTTTTTCCACTAGGCGCGGTTGGAATGCAAAGTCGGACCGGAGAATATTTTATGATAATTCTAACTAACGTTTGTTTATGAATATGTACATTCTGACAGAGTAGGTAATTACTACTTAGAATACTTAATTTAAAACACTTACCGGCCCAGCCGTCGCCATTTCAGTGGATTGGATTTTTTTTGTTTTTAAAGAGAATTTGTGTTGTAATTTAGACTTCAAAGATAAATATCTTACAGGAATTTAGATGTTATTATCTTTTGATAAATCTTCGCCACCAAAACCTTTTTCCAGAAAATTTAAAATCTACAATAAAATTCTTCAATATTCTAACCTATTCTGACACTGGCAGTGTCATTCAGAAGTGTATTCTCTTTGGTGTCATTGATTATCAATGTCAGCTACGATGACACATATCAATGATTGATATGTGTCATCGTAGCTGACAACGACAAGCACTAATAGTCAAATACATAGAGAATACATTAACTAGTAACTACAGCTTGGTAAAAAAGAGTATAAAATTTATTTACGTGTTTAAATCACCGTTTGAACCTTGTTTGAACGTGCTCCAAGCTATAAATTTGAGAATTTTATTTCTTTGTTTACATGAAAATGATGAAACGTCACTATAATATTGAGAATGTTACCATAGACAAAAAAAAATAGTTCCGATTCAAGACTTTTTTGCCAAGCTGTAATAGTTACGAGAACCGGCAGAATTGCGTCAAACCATGATGCAGAGCCAAAGATAAAAAGAAGAAGAAAACGAGAAAAAAGATTGATGTTTTTAACACAGATTTTAGTAGTCTACCTATCTCGCAAATATAATATCAGTGATCTTTGAACTATTCGAACGTAGCCTAATAGAATCTTTGTATTAAACAGAGATAAAAAACAATATAACCGGCCAAGTGCGTGTCTGACTCGCGCACGAAGGGTTCCGTACCATTATCTATAAAAAAATATCGTTAGATAGGCCGTTTCCGTTATGAGACCGCGCCGTGTTTGTCGCCAAGCGAAGTGAGTGAGCTCACTCAGTATTCAGTATTCAGTATTTATTGCATTCATACAATCAGGTCTTAGTGATAAGGTGAGTTTAAGTTAAGATCACAGTATGTACCCATTTTGGGTGTTGCAATGGAGAACAGGCAGGTATAGCGCAGTATCTTAAAATTAATAATAGTGAACTTAATATTATACTAATTTATAATTTAATTTGCGAGTCGCTAAAAGGATCATTGAAGAAATCGTCAAGTTTGTAATAGCATTTTTTTATGAGCATCTCTTTCAGTTTGCTTTCGAAAGTGTTATTTTTATCTAGACATTTTAAGTTTTCTGGGATTTTATTGTAAATTTTTACCGCCATAGAGTTGGGGGAGGATTGGTGGATTTTTAGTTTTGATTCCGGCTTCACCAGGTTATGTTTATATCTAGTTTGGTATCGGCGGGGCTGGTCATTAATTTTTTGGAAAAAAATTGGGTAGTTTCTCACGAATTTGCTTATTTCTAATACATATATACTGACTAAGGTTAGGATTTTCAATTGAATAAAGTGGGGTCTACATGTTTCTGGCACTCTTATATTAGCTATGGTACGGACGCATTTGGAATCAGTGAATTATGTGTTTTTGTGGTGTGCTTATACACACAAAAGTTCGTGCAATATGCTTGACACGATAAATGGCAATAATAACAGTTATGTTTATTGACAAAAACACTCATTTTATTTAGGTACTCATAGTGTGCGGACAGACAGACAGACAGACGGACGGACAGCGGAGTCTTAGTAATAGGGTCTCGTTTTACCCTTTGGGTACGGAACCCTAAAAATAACATAAATTACTTTACCATTACATTAAATAACTTTACCATTTTGCATTACCATTAAAAACTAGTTGCTGTTGGCTTCGCACGCGTTCTTTCTATGGGAACATTTTAAGGTTATTTCTATCCCAAGGGAACTGATTTATGGGCTAAAAAAATAGTTTTCTAGCCCATAATTTGTTTAATAAATAATTAACACCCTACAACATACACAAAACAAGTGCACGTTGAAGTAAACAAAAAGGTTTTAAAAGATATTCAATAATAAATAATATATTTACTTACAAATCATAAAATCTATCACGCGCAAGATACTTGCGCTAGTGGACATTTGCGCGAAAAATCACAAACTCACATACTTGCGCTAGTGGACATATGTGCTAAAAATCACAAAACTCACAATATCTTAACATAGTCCGATAGAATATTATTGTTCTGTGGTCTGAACTAGACGGCTGTGGCGCGGCGGTGGTGGCGGCGTAGAGAGTTGCGGATTTCACCACAGCAGTGAGAAGGAGATATTGCCCGCCCTCCTCCCTCCTCCGATATATCTCACCTTCCCATACGTCTCCCCTTCCGCTGTCAAATTATAAACATTATCTGTACGTAGATCTTCGTAGCACGTGCTACGAAGATGTTCTACGGTGCTACGATACCGGCGTAGCATGCAAAAGACTTCAACGCACAACCCACTTTTCTCCTACAAATTAAATTCCGTTTTTTTTTTAAGTTCTTTATTTATCTTATTTTTTTACTTGCTTAGATCAACTAAACACTGTTATAAACCTAACTAAGTACACGACAAATAATAATTATAACTCGACAGACTAAGGACGCCCTTAATGGTCGCCTGTAAAAGCTAGCACCAGTAAGATTATTGCGTTGAAAGAAAGAAGGAAAAGCACCTTCAATATGGTAAAATTCTCTGTTACGTCCAGTTCGTGAGATATTGGGAGTTATGTGATTGTTAGCGCATAAATGGCCACTCGCGCAAACGTCAATCCCTCCCGCAAATATCTACTAGTTCAAATGTCTACTCGCGCAAATGTCCGTCTTTCTGTCGTTCGTGTACATTTACAAAATCCCTCTGTAGTGACATTTATACCTATGAAAAGCGCTGTTGGACAGTCAGAGACCAGCAGGGGTATTCAGAAACTACGAACTGTACGTTCCCGAATCTTCGACACGGATTCTGACTCAGATTCGCGCGCCATTTAAATATTTTTTATAGCGGTTTTAATATATTTGCGTTCAGATTCCGTGTCGCATCTAGATATTGGAAACGGAATTCCTGAGTACCCCTAATTCTAATTCTAATTCTGAGTAGGGGAACTAAGATCTGCACGGACATCTCGCGTAGGAGTGTATTGTATCTGATATGTGCCTAAGTAGGCCCCAAACAGCCCAGCTCCTTGAAGTAGGACTTTTGGTGACTGACAGCTTCGTTTCAGCTTTTCTGCGGGTGCGTGGATGGAGTAGATGCCTCAATGAGACACTTCAGCCCCGTTTATGTCTGGCCTCCTCTGTGGCCTTGCAGTGTAGGACAAGAGTACCCCTGTTGTTTAGTATGGTACGCGGTTTCTATCGCGGTATGCGGTATTCGTTTTCCGAGCGGCGGCATAACCGAGCGCGTATGCGGTACATACAAAATGCCCGATGGGCTGACAAGCAAAATCAAGCTAAATATTTTGTTACCGTTATAGGTGGCCGGAGGAAAACCGCGTAGGACTGTATGTTGCGATAGAGTTTATATAGTAGGTACTAGACATAGAGAGACCCGATCACGGGAATTGTCACTTTGTCATCGGATGCGTAATTGTTTGAAATTAATTTCTTCAACTTCAATAATTTACGCAATGTATGACGATGCAATGTCATTTTTCTCTATTCTACCCTAGATAACAATCCCCGTGCTAGGCCGGCTGTTCCCCCTAATGCCCAGCGGAGACAGGAGAACCTAATTATTGACACCTGCAATGGATAGGGATGGGCAATTTATGCGCGCTACTATGCATAAAATATGTCGATAAAATTAAATTCTTGTGAAATTGAGTACGTAACTACGTACATGGTAACTATGGTGAGTCTTAAAAAACTATAGTTTTTCCATTCAGACTTTCAGACATACACTAACTGACTATAGAGTGTGAACTGCCCTAGTTTGCGTTACTCTATTTTCTATGAAAAATTAAAGTTATGTAAACTTCTCGCTTTGAGAGCTGTCACATTTCCATAGAAAATAAAGTAACGCAAACTATACCTACATAGTTTGCGTACCCTACCTCCCTACCCTACCCCTACCCTACCCTACCCATACTCAGCACACAGAATAAAATAGGTAGGCGAAATAACCCAATAACCAAAGCTTTGGGTCCTATAGATCTGTGACAAATTAAACACTGCAAATGATGTCCATGTCATTTATTTACATAAATAATTGTAATACGAGTACACTAGATATCAATTTTAACTTTGAAAGTTAATACAAGTACCTACTTTGAAACGCTATACAATACTGCGAGGAAATAGGCTAAGATAAATAGGTAGGCTAACTATGATTTATACTTATTAATGTTACGAGAAGGTAGTATATTATAAAGCGCTCAGAAACATTTTGAGGAGTATTTATCTACACTGAAAATAACCTCCAAAATGTTTCAGAGTTTACTATATCATTTTAGAATACTATGACAACGTCAATATAATTATTTTATGTTATACAATTTCGACAAATATTACGACATATGAAAATCTATTCGATTTTGGTCAATATATTGTACTCTCAGCAGATTTAACTTATGATTAACTTTTGTAGCTAAGGTAGGTACGGATTGTTACGACAATGACCATTCATAATCATCTATGCAAATCAAAACCTTCAACAAAATATTTATACGCTAATAAACTGCTGCTCTGAAAAGATTGATGGGTGAACCTTATTAAACTAAGTATTAAAAATAATACTGCCTGTATAAACTCTCGAAAACACCTTTACCTACCCCACCGAGAAGGTGACATATCTATTTTTAACCGGCCAAACCTTGGCTTTAGCTCAATCTACGACGCAAATTATGAGGAGAAGCTCTATAATCAATTTCAACCCCAACGTAGAGGGGAACCAGGTGGTCGCATGAAGGTAGCCCTGGTTTCAGCGGTGAGGACCCCTCCACTGGGTCCCCCCTCGGAGTCTGGAAGACCGTAGAATGCATAGAGGTGTCGCCTGTGTTGCAGCTCGTGGCCCTTGTGGTTCAGGCTCTGTAGACGACTCCAGAGGGAGAATATTCTCTTGTTCACCATCCTTGTTTTGGGTTCTGATTCTGCAAAAGATTATACATTACCTTCTGTAACTAGCCCACTGTAGTCAAGGAAAACGATGACCATTCGTAAGATGCTAGCTTATATTAGATTTTTTTAGAAATGACCTTTTTTTCGTATAGATTAGATCTGGGAATATGGATCTGCGTGATTGCAATCGTGTGTCTTGTTCAAAAACAATAAGAAAGGCGAAAGTGCCTTAAAGTGACCCAACCCCCGATGGTAATTTATTTTTAAAATCTGTTGGAAAACGTTTGTCGGCTGTAAATAATACCTAAGGGGGTTTTGTTGGTAGATTGAGGAGGTAGGTTACAAAAATACTTACGTCCTATTTCAGCAGTTTCCGTTTTTGCTCCATTCTCTCGCTTTACTTTCATCACGTTCAGCTTGGAGTTTTCATCGTCGACATTGTAATCATCATTTTCCCTCTGAATGTAATCATTTTCCAATTCTGATCTTTCAGGAGTTCTATCTCTGTTGATACAAGCTAAATGTATTTTTAGAACTATCAAGGGGTTCATAAGAGCAGCTGCCTTTTCAACCTCATCTATGGGTTCTATTGAATCAAAATTATCATTTACTTTTTCGTTTAATGTTATGTCATTCGGATTTTCATCTTTATTACTATAGTCATCAGGCTCGCCAGGGTCATCTGGATCAAGATTTCTTTTATCAGCATTCAAATACTTATATAAGTACTTATTGAGCCGGTCTAATTGCCTCGGGTAGTTATGCCATTGCTCTTTCCTGAAACCTTTAACGTCGTAGCTATCATCTTTCACCGTGTTATAACCATCATTATTTTCAGTGTTAAAATTTTCTTCTCTGAATGGTTCTTGAGAATCAATTGGTTTATCATTTTCATATATAAATTTTAACAGCACATCGCTGAATTCATCTTTAGGTTGATGTTTACTAAACATAATATTGTCATTTGTTTGGCCATAAGGTTTCTCGTCCATGGGCAGGATTGGAAGTATTTTACTCGAAGACAACGCCACCGTTGCCAGAAGTAGCACAGGAACCAATGAGTTCATCATCTGTAACAACGAAATCAAAATATAAATATAAGAGTCGCTTAGAGGGCTGGAGTCAACACAGCATCACAGATTTTTATGTATAGTACTAAAGTACACAGCACAGTGGAAGGGTGCTGATTAGTTTACAAAACACTGGCTGAGAACAATATTCAAACACTAATTGGCCTCGAACTTGACGCACCTAAACGCCAAGCTGTGAAAAAAATAGATAATCGATAGCTTTTGACTCTATTTGGTAAACAAACCCTCTTTTGTCAGATCAAGTGCTTCATCTTGAGTGGAAATGTATAATAATAGGTAGGCACTAAGCCTTGGGTCAGTTTATGTACTTCATGAGCTAGGTATTGATATGTACACGCTATAGTTAGAGTTAGTAAGGCAAGAGTACTCATGTTTAAAGGCTAGATTCCACCAAAGCGGATTCGAGACGAACGGAGAAGAGATATGTTTTAAATAACTAATAGAGCGTCGTTATTCACACAATACATCTCTAAGCTCAACTTTAGTGGATACTAACGGACGGAGATGCATCACATTTGTATTCAAGGAAACAAAGGAAGATCGAAGCGGAGATGTGAGCTGTGAATCCCAAGCTGGCGATGTCACGTAGTGGAAAAGAAGAGATGTGACAGGCGTGCGGAGAGCGGTGCCGCTGGTGCATCCATCTCAACAAACACCCGATGCTGCATTGCAGATGCATTTGATGTGTGCTGAGCGTGATAGACCTGCTGAGCTGCGTGCGGGGACGCAAGCAGCTCAGCCGGTCTATCCAGCACACATCTCCGCTCCAGTTCAGCCAGTTGCATCGGTAAGGACACCCAAGCTGATAAACGTTATAGACATCTCTGCACATCTGCGCTTTGGTGGTGTCCGAGTATTATTATTGATCTCTGTAGTTCAAGTGCGAATTGCAAGCTTTGGTAGGCACATGAGTTGGTGGCTTTCAAGTATCGAGTTTCAAGTAGAGAGAGTAAGTCCTATAGGCTTAAATTACATACGCCGTTCAACTTTTGTAAATCCATTTGCTTATAGTTAGAGATACGTATTTTTCGTTTTGACGAAATAGAAGCGATAAATGCGAAATTCTATCGCATTTATCAAAATATGCATTCGCGCACATTTTAAAGAGCAAATTAGAAAATTTAAAGAATTTTCTTGAGCGAGAACTGAAGCTAAAGGTTCGTTTGGAGAAACAACCAAAAGCATTGAACTCTTAAGGCCCATACACCAGCGAAAGTGGCGCCCCCAACTATTATATCTTATTATTACGTTGAACGCAGGAATTTTTAAAAATCCTACGTTCAGTTTGTGGTATCTATTATAAGCTATTTATTAATGCCTCTGTAATAGTTTCATTTTGTAAAGCTTACGAAGAGATACGAAGTTGCGCTTTTTGGCCACCAAACTCTATTTTTGCATCTCCTGCTAAACTATATGAGATAAAATTATAAGAGGGGTATTAAAAAATAGCTTATAATAGATACCACAAACTGAACGTAGGATTTTTTAAAAATCCTATGATAAACGTAAAAATATGATAAAATAGGAATTGCTCTCAGATTGGCTCGGGTATGCGCCTTAAGTGGATATGCTCATTTCCATAGACAACTCATCAATGTGGTTCAGCAAGAAACTTCTGTTGACGACAAGCGGATTTTACTTGCATCAAAATGTTACAACCTGAGGTTCGGGAATACAGGTATACAAAGACTTCATAGCCCAGTCAACAGTGCAGATGCTGAAACGTATATCAGTATCTACAATGTCGTCATAAATGACCGAAGGCAAATGCAAAACCACGATGTTAGCTTTTAATTAACTTTTCTCTAATAAATATTTTGTTATTTTAATGAATTTGATAATTTTTAAATATTTTTCGTTTTGTTTTTATCATAAATGCGAAATTTTGGATTTTCAATTTTTATTTATGCGAAATTTTGATTTTTTTGTTGCGAAATATACGTAACCCTAATTATGGTTACTAGATGTTTAGATTAGTATAGAAGCTGGTTTTGTCTTACCACCTGATCAAACCCACCCTCCATCCCGCTTTATACTGCACGATGTGGTGCTGTTGTGAACAAATAAGGCGTAATAATACATACTATTTTAATTCATTGCAAATATCACAATGATTATGGCAATGTATTATTACCGTCCGTAATTGTTGACTGCTAAAACATTTAATGCTATTGACATTTTATTTGTAACATTCGATATCTAGGGCAAGGGGTCAGGTGCTCAATAATTTACTTTTCGATTCCACCTTCCGAAGTTTTCGAGGTAAGGTCGATGTTGGTTAAGATTAATATGAACTTGCAGACTATTTGAAGTCTTATTATAAGTTAGGTCTTTTAAGAAAAAGTTTTCAATTTAGTGGATAACATAAATAATAAATAAATAAATAATGCTGGACTATTCACACAGCATTATCTGGCCCCAAGCTAAGCAGAGCTTGTGTTATGGGTACTAGATAACTGATATACATAATACAATACGCTACATAGATAGATATTTTTTTATTATTATAGAAAACATCCAGAACGCCCTGAACAAATACCTGCAGATCGTACAAATATTTGTCCCGAGGCGGGAATCGAACCCGCAACCTCCTGCGTCGGAGGCGGAGCTTCGCCCACCGCGCCACAGAGGTCGTCTATAGATCTATAGATAACACGATGAGAGATTGGTGTATTTTTGATAATCCGATTTTGATCAGCCTATTGAAAGAATTTTCCCTTCATCGAATTAAAATAGAGAAACATCAAAACAGTGATGGACTGAGAGCCTGCGACCGCCAGACCTTTATCATTTAATAAAAGCTGAGAGTTTGTCTGTTTTTGCCTATGTGTTTTTACCCTGCACACGCAGACAAATTCTCAGCTTTTATAAAACGTCGAAGGTCTGGTGGTTGCAGGCACTTAGTCCATAAAACTTTCTTAAGAGCTACATAGGTATTAACATATTAAAAAAAAAACCGTTTATTTAGCAACAACAGCTGCAGCTACAGATAGAACAATACAAACTACGGAAGTTTGGTAAAGTCAGGTACTAATTATGGAGCTCCATTGTATGGAAGTCTCAAAAGATTTTTTGTGACCTATGAAAATTATTTCTGACATAGAAAACAGATATCTGAATTAATAATCTGTAAGATACTTACATATTAATAGAACGTGGAGCGGACTTACATTGCGTGACCAGATAGGTACGTCCTGTTATCGTTACCCATTTGACATTTAGCTAATGTTCCTGCTATCAGCTAAATGTCAGTATCTTCCCTCTTCAGCATAAACAGGCAATAAACATTAATGACCACCAGCTCAGAACAAGCACCCTCTATAATGACTGTCTGGTTAAAATATCTATCGGCGGTGAACGTAGCTTTATGTTTATTGCTCTTCTTTTCCTATGCTTTTTTGCTTTGTTTTTTTATCCTCTAATCTAGCTAGATACATAACCAACATACCTACGTAATTAATAGTTTTCATGGAACCCTCTAGCTAGGTGCACGAGACCTAATCTCTTGGCCGGTTTTATTTATGAATCCTCAGCCAATTATAATTTAAATGATGAGTTTTATGTTATGAGAACCTTGAACGAAGCGTAGAGTTTTCAACGGAAGTGAGAGGAACGGCTTTCATGTTGCATCAAGGAAATCCAATTAGTGTAAACCAAATCCGAAGTTTGTATATGAGATTCTTGTAGCATTGGTGGTGATTTTTCAAAACATTCGTTATGAATTTCAATGAAAGTAATAGATTTTATGCACCGCAAACATTAGGCAGGTACTTGAATCAGCTAAAAATTTGACTTGTCTAAGTACTTATTTTGTAAGTCTAAAGAAATAAACGATTTGACTTTGACTTTGACTTTGAGCTAGGTCAAAAACTAACAATATGTATATAATAAGTATGTAGCAATATTTTAAAGTTTTGTTTAAATTATTGATATAATTAGATTTTTTTCATCATTTTTGGTTTTTATGGTTGGTTGATACTCTTTATTAATTTAGCAACATACAACAAGCATTAAAATGGTGATGTGATTTAGATAAATAAGGTACCATAATACTCGTCTGGTCTTCTTTAAGGTTTTTAGCTACGTTTTGTAGGTCTTCCCCTCTAATTATGCAAAAAAACTAAATAATTAATTTTGTTTATAAAAACTATAAACCGACTTCAATAATATTAGTTTATCATAGATCCCATTGTCAGAACTGGACCAAATTAAAATGGAACCACACGGGAAGCACCAGCTTTCAAATAAAAAAAGAATCATGCAAATCGGACCACCCAGTCAAAAGTTCTGAGGTAACAAATGAAAAAAGAATTTAAAAAAATACAGACGTATTGAGAACCTCCTCCTTTTTTTGAAGTCGGTTAAAAAGAGAGGACCGAGTCGGATTTTTTATACCTAGTACTTTTTCCATTCATCACTTTGTTATCAGAGTTGAATGGTCCTATTCTAACTTCATGCTAACACCCTGGTACCCTAGTACTTACAGAAAATATAAAAAATAATTTAACTATTTCAATGATAAATTTTAGTTGAGCATTATTGATATTTGTGGTGTTGCTCGAACACCGGACAGCTGATCAATGTACCTGCCCCACTTGTCGCTTGACCTATTATAGTACCACTTCGCAATTTGCTACTATGACATTTACCCCTTATTCATAACTAGCTGCACCACGCGGCTTTGCGCGCGTTGTTCCCATGGAAACGTTTGAAGGTGATTTTTATCCCACTTGAACTAATTTATGAGATAAAGTGATTCCAGGATTAGAATTACCTGTATGCAAAATTTCAGCCCGATTCGTTCATTAGTTTTGGCGTGAAGAGAAACCAAACATCCATCCATCCATCCATACATCCTTACATCCATACAAACGTTCGCATTTATAAAATTAGTGTGATGTGATAGTCTGCTAGCAAACTTAGCATACTGCTAAATCTCGCTCTGTCCTCTTCTATTAACATAAGTCAGACTAAGAAATAACACTACTTATCAGCTGTTTTATGTTAGCTGACCATTATTAGGTAGTAGACCAGGGTTCGTTTCTAACGCTAAATTTCGATATGTGTTTATGAGATTTTTATTACTATAAGACTTCGATCAGGTACTTCTCTCGAAAACTTTGATCGCCGGTTTAAGAAGGCGCATTGCGCGCCATTTTGTTAAAGAGATAATTCATAGGATTTGGCGTTCATAGGAGCGGGACAGAGCATACGTTTTTGGAACGGCGCGTAGGCGCAAAAATGATGTTTTTGTATATTTACAAGAAAACTACTCCACTTATGAAAAAACCCAACCGAGGAACAAAAGAATTAGTCGTAGACCTACGTAACAAAACAAGAATGTTTTCTATAGATTGCGGGGTCCTGAGATCTAGAGCAAATTAGGTGCAAAACAGTGCAATCTCATGTTTTTTTTTTAAATTATGTTTTCACAACGAAGGAACCGAAGAAATATTTTTGAATTTATGTAATTCTTGTTTTTTACCCCGGAGATCATTGATTTATTAAAAACGAAGATGAGGTTGCTCAAAAGTGGCAACCTCAAATTGTGTAAAATTGTGTTCTCCCACATCAGTCACCGTCTGACCGGCGGCACGGGCGGTCGTGATTCGCGTTAAATATTGTTGTCTCAGTCTCACTTCGGTCCTAGATACGTCTTTCCGTCTTTGTTCTTCTATATATGTATTGCACAGGACTGGAAATATAACTGTGAGCGTATGTGTTTGCGTGTAGTTGTAACACATGCCAATTTTTGAGTAAGCGCTGGGAGAACGTAACCTATCTTCCCTTTGCCGGAGATGTCGTGATTACTCAGATCTAGGTTTAGTTTTTTTTAGAGCAAATCCATTGGTAATACTGTAATAACGATGTGACCATATTTTAACTACGTAGGAATGTATCCCCATACTACTACCAACTACTATTTATATTATAAATTAGGTACTAGGTACTTTAGAGATTGAGGCTGATGGACAAACCGAAGTGTGGTTTATTTCAGCTGTAAATAAAATAAGATAATGTGTAGGTAGGGACCATAAATAAATGAAAAAAATGCCAATTTTAAGTTTGTGCACGCCAATCTCTTTAAAATATTTTTGCATACGGTTTAGTAGGTATGTTGATTCACAGAATGACAAACCTAAAACCTTTCTAATTATACATATTTTAGCAAATAAAAAATATTAATGTTTTCTATTTGCCCATTGCTTCAATAATGAAAGAGTCGTTTATAAATTCAATGCTTACATTCCCAGGAAAACTATGCATAGTTCCTAAGCCATTTAAACGATGAATTCTAGGAAAATTATGGGTTTGGTAATGTGTCGATTGGTGTTGCCTAGCAACGCTTGTAACACCCCTCTGGTACTCAGTGAAATGGCAAGTAAACGCTTCTACAACAAAACCCCTACTAAGCAGCAAAAAATGTTAGTAAATAAATTCAAACCAACTGTCAAAAAGGTTTTGATAGTTGGTTTGAATTTATTTGCTGTGCAAAAGGCTTACTAAATAAAATAAGAGATTATCTAGAGGATAAAAAAGCTTGGGACGGATTTTGCTCCAACTCGAAAAATAACAACTAACAGGCCAAAGGTTTCTTCGTCGTTTCTTTACTTTAGTCTACATACTGCAGCGACCTAAATAAAAAATACCACTTTATTTTCGTGTCTGAGTAAATTTTTATTATATTTTGATGTGACCTTTTCTAAAAGTACATTTGTTGTCTTAATGGAAATAAAGCATATTTGAGTTTTGAATTTTGAGTTTTATCGACAGAGATTATTATTTTACCTACTACGCCTGCACCTACTTGCAAATATGATATGAGTTCTCCCCCGGGAAATTTACTAAGCGCACAGATTGAAAACTTCTAAGCGAAGTAATATTGAAAGTCTTTCGCCTATGGGATATTACCATCTGAACCTTTTTATTCTACATTTAATAGCTGCTTGATAGTTTGTGATAGAGACGAGTGATGTACAGTTGTAGAATAAGGCTGGTGAAGCCTATATTAGTCCACAGCTGGACATGCTCGTATAGGCCTCTCCTAATAAGCGCCCTGTCTTCAGGCTGCCACTTAAAACTGCCAAATAAATACCACCCAGGTAACTGGTTGTCTATGCGGAAGAAAATTTTCCACCGATTCGATTTGATTCGATTCCCGCCTCGGGACAAATGTGTGTACGATCTGCAGATATTTGTTCAGGGCGTTCTGGATGTTTTCTATGTATTATAAAAAATATCTATCTGGTGTATTGTATTAAGATTATCAGTTATCTAGTACCCATAACACAAGCTCTGCTTAGCTTGGGGCTAGATAATGCTATGTGAATTGTTCAACATTATTTATTTATTTATTTATTCTTAATGCAAATACTTGCGGCGAGTTGGCAGCTGTTAAGAAAACAAAAGAAAATTTAAAAATGATCTAATCTCCCAAAAAATTTTGAACTTCGATGACGGGACGGAGTGTGTGTGTGGAATGAGCTTGTGCACTAAAAAAACAAAGCACCTTGGAATTTACTTAATCATAATCAATCGTAACAATATTCAGTCCCGTTTAATCATGTGCATATCCTACTAATATTATAAACGTGAAAGTTTGTAAACAGGTTTGTATGTATGTTTGTTGCTTTTTCACGCAAAAACTACTGAACAGATCGGGCTGAAATTTTGCGTACAGGTAGTTCTAGGCCTGAAAGTTCCAGGCCCCTTTTATCCTATAAATCATTTCCCGTGGGATAGGCGTGCGAAGCCGCGTGGCGAAGCTAGTTTAGTATAAAAATACAACACAGACTTTCCTTATCTGCTATGAAAGTTTTACACAGTGAACTGTAATAAAACATGCAAAAGCTTTGCTTACTGCAGCTGATTTTTATCAGCAATGTTTACCAACCTAGACACTACTACTACTAATTTACTTTTTACTAATTTGGATATAGCATTGTTTTGTTATGTTTGAAGGTAACAATCTATGAACTGAGTGGCGTAGCAGGCAAAAGAAAAAAAAACTGACGCATCGTTTTTTTGTGCTATGTTAATCGTAATAAAGAAAGGTACAAATATGACGGGTGATTGAGGAGAATGGAAGAAAAATACGTGCTGTGCCGATCCCACGTAGCGTGGGATAAGAACCGGAAGTTAGATGATTATATAATAAATAATCCTACTAATATTATAAACGTGAAAGTTTGTAAACATGTATGTATGTTTGTTACGCTTTTTTCTTTCACTCAAAAACTACTGTAAAGATCGGGCTGAATTTTTGCATACAGGTAGTTCTAGGCCTGGAATAACACATAGGCTACCTTTCATCCCATAAATCAGTTCCCGTGGGATAGGCTTACTTAAGTAAGTCAAGAATTTATCGAAGCTAGTCATCTATACCAATATTATAACGAGGAAAGATATGATTGCTTGTTTGTATTGCATAGGCTCCAAACTACACAACCGATTTAAAAAATTCTTTCATCATTAAAAAATTTACTTCTCAGGGAGTGACATAGAATATATTTTAGCCCGGAATTCCTACGGGAACGGTAACGCGGCTTAAACCGCGAGGCACTGCTAGATAGTTATAAAAATAATTTAATTTATATCTAAATCAAACCTAAGTAATTGTATAACCACATCACTCTGTGGTGTGGCTTAAATAACTAGCGTAAGCTTATTTCACGTTTGTAACGAGACATGATCGTAACGTCTCGTTTTATTATGGGACTTCCGTAGCAGTCCGCACGAAAGAGGCAATGTACCAAATTGTATGGAAAATTTAGACGTCACGGTCACGTCAACTAGACGTTAAATAGACACACCCCTGTGATCTCATGAACGCGCTCCGCTCCTCAACCTCAACAGCCTGTATTGGTCCACTGCTGGACGCAGGCCTCCCCCTGATAAGCGCATTGGCGTTTATCTCATGGAGGGAGCGACGGAAAAAATCTGCAGAATTTATATATATATATAGATTTTTTCCGGGTCTGAGCATCACAAAATTTAATCTAGTACCCAACACAAGCTCTGACTTCTTTGGGGTAACTTGGATTATCCAGCATTATTAGCCAAGTATAAAGTAAATTAAGCTTAAAGTTTATGATGAGAGACTAAATTCTACATACTATATCAGACCGAGGAAGAGTTGATTCGCTCTACTCGCTCGTGTATTTAAATTTTAAGCTAGAAGTGAAAGCTCATTCATGCGGAAATTTGTTTTCCATTTAATTAAACATGGTTGGTAAATGATTTAGTTAGAGTGCTGCAGTATGCCCATAATACCTACATATATGTATACGAAATATTTGGAAAAACTACTAATGTATAGGTACATAAGCAGATAGGTAACTTAGTTTATAAAGTAATTGAAAGATTTGTAACTTTTTTCGTTTTATGTACCACTAAAACGGTACAAAGCATAAGAGTTCGACATAACAGCTTTTGAAATCACTTTTCCACATGATACACATTGATTTAAAAAGGGAAGATAGGTTACGTTCTCCCAGCGCTTACTCAAAAATTGGCATGTGTTACAACTACACGCAAACACATACGCTCACAGTTATATTTCCAGTCCAGTGCAATACAAAGAAGAACAAAGACGGAAGGACGTATCTAGGACCGAAGTGAGACTGAGACAACAATATTTTACGCGAATCACGACCGCCCGTGCCACCGGTCAGACGGTGGGTGACTGATGTGGGAGAACACAATTTTACACAATTTGAGGTTGCCACTTTCGAGCAACCAGTGCCTCATCTTCGTTTTTAATAAATCAATGATGATACATGATAGTTTGAACGGGTAGTTCCCAACTGATTACGCTGGATCTGATCGCGTTGCATGCATCTGATCACGGCAAACTGCGCCAAAAAGTTTCATCTGATCACGCCATACAAATTATGCCTAACTTACCGTGTCTCGGACCTACCCTACCGAGACACGGTAAACTTTAGGATCCAGGGCCTGGACAAATCACTTAAATCGTCTACGTACTTAAAGTACCTGCAGGCAAAACGCCCTGTTTTCAGTCAATATGAACCTTTCTTTTTCTTGAAAGGTTGAAAGGCTTTGGAATGGGAAAACAAGGCCGAAAAATGGGACGCCGCCGATTCGTGTCTTCGAATTAATTTCCTTGTTTTTAATGTAGTGAGAATTAAAAGCATCGAAAAATGATTAATCTCGGCCACGATGGCAGATTAAGGGACAGTTTTTTTGCTCAGTTTGTTATTATTGTGTCAGCTTTCGGGAGGTCATTTACTAAATTAAATTACTTGAATTATTATTAAAATAATTTCTGACGCGTTTTTTCTATGGAAATGTAAGTAAAATATTAGATAAACCAAACTGAGGAGGTTATGCTATAATTATATTATCATCGAATTAAAAATCAAAATTTCAATCAAATAAGTATAATAAATAAATTAAAACTAGTATTTGCAATTAAAGCAATTGAGCTAACTGCAGACTAAAGTTATTTACTACGGGATATTTATTTACCATGCTTTGAGTTTTGAGCTTTCCAATATTTCGGCACAGTTTCATGCGCCATATATGATCACGGAATAACTGAATGTCTTGCGAGTGAGTTATTATGGGCAGATATATAGATTTACCCTCTTTTTCAGTCTTTTGCTACGAATGTTACCACTACCACCGGTTTCATTATCAACCATGATGGATTTAAAAGTTTTAACGGCAGACTATTGCATACTATCCACAGGTAGCTCAACTGAATTAAATGAACAAACAAAGATGAAACTTTTGGGACTACGTCATAAACCTCACTTACCTGAACAAGCGTGATAGCACAAAATGTACTTAAACTGCCTCATGCAGAACTGAAAATACGGTAACTTGGTTAATTTGAAGATGTGCCAAACAACTAAGTTTATGGCAGTAACATAAGGCGGGCAGGATCTAACTAAATCTTAAGTAGTTGGCTTTAGATTACCTAAATATGCGTCCTGATTATGCAACATTATAACGTTATAATTATTAAATTATAAATGTTATAATTATTAGTTATGCATGTTATAACATGCCATATTACATGTTCACACTATAATACTCTAGCTGCGCCTATAATACGCTCTGCCCACGTTGTTCCTTTGGAAACGTTTAACGGTGATTTATATCCCACGGGAACTGATTTATGGGATAAAAAGTAAAACGCCTATGATTGATTACAGGATTAGAATTACCTATGCACAAACTTTTAGCTCGATCCGATAAGTATTTCTATAGCGTGATGTAACAAACATCTGGTTATTGTTCTTTCTTTATTTTGTTCTTTCTTTAAGGGTATCATTTTCGAGAATAGCATGCAAGTCTAGCAAGTCTAGCTAGTAAGCAATTAGGGCTTACAAAATCAGGTTCCTAGAACATTTCAAATTTCAGACCAATTGAACAATATTTTCCTTAAAAATCACTTAAATTATGTTTGATGTTCAAAACTACTGCCACTGTTTAAAATTACTGCCACTACTGTTTAAAATTTCTAACACTAGCTTGTTTTAGTAATAGAAACCGCGGCCATTGATATAAAAAGGGAAGATAGGTTACGTTCTCCCAGCGCTTACTCAAAAATTGGCATGTGTTACAACTACAAGCAAACACATACGCTCACAGTTATATTTCCAGTCCTGTGCAATACAAAGAAGAACAAAGACGGAAAGACGTATCTAGGACCGAAGTGAGACTGAGACAACAATATTTCACGCGAATCACGACCGCCCGTGCCGCCGGTCAGACGGTGACTGATGTGAGAGAACACAATTTTACACAATTTGAGGTTGCCACTTTCGAGCAACCAGTGCCTCATCTTCGTTTTTAATAAATCAATGACCGCGGCAGTAGTTTTGCTCGCGGTACCCCGAAATAACATATTATATATAGACTATCGTTTGTATCGTTTGGATAAGTCTATGTTGTATTATTACCTATGGATCAGGGATAACATCCCCATATACTGGTACCCATTAGGTACATACATATAAAGAAGCAAACAAGGTCATTTTATTATTAACAGCGAAATCCGAGGACATATCGCTCATTCGGCGCTATATCGCCGGAACTGTATATTTTGCAATTTTTAAATGTGTCAGTCATATTAAGTGTATCTAGCACCGAATGAGCGATATGTCCTCGCATTTCGCGTCATTCATACGTACTGACACATTTCTTGCTAGTATTTTTCTAAAATAATGAGCTGCCAAGCTTTTGCGTGAATCTGAATATGGTCGTGGCGACAGACATCTACCAGCCAAGATGGATGATGTGTCAGAATTCATGCGACATAATACTGAGCAATGTTACCGCAAATTGAACGGAAATCACGAATCTCATGTTAGGGTGTATATCCTGAACAGTCGGAGCGAGTACGAGAGCGGATTTTGTTTTAGCTTTGACAAGAATATCAGAGTCAGAGTCAGAGTCAAATCGTTTATTTCTTTACACTTACAAAATAAGCACTTTGACAATATATAAACAGCTTGATAAATATTTATTACTATCTAACAAGAAATAAGGTGCAATTGACTCTAATTCACTTCAATTTTTACACTGTACTTTTATGTATACAGGGTGAGGCAAATATTTAGCCCCTTAAGGGTAGCTACCGTTTCTTTTGTAGTTAGAGGGTTTCGTTCTTAGAAACCTTCTGTTGTATTTTGAAGAAAAAAATATTGCCATTTTTAGTTTTTTGAAATAAAGTACGGTTCGCCCAAAAAATGACATAATTTGTCAAAAAAACAAGTTGGTCTTAATCGACCCTATTTCCAACCAGGAACACTTTTCCCAAAGTAACATACCAAATCAAATCGTAAGTTTTGGCAATAATTAAAAAAATCAATCCTCGTACATTTTCTATGAAAAAACGAATAAGTGAAAACAACAATGTCACTCATTCAATGGTTTCAAATCAGATTAAAATATTTGAAATTCGTGGCTAAGCATTGGTGTCAATCCGAATGTCGCCAAAACTAAACTAAACTAACTCTAACGGTCTAAAAGTATTCCTATCTATTTTATTTCGATCGTTTAAAAGGGATGGAACCATTTTTAATTATACAGATAAGAGTGTCACCTTATCTGTAGGGGTTCTAGCCTAGACAATAAGCAATGTAGTCTAGTCTAGGCTGTCTATGCCCAAGCTAGTATTGCTAACTTTCTATTTAAAATCTCTTTAAATTGCACCCTTACATCTCACATGTCTTTTGGTTTAATTTCGAACATCTCAATTTTATCGCTTTGAAAAAAAAACATACGGAATATTTTCTTCATCTTTTTGCAAAACGATGTTAGAGAAAAACAATGAAACTTTGTAACTTACAATACCTTGTTTAAAAGCCCTTGGTAACTCTTGTTCTTCCAATAATATCTTTATCAAACCTTGATGAGCATCAAAGTGATTGTTTCGAAGAACGCCATTTTGCTTAAATTAATTTTAAGCAGGTACCTATTAATTATAATGTGCTAATTAATTAATCCCGAAACATTGGGAGAGTTTGGTTAACAACTTTTGAATGAATGCTTTGAACCTTTTTTTGATAAAGAAAACGATATTTTCATCACTTATACTCGGAAAGTAGGTCTGAAGTTGCCTGCTTAGCGGGATGAAAATACTTTTCGTCCCTGGGGATAACAAGTAAATGAAAGGCTTAAACTTAAAACCACAATTAACGGTTTTATTGTTATTATATGGATCAGTTTTTTTTACCAAATATTAAATAATAATAATACATAATATAATAATAATAATAATCATTGATTACCTAGCTATTTATTAATTATTTATTTTTACTTTCCTTTGTATTCTTGATAAAAAGCACAGTGCTTACCTCGGGTGAAAGTTACTTATTTAGTCCCTCGAACCTACGAGCGTGGCATGAGCTCGGGTGCCAAACCCCGCCTCGGACTAAATAATATACTTCTTTCGTCAGTGTCGCATCTGCGGAGTGGCGGCCATCTTGAATTATTTAACAATGGCGCACCTGTGTCGGCCACACTGTGGCTGTCACACTGACAGGGGTCAAAAAAAGCAGAAAATTATAATTTCTCAGAATTTTTGTAACCTACGTTATCTACGAACCTTATTTATGTTGGAAGAACACCAATGTTTCACCCTTTAACGATGGACTTCTAGAAACGAGACTATGATGTTCTTTTAACACAAATAAGCTTCATAGTAAACCCGCTTCATCCCACAATCTACGATATTATAATAAGTAGCTGCGCCCCGCGGCTTTGCACACCTACCTATCCCACGGGAATTAATTTATGGGATAAAAAGTAGCCTATGTGTTATTCCAGGCCTAGAACTACCTGTATGCAAAATTTTAGTCCGCTCCGGTCAGTAGTTTTTGCGTGAATAAGCAACAAACATACAAACAGACATGTTTACAAACTTTCGCATTTATAATAGTTAGTAGGATATGATAACATAATTGTACGAGTATAACACTTTTCTATAAAATGTTTGCTTACATTGATCGATTGTCGGATAAGTTGCTTTTAACGTTTTTGTACTACCGATATATTTCTTGAAAGGAAACCCCAATTTGTAAGGGACTAACTCAATAGTGTTAAAATAAAACTCACTTATCCCCGCGTTATTCAATCAAAACCGTTAAGAGACAGTAGGTACCTACGAAGAACAAGAAAGGAAATCTGTAGTTTTAGGACTAAAAGGGTTTAAGGTAGGCTTTTACTGCATTTTGTTCCTTTTAAGTAGTACAATAAAGTCCGGATTAACGCCCCAGGAGAGATTCGTGCCTCACTGTTAAAAAATGCGAAAGTTTGTATGGATGGATGGATGGATGGATGGAAGGATGTTTGTTACCTCTTCACGCCAAAACTACGAAACGGATCAGGCTGAAATTTTGCATACAGTTATTCCTAATCCTGGAATAAAACATAGGCTACTTTTTATCTCATAAATCAGTTCCCGTGGGATAGAAATCACATTAAAACGTTTCCGGGGTGCTGCTAGTATAGCTATAAAATACCCCAGATCTAACCCTGCTCTAACCACAATAACTGAAACACGTTGACCACAACAAAACAGCATTTATTCTTATTGAGTTAACTCTCTGAATTACAATCTTCGAAAGCTACACCCAGACGTCTTTCACCTACACTAGCCAACGGGGAGCCACAATGGTTTCGATTCTGTTGTTTTAGAATTTGCTAAAATTAGGTTTAAGGAATGTCAAACGATACATTTCGATTCCTAAATTCTTATTTTAGCTAGTTTTGACGTCAAATAGATGATAACTATTCAATTTGAAAAGCTATTGTATAATTGACATTTTGTAAATCCTAATATTAGCTAATTTTATGATATTCTAAAACAACAGAATCAACACCAATATCTCCATGTTGAGTTTTTTTTTAATTGCTGATGGATTATCCTTTGGCTACCAACTCACTTTAAGAAAGCGAAGATGTAGCCTAAGATAGAGCACGCTTTTTTAAGGAACTTATTTACCCTAGATTTGAAGACTCCAAGATTGTACTCTAATGGGTGATATTAGGAGTAGAGCTACAGCACGTATTTCAAATGTTTATTTTTCTTTTCGCAGCAGTTCCAGCCAGTTTCAACACCAAGTAGGTGTATTCGTTCCCCCAAAGAGTTTTCTAATTACTAAATTTTAAACCAATCAAAAGTTTGCGAATTTCTAAAGTTTTTATTTTTAGAAAAATAAAGTTGGCATTGTTGTCCTGGCCACACCATTGTTCAACGTCCGATATCGCGACTAATTAGATTAGGTATCAGAAGATATTGCACAGATATTTTTCCTTTAGTTAGTCAATTAAAAGTTTGGGAGTGGAGGCTAGTGACGTCACGGTACACGGTACACAAAAGTGTGACACTTTTAAGTAAAAAGTGTCACACTTTTTTAAAAGTTTTTTAAAAGTGTCACACTTTTGTGTACCGTGTACCGTGACGTCACTAGCCTCCACGGTACACAAAAGTGTGACAATTTTAAGTAAAAAGTGTCACACTTTTGTGTACCGTGTACCGTGACGTCACGCGGAACTTACAGGCTACATTTTCATATTTTTTTGTTTTATCAACAAAAGGAACATACGTGTCTAATATCTTTTAATTATCTAACTGATGGATTGATTAGAATTTTTTTGTCGTCAAGCCTAATCCACAGCATTAAAGTTTTTTTATATTCATTGCATGTATTTATTTTATGCATTTTTATATTTATTTTTTATATTTCGTGTAATATATCTTTTTTGTGCAATGTGGTTTTTTATATGCCTGAAATAAATGAATTTTATTTATTTTACATAATTTCGATTAGAATAAAGTAACAGTGAGTAGTAAATATTAGGTCCTTACATATGAAATTGGCGTTTTGTATGGGAGGAACAAAAAGTCGAATATTTTTTAATATAATATATTTAATTAATCAAAGTATGAACCATTATTTTCTATGCACTTTTGCCATCTTATAGGTAGTTCATTGATCCCTTTACTAAAAAAACCAGTCGGACGGGAATCAATAAAATCTTTGAAGGCGATTTGGACTGCCCCATCGGAGTTGAATTTTTTCCCTTGCAAGAAGTTATCCAAATTTCGAAAAAAATGGTAATCCGTTGGAGCAAGGTCCGGGGAGTACGGAGGATGTCTTAGACTTTCCAATTGAAGCTCTTCTAATTTAGTAGCCGTCTGTTGCGCAGTGTGTGGTCTAGCGTTGTCGTGAAGCAGCAGTGGCGTGGAGCGATTGACCAGCCTAGGTTGTTTAGCCGCTAGCTTTTCCATCATGGTTTGCAATTGCTGACAATAGACATCAGCCGTAATAGTTTGGCCAGATTTGAGAAAACTGTAATGAACAATACCGGCACTAGTCCACCAAACGCTTACAAGTAACTTTTTTGGGGTTAATTTTCGCTTGGGGCAGGATTTGGCTGGCTGGCCAGGATCCAACCATTGCGCTGAGCGCTTCCGATTATCGTAAAGAACCCATTTTTCATCACAGGTAATGATTCGGTTTAAAATACCTTCATTATTGTGCCGGTTTAGTAATGTAACGCAGCAGTCGACGCGCGTTTGCCGGTTTGCTTCAGTCAATTCGTGAGGTACCCACCTTTCAAGCTTTTTAATCTTCCCAATTTGCTTCAAGTGAATCAAAACAGTTTTATCACTAACATTGCAGCCTGCAGCTAACTCGGACGTGGTTTGCGATGGATCCGCTTCCACAATAGCCTTCAACTCTTCATTATCAACTTGAGTCTCAGGGCGTCCACGGGGCTTGTTCTGCAGGTCGAAATTTCCAGAACGAAAACGTTGGAACCAAAAACGAACTGTGTTTTCTTTTGCAACACGACCGCCATACACATTCACCCTTCGAGTTGTTTCCGCAGCACTAGTGCCACGGCGGAACTCGTACTCGTAAATAATGCGATATTTTAAGTTTTCCATTTTGTAAAATGAGTGACGCAAACAGAAAAAAAAAGAAGAAAAAAAAACAAATGAATGACGATCATCGAAGCACAAATACATGAGTCTATAGCTGTACAAATTTGAATTTGGAATTCCTTACCAAAGAGGAGAAATTTGTGATTAAAGTGGCCAGTACGAAAAACGCCAATTTCATATGTAAGGACCTAATATTACATCAACCAATGTTTAAAACATCTAGCGGCTAGCCTGCATTGTAATCAATTATATATTACGCAGTAAACCGCATTATTCATTACCCCAATTTAAGATTTTAATATTCTAATCAAGCAGCACAGGTAGGGACCCAATTGCTGTTTGTGTACTTAGGTCAGGAGAACCTTGACGGGACAATTATTTGCTGACCTTTGTAGTTTGATTTAAGTTTTATTTAGTTTATTTTTATGGTGCTTACCTAATAAGTTTACAACACGTTTACAATCAATTTTAAGTCCAAATAATTACATCTCTAGTGAGTACATTTAATATTGCTTATTGTTTAGTTTCTGTGTTTTGTAAGGCCTGCGTATCCGTTACTCATTTCATTGGTGTACCATGAGTTGTCACAGTTAAATCGCCTGACGTTACTCCAGTAGTTACGTAAATACGCATATAAGTTATCCATAGCGCATTTTAGTACCCAACTATCCGATAGAGGCGCTTTAGAAGTTTTCATACATTTTTTTAACTACACTCGCTAGCGAGTATAGATTGTCAAAACTCATGGTAGACAAGTGTCTCTACCATGAGTTGTCACAGTTAAATCGCCTGACGTTACTACAGTAGTTACGTAAATACGCATATAGTTATCCACAGCGCATTTTAGTACACAACTATCCGCTAGAGGCGCTTTAGAAGTTTCCATACATTTTTTTAACTACAGTCGCTAGCGAGTATAGATTGTCAAAACTCGTGGTAGATACACAGGACTCTATTTGACGTTACCTCAGCCTCAACCTCAACAGCCTATACTGATCCACTGCTAGAGGCAGGCTTTCTCCTGATATGCACCTTATTGGCGTTTACCTCACGGGGGGTATTGCTTATAATCCCCACGCTGGACATGCGGGTTGAGGATCGCAGTTCGGTGGTAGTAGAATGGTTCGGCAGGGGTGCTGCTGCCCGCCCCGTGAAAAGGGGTGGTGCAAATTCTAAAACGGCACCACACGGCACGTTTGACTTTAGTAACGAGACGTGATCGCAGACAGGGAACTACACAAATCCGTATACGATAATTGGGTTTGTTTTACAAAAACTGTAAACCGACATCAATTTTATGGTTTTATCATGGATGCCATTGTCGCTGATGATGAGCTTATGATTTATCGTTAGAGCAACAATTCACACTCTCTTTAAAAAAATCCACTGCCACTGCTATTACGAATTATACAATGTTATAGCAGCCGCTGACAGACAGACAGGCGGCTTAGTAATAAGTACAAATTTTGACTCAAATTCAACCTCGAATGCAACCTTTAGTCAGTAAAGAAAGAATCATCAAACTTCGTTAAGAATTGGCGAAGATATCAATAAATTGTTGTACCTATTCGTGATTTTTCTGAAGTATTTTGTAGTTTTTTAAGCTCGACGGGATAAATACTAGTCGAGAATAAAACTTTTATGTGATCAACTCGGAACCATTCTCTATAGGTACAACAGGGAAACAATTTTTTTAAAATTTTCACTCCATAATTGACGGAGAAATAGGTGAACAAAAAAAACACACGGACGTAAATAGAACCTCCTCCCGAAGTCAGTAAAAAAGAGACGTCACAATCACGACTAGTTACTAATGTCAAAAAGACTTACCCCTCTGGTGCCTCGTCTATATATATCCATCCACATCCACAGCCTGTATCGGTCCACTGCTGGACGCAGGCCTCCCCCTGATAAACGCCTTATTGGCGTTTAACTCATGGGGGGGTGATGCCCATAATCCCCACGCCGCCGGGCATGCGGGTTGGGGATCGCAGTCTGGTGAAAGATTTGTTCTGCGGGGGGCGCTGCTGCCCGCCCCCCAGAAGATATCCCTTAGCCGCCTCTTACGACACCCACGGGAAGAATTGGGGTGGTGCAAATTCTATGCCGCCGGCACCACACGGCGAATCTATATATATAATATGTACATATACCCCCTTATTCATAATAGTCTGCTAACTTAGCACACTACTAAAATTCGCTCCGTCTTCTTCTATTGACATAAATCAGACTGAGAAATAACACTACTTATTCATAATAGTCTGCTAACTTAGCACACTGCTAAAACTCGCTCCGTCTTCTTCTATTGACATAAATCAGACTGAGAAATAACACTACTTTACTGCTGTTTTATGTTAGCAGACCATAATGAATAAAGGGTTAGGTATAGTGTATAAATGATCAGTAAATAAAAGTGCAAATATATATGTGTATTTAATATATTATGTATGTACCTACCTAAGTATATTTTTTAAAACATTTTTTCTAATTTAAATTAAAATTAAATTTTCAGTTCAGCAGTGAATCTCTGCTACGAAGCCCCTTTTAAACCTGTTTTTAACTTAGTTTAAAAGTTAATATATTATCTGGTTTGGCAGTGTGGATGATGAATCGGTACAATTCTCGAAGTCCCCACGGGACTATTAAAGTTTATGCCATAAAGCTGTGTTGTGAAGAGGGTATAAAACACCCCCTCTCTAAGCCTGCTTGTGGCTGGCTTGGGGCGGTTATTAAGTGGGATTAGACTGTGCCAAGACCACCTGGTTCACAGCAATATGTTCTAGAAGGTATCTCAGTGAATAGTGAAAATAGGGGCAGTGGACAATAGGGGATAAAGTCACTTTCATACAATTTTGCAGGACATTTGACGCAGCACCATATAAGATTATAGGTTTTCGTAAACAAAAATGGTTTGTATAAATAGAAAAGACTTGATTTTTTGTATTGAATAGGCTGCGAAACTACTGGACCGATTTAAAAAAATCTTTCATCATTAGAAAGCTGACGCCGGAATTCCCACGGGAACGGGAACTACGTGTTCCCACGTAGTTCCGAGGTAGTTAGATATACATATAAAGGGACAAGTCGGTTTAAAGATCTTCAATTTATACTCAAAAAGAACTAAGTGGACGAACTTAGAATGCGTGTCCATACATTGGGTGTTTAAACATCGTACTAATACACTCGAGAGCAATGAATCCGGGTCACTTAAAGAATGTTAAAAATCTCGGAAACTAAAAATGATAGGTTAATGCAATAAATTGTATTTAATAGACAATGTAATACTCCTTAAATGAAAGTAAAAAAAATATGAGTCACCATACATTTTATTTACACAAAATTACATAAAGAAAAAAACTGCTGATCTGAAAATGAAACATGAAATTTTTGAACTTTATTACGATTTTCTTGAATTTTAATACTTCGTATTGCCTCCTCGTGCTTCCATTGCTGCGTTTACGCGGTTTGGCATGCTGTACACCAAGTTCCTTATACGATTTTGGGAATATTCTCCCATTCCTCTGTGAGAGCAATTTTGAGCTCACGAAGCGTGATTGGGGGAGGGTTTCGTTGTTTTACGCATCTGCCTAGCTCGTCCCAAGCATGCTCGATCGGGTTGATATCCGGGCTGCGCGCTGGCCACTCCATACGAGTAATGTTCATCTCTTGAAGGTAGTCATTCACAATCCTACCTGTATGAGGTCGGGCATTGTCATGCATAAATATAGCATCCTCACCTAAATTGACCATAAATGGACCAACGTGATCATTGAGGATTTCTTCCACATATCTTACGCTAGTTAAAGAGCCGTTTTCTATGATCACCAGCTCTGTGCGACTTTCAGAAGAAATTCCGGCCCACACAAGTACAGACCCACCACCGTAGGCTACTTTTTCTTCGATGCATGCTTGCTTGAATCTTTCCCCTGGTCTTCGATACACTCTGTGTCTTCCATCGTGCTTGTAGAGCATAAATTTTGATTCGTCGGAGAACGTAACTTTTGACCAATCTTCGATACTCCAATTTACGATTTTTAGGATTCTTTAAGTGACCCGGATTCATTGCTCTCGAGTGTATTATAAACGCGAAAGTTTTTATGTATTGATGTTACTCTTTCACGCAAAAACTACTCTACAAATCAGGCTGAAATTGAAATAGAAACGTTTATTTGTAACTCAAACACATACAATTTATGATAAAAAGAACTTAAAACTAATACAATTTGTTAGAGTTACAAGACGGTCCCAGTCTCAGCATGAGTTGGTTGTATTTGCGTACTACCAACGCTGGTCTTCCGACTGAGCCGTTTCGTGACGTCACGGACTAAAAAATAGACAAACAAAGAGAAACTTGTCGAAGAAAAACATTGGCAACGGTTTTGTTAATTGAAATTGCAAACAGGTAGTTCTAGGCGAACAATGCGTGCGAAGCCGCGCGCAGCAACTAGTAAATTAAACCTACTTATGTAAAGTAACGGTAGATCTACGGCGTTTAACATACTGGAGTTGGGTAAAAACAATTTTGAGAAGAGTAGCCCTCTTCATAAAATTGTTTTTTGAGAAGAGGGCTACTCTTTCTAGATCCTAGAGGAGGATCTAGAAAGAAATTATTCGTAGTGTGTGTAAATGTGAGTCAACCTTTCACTGTTTTTGTTCTTAACTACCTACCTTTTCGTTTATTTATGCAAAACTGTAATAACTACACTACCTACAGACCGAACAACAACTTATATTAACTTGTATAAATTGTTAACTCTAAGCTAAATTACTATTCTCATGTAAGTGACTGTGTCGTTTTTGAGAATAAATACATATCTTTAAACCTAGGATCCAGCTAGGCTGGGCAGCGTTTGGAAAATTCTGGAACAATTTTATTAACATTCTATTGGTTAACACTAGATTCTAAAATTATTTTATTTCCGTACCACAAAAACATTTTACGTGAGAATAACAAAAGGACAAGGTGTCCTTTTGTTGTTCCCTTGAGCATTGGACTTATGGACAATTTGCCTCATTCTTAAAGTTTTTCGTACTTAAGACAAAGTTATAAAAGGGTTCACAAGTTTCGTAATGCTATCGTACCTACCTACATCCCGATAAAGTTCTCTTTCTATTTTTAACCAACTAAAGGAGGAGGTTATATTTATTCGGCTGTATGTATAGTTTTTTATTTTATTTTATGTATGTATGTTCGTCGACATCTCTGTCAATTATTGCCTTGCCTTTATTCTATTTTTTTTAATGTTAATAATGAAATTGCTAGATTCTAGTACTTATTAGTTTTGATTATTTTATTATTGTATAAACCATTTCTTTTTTGTGCGCGCTTGGGTAAAATGAACGATTTTTATCTCTATCTTTTCATCTAATTATTGACCGATTTTGAAAATTATCTATCTGCCGTTTAGAGAATGATCCCGAGGTAGCCCTATAAAAAAGCATTTGTCCCGCAAAACAAATAGGTTTATTCCTGAGTCCATCCAACAATAAATTATTCCTGAGTATTTATTTACATATATGCATAGTATAATTTAGTTTGAGTCATTTTTATATTCACATTATTTGAAACAGCTTTTCAGTTGGAGTTTAAGAAGATGTTCATATCAAGACGTTTCATGACCTGACAGCCTTTTCGGCTATAATCTTGAAAATGTTAACGGACAAATTCAATTTATTTTATTACAGTTCTGTCTTTTTATGCCATTGCCAGCTTCGAAAACATCTGGTTTACTTCTAGGATGAAAATTATAATTTAGGAGACAAGTGGTGCTGATTTGTTTAGCAGAATAGGGCCCCGGGTGGCTCACAGAACGCGTTTTGTTAGTCAGAATGAACTTAAGCGATTAGAAAACACGATTCCGCTTTCATTGTGGAGCCGCGACCTTTGCTATAGAGAGGTACGAGTAGCTGTTCGTAGCCCCGTAGTCATTCGCGTAGCTGCTACGAAATCATGAGTTAATTAACCGAAGCATTATGTGGTTTTATGTTCGAATATATGTATTTCTATACAATATTATAATATTGGTACAGAATATATATATAAAAAAAATATATTATAATGAAAGATTTGTTTGTTTGTATTGAATAGGCTCCGAAACTACTGACCGATTAAAAAAATCTTTCATCATTAAATAGTTTACTTTTCAGGGCTATATTTTATCCCGGAATTCTCACGGGAACGGGAACTACGCGATTGAAACCGCAAGGCGCTGCTAGTATTTCATAAACTTGCAAGTTGCAAGTAAAACGTGTTATTTTGCAAAAATCGTTTTGTCTTTCAATTGTGGACTAACGCTGAAAGTACCTTTTTTTTAAGGTGGTTGATGATCTTTTAAAAGCTTTATATTATATGTTTATTTTTTAATTAATAAATATCGATAAAATAGCATCAGCAATACCATATAGCGGGGAAATGCAGCCAGAGCGTCTTGACGACGCTTCCAACTGGTATTGATACGGATCAGTTGGGCTACCTGTACATTATTTGCAACAATCTGCATTTCTCATCATCATCAGCCTATATTAGTCCACTGCTGGACATAGGCCTCCCCTAATGAGTGCCATAGCACCCTGTCTTCAGCTTGACGTATCCAGCCTGCAGTCTTTCGCAGATCGTTATCCCACCTGGCCAGAGGGCGCCCTACACTGCGTTTGCTGAGCTGCTGTCCCCACTCAAGAACTCGTTTACCCCATCATTTGTCGGTTCTTCGCGATATATGGCCGGCCCACTGCCACTTCAGCTTGCTAATTCTTTGAGCTATGTCGATTACTTTGGTTCTCTTCTCTGTCGGATGTATTCGTTACGGATCCTTCAGAGAGACCTAAAATATTGCTTGCTAAGCCAAAAGGCGTTTAATTTCTCTGACAATGTCCAATGTCCAATGTATCACGGCATCAAAATTAAATTGCAAACTGCTTTATCAATTTTATAGTGATGTGTTATGAATTAACACAACACTATAAAATTGATAATCGGTTTTTCTTGTATAGAAAAAAAATATGGACGAATAGTTTTTACGAATAAATGCGGACAGTGCTTTGTGAACTTCTTGGCTCCTTGAACAAGAGTTTTTCAAAGATTGACAAAATTACTCGTACTTTAAACGACAATGATAACCGACAAATGCTCTAATTATCGAATTATATCTATTCGTGCATACCAGCCTAATTCGTGTACACTCATTAAATACAGATAATTTTTTTATAACTTTTGTTAACCAAAACAAAAATTATTTGTAAATAACATTAATTTATTTGTTGTCCATAATATGATGAATTCTTTCTATTGTAGAGGTACTTTATTTATTGAAAAAGAAGCTATTAAATGGGATAAGTATGTAAAGAAGGTTCCATAGTAAAAAGCTTTATCGCTAATCTAGGCATGACGTTGAGTTGGGTGCGCGGTCAATCTTTTTAAATACTGAAATTTACTTTTCATAAATATTCAAGGCCTTCAATCCGTTTTGTTCCAAAACATTTGAATATTTATGATAACTTACTTATATACGCCTAACCTTTGTTTTATGAATTTTCAGCTTTAGGCTTTGTTATTAGCAGGGATGCATGGGTCAACCACGTATTCTGGTTGGCGAATACTCTTTAAAACCTCAGAGCGGGTCCTCTACCTCAACCTCAACCTCAACCTCAACCTCAACCTCAACAGCCTGTATTGGTCTACTGCTGGATGCAGTCCTCCTCCTGATAAGTGCCATAATGGCGTTTATCTCATGGAGGGTAGTGCCCATAATCAAAATAAAGTGTACAAATAACGGATCCCTTTGATTCTTCAAAGGGGCTTCTGCCCTTATTTAAACGCTGAGCAAATACATAGTCGTAGAATACACAGTCCTTTACAAGTAGGGAGGTCGTAGATATCTGAATTTTCTTTTAAGGCGCTGTAGGACGCTATCGCGCTAATCTATCTATAAACCAATAAGGTTGAAAATGTGACATGATAATGCGGGGTGTACCTGAAGCTTTTCGAATAAATCAATGATTTAAATTATATGTGAATATTTAACGAAAGATATCTTAGCAAAAAACCACCATAAATATAAATATCCTTAACAATAACTACTAAGTTGGTATTCATAGCAGTTATCAGAATATTTCGATTTTAAATTCTAAAATGCACCTATATTATTTTGAAAAAATATCTAATTCGAGAAAAGTTTTTCTGATGTTCTCAGCTTAGTTAGAATCTAGGCAGGAACCTGAATACTGTAATATACCTATATATAAATTATGAAAATTGGAGACGTAGCTTGTTCGGAAGTTTATTTTTTTTCTACTTGCTAAAGACCAATCGTCGACATACAGTGCCTTAAAATGAAACGTAATTCAGTTATAGGGGTCAACGAGACAGTGTACCTACTTTCGTGGGAAAAGACGGTGGCCGACATCTTAGCAATTTGCATCTTTATTGAGATGGTGATCTTTTATATTTAGACTAGCCTTTGCCAGCGTCTTTGCACGCGCTTTTCAAGTAGTCTGTGTGCGTCCCAGGGATATTTATTACGTCCTTGCCAAATTCCTTCGAGATCCGTTCAGCTGTTTAGGCATAAAGAGAACAGACAAACATATAGAGTTACTTTCGCTTTTATAAAATTCGTACGGATATGTTATACTCATCGCTCGATGGTTATACTATACTAATAATTGTTACCCAAGGGTCGAACGTAACCTATTTAGTCCCGAGACGGGGTTTAGCGAGGGCGCATAAGTTCGACTAAGTAAGTTACTGTCACCCGAGGTAAACATTTTGCTTTTCATTGCGAATATAAGGAAAGTCAAGTAATAAATAGCGATAAATCCTTATTTGAATCAGATGAACTCATTGTAATAAAAAAACACTGCTGTATGTAAGTATAAACAAAACTTTACAACTCGAAAGAACAAATGAAGTTCTGATTTCCACTGTACCGCTTTATTGTTTTTCTGTAGCAGCTCAGTAGCCAGTAATTTTCATATTTTAATTATCAATATTAATATCTTAAAGTTGAAGGTATATTATAATATGGTAATTAGATTTAAAAAAATCTTTAGTTTATCTATGGTTTATCTTTATGTTATTTAAATTTTACATCGCGTTGCTGTAATTAAGTGGCTATATGAATTACGTCAAACTAGACGCAGAAGCGATCTCACAAGAAGTTGAAGTTAAGTGGCTATATAGAAAGTTGGCACATGGTTCAATAGAAATGTGACGTGGCAGCTGTCAGTTGAAAGCGATTCGCCCTATAGCTGAAAAGTATCACCTTCAACCCACTCCTCAGAAAACTTCAGACCTATTTTCCGAGTATGAGTACCTAATGAAAAGTAACTTTCTGTTAGCGAAAAAAGCTAAAAGAATATATTATGTAGAAATCCACGAACGCTTTGCTCGTCGCTCGTTAACAGTTATATAAAAACTATTGGATTCAACAAGTGATTAATTGATGACTATAAAAAACCTTGATCCTAACTTTTTCACTTTTATTTGCTCATTTATTGTCCTCCATAACGATTACGGCCGGGCTAGACCACAAGTTCAAAGTCGGTCAGCGAGCTATGGAAAGAGCTATGTTCAAGTCTATCTGAAAGACAGGATTCATAACGATTACATCCGACCGACAGAGAACCCTTGACATAGCTGAAAGAATTAGCAATCTAAAGTGACAGTGGACCGGCCATATCTCGCGAAGAACCGAAAACCGCTAGGGTAAACGTGTTCTTGAGTGGAGACCGCGACTCGGCAAACGTAGAGCAGGAAGTCCTCTGGCCAGTTAGGATGACGATCTGCGAAAGACTGCAGGAAGATGCTTGATGCGTCAAGTTGAAGACAGGCACTATGCCGCTCATGAGGGAAGGCTTATGTCCAGCGGGGAATATTATAAGCTCGAGAGGTTAAATACCTCCAAAATGTGCCTAAAAAAAGTTTGAAATCGTTAGATAGTCCCTTTCCGTAGTGAGACAGCGCCGCACCGTGTTTGTTGCCAAACGAAGTGAGTGAGCTCACTCATTTGGAATCAGTGAATTAGGTGTCTTTGTTGTGTGCTTGTTTACAAAAGTTCGCGCAATGTGATCGACAATAATAACAGTTGACAAAAACACATTTTTTTTCTACTAATGTTACTTCTTGTGTGCGTGCGTTGGCATTGTGTTAACGCACGATTTTAGTGCGGGGAATAATAAGCTAGGTAAAATAAACGAGTAGTCAACGCGATCCCCGATGAAAAAGAAAATAAAACAATTACCCGAGACTAAATCCCACAATTACTGGTCGAAGACAACTGCGATCAACTTAAGTCCTAAAGCTTGTTAAAGTTAATAAATCAATATGGAAACCGGGTTGAACCTAGCACTATTTACCTACCCACAAGCGGCTTATTCCGATCAGTGAACCAGATATCCTTTATGTATGTGTATGTATGTGTCTGGGATCTAGCCACTTCCGTTAGGTTGATCTCTGCCTATACTTGGTCGGTTCTAAAACCTAAGTAGGTGTTATTTTTTGTAAGCAAAGAGCGATATAAGTGGTATTTGGCGATTTCGACGCCCCCTCTCCCCTTGTTGAGATATCGCGAGTTATTTCTCGGCATAATGTCACACGTGTGATTTTTCAATTATAATAATAATATTAGTGTGAATAAGTTAGTTTGCTTGCAATTAAGCAAACTAACTTATTTATTTTTGCAGTTAAAAATATAACAATAAAATACTTACTTACGATCGTTTGTTTTGTGCAGGAGCAAGATAATTTTCTTTTTCTGTGTTCTGCAGAAAAGTAATTTGACGTAAACGATAGAAAAGAGGGAAATAGGAAATTACAAATTTTAATCTCGGGCCAGCACGAAACGAACAACCAGAAGTAGGAACTACTAAAACACGTGGCTTTTTAACGTGATATTTGCCGAGACAATGGGGACAAAGGGGGCTTCAAATATTGTCGTAATTCTTCCCCTCGTGAGATTTACTTTGACCCCCCCTCCTTCCCCCTTTTCCCATGGTTAACCTACAGTGTCTTGTACCGAAATCGCAACAAAAGGTAGCTATTTGATAAGCAATCATCTGTTCATAATGTTCTTACACATTTTAAGTTTTATATGTGTTCTCTTGTCTATGTCTGATTATATTTTGTGCTCTCAGTTTGTGAACCAAGTAAACTATCTATCTATCTACAACTTTGTTTAATTGTAAATGGATAAAAAGCCCCGAGAGAGTTCGTCGTAAAGCGACGCATCCACTAGAGCGTAAGGACCGTCTGGAGGAACATCGGGCTTGGATTTAACGATCTAGTGAACGTTTTTCAAAAGGAATCGTTTTATTTCTCCACACTTGTATGAGCACTTTCATACTAGGGACTGTAAACATTTTATGTTTTGTTTGCTAGGATACTCTTAACATTTTCTTTAAAAAAATCGTATCCCTAAGCTAATGCTTGTTTCAGGATACAAGTTCTTTTCTTTTCCAGTACGCTGCATTAGGATATATGCGGTGCCGGACAAAGATTTCAATCGTTAGATAGGCCCTTTCCATAGTAAGACAGCGCCGTGTTTGGCGCAAAGCGAAGTGAGTGAGCTCACTCATTTTAAATCAGTGAATTGTGTGTTTTTATGGTGTGCTTGTTCACAAAAGCTCGTGCCGCTCAATAAATGGCAATAATAACAGTTAGGTTTATTGACAAAAACACTAATTTTATCTAGTAATAGCGTGCGTGCGTCGTTCAAAGACAATGCCAGTTTTTGGGCGTAACGGCGTATCTAAGGATTTCAACCTTTGGAGCAAGTTTAAAAAAAAAGACGTGTGGCACTCGGGGACTGCCGCGGTAAAGCTAATAGCATAGCATTTTTTATCAACTTATGTGCCGGTCGGGGGGTGTTAGGTTATTTTCGTTACGGAATTTCTGGATTCGGTCTCCACGCTCAAGGCCCGCGATAGAGCTATGCAATAGCTTAAACATATGTATTTCTATGTGCTCTCTTAATACGATATTGTACACAAAAAAATTTAATTACTATAATAGTGACCGTAAAAATTGAATTCGGCATAGTTAAAATTAATATTATTATGTTTATGTTAAATAAATAAATAAACTACTTACCTACTGCCAACTCTGGGATATCCATTTTATTTATAACTAGCTTTTACCCGCTGCTTCGCCTATTATACTCATTAAAGGATGCTTTATAATATTAGTGCGAAAGTTTGTATGGATGGATGCATGTTTGTTACTTCTTCACGCCAAAACTACTAAACGGATCGGGCTGAAATTGTCCCGCGGCTTCGCACGCCTTGTTCCTATGGAAACGATAAAAGGTGATTTCTATCCCACAGGAACAGATAAAAAGTAGCCTATGTTTTATTCCAGTATTAGAATTACCTGTATACGAAATTCCAGCCAGATCTGTCAGTAGTTTTGGCGTGAAGAGGTAACAAACATCCATCCATCCATCCATCCATACATCTATACAAACTTTCGCATTTATAATATTAGTGTGATGTGATAGTGTAATAGTGTTATGTAATGAAGTGCGATAGCGTGTAGCGTGAAGTATGAAGTGTGAAGTGTGAAGTGATTAGCTTAATAGTGTGATAACAAGAAGGCTGGTTGTAAATTCACCTGCGAAATCTCTTCAAAGTTATTACATGAGCATCTTACTTATTGTTAGAACTACGTAAAATAAAACTACGGAAAACAAAACTCGATCGATACATATTCCAATTGTACATTTTATGGGACCAAATATAATTCTAGATAGGTACTTATTTTCAACCCAGACGGAGTGTCAACAAAATTTAAATGCCCATAAAGAAAGAAGTAAACAAAGCTATGATAAAACTCGTCGGAATAACTTAGATCCTCGGAATATAAATGAACAAGCGATTGAAATGTAATGTTTTGTTGGAGTGCTATTTTATGGGGCTTCATGGGTAATAAAGTAAAACATAGAGACACTATGAGTGCAGCACGCGAACTGGTAGTTTAAGTCGTTTAAGTGCTCTTTTGTGGATCGTCTAACATTGACGGCGCAGATTCAAGAATAAAATTACGCGCTGACGGTATTTTTGACACAGTTGCTGCCAAAACTAAACTAAACTAATTTGATTGGACTAAAAATGTCGCTGTTCCTGTCATAACGATCAAAATAATAAAGATGGCATCATGTTTATTCCTGTCAGATTAGTTTAGTCTAGTTTTGGCAACATCTGAATAAAGGAATAGACACTAGTCAATGTAGTTGCCAAAACTAAACTAAACTAATTTGACAGGACTTAGGACTAGACACCACTACCAGAATTACCAAGTTTTCAGCACATGCAAGGTTATTTTATTTATCGTGAATAGATTTTCATTTGACCGCAATCTCGCTTGATGGTAAGAGATGAACTATGAAGAACCTAGAAGATCTATGTCAACGCTACAAGTCCATGCATTTCATTTTTTCACACAAAGATACTTTATGTTTATTAAGATCAAGTCCAGCCTCATGGAGTTTTGCTGCCTTGAGAGTGTTTGTTGTAGGTAGTGCAGTAAATGAAGGTGTTGGATTCAGTCACGACTCTTTAGAACGAAACACATCGACCACATTGAATTAGGAATTTGATATTCATGTATAGAAATACAGCTCTAATATACCTTATATCGCATACTATTTATCGTGAATAGATTTTCATTTGACCGCAATCTCGCTTGATGGTAAGAGATGAATTATGAAGAACCTAGAAGATCTATGTCAACGCTACAAGACCATGCATTTCATTTTGAGCATAGAAAGAAGAAAAAGCTAAATGTACGATTTTTTGCCATCCCACAAATCCCACGGATCCGCGGATTTGATGGTCTTTCATCCTGAAGGTTTTCAGAATTTCTTTTCAGCAACCATGTACTTGTAAAAACTACTTAACGAACTTGCACTTTCAGAAGTTATTAAAGAGGTATGATGCGTCTGGCTGTCAAAAGTTAATGCTGGTTTTTTTCTTACTTTTCAAAAAGCGCTTTGTTGTATATTTTTTGGGCTAAAACACCCCTCCTTTTTATTATATATTATCACTAGCTGCGCCTCGCAACTTCGCACGCGTTGTTCCTATGGAAACGTTTAAAGTGATTTTTTTCCCACGGGAACTGATTTGTGGAAGAAAAATAAGAGACCGGGATTATAATTACCTGTATGCAAAAATTCAGCCCTATCCGTCCATTAGTTTTGGCGTGAAGAGGTAACAAACATCCATCCATCTATACATCCATACAAACTTTCACATTTATAATATTAGTGTGATTTAAAGAATACTACCAGAATATGCCTGTAAATTGGACACCAAATCAGCGAGAGAATATTATATCCTACAAGCTAGATTTGTAAATAAATAAACAGACGGCTAATACCAAGTTCCGTCAAAATGGAGTCAGTCGCCGCCCGCCCGGCATCATCTCGGCAAATGCAGTTAGTTGCAATCTCCAACTAAATGGCTTTCTCAAATCAGATCTTGGCTTATTTGCATCTGCGACTGCTGGAGTGGGTATAAACAATAACTTCGGCTTAGTTTTTGATTTGACTTCGTTAGTTTATTTGTGGTTTATTGTTGTGGGGAAAAACGGCTAAAGTATGTATAAAGTTACGATTTTTTTTCATAAAAAGCAATTAAAATGCAAGAGCAGGTAGTCTGTCAGAATGAACGTTATCATCAACCTATATTTGTCTACTACTGGATAAAGGGCTCCCCAAACGAGCACCATAGCGCCCTGTCTTCAGTCTCCGTCTGTTTCGCAGATCGTCATCGCACCTAGCGGAGGGCATCCTACACTACGTTTGCCGAGTCGCAGTTTCCCCCCAAGAATGTATTTACTCCAGAATGAACGTAGCGTTGTGAATATAGTAAAAAAAAACAATGGGTTGCACTTCGAGAGTGCCGGTAGAAGCGAAAACCACACGCACACTCATCAGTTGTACTAAGGCACCACAAATGGCAATTTTGTTCTTTGCGATAATAAATGATGTGGGTACTGTGTTGCTCCCGGAACCAGCGACATCTTCTTTCAACTTAGTGAACTATTTACACAGGCAGCTGTAACTTTTGAAAGCTCATCTAAGTAGGCTACTAGCTTACAATGTAGTACCAATTTAAAATTACAGTAATGCAAGCGTGTTACGTCACCACGGTGACGTGAGGCTGAACGAACATGTTACACGTGACACTAACGCGAGTTTACCATTTGTTACCCATGCCAAATAAAGTGCACAAAGTCGCCAAAGCCGTTTTCACTTCAAAAAATTATCGAACGATCGATTCTTCCCTAGTTTTTTCTGTAGTTAAAATAACAGTTGAATTAAGACTGCCTCGTTGGTCTAGCGGTCAGCTTGTGTAACCGTTGATTATGAGTTCCTTGGTTCGAAATCCGGGTCGGACCAATAGGTAGTTTATATTGTGGTTTTTCTAGGTGGAAAAATTCACAGTCACTGCCTGGAGTCAGGAAGTTGGCAGTGTTACACCCCGTGCATCGGAAAGGACGTTAACACCTTCATGGCATAAGACGCAGGTGGCATTCTCCACCACGTGCGGCTGCGGCGCGCCCCTGCGGGTCGCACCGCAGAGGTTGGGCAGTGAATACGTTATAGGTACATTATACACTAACACCTTCATGGCCCAAGACGCAGGTGCCATTCTCCACCACGTGCGGCTGCGACGCGCCCCTGCGGGTCGCACCGCATAGGCTGGGCAGTGAATACGTTAAGCCGTTGGTCCTGCGCCTGAGTTCTCCCCGGTCATGTCGATCTGTAGTCCCATCGAATTATGAGAGTAAGGGAATAGAGAGTATTTGCGCACACACTTGAGCACTATAATATGTACTGCGCATCTGGCTAGTCTCCGATGAGACAGGCCGCCGTGGTGGATATTAGGCTAGGAGGACATTATTACAATTAAGAAAATAATCAGCCAGGGGGTAAATTCCATATTATAAGCGTTTGACATTTATGTTGATATAATATGTGTTACGCATCTACACCAAGGAAGATGATATAGTCAAGTCTTCTTTGATACATCATAATAACTCTAGGTAATTAAATAACTTCATCAACGCTAAATTACAACTTATGTAATCACATCACACTAATATTATAAATGCGAAAGTTTGTATGGATGTATGGATGGATGGATGTTTGTTACCTCTTCACGCCAAAACTACTGAACGGATCGCTGAAATTTTGGATAAAAGTAGTTCTAATCCTGGAATCCAACATAGGCTTTTTATCCCATAAATCAGTTCCCGTGGGATAGAAATCACCTTTAAACGTTTTCATAGAAGCAGATTGGTAGGTACTAAAAAAGGAATCTAAAAACGCAAACTTTTTGTAGGATGATTGTGCACGATTGCAATATCAATTATTAGATTTTCATTCGATTCATTTTCTTTAGGTCATCAGCATCACTGTTCTGTTCCGCTCTACGCAAATAATAGCTGATTTTATTTAAAAAAAAATTACGTATAAAAATTACATAGGCTACTTAGAATTAAGTTTTTGATAATTTTAGAGGCGTACTGTAATTCTATAGCAAAAAAAAATTGTATTTTCGAAACATTAACATTGTGACAAAACCCTAGTCAATCGAAATTAAACGCGCTCCATTTGTCACGGAACACTACCTACGCGAAAAAGAGTATAGGTAATTAATAATACTTAACAATTAATAACTGTAAGATGTTCTACGTAATCTAAGATTTATTAAGAGCGCGTGCTTATGAGTTGATATTAATGAATACATTGTGTCGACCTTTTCCTTATTTGACGAACACGACTTAATCAAAATATTACTTACTTCCATCGCAATTTCATATACTAAAAGGAACAGATAATTTAAAAGGTACTAAACGATGATATAAATCAGTTCTTGCACACCAGAATAAAACCATTACAAAGAGGGGGCGATTAATGGGCGATCTTATCGCTTAGAAGCGATCTCTTTGAGGCAACCTTTCGATGGAAATAATTAAATGAATGAATATAATCTTTAATGACAAAGTAAATAACAATCAAATCAAATAAATAAATTAGAACTAGTATTTACAATTGAACTGACTGCAGACTGTTGCAAACAATCTACAGGTAGCTCAACTAACTGATCCATAACAATACCAGTCGGAGGCATCCCGAAGACGCTGGCTGCATTGAATGAACTATATCCCGTATCATGTATAGGTACTAAGCCGTACCCCGTAACATAATGTATAGGTATAGGTAACTAAGCCGAAAAAAACTTGAAAATTAGCCAAAGAATCACTGGCTAATTTTCAAGTTTTTTTTTTGCTAAATAAGATCTAAGAGTAGAGCAGTATCACTATTTCAATCTCAATATATATCTAAATGACTTATTATAGTTCTATGAAAAGGTTTAAGGGCTTTTCCCGGATCCCATATTATAAAGTAGCCTATTTGTTACACCAAATCTGGACCTTACACATTTGCATAGTTTCAGCCGAAAACGCGTTCAAGGCGCGCAAAGGAGCTAGTATCTCTATAAAGATATCGTATAAAAGCTCAGCGTCTCTCAAAGTTTTCTAAGCTGTCTGTGGGTTTAGAAAACTGTAAAACACTCTTGTTGACATTTAGGTCCAACTCCCAACTCACACGACTTAATAAAATATTTGTTTTAGTGTGAGTGTTGAGTGCCCGCTCGCGTTTTTAAGGCTCGTATTATGAGAGCTTGCTCGGTCATAGATCTATGCTTTAGTGATGTTTATTCCATAGAAAAGTGTTTCTCAAGCAGAGATCGATGACTGAGTAAGCTTTCATAATACGGGCCTAAAAACCTTCGGCCGGAAATACGGACTTCGATCGTAAATATCTCAGCCATTTTTTAAGATATGAAAAAAGTAAAAACACAGTTTTTTGTAGTTTTTTTTGCATGTAAAGTAAAAACGTTCGTAAGACCTATTAGTTATAAGTAATTAATTGCGTTTCGGTTTAGAGAATGAGTTAGGTCACCCGAGGGTGACAATGTCATATAATTGATTTTATTGAATGTGTTGTCAATAAAGTGATTGATATAAAGGTTAATTACAAAGTTAATTATTTATTAAAAAGCGTAGGCTTTTACAATTTGAAACGCAAAACCCGTCAATCGCACCAGAATTTGGTAAAAGCGGGCCTCAAACATTCAGCGCGAGAATTAAAATATCTTAGCTCAAATTACGGAGAAAAAGGGCGTTAATGAGAAAAACCGACATCAATATAAGCCGGTCATTAGTCTTCAGTAATTGCTGAGCCGGAATTCCGTGCCTTGGGGGATCTCATTTAGGTACAAGCAGCATCTCTAATAACCTACGTACTTCGGTCTAACTTCACTGTTCGCTGCCAAAACTAAGTTCAGCTTGATCGAGTTTAAATTTGTAATACCTATTGTGAGATATTATAGCTCTTGAACTCTGTTTAGTGCTTGAACCGGCTCAACTCAATGTCGTTAAAGACATTTGCTGACGAAAGGTTCCCACCACACATTTTTACAAACTTTTCCAAGTGTACCAATGTATCTTTATGGAATAAATAAATACAATACAATACAATACCAAAAATTGATGATGGCTGAGATTGCGGTCAAACGAAGGTTTTTTTTACTATTTTATTTTTACCATAAAAACAAACCGAGTTTAGCCGCGCACGGATATCCAATAGGTACCTACTGACTTGGAGGCTGAAGACTAAAGTTTCAGATAAACTGACGCGGCCTGCTGCGGTGGCGGTCAATTTGACTACACCCTCTGGTCAAATTGTTCTGACCGCCACCGCAGGCCGTCTCAGTCTGTGAGACCCATAAGGGTCAAATTATTCAAGCGCCTTCTTTAAATTTTGTAAACTGACTGAAAAACTGTGACTATGAGATGTATGACAGCGGGTCGATGAGAAAAATGCTTCATGCATAAATTCGAATGCTTTGAACTCGAAGGTCGGTCGATAGCACTAAACCTACGAGACAGTGGTGTTAATTAAGATGTCACCAAAACAAAGCTAAGCTAATATGACAGCACTTAAAATGATATTTATTTTTACTTCGATTAATGGAACAGTACCATCTTTAGCCTAGTCGAATCAGATTAGTTTAGTTTTGTTATTGATTATTATGAAGACGCTGGCTGATGATACTAAAACTAAAGCTGCCCCGCGCGTGATACTAAAACTAGCTGCCCCGCGGCCTCGCACGCTTATCCCACGGGAACTGATTTATGGGATAAAATGTGTAATTCCAGGCCTAGAACTACTTGTATGCAAAATTTCAGCCCGATCCGTTCAGTTGATTTTGCGTTAAAGAGCAACAGACATACATACAGACATGTTTACAAACTTTCGCGTTTATAATATTAGTAGGATATCCTACCTAAACACAATATTCAATGCTAAACACATTTTTACAAACGCGAAAATTAAATAGGTATAGTCGAACCTCTAGAATCTTAGATATTTTATTTAAATAAATTAAGAGTTTTCAAAACAAATAAATATTGGGTTATTATCAAATATCGGGTAAAGTATATTTTAACGAAATCGAGTATCTTCGAAATAAATCGCAAATATTTGAACCAGGTTTGGGAACTGACAGCTTTTTTCGTCTTTCGTTCGTTTTCGGACTCAAATTCACGTACTTTGCAATAGGGGGGTATACGCACAACTTTTCTAAATCGATTATTTAGGTTAATAAATAACCGAAACAAAATTAACATCCACAAAATTTTATAATTTTTTAAGGTAAAAACTCCAAAATAAAACTGCACTCAGTTTCGGGTCATTTAGACTAATATGTATCCCTGTACAAAGCTTGAAAACAGTGTGAAATTATTAAGGGATACAAATGGATTATTAGTTTTAAAAAATATTTGTGCTCCCCATAGCTCTAAAATAGCTATGAGCTAGCTAGTGAATTATGAAGAGTGAATTATTTTGATCACCTTATTTCTTTCTTTCTTAATTACTATTTATCAACCTGTTTATATAGTAAAAAAGTTGACTTGTCGAAGTGCCTGTTTTGTAGGCTTAATTTGTACGATTTGACTCTGACTCTATAACGTTTTACCTTCATTTGAATAAACCTTTGCAAGTATCATTCGCTATAGTCTATATCGCTAAAAAAATGCGTGTCGAGACCGTAATCCTTTCGATTTATCTTTAGAAATCGAACCACATGATTCTCTAAGACTCCAACCCTAAAATATATTGTTATCAATTTGCGTCGTAACTCGTTCAGCAGATAAGGTTTTGTATGAAAAAATACGTTGATTTTTTCTCACCTACACCTTTTCAACACGGTATACAGGGTGACTGGAACTCAACCCGCCATAGCGAATTCTCAAATAGAGGAGGTCATTTGCTAATTATTGGACCTTACTTTCCCAAACTAAAGTTTTATAGTTTTGGTGATATGTCAATTTTAAACTTTATTGGGAATTTTCCAAAATTTGACCTTCAAGCATTCGTAACTTTTTTTTCCTTCAATTATTTAGCTTTTTTTATTATTTGATGATAGTCATAAACTTTTGTGATTAAAATACGTCGGAACTTCTCTCAAAATAGGATTAAAAAATAAGATATTACGATTTAAAAAAAAAACTTACACAAAAATAAAACTTGACAATCAAATTTATCCTAAAATAATAAAAAAACTGCGGTGTTTGCATAATTTATTCTACTCTAAATTAATTCTCTGATTCGTCATCTTTCCAACGGTACTAAATTTGTATTCAAAAAGTTTGATTCGCTAGACATATCGGTGGGATTTTCAGGTCAACCAATGATTTTGATCAAAAATACTGAAAGTGCCAACGAAAGGATGAAGCGAATTTCGCAGAGTATTTTTAAAATTTATGAGTAGGTATCAAACAAAATAAATTAAGTGCTTAGTATACTTAAATTATTTATTTATAAAAATACTTTTACGATGTAAAACCTTTTTTACAAAGTAAAACGTCTTTCTTACGCTAAGGGAATTGCCATACTACTCTTCTTTTTTTAAACTTTGATTTTGGCGGGAACTGACTGCATGCCACACGGATATTTTTTACCATATAAACAGCTTGATAATTACTATCAAATAAGAAATAAGGTGCAATTGACTCTAATTCACTTCAATTTAGAGAGATGAGATTCAACAAAATGCAATTCGCGTACACCGCGCTCCTACAAATTGACATGCCATGCAATCAGAGAAAAGGCCAAGTCTCGTGCACGAAGGGTTGTACGGTCTTTGAAAATGGTTAAAAAATAATGTCTTATGGAAGCCTATTAAATATTGATTTTATTCTGTTTTTTAGTATCTGGGGCCTGATTCCACTAACACAATCGTCTCACTATGACACTATTATCGCTTCATTATCGCGTAACAATCACCGCCATTGACACCTTTTGGTATTCTATTAACACGTTCTTTTTTTGTTTATGCCATATCTATGACTATTACGATTATGATTATATGCCCCACCACATTATTGACACGCTATTATAAGTCATACAAATTGTAATCTTATGGTAAGAGAATACCAAATAAATTTAAGACTTAATCTCTATCTCAGTCGTATGGCGCCATTATGGCATTTTGTTTAAAAAATAGTGGAATTAGGCCCCTGTTGCTATAGCGACAACAGAAATACATCATCTGTGAAACTGTCTAATTATCACGGTTCATGAGATACAGCCTGGTGACAGACGGACAGACGGACAGACAGACAGCGGAGTCTTAGTAAAAGGGTCCCGTTTGACCCTCAATACTCAATATATTTTATTGTTGTCCCCTTTGGGTACAAAACCATTGATTTATTAAAAACGAAGATGAGGTACTGGTTGCTCGAAAGTGGCAACCTTAAATTGTGTAAAATTGTGTTCTCCCACATCAGTCACCGTCTGACCGGCGGCACGGGCGGTCGTGATTCGCGTGAAATATTGTTGTTTCAGTCTCACTTCGGTCCTAGATACGTCTTTCCGTCTTTGTTCTTCTTTCTATTGCACAGGACTGGAAATATAACTGTGAGCGTATGTGTTTGCGTGTAGCTGTAACATATGCCATTTTTGAGTAAGCGCTGGGAGAACGTAACCTATCTTCCCTTTTTAAATCAATGTACAAAACTCTAAAAACAGACTTGCGTAATATTAAACTGCCAAGTTATTTCCCCTCTAATTTCAAGCACTCACACTGAGAACTTAACTGTAGAAGAAAAAACCACACCAATCACACAATACAAATATCCATCAAAATAAGTCGTCAACTAATGCGTCTGTCCTCGAGACTTAAAAAAATGTTGTTATTAGTAGACTAACTAAATAATTTTATCCTAATATTTTACCTGGGTAGAAAGAAACTCGCAAAAACTCCCAAGGCGTCAGTTATTCCTCAGGAGATAACCTTGGCATTTCAAGGTACTCAGCATTTTACAACAGCTGATGGAAATTACAGAGTCACCCATTTCATTAACTTTTTGTAATAAACTTCAGCGAGTAGGTTACGAAGGGGACGTTAGGTAGTACTTTTACTTGCAATTTCTTTTATCATTAACCTATATTTAGTCCACTGCTGGACATATGCCTCTCCTAATGAGCACCATAGCGCCCTATCTTTAGCTGGCTGCGTCCAGCATCTGCCTGCAGTCTTTCGCTGATCGTCATGCCAGAAGACAGGAGGGCGTCCTGCACTACGTTTGCCGAGTCGCGGTCTTCACTCAAGAACACGTTTATCCCAATGTTTGTCGATTCTTCGCAAAGTATGGTCGGCCCACTGCCGCTTCAGTTTGCTAATTCTTTGAGCTATATCGATGATTTTGGTTCTCTATTGGTTGTATTCGTTACGAATCCTATCCTTCACAGAAACTCTGAGCATTGCTCTTTCCATAGCTTGCTGAGCGACTTTAAACTGGTCGACCAACCTTACCGTGAGTTCCCACGTCTCAGCTCCATAGGTCATGATGGGTGTGATGCGCTGATTGAAAACTTTTGCAATTACTTTGCTCACACTTTTATCTTACCAAACTACTTATAGACCACAGGTGATTATGTGTTATTTATTTATTTATTATAGTGTTATTTATTTATTTATTATTATTATTCCGTCAACGAATTAGCGTTGCCATTCAACGTGGCAATGCTGATTGCATTCTGGGCACTCTCCCTTCTGGTGGCGGCTTAGTTTTTTAATAAATAGTTTAAAGTGGAAATACAATGTGCAATTGTTTTATTTAGTAACTGCGCCCCGCGGATTCGCACGCATTTAAATGTGATTTTTATCCCACGCGAACTGATTTATGGGATAAAAAGTAGCCTGTGTTTGAGTCCATTGTTAGAATTACCTGTATGCAAAATGTCAGCCCGATCCGTTCAGTAGTTTTGGCGTGAAGAGGTAACAAACATCCATCCATACATCCATACAAACTTTCGCATTTATAATATTAGTGTGATGTGATAGTGAAAATACCTACCAAGTGCTAAAATTTAAAATATCCTCTCACTTTGCTCAATTTATTATTAACTTTTTATCTACTTTACCTACATTCCTGTGCCGTCTGTCCCTAAAATAGATCGTCTAACTTACCTCGGTCAGGGGTTAGACAGCTGGATTAGTAACAAAGGTAAGTGGTAGTTACATAGGTAATATACAGAATTTGCTCAGTAGATAAAAGAATTAAAAGTTCCTTAAACGGTTTAGTGTTTTTAGTTAGTATTTCGATTGAAATGGATTGGTACCTATCCGTTTTAAATATTGCTTACTACAAACACGAAAGTTTCTGCTATTTTGACTATTTTGATTTGAATGGATCGTGCTGAAATTTAGCACATTTGTAGATCTCTCTACTAAAAAAAGGCTATTAGATAGGTAATTAGTTATTACTTTCATTATATCTTAATGCTAAGATAAGATAAGCTTTTCAGGATTTTCTCCCCTAGGGATTTCCGTAGTAATAAGAGCGACAACATTTTGATGTTGTCGTCTTGTTATCGGGCTGAAATTAATATCTGGCTTTTAAATTATTACCATTATTACTCTTCCAGGGAAAACCTCAAACTTAATTAATTATTTAAAATTAAGTAAAACAAAAAGGAATCCGTTTGATTAGACCTAAGTTTGCTCAGCCATCAAATCAATGCTCGGGTACTGTTTTTATGGTATAAACGTCACTCAAACATAATCATAGATTCATGACTGAGAAAATTAATATAACATTTTGGCCTACTAACTTCACATTTATAAAGCGTTTCCCAGTTGTTTTCTAAAAATTTGATAGGTTGCAGTGGAAAGCGGGAGCATCGTTTTTTCAAGGCAACGCCAAAATGTGAACCTTCGTTTATAAATACAAAGTTCGTCGTGTTTGTAGGCCTTGACATAGATATAGACGATAAACGGATCAAACAGGATATTATTTGATTGGGTTAGCCGATATTATATCATTGTTCAGCGGTTTGAACTTTGGATCAATTCGAGTTGCAGGCTGAAAGCTCTTTGCTAACTTAGTTTGGGTGGATTTCTTTTTTACCAACTTCAAAAAAAGGAGGAGGTTTTCAATTCGACTGTATTTTTTTTAATGTTACCTCAGAACTTCCTCTTTTCATGATTCTTGAACGTCCGATTTTCATGATTCTTTTTTTATATGAAAGCTGGTGCTTCCCTTGTGGTCCCATTTTCATTTGGTTCGGTTCTGATTATGGGATCCATGAAAATCCATGAAAAAACTATAATAATTGAAGTCGGTATATAGTTTTATAAAACAAAATTAATAATGTTAGACACAGTTTTTCATACATTTATCGTCATCATTATCATATTCAGCTTAAGGATGTCTACGGTTGGACATGGACATGCCTTAGAGATAGTCACATAATTTAGTCTATAAGCCAGAAAATATTGGAGATATGTTGACAAATACAGAGGTTCTTTTTAGAACAATAGGATTAAGGCAAATCTTGCCTCCGCTAAAATAAAATCTCTTATTTTTTTGACCCAACAAAAATACCATTGACATCGTGACGTGACACATTGTGTCGATGCTATTGTTTAAGAATCTTAGAAATTAGGATTTAAAAATTTAAAAGCTTTATTGGACATCAAAAAATAACAGTAATTCAGAAAAAAATAGAACTTTAAAATTGAAAAAGCTTTGGCGGACCATTAGGACCATTCGGGTAACTTTGAAAATGTCAAAATCTACGAGTATATAATTTCCCTTATCGTTGATATTTTCTTTATTCTATGAAGATAATAATATTATACCTAAGTAAGATCTAGATATACATTGCATACATTTTTAATGTATTTTTTGACATTGTAGGTACAAATAAGTGCTTTGTTTATGTTTGAAGTTGCAATAATTTTTGAAGTTAGACGACCTCTGTGGCGCGGTGGGCAAAAGGTCTGCCTGCGACGCAGGAGATAGCGGGTTCGTTTACTGCCTCGGGACATTTGTTCAGGGCTTTCTGGGTGTTTTCGATGTATAATAAAAAATATATTCCTATGTAGTGTTTTGTTTTATGTATATCAGTTATCTAGTACCCATAATACAAGCTCTGCTAAGCTTGGGGCTAGATGTGTGAATTTTCCAGCATTATTTTTTATTTATAATAATTTAACAAATGTATGCCTCTCCACACCACTAAATCCTCCCCTGGCCCTCTTCATGCACATGTAGATATGTATGTAAGACTTCAAATTATGCAAACTAAGATATTATGTACGGTATGCAAAACTGGATTAGCTATGCAAGCTTAGGTATCTAAATTAAGTTAGCTTGGCTATCGGTCGCCAGGGTTACGTTGGTTTGGCTTGAAGTGATTTAGTAATATATATTTTTTTTTTAATACATTTTTTTCATGAATTTTCATAGTCAGAACTGAACAAAATTAAAATGGGACCACACGGAAGCACTAGCTTTGATATAAAAAAAGAATCATCTTGGACGACCCAGTCAAAAGTTCTGAGGTAAAAAACATAAAAAAAACAGTCGAATTGATAACCTCCTCCTTTTTTTGAAGTCGGTTAAAAAGATGAAATAAAACTCACTAAAATAATCAATACCTAAGTACTAACTAAGCTTTTATGTTCTGTAAGTAATCTCTTGGTATTGCCGTAATAGGGTATATGCATAGATTTTTTTATCGATTATTTAGGTTAATAATTCTTAACGGATTTAAATTTTTGAGTTAAAAAACAAAAAGTAAAACTGCACTCAGATTCTGGTGATAAAAACGCTGCTATGTTAGCCCTTGCATATTGTGACGTCACGGATCATCGCATCACCTTTGTCAACTCAAAGTCAAATCTTCATGACATGACATGACCATACAATACAAGTGTGACGTCACGGGTCGACTGCCAATAGCGTTGCGTTAAGATTTAAATATCTACTTTTCAATTATTAAATTTCACAGTAAAAACATAAAAAATACAGAAATAAATAAACAAATATTTCTATATCAATATACATATATTTTTATTGGTAGGTAAAAAAATAATTTAAGTCACATGCCTTATAGAGGTAGGTACCCTTTTCCGCAATTCCCATATTTTGAAAGACCTTCAAAGGCTGTGTAAGTGTAACAGATTATTTGTAGATAAATTATATTATTACTGTTGGTTTTCATTGGTTATTAAAATAAATAAAATTACATCTTAAGTCCCTAAAATGTACTCTGTCCAGTGGTGAAGTCATAATAAGTATAGCTAGTTTGTTGAACGAAGTAATGAAGTAATCTTAATTCAGATTATTTTTTAAAATGTGAATTAAGTAAATCGTTATTACCTTAAATTCAAACTCTGAGTAACTTTGGGGCTGTGTAATAATATCCAGCATTGGGTATGGGTATTTTTTTAGGTAGGTACATCTATGTGTAGGTAAGTTGGTACCTAAATAAGCGTCAGAAGAAGGGGTGGATGCGGATTTTTTTTTCCTAAATATCTTTACTTATTTTTCTCATGACTTTTATTTTTATTTAATTTCTAGTATGTCAAAAGAATCAATAATTTAACTTACCTTGATATTGCAGGCAACACGACCCGTACAGCATACAATAATAAACACGCCGTCAAAACTGGTAACTTTTTATGTAAATTACGAATAACTTTAAAAAACTACTAGCAAACAACAATACTGCTTCAAAGCCTCACTTATTACTAAATAAATAAATCTTCTATTATGTTTACGTTTAAAAGTTATTTTATGCGATCGCAATAAGGTTTACATCGCGAGCCGCGTTGTGCCTGGTTGGCGTCGCGTATCGTTCTGCCGTAGCCCGCCAACTTATTCTACGTAGCCAAAGCTACGCCGTAGCTAGACTACGCTGTAATCTACGTAGGATCAATTTACAAACATCACTATTATTTTGGGCATTATCTCTATTGTGTGTGTAAGTAATGAAAGCTTTAAACGGTTTTCTAGGGACATTATTTCGGTGCTGGATAATTTTATTGCATTTTATGATGATAAAGACGTTTTAGAAAATGCGTCAATTAGACAATTATAAAGTAACCACTTTTAAAAAATGTGAGCATAATCTATCACAAAGAAATTGTATTCTAAACCAATTCATAACGAATGTTAACGAATTCGTCATCTATTTTTAATGAGAATAAAGGTAAAGTCTCATTAATTTTAACGTTTATGAAGGTTTGACAATTCAAACCCTCCTTTGTTCTTCAAAAAAGTCGATTCCAATAGATATCATAAATTTTCTAAATAAGTATAGAACAAACACTTGTTTGGCAGAATTAAATTCATAGCCAATTTACATTTTACTCATAACACAAGTGCAATCGAAAAGTCTGCAATAGTCAGATTTAATTAACTTTCCAGCCTCCGTTCCTAACATTATTATTAGGAAAATCAAATGTAAAGTCACTAATTTCTGCCCGTGGCTTTACCGGCTCCATTTAATAATAACAAAAAATAATGTTGGACAATTCCTGGTATAGGTAAGTACTAGATAACTGATATACTTAATATCTACAACACATATAATTTAAATTATATTTCACAATAACATAGAAAACATCTAGAACAACCCGAACCAATGTCTGCGGATCGTACAAACATTTGTTCGGAACTTTCAAGGTGGAATCGAACCCACAACCTCCGGCATCGCAGGCGGACCTTCGCCCGCTGTGCGAAGTGCGTACTTCTGGTTATTGATTGTGGCGGCCCATTGTGTATTAGTATTTATTCACCGACGCGTGCAGCGGTGGGTACCGCTCTGAATACAAACATATGGCATTGGTAGAGTGTGTTTACGGAGAAGCGATTGTACACACGTTGGTTTGATTTGACACACGCTGCGTCGCACCGCCACTCTTCACGCCCCGCCTATCCATAAACTTCACCGTACATTGCGACATGTTTGATTACACGCGTGCAAAGACGGGGCCGCTGCACGCGCCGCGTCTCCGTAAACAAGGCCTTTAGAGACCACGTGGTCGTCGGTCGTGACGTAAGAATCGATCCCTCCAAACCAGCACGTGGATGGCCTACGATGACCTAATAGTCTAGTAGGTTGAAGTAGGGCAGCAGCTTCCTTATTTGTTTTTAATACCTACACTGCGATCATCAATCAGTCTGCCAGGCGTGGTGATTATGGTAAAGCGCGTGTGTTGAGGCCTGTCCAGCAGTGGATGAAATGATATGACAATATTTATTGAAAAAGCTTTATGATTACCATATCATTGCACCAACAACACAAAGAACAACTCATTAACTAAATAAAAACTTTATACTACCTACAGTATCTGTATATCTAGAATGTTACTAGTTTAGAGGCCTTATTTGAATGCAGATTTTTGTGATATGCCGTAGCTGTGTTTACCATAAGAATAGGCAAGACTCGTTCTTATTTATTCTATCTTTCTTCTTGTTTATTCTCACTTAATGTTAACATGATATTCACTTATTTAGCAAGACACGCTTTCCCAGAAGGAATATGTTCACACGGGATTTGAAGACTCCGAGATTGTACTTACTCTATCGGGAAAACTTATGAAGTTTTTGTCGTCCTCGCCTAGGACTTATCTACTAATATCTACTATAATATTGTAAGGAGAAAGATTTGTTTGTTTGTCTGTATGGAATAGGCTCCGAAACTAAAAAAAAATATCTCATTATGAAAAAGCTTAGTTTTCATGGAGTGACAAAGGTTATATTTTATCCCGGAATTCCCACGGGAATGGGAACTACGCGGGTGAGACTGCGAGGCGCTGCTAGTTTTGTCATAAATCAAATATTACTTACTGCCATAGTCAAAAAAAATTACAATTGAATAATATAAATAAATTAAAACTAGTAACCAAAAACTGTAGATTGTTGCACAACAAAAAAGTTGCAAATAAGTACAGGTAGCTCAACTGATCCATATCAATAATTATGAATTGAAAAATTGTAATTTGAGCCTGATTCGATCAGTTGTTTTGGCGTGAAGAAGTAACAAAAAATACATAAATTCAAACTGTCGCATTTATAATATTACTGTGATACAGATTAAAAATACTTTTGCATTTCTCAACCTATTTTTTAAATACAATTTACTTTAAACGATCGCAGAATACCGTCAATGCAAAAACTAAGTCTTAACGATGCAAACACTGTAATTCTTATTTTCTTTGAGTTAGTGCAAGACAGACCTGTTCTGCAGACACAAGTAATTACGTTTGCAGGAGGGTAATATTTTAAGTCAACGCCAGCTTATTTTAGAGCGGTATAAAGGTCCATGTGCACTGACTGTGTACCTACGTCTAATTGTACTTAAGCTGAGGTTACACTGTTGCAGACAGCAAGGTAGAAAATAATGAACCAAATGATTATATCGGGTATTTGACCAATTGTCCAAAATTATTTATTGTTATTTATATTTATGGCGTAACTTTTTATTGACGCCTTGTAAGACGCCAAAGTAGGCCAAAAAAAATTACAAGCACCTGTATCAATTAAGTAAGTCAGTTTAGTGTAGGTAGCATTAGTAATCATTTTAAAGTAATCCCCATTTTGCCTTATATAATTATTAAGTTCTATCTGATTATTTTATTTGATATAGCTCTCATTTTGCCTGGAAAACAGGTTTTTACCTAGTTCAGGCACACGCAATATTTAATACAATTAGAATTTAAGATGAACTACTTTGTTATCCCCGAAGTTGTTTTGAATAAATTATTATTAATATTACTAGCAGCGCCTCGCGGTTTCACCCGCGAAGTTCCCGTTCCCGTGAGAATTCCGCGATAAAATAGCCTATGTCACTTCCTAAAACGTGGGTTTTTTAATGATGAAATAGTTTTTTTAATCGGTCTAGTAGTTTCGGAGCCTATTCCATAAAAACAAACAATCAAATCATTCCTCTTTATAAGTAATATTAATATAATATTATATGTATATGTATAGATTAGTCTAGACCAGCTTATACCCGCGGTTTTGCACGAACTTTAGCGGAATTAGTAATCACATCATCATCATCATCATTGCCCTATATTCGCTTGACGACCTCTGTGGCGCGGTGGGCGAAGGTCTGCTTGCGACACAGGAGGTTGCGGGTTCGATTCCCGCCTCGGGACTAATTTGTGTACGATCTGCAGAAATTTGTTCAGGGCGTTCTGGATGTTTTTCTATGTATAATAAAAAATATCGATCTAAGTAGTGTATTGTATATGTATATGTATATCAGTTATCTAGTACCCATAACACAAGCTCTGCTTAGCTTGGGGCTAGATAATGCTGTGTGAATTGTCCAGCATTATTTATTTATTTATTTTTATTTTTATATTAGTCCTCTGCTGGACATAGGCCTCTCCCAATGAGCGCCATAGCGTCTGCAGACTTTCGCAGATCTGGCCGTCCTACACTACGTTTACCCCAACGGTTTTCGGTTCTTCGCAAGATATGGCCACTTCAGCTTTCTAATTCTTTAAGATATGTCGATAACTTTGGTTCTCTGTCGGATGTATTCGTTAGGAATCCTATATTAGAAAATTAGTAATACATTTTATAAATTATAGGTCCGAGAAAATTTAAAATTTCAGAGAAATATGGGATGAGTTTATACAAGTTTCGAAAGTAAAGAAGCCGAACTTTTAAACTTTCTCTGAAATTTTCAATTTTCTCTTAAATTCTATTCTTTGAGCGAGCACCTGTGCACTATGATTACTCATGCGCAGCCGGCTAGTTCTCGGTGAGATTGGCCGCCGTGGCCGATATTCGGTTTGATCATTATTCGAATATAGTATAGAAGAGAATAGAATAAGAAAACTAAATAAATAAACAAAAAATGAGTACCTCTGAGAGCATATTAGATACTATTTCATTTTCATTTATTGGAAATCGATGTTATAATGATGATGATTTGTATAGTTATGTATTTATCAATTATAACATAGGTTTATACAAGGCATGTTAGAAATTTTACAATTTGAAAATAACATGTACAAAATTAAACAACACTAATTAATTTTGATGTGTCTATGACCAATTTCAATTTTTATAGTTTCCTGAGTTGTCATGGATCCCATTGTCAGAACTGGACTGACTAGACTGGGAAGCACCAGCTTTCATATTATAATAAAAGAATCATGAAAATCTAACCACCCAGTCAAAAGTTCTGAGGTAACAAACATATAAAAAATACAGTTGAATTGAGAACCTCCTCCTTTTTTAAGTCGGTTAGAAATTATGACTACGACCTACGACTGACTGCATAGTCAATTTATTAAACCTTAAGACCAATTTCACCGTTTTCTGCCTTTTGAACGCGTTTATGAAAACGAAGTTTTCAGTGAAATGAATTTAGACCTTAGTCTAGACAGACTAAGATCCAATTTCAACGTTTACGAGAACGAATCAGAATCCGACATTCAATTGGTGAATGTCTGTCTGTCCGCTGATTGCTGCGTGTTTGAAATTTTATAACTATGGTTTATCCATCCAGCATGGAGCATGTTAGTAAATAAACCACGATACAAATAACAAAAACTCACTTGCTTGGCGTCGAGTTTCAGATATAATTGTAAGCAATTTAACGTGTTTTATTGAAGGGAGGATCTAAAATCGACAAGTAATGTAAATTACGTATAAAAGGACGCGCCAACAAAGTGAATTTTAGGTTAAGTATGGGCGGTTTGTATACGTTTATGCCTCATTCAAAATGGACACGGTATAGTTTATCATAAATCGATCGCGATTAATTGCAAGGGTGAAATTGGACCTTAATCTGTTAAGAAGTATTCTAATTTGACTCTGTAGTACTTAAAGATGGATCGCTGGCACAAGTTTAAAACCGTACTATACTTGGATCTAGGATCAAATATATTTTGTAAACAAAGATACTGAGATATTTAAGACTTGACGAAAAATTATAACCATAGCAATATAACTAAATAATTGATTTTGTTTTTAAAAACTATAAACCGACTTCAATTATATAGTTTTGTTCATGGATCCCATTGTCAGAACTGAACCAAATTAAAATGGGATCACACGGGAAGCACCAGCTTTCAAATAAAAAAGAATAATGAAAATCCCAGTCAACCCAGTCAAAAGTACTGAGCTAACAAAAAATAACAAAAAAATACAGTCGAACTGAGAACCTCTTTCTTTTTTGAAGTCAGTTAAAAAGGCCTAATTGCTTATCGTCAGCGAAATAGGCGACATTTTCAAATCGAAGTAACGGATGAAATCATGAATAAAGACTGTCAACACCATACATTGTTATAAGTTTATGCAATTTTGTCCCATGATAGTACTAGTTTTGTAAAATATTTTCCACTAGCATATATTTCCTGTGGTTTTGTACCCCTTTTGTTTACAAAAAGTATATTTAATTCTCATTTCATTTCATGTAATTACAGGTTCAGTGATGAACCTGAATCCTTAATGACTTCTAAAACTGCTAAGTTGGTTGATGTATTAGGCTAGTTAAGTTTGAAATGAGTGGTACCTATATCTTATCCATTTTGAATGGAGCATAAACGTAAACGAACCGCCCATACTTAACCTAATATTCACTTTGTTGGCGCGTCCTTTTATACGTAATTTACATTACTTGTCGATTTTAGATCCTCCCTTCAATAAAAATTGCTTACAATTATATCTGAAACTCGACGCCAAGCAAGTTAGATTTTGTTATTTGTGTCGTACTTTGTTAACTAACATGCTTCATTCAAAATGGATTAACCATAGAAAGAAACTTATTGATCGAGCGCGCAAAGCGAGGTAGACCTTACCAGCACTGCGTAGATAACCTAGCGAGAGTTCTATGGTGGTTCTACGGGTTCATCATCATCATCATCATCACCTATTCATCATCTATTAAATGATCTAACGAACTTACCAAGTAAAAGTAAAGTAAAAAGTACTTATTATTACCATCCTTAAATCCTAAAGTAACATTTCACGAGCATAAATAGATTACTTCCTATAAATATAAAAATATATAAGTTACATACAATTTACATGTTAAGTTATATGGGAACGAAAGATTAAATTTAATCTAAGACGAAGTTTTAACCAAATCCTCAGTTTCTCGGTAGTATAGACTAGACAGTGAAGTTCGATCTTGATTAATAATAATAATAATAATAATAATAACTCATTTATTGTTCTCATCACACAATGTGCTTAAATTACTACAACTATAGTATAGCTATATCTAAGAGCAACATTGTGTGAGACTGGTGCCTGCGTTAGTTTTGTGAAAAACCTGTGTTACAGGTCACCAGGCTCCCACTCCGCGGCAAAAGTGCAGCAAATTAATACAATAATAGTTCGTTTAACAACATTATGCTAAGTGTAAAACTAATTTGAAAACAACGATTACATAATAAAAAAATAAGAAAAATAGTACTTATCTAAAAATAATATAGTTTTTATTTAAAACTAGTTTTTAGTTTTACTTATAAGTAATAATAAGGCAGCATTTCGTTGAAATGTAGGTTATTTGTGTGTATCTGTGAGAGTGTGGCGGTGAGTTGTGATGTGTTTGTGTGTGAGTTGGATGTGTGTTTGGGTAAGGTCTCCTGAGGACACCAGACTCAAAAGAGTCTAGGCAACAAGAGGCTACCTACTCGTGTGAAAAATTAGTACATGATAGTGATTGTCCTGTCTTCGGCGAAGAGACTAAAAGTCCCTCTCTACCCAGTTTTTATAGGTACCCATATCAATGTTGGAGTCCTTAATGTGTTACTCGAAACCTAATGAACCTATGGTCAGGCTGTGAAACGTCCAAGGGATATAGAGCTATCTCTTTCTTTCTTATGGACCTATACTATGTGCGAGTGGAATGTATGTAGGGCTACTTAATTAGTCCACTGGTATATAATAGTCCATTAATTACTTATAATAAAGTTTCTAATTTACTTAGAACAATACAATCTTTAATTAGAAGAAGCTGTATTTATTACTGAGCAGGAAATCATAAACAAAACTTTTTATATTACATATCTTAAAAATAATGACACATTACTAAATTGCATCAATTGCATGAAAAGTTAGTAAATAGATTTACATTTTTGTAGATAAAATAAAATCAGAGTACTGATTTCGGTGTACTTTTATTAGCCAAAGTTCAACTGCATATTTTCTAATGAAAACTATGTTGATTGGTAGGTATCAAAACTGTAAATTAATGAAAGACTGAAGAATGAAAGGTGTCATTCGCAAATAAAACACTTTTAACCTGTCAATTTTTTTTATATTGTTCACACAGAGGAACAGGTGCCCCCCAAAAGAAGGCACTTTAAGATTTCAAATTTACAAAAATCTTTAAATTTGGTTTAATGAGAAATTAATATACAGAAAGATAAAACTACTATCTACTACTATCTACTTAACAAAACCAAATATCATGGATTTCATATAAATCCTTTTTATAGGTATAGTCGCCGAAAAGAACCGGCTGAACTTTAGAATAGACGATTATCACTTCTTAAGACTTCACTAATAATAAGTAACTACATTGTAGACCGCCGTGTGGTGCCAGCGGCATAGAATTTGAACCACCCCAACGCTTCCCGCGGGTGTCGTAAGAGGTGACTAAGGGATGTTTACCGGAGGTCGGCAGCAGCGCCTCCTGCCGAAAAATTCTGCCACCAAACTGCAATTCCAGACCTGCATGCCCATCGTGGGGATTATAGGCCTCCATGAGATAACAGCCAGTAAAGGCCTGCGTCCAGCAGTGGACCAATAAAGACTGTTGAGGTTGAGGTTGAAGTACACCGAGCTGAGAAAGTGCCCAAATTCTAATCGAGTGTGACAATTGGGGCCCGCGCGGGACGCAGCCTACGGGCCTTAAAACACACGAGGTAGGAATCGCACTTTCTCCGGAGTGATCTTCAAAATCACCCGAGTAAATAGGGTATATGCATCGTTTTTTTGTTGTTTTAATCAATTCTTTAGGTCATTATTTAACCGAGAAATGATAAGACGCTCACTGAATTTCGTAATAACAGGGTAAAAAAAAAAGACGTGTGGCACTCGGGGACTGCCGCGGTAAAGCTATGCCATCTAGAGGCGAGTTGCTGAACTAAAGAGACAAACGTCATATTTCAAAAAGTCATAAAAAGTTCTACTATTCATCGATAGATGGCAAAACTAAAAAGTATCACCGCTGTTCCGGTCGGAGTGGGGAGCGTGAGGTTTTTTCGTTACGGAATTTCTGGATTCGGTCCCCGCGCTCAAGGCCCGCGATAGAAGCTATGCAATAACTTAAAAACTACAATCATTTTCGGGTGATAAAAACGCTGCCATATTGACGCCATGTTTATTTGACGTCGACGTTCACACTCGATTAAAACCTTTTGTGACGACCTCGGTAGTGATTATCTCAGGAAAGAGGTTTGCCGAAAAAGCTGAAAATAACCGACAATACGAAATGTGAAGTGGGCAGAATAGTGTCAATCAGGTTAAATTCTACAATAAAAACATCTCAAAATGCTAAAATAAATATGTAGATATGTTTCTATATCAATAGAGAATACGTATATATTTTTTTAGCCATTTTGAAATCACATGCATATACCCTATTATCATTATAACTTATTCGTAAATGTATCAATAAATACGCGCACGTACAATATGCACATGTTCTCTTTTTGAATTATTGTTTCGAATACGGAAAGAGGCTAATATCATTGGCGTTTCGAGTAAAAACTTTTTGTCGTCTGACCTTTTATGATAATAACCATAGCTACGACTATTATTTAAGAAAATTAAAAAAATAACACATTAGAAATGGATTTCCATACACTTTTCCCTCCCGCTAAACGTGAAACGAGAAATTAAATCCCATAGAGTTTTTCCTCCCGCATTTGGGTACCCGTGCAAAGACAGGTTTTCTACCTTATGTTTGGAAAATGAATAAGGAACTTTTTGAGCAAGTTTAGTATAAAGAAATACAATTCTCCAAACGGTACCTATTTTACAATAATGTTTAAGTGGATTTACTAGACGGGAAGATGTTATTGCGTGGTCTCTAATTTTTGACCACTCCGTGCTCAAAATGATTGCAACTCAAGGGTTTCAAGTTCGAATGAATATTGGGACTTCTAACTTTTGAGATCCAATTTCTTTCCTGAATAGGAAGAAAAATTCATGCATTTTCAGATCTAGGGTCCCGGAGAAGTTAGGTGTAGAATACTGTTATTGTAATTGAGTTTGTTTTAAAAAACTATAAACCAACTTAAATTATATGATGGTTTTCTCATTGATGCCACTGTCAGAAGAGGACATTGGAAGCACCACCTTTCAAAAGAAAAAAGAACCATCAATATCGGATCACCTACCGTAGTCGAAAGTTATGACACTTACGACTTATATTATGAGGTAAAAATAAAATAAATAAAAAATACGGATGAATTACTAGAACTTCCTCCATTTTTTAAAGTCGATTTTGGTTCGAAGATTGTTAAAAAGGTAGGGCGTACTCCTATGATGCTGACTTTGCCAGTAGGTAGGTAGGTAGGTACCAAACTTGTAATTTAGATATGAAGAAACAAAGACCTACTTTATGGTCATACCGTATTTTTATTATAATAATTATTATTTTATATGTATATTTTTATGTAGCTTTATAAATGTACCTATTCCCCTTAGACGATCTTAGATTGGTCTAATCAATTCAAGTAGATAATGATTAGGATTGAAATTGGATGCGTCAAGCTAAAGACAGGGGCGCTATGGCGCTCATTAGGGGAGGCCTATGTACAGCAGTGGACTAATATAGGCTGATGATAATCATAAAGCTTATTTAATATTTTCAAGCTTGGCATTTTACCTGCCTACTTGTGGCTAGTTTTAGCTTTCCAATAATTGTTAACTGTGTTCGTTCGTGTTACTAAGTCGTCTCTTATTTTATTTCTAGTGTTGTGTAGTGTTTAATAAATCATTTTCTTTATTTCTTTCTTTATGGTAAGGTTCAATTTGCGAGGCGTATAAAAGCTTTATCTCTAAAATGCCTCGTCGGTGACGCCAAAATTCTATGTCATTTCATTCTATTCATCCGCTTAGATTAGCCTAATGTCTTTTCATAAAACATATTTTTTCCAAGCCACAAACAAAGGAATGTCACCTCTATAGGGGCTGGTGGTTTTCGTTTGAGGGGTGATGTTTGAGCTTTTGTTGGTATACAAAGATATTGTGTTGCAAAACAGGACCCGCATTCCTCTTTGACACATTTATCCCGTAAGATGAAAACGGGTCTCTTGTGATATTTATTTAATGATTAATTAGTAATGTAATAAGGGATAGGGGAGGTTTTGACAAGTTCTACACTCATCAACAAGATATAATTAATTTTGTTATAAAAAACTATAAACGGACTTAAATTTTTAAAGTTTTTTAATGAATTTTCATGGGCCCCATTGTCAGAATTGAACAAAATTAAAATGGGACCACACGGGAAGCACCTGCTTTCATATAAAACATAATCATGAAAATCGGACAACCCAATCAAAAGCTCTGAGATAAAAAACATAAAAAAATTACAGTCACATTGAGAACCTCCTCCTTTTTTGAAGTCGGTTAAATATAAACTAAAACCCGACTTCGGCGTTCACCGTTTGTGCTTATTATTTTAACAATGACATTTTCCACTCTTATTCCAAATAAGAGTGGAAAAAGTCATTGTTCATTGCCCGCTATCTCAACTTCAACTTCTTAGTTCATGGCTTGCTGTGTCTTTGCTGCCACAACTCTGCCAGTGTCCATGTCAAAAGATTCATAAACTTTATTAGCTCGTTAGACCCCCAATATCGTCTGACGAATACACTCGAACAAGGTTTTTCAGCGTTACGTGCGAAAATAAAAATCGGCTACATTCATAATTACAAACACACATACAGTGGCACTGTATGTGTGTTTGTAACCTCATAAACCTCCTCTATTGGTAGTCGGGTAAAAAGGGTATCTTTTGATACTAATTAAATGATAAATTAATTGTGTAATTAGAGATGATAGGTTGGGGTCGAGTTTGACAAGTTTTGCACTCATCAAAAATTATAAATAGAATAGAATTCGTTGATAAATTTTAATAGTATTATTAAGATTAATTATACATTTTATTCTTATCAATAAAAAGATATTTACTTTCTGTAAAATAATCCATTCGTTTCATAGATAAAATATTATTTCATTGTTTAGAAACTAAAACCGACGCGACGTCGATTTCATTAATCTTACGTTTTGCGGAACTAATACTTAATATCTAGGGGATATTTTTCAATCGGGATTATTTTCTATGTATATATAGTATATATATATAGTGAAATAATTTTTAAAATCGGCCCAAATTTGAAGAAGAAATAAGTGTACATTATGTAGGTAATATAAAAAACATTCTTACATGCAGCCGTTATTAGAATCTACTTCTTTTTTCAAAATCGGTTTTAGCTGTCATTTGGAGAAGCTAGTAGGTACCCGATCTCTCTTTTACTTATATCGATGAACATATGAATGGGACATGAAGATGTAAACATAAATTTAAAATAAAATTATGTTTACATCAAACAAATTTATAAATTTTAAATAATATTATGTTTACATCTTCATGACTTTATTAGTGTTAACAACATCGATGTAAGTAAAAGAAAGATCGTGTACCTACTAGCTTCTCCAAAGCAGAAGCTCAAATTGGTCTGATTAGGTCCACCCTAGTCCAAAGTCCTAAGTCATAGTCAGACCGGCCGGCGTTCGTGTTTCGCTTGCGTAGTTTGGCTGAGTTCTTGGTATCGGTCGCACTTCGGTCTAGGTACGTCTTTCCATCTTTGTTGTTTATCAGGTATATTGCAATAGATTGGAAGGGGGGGGGCTATGAGAGCGTACCATAATGTACAGAATTTTACTTATAACTATGGATAACAGGTACTGATCTCATTGTTAATTATAGCATGTTCAAAATGAACACATTTTTCAGTCAATAATCGTCTTAAAACCTAACGATATATACAGAAGCGGATTTACCAGAAGCCTGAATAGGCTGAAGCCTAGGGCGGCTGATTTTGGGGAGCGGCAAATTATGGGTAAAATATTTTTTTCACCTTACATAAAAAAATATTAAAACTTTACCTTGAAAAATAATGACAAACGTTATTGGGCATAACGTTTGTCATTTGGATACAAGAGGTAGGTGGAACCAAATGCAATAGCTTGGTGGTTTTTAAACGCCGAAAGGCGCACCTTGGCCCTATTTCTAATTCTAATTCTAAGTGGGGGAACTAAGATCTGCACGGACTCTCGCATAGGAGTGTATTGTGCATTATCCCCCTGCCTAAGCAGCCCTATTATAGTTTATTTATTTATTTATTTATTTATTTAATTGGAAAATCAACAGCTTACACTAACTTAACTTAATTTACTTAATAACACCAGAGAGCCAATTAAAGATTTTCACGTGTAGTGACAATAATAACAAATTACATGAGAACACAGAGTAAACAACTGCTCTAACGACTGTTAGAGCAGTTGACAGAAGTTATGGAATAAAGAACAAACTATATACATAAAATAACGTAAACCTAATTAACCCACAACACTATTAAAGTAATCTCTGGTAAGTCGCTGTCTGGCTGAGTTTACGCTCGTGCAGAATAGGTCTAAGTCTAAGTCAGGGTGCCTGCATAGCTTATTGAATAAATCGCTTGTTCGCCATATGAATGAATTTTGTCTATAATTTTTATTTTTGTTTAGTAGCTACCTTTCCATTTTTATTGCGTGTGATGGGGATTACGGCAAATGAATGAATCCGCCACTGGATATTTATCATAAAATAATCACAAATGTTTCCGAATATCATGTACAAGCAAATTCTTCAGATAGTTGTCTTGGTTCGCAAAGCATTCGACGATACCAAAATGGTCCATGTTATCTTTGATCTCCAAATACATGTTTTGCATGAGACAAGTGTTATGTAGAAGTTCATAGAACTCTCTAGATTGTTTTTTGAAGGTTGGACTGTCATGCTGCCCTGCGAGGATGTATAGTCGCACTCTTCTTGCTTGGAGATGTGTGAAGGAATCAAACATGGGTGAGAGAGGGATAGCCCATTCTGTGGGGAGGTTCACGGCTTGGTTGACGGTGGTGTGGACCAGTTCCCTCAGGTCGTAGACTCCTGAGATCAGAAAGGCACCTTGGAGCCGGCTGGAGCCAGAACAGCTGTCAAGGAAGTCTGGATTTGAGAGTATTTTCGCGACCAGATGTGCCCCTGCTGAATGGCCGGCGAAATAGACTCCTCTGAAATAAAAAAACAAGATTTTTTGAAATGGTTCGAACTTCCTCGCGACGAATATGGCATAAATCGTTTTTTAACGCTGAACAATCTAAACAGCCTCATCTGCCAAAGAAAGCAAGGCTCGTATTATGTGTGTTATACTAGATAAGATAACTAATATACTTATTACAAAGAAAACATCACAAACATCCTGTACAAATATCGTACAAACATTTGTTACGAGACGGGATTCGAACCCAGAACCCATTTCGCAATCTCCTGCGTCGTAGGCGGACCTTTGCCAGCTGCGGGACAGAGTTCGTCATTCCATAAGATCTTGTTTTCGAAAACTTTGCTTGCTATTTTCAACTAAGCAGAATTATAATGTAAATTGCTAGCATTGCTACTATGCGTAGTGTACACTATATTAATGCAATTATAAATAATATATTAATAATATATTAAGATAGATACTATGTTTACAGTTCAACCGGTTCAACACACTAAGATAAAACAAGACCTTTGCCAATTTTCGGCACCGTATCTCTATTCTAGTGGCTATTAAACGTTTCTAGGGCTCTAGAACTACATTGAACCCGGTTTAACTATATTCAAGATAGTTAATGGGTTCATGTGTACAGCGCCAGCGGTTACAGATTTAACGTGAGCTCGGGTGGAGTACATCAATAGTTGTACAAATGAGAATTCTACTAATATGATAAGGTAATCGTTGGTGAAGGTGCAAGGCTCAAGATAACGATAAAACTTGGTCTGTGAATGGAAATTAACTGACTGAAATTTTGCAGAGTTTTGCAGAGATAAAATCAGTCTAGATCAGAAATGAAATATTGGCTTATTGTCACGAAAAAACGCGTGCAAAGCTGTGGGCAGAATTTTAACTGAATCCTCAACTCAAACTCGTCTGAGGGTGTCTCGAGCATTCCTCCAAAACATAGGTACACGAGTTTGGTATGCTTAGTCGTTAATCTCAACTCCACTCGGTTGAATCGAGTCGAGTTTGAGGAGAGGTTGAATCAAGATATAGAGGTTAAGCTTAAAATGTACCTTGCGCCCATCTTCTCAGCATACTCAAAGACAAATCTTGCCGCGTTCTCCACCTGATGTATGATCTCTGGAAGAGTAGCAGTCGGACAGAGGTCGTACCCGACGACAATGGTCTTCACCTTGGACCGGTGGAGAGGTTCCGCGGGGTACCGGGAGAACTCCCGGCACAGCTCCTGCCAGAAGCCTCCGTGGACGTACACGAGGATCGGAGCGTCTGGAAGACGAGAACTCGATTTCAAAACAGATTTTCAGAAACGAAAATAAAACGCGGCTCAAAAATCTTCAATTTGGTTAGTTTGGCCCGTGAATCATAGTAAATACACGAATGCGAAATGTTAATTACATATTTCTACGATAGCTTATTTATTCTAGATTCTAAATCAGAAATTATCATGAAAATAGACACAGTAATTCTCGAGATATAAGCATTTTAGAGTTCAAGGTCGTAAATCCTTCCGCCCCTCCCCCCGCCGCGATCCTTGAAGTAGGTTTCTATGCATCGAAACTCAAAGGGTTAATAATTTTTCATAGAAACTTTTCCATCTAGGGTAGATTATCTTCATTTTACCGCATATATTATATATTATTAATGACCACTAAAAATTAAATAAAATTTTAAATTATTATGTAAGAATGTAAAACCTCAGCTAGGGTCACATCACATGACATCATTCTGTGTAGTTCTACAAGGTCTACAAGTCAACAAATAGAGGCACAACTTATAAAGGTACTGGTAATTCCTAATTCGGTGGATAATCGACCTAAATACATGTAATTATGAGTGCAGCAATTTCTTCAAAACTGTCCTTCAAAATCGCTATTTATCTCAGAATCCGTGAAAGCTACCACCTTCATATTTAGGAAATTGTTCCCTAATTCAATCTTTTATCTTGAGTTACGTGTTTAAAAACACAATTGGTGAAAGTTATCTCGATAGTTTATTCTTTAATCGATGTTTTGCATCTATGAAAATTTGATTTTTTGCACACATTTTGCTATTTATTCAGGAACAGCACACTTTTTTCGGTTTTTGTTTTGGTAAAAACCTAGAGGATTTCTTTAGTTGTGTCTTTAAATTTTTCGATTGGTTGTTTAATTAACTTGTAATTAGATAAAAACGCATAGAAAATTCGGTGCATGTCTCAGCTATGTACTTCTCACTCGCGGAAAAACCATATATGCGTTAGCGGTGTTATTGCACACTCTTACAACAAAAATCGAGAGAAATTTTAGGAATTCGGCGCAAAAGAGGCCGGATAAGTACCGGAAAAGTGCGAGCAAAGCCACGAGCATAAGCTCGTTAGTAGGTTGTATAAATATCGACTGTCTAAAGAGAATTCTATTTTTATCCCAATACGAAGAGGAATGTCGAAAAAGTGTACCGATGTTTCAATTTTACGGAACATTGGCATTCAGCTTTTCTAAATGAAACATCAGAGGCTTTTACGCGCCTCGTGAGTGTAAAAATAACTGATTTTCGATATATTCGGGTGGGTCCTATAAAGATGTAGGTAGGTAACATATGCAGACCGAAGACAAGTTTTTGTAGACAGGTTTGAAATTATTTTTGTGTGGGTGCGAACATATTTTTCGTTAGATTGAATTTTTTTGTTTTAATTAATATTAATAAATAACTTGATATTCAACCAACAAACACGGAAAATAATACCATAAAGATCAATGAAGTGGGTAAATATTATAGTTATTAGATCACATTAATTAAAATAGAGTAAAAGTAGTATTTATGTAACGAGGGGCCTTCGGTAACAGTTAGTAAAATTTGTCGAAAAGGTTTTGTCAAATTGCACAGACCGCCACCGCACCATCAGTCTGGGAGACCCTCGGAATAAGCGAGACTCTTTACGACGCAAGTTTTATTGTATCACGAGCAAAGCGAGAGAGTAACTAGAAACCAGACAGCTTTATCCACTAAAAGAATACTCTACTTATCACACTTTCTCCGAGTAAATACTAAAATTTTGGTAACGTGCTTCGCGGCAGTCGTTTTTATTCCGCCTTTGAAGCAGAAGATAGTTCGAACTTCCTAAAAATTTTCACTGTACGGATCCTGGGAAAAATATTTACACATTATTTGAATATGAACATTACTCCCAAAGAATAATGAGTTACTTAACCTTATGATGGGTCATATCCTTGATATCATTTACTTAATGAGTACCTTTCAAAATTCTTAAAATATCTACTGCACAAATTTTCTTTCCTTATGCAAGCAGGTAGAGGTTTTATTAAATACATATATGTATACAGGAGGAAGGAAAGGTAAATTCGATATTTACGAGCTTGTCCGTGACGTGTGTAAAAAAATAAAAACACATACTTGCTGTTGCAAACCAACTTTGTACATTATGTACCACAGGTAGTTAGGCATTTTATCCCGGACCTCATTTGGATATATTTATAGAATTTTGCCTCAATAAAATGTTATGGGTATTTGTGCGATTGCTGTCGTTTTAATAAATACATTTTATTATCAGATCCAAATTTTAACTACGCACATGGATTGTAAATGTAGAGCTCATCATCAATATTACTTTACTTATTTTACTTATTTGACGACCTCTGTGGCGCGGCGGGCGAAGGTCTGCCTGCGACGCAGGGGGTTGCGGGTTCGATTCCCGCCTCGGGACAAATGTGTGTACGATCTGCAGATATTTGTTCAGGGCGTTCTGGATGTTTTTCTATGTATAATAAAAAATATCTATCTATGTAGTGTATTGTATTATGTATATCAGTTATCTAGTACCCATAACACAAGCTCTGCTTAGCTTGGGGCTAGATAATGCTGTGTGAATTGTCCAGCATTATTTATTTATTTATTATTTATTTATTTATTACATTTCTTCAAAATAATAAGTATGAATACGAAAGTTTGGATGTTTGTCTGTTTGCTACATTTCACGCCAAAACGACTGTTCGGCCTGAAATTACAGCATACATACAGCTAGTTCAAGGTCTGAACATAATAAAACATAAGCTAAGTTTTATCCATTAAATTAGTTCTCATGGGCAGAAAAAAAAACGTGCAAAGCGGCGGCGGGCAGAGAGTATTAAGTTTGTACATGAAGCTTACCTAAGTATTTATCGTTTGTTGAAATAAATAGTAAATACCTACTTACAACCCCCTTATTCATAATAGTGCCTGCTAAATCTCGCTCTGTCTTCTTCTATTCGCATAAGTCAGAGTGAGAAATAACACTACTTAGCAGCTGTTTTATGTTAGCAGACCATTATAAATAAGGGGGTAAAGCTTTACAGAGCCTATAAACTGTAAATGACCTATCAGCACTATCTTTTGCCAGTACGTAGGTACTCTATCGAGATATGAATCTGACCCAATGCAGTAATAATACAGTACCTTACCTCATTGATCTAACCTAAGCAATCTTACATAAAACGTGAGGTCAGACATTGTATCATAAACAGCAATAAACTGATAAGTATCTAGTGTAACTTAGCAACTAGTGATCACAGTTATTAATTTACTCAAAATAGATCATTTTTATCGAGCACAAAGCAATTTTATTTTGGCTGTTGACTTAAGAGTGGGCAATAACGCCGCTACGAAATCTGCTGGACATAGGCCTCCTCTAATGAGCGCCATAGCGCCCTGTCTTCAGCTTGACGCATCCAGCATCTGCCTGCAGTCTTTCGCAGATCGTCATCCCGAGCACAAAGCAATTTTATTTTGGCTGTTGACTTAAGAGTGGGCAATAACGCCGCTACGAAATCTGCTGTCTTCAGCTTGACGCATCCAGAATCTGCCTGCAGTCTTTCGCAGATCGTCATCCCACCTGGCCGGAGGGCGTCCTACACTATGTTTGCCGAGTAGCGGTCTCCACTTAAGAACTCGTTTACCCCAGCGGTTAACGGTTCTTTGCGAAATATGGCCGGCCCACTGCCACTTCAGCTTGCTAATTCTTTGAGCTATGTCGATAACTTTGGTTCCCTGTCGGATGTATTCGTTACGAATTCTATCCTTCAGAGAGACTCCGAGCATAGCTCTTTCCATAGCTCGCTGAGCGACCTTGAACTGGTGGACCAACCCTATCGTGAGTGTCCACGTCTCAGCTCCGTAGGTCATGACGGATAGGACGCACTGATTGAAAACTTTCGTTTTCAAGCATTGCAGTATGGATGACCATTAAAGAACGGAATCAATATGTAACCCCAGGGAAAACAGTTGAGTCTACAAGGTGACAACAATCTCATATGGATTTACTACATCAAAATAGAAAAGGACCCAATATTGATCCTTGCGGGACGCCTAAATCAATTTTTTGGTTATAAAATGCGTCCATGTATCAGCGTGTTACAGTATTAAAGCATTTTCCTAATACTGCGCTGGTTTTCAGGCTACTCAGGTAGTGGCGGTCAAGTGTTCGCCACCCCTAGTGGCCCGTCTGATACGACCTTATATTATGTTATGAGACTGGACCTTTTAGGACCTACCAATACAATAAGGAAGCTAATCTTAAGAACCACCCTTTTCAAACTAAATTCTTTGGCGTTTTGGCCGCGCCAGATACCTATAAGTCCATATTAAAGATCATTGTCGAAAATGCCATTACTTAGTGGACAAAGGACTGTGACTTCGTAGATAAAGAATAATAAGGGCACTCTCTGCTTTGCGGTATTTGTTGCTTTCAAACATCGTTTCGCTTTATATAAGTTGTGCTAGGGTACAATTTTGTTGGACGTTTACTGCCAAAAGTAAGATTAAAACTGATTAAATATTATTCTAAAATGTTAATTAAAATAATGTTTGTTTTTCATACAGTTTATTCCCAGATATTATTGTTCTTAATTTTTAGATGGTTTATTAAAATTAAAAGTTTTTCTTACTAAGGATTTGTGAAGGTAATTCTTACAATGTCCTGTAAGTATCATGCGTAGCAGAACAGAACCTAATTTTAAGTTGGTTGTAAGTGATTGATATATATTATATTGTGGTTGGTAAACCTTTTTTCAATAAATAAATAAACTATAGTTCATGGATAACCAGGGACAATAGATTTACAAAAGAAAATAAAATCGAGTTGTGCCGCTGAATTCATTTATCACGTTGGAGAAATAAAGCATTACCCAGGTTTCCATCTCTATTATCAAAATAAGAACAATAAAATGTGTGCGATGCTCACCATCTGGCAGGTCCGTCCCGAGTATGTCCAGCTTCTGACCTTCGGTGGATCCGTACTCTATCTCCAATTTGTGTGGAATGTTATTCGTGGCTTTGTCGCTAGCTGAAATAAAAGGTACGATGTGAATAGAGGTGCCGGAATTCGCACTTATAGGACACATTCTTGTAGACATCATAAAACCTTTAGGAATATGAAATATATAGGAGTTCGGGAAATTTGCCTTTTTAGTTATTTGTCGTGAGAAATAATGCTTTTAGTTTATTTCATTACGTATGTATAGCTGTCGAGCAGAAAAAAACAAAAATTACCTCAAATTTATTTATTTATACGGTTTTTATTTCATTTTTGCGGGACAAAATACTCGTCTCAAGAAAATACATTTTATAGGACAACCTGATACCGAAAGAATTTTTAAAATCAGTTGATAATTGGCGGAGATTGATGAATTAAAACACACTGATTATCAAGGAACAGTCCGGTTTATGCTCTAACAGAGTTTTTTAAAAATTTCTCCCAAACTCTAGAGCATGTAACGTTGTAAAGGGCATTCTTGAAAATATTTACGTCGGCAACGGCCAAAGGCCAATGCCGTTGACACTGATTGACCCTGATTGGCCATAGGCCCAAATCTCGGTTGCGCAATGTTTAATTTGTATTGCACTTGTTCTCGAACATAACAACAGAAGTAACAAATGAGCATACTAGGTATATAGTATATAATTACGTTTGTTTTAAAACACTATAAACCGACTTCAATTATATGGTTTTCTCATGGATGCCATTGTCAGAACTAACCACACGGGAAGCACCAGCTCAAATAAAAAAGAATCATCAAAATCGGATCACCCGGTCAAAAGTTCTCAAGTAACAAACATAAAAAAATACATCAGAATTAAGAAACTCCTCCTATTTTTGAAGTCGGTTAAAAAGGCTATACTCTTAATTATAATATTTTATAGTGTGCATGATTGTATATATAAAATATAGGAAAATTCATGCTAAGTGTCAGTCGTAGGAAATTTTAAACCGACCTTTGTGGGGCGGCAAGCGTGGGCCTGTAATGTGACGCAGGAGGTTGTGGGTTCGATTCCTGTCTCGGTCGATAAATGATTTTACTGTTGTATATTAAGTACTCATAACACTTTTGGGTTATACAATGTAATACGGTGTAAATCGTTAATTATAATTTCGCATTAGAATAAGTGTTTGTACGATCTGCAGATATACTGTTTCGGTTGTTCTTAGTTTATTCTATGTATAGTAAGATAATGTAATATAATTCTATTAAGTATATTATCTAGTATGTACTTACAACACAAGCTGTTTGAGTTAGATAATAATACGGTGTAAATTGTCCAGCATTATTTATTTATTTATAAAGAAGGTCAGGTTGCCTTTAGTTAGATTATCCAATAAAACAGACAAAGCAAGCTTTTACGTAAAGATTTTTCTTTTAGTGGTAAAAAGAGTCTTCAGGCGATACCCGAGCCAATCTGACAGCAATTCCTATTTTATCATATTTTTACGTTTATCATAGGAATTTTTAAAAATCCTACGTTCAGTTTGTGGTATCTATTATAAGCAATTTTTTAATATCTATTTTATGATTTTATCTCATATAGTTTAGGAGATGCAAAAATAGAGTTTGGTGGCCAAAAAGCGCAACTTCGTATCTCTTCCTAAGCTTTACAAAATGAAACTATTACAGAGGCATTAATAAATAACTTATAATAGATACTACAAACTGAACGTAGGATTTTTAAAAATTCCTGCGTTCAACGTAATAATAAGATATAATAGTTGGGGGCGCCACTTTCGCTGGTGTATGGACCTTAAGTACCTACGTTTATGAATACCTAATACAATAATTCTTACTTATTTTAGTAATATACATTCTACAGATGCAACACTTAGTTGATAAAACAGCAAAAGAGCTTTTATAAACGTGTTTACGTTCCTTTACCTCATAAATTGTATGAATTTAATCTTGTGTTAAATCAGTACCTAAATCTTTCTTCTGAATATAATTAAAATACTTTCATTCATGATGTTTACTGTAAGCAATTATTTCATCTTTTACTTCAGAGCGACTGCTCGAGGCATGAAAAATATTTGGATCCTCTGACCGTGGAATTTCCGCTCCCTATAAAACGCCAGTATTTTCTGTATTGACAGAGTCACAAAGGTCTTATTCCAAGTTTTGCATCCTTTTGATGTGCCCTCGCTAATTAGGATGACACAAACAACTCAAAAAAAAAGGTAACATCTCGCAGCGAGTTTTTTATAATGTTTTGAAGGTGCAGAAACGAATGCTATACGCCACGCGTTGGCATAATTACGCGTTATTTTTAACTGACTTCAAAAAAAGGTGGAGGTTATCAATTCGACTGTATTTTTTATGTTTGTTACCTCAGAACTTTTGACTGGGTTTGAGACCGATTGTCATGATTCTATTTTTATATAAAAGCTGGTGCTTCCCGTGTGGTCCCATTTTAATTTGGTTCAGTTCTGACAATGGGAGCCATGAAACTTCATTATTTTAGATCCTCCCTTCAATAAAAATTGCTTACAATTATATCTGAAACTCGACGCCAAGCAAGTGAGACTTTGTTATTTGTGTCGTACTTTGTTTACTAACATGCTTCATTCAAAATGGATAAACCATAGTTTCTGTGTCCCATCAAAGGAAGCATGCCAAAATATGTCTTCTGGGACGATACCATCGAATCAAATTTAAAAATCTAATCAAAAACTCTTTATATCCAAAATACAATAAATGTACCTACACTAAAAAAATGTTAATGTTAGTGATGATGTAGTGAAGCAATTAGGTTAGCAGAATTGCCCTAGTATAAAAAATAAATAAATAATGTTGGACAATTCGCACAGCATTATCTAGCCCCAAGCTAAGCAGAGCTTGTGTTATAGGTACCTACTAGATAACTGATATATCTACCTAATACAAATACTACATAGATATATATTTTTTGCCGCGTGGTGCCGCCACGAAATATGCACCACCTCAACTCCGCCCGCGGGTGTCGTACGAGGCGACTAAGGGCATTACCGGGGGCAGGAAGCAGCGCCTCCTACAAAAACAATAAAATTCTACCACCAAACTGCGATCCCTAGCCCGCATACCCAGCGTGGGGATTATGGGCATTACCCCCCTGAGATGAATGAGATAACAGCCAATAACGCGCTTATCAGGGGGAGGCCTGCGTCCAGCAGTGGACCAATTTAGCCTGTTGAGGTTGATGTTGAGGTTGAAATATGTTTTATTGTACATAGAAAACATCCAGACTGCCTTAAACAAATATCTGCAGATCGTACTGTAACAGGCCGTATCGTAACGATCCTGTTATTAGCGAGAATAATATTATTTGGCAGAATAAAACCCAATCAGTGGCAGAATACTTAGTTGAGTGAACTTATTAAAACAAAGAACAAATAAAATTGAAGAATAAATAAAATCAAAAGGAAAAATTAAAAATATAAATTGAATCAATAAGAAGGGCTGTCGGCACTTTGTCCGCGATATGTCCGTGAAATTTGTCTGTGAAATTTGTCTGCGAAATTTGTCCGTGAAATTTGTCCGTGGAATTTGTCCGTGAAATTTGTCTGTGAAATTTGTCTGAGAAATTTGTCCGTGAAATTTGTCCGTGAAATTTGTCCGTGAAATTTGTCCGTGGAATTGTCCGTGAAATTTGTCTGTGAAAATGTCCGCAAAAAAAGTCTGCGAAATATAATAAAAATCCATAGCACAAAATTGAAATAAATATAAACATGTCAGTAAAATTGAAGAATAAATAAAATCAAAAGGAAAAATTAAAAATATAAATTGAATCAATAAGAAGGGCTGTCGGCAATTTGTTGCGATTTGTCCGCGCTTTTGTCCGTGATTTGTCTGTGAAAAAATCGGCGAAATGACGTAGGATTGAGAAAGGTGGGGCATAAAATAGACAGTGTGAAATTGATACTTATGGCGTAGAAAATAAAGAATGGATTGGAATGTTGATAAAATCGGAAGACTTTTGTCTATATATAGAGGAACGCAACCTTACTCGGGATTACTCGTTGTTAGATTTTTGAAGAAGTAGGTCGTTACGCTGCTCAATTTGTTGTAGGGTTTCTAAGGTCCGGGTACCTTTTTGGAAGAGTGGTAGTTAAAATTAAAGAACGTAGTTGCTGGGATTGAATTAGAAAAAAGATTTGTGTTGTGAATTGTGTAACATTTGTTGGGGTAAAATTGTAGTGAATTAAAATTAAATTCTTGGGATTGTGAAGATTGTAATATAACCTAAAAACTTAGCTCGATAAATTCCCCTGTGCTTAGAAATCCAAAATTTATTTTGGTTGTGTGTTACGGCCTGATAAGTAGCCGTGAACACATACCCTCTTGATTATAGGTAGTCTAGGAATGGGATAACCTTTGAGACGGGCCCACTTCGACTTTACCCGTTCCCGGGGTCGAAGAAAGTCTTCCGACGACTTGTGAGATATTTCGTGGAGAGATGTCAGCAAGGGTGTCGGTCTTTTATTTATATATTTATAATATACATAGCCACATTATATGGTAGGCTGTCCATGGCACCCAGCTCGCGAGCTAGTCATTGGAAGCACCCACACAGTATTTAGGTTAGGACAAAATCGAGATTTACTACCTCGTACTCTTCTCAAGGGCTAGTTAGAAGACTTGACATTGCACTCAGTCAAGTCTACATTACACACCACACGCTTAATGATAAAAATGAAGTTTTGACTTCTAAAATTGTGAACAATATATAGCCAGAAATAGGTTAGGATAGGTACTCATGTATGGAAATTAAATAGATAAAATAAACTCCAGTAAGCAGTAGAAACGGAATCAAATAACATTTACCTTTAATTCCTTGAAAAGAAACCTCCTAAACATCCATTTTACTCGGGTTAGATATAAAATAAAACATAAAACAAAGCCTATAATGTGTGCTTTCCCACTCCTCACTAATTACGCACTATTTATTGTTGTTGTTGGCACGGTGAAGAGTTTGGAGGTTCCAGCGTGCGGATAACGTCCTTATCTACATCTACAAGTGTTATTACGTACGCGACGTTTGTTTATTGGAAGATATAACTAGAAAACTGTGAGATCATTTTGTATTTTTCTACCTTCTACATATAATTGATGAGTGAATGCATGAGTGAGTGCAATTGTTTGAAAAAATAACCAAATCGTTCATACAAATAATTGTTGCTAGCACTAAATACACCAGTGAGCGCCATCTAGTAAAGAGTGGTACTATTACCAAACCCCTGTACGCCATCTGCCGATAGAAAGCAAAACTAAGCAACGCCATCTATCCTAAATATTCGGGATTAAGTATTGAAGAGAATAGTATCGATCATGCCTAAACTGGCTAAGTGCAGAACGTGCGGAAAATTTATTTCGCATGCAGATGGCGCTAGTTGTAGCAAGTGCCCGTATATTTACCACCGCGCCTGTATTAAAGTCCCATCTGATTTCAAACTTACGGAAAACTGGATGTGCCCGATATGCAAATCCAAGCTACCTCATCCTGGCGATCAATTTTACACACCTGAAAAATTAGAGTCCCAACATCCGTCTCCTACACCGAGCTCCAGTTTAGCAGTAGAAGTCATGGAAACCAGCACGCTTCATTACGACGACACGGCCCATGACATAACGGGAGAATTCGGGTCTGAAGAACTGACCTTAGAAATAAGGCTATTTCGAACAGAAATCGAGTCCGTTCGTAGTTGTCTGAGTGAATTCAGGCAGCAGATGTCAGGGGACTTGGAGGCTATTCGCGATGAGATGCGTGAAATTAAGCAGGACGTCCAAACCATCTCTGCCGCGTTTGAGATTTGTAACACTCGATTGGACTCCCTAGAATCTAGGGTTCAGGGTCTAGAATCCGGTTCTCACCTGAACCCTCAAAAGGAAATAATCGCTCACTTGGAAAACTCTGTTATGAAGTTGATGGATGAGCTTGATGACCGTGATCAGCGATTGCTACAAAATGACGTCGAGATAACTGGCATACCTGAATCAGAGGGCGAGTCGGTGCATCATATCGTACTGGCCGTAGCAAAAAAACTTGGCTCAACCCTAGATGAGCGCGATATCGTGAGCGCAAGGCGAGTAGGCTCGCGCCGTGACGTACCCGCCAGTAGCACAGCGGGGGCGGCGGCGGCAGAGGCCACAGTGCGCTCGCGCCCAATCGCCATAAGCTTCACTCGTCGGGTTTTGCGCGACCAGTTGCTGAAGAACGCCCGAGTCCGTCGAGGTACAACTACTGAAGATCTAGGGCTGCCTGTGCACAGTCATTCTCGTCTCTACATAAACGAAAGGCTAACTAAGAAGAACCGCGTGCTCTTTGGGAAAGCTCGCGACGCTGCCAGGCGCATGCAATGGACTTCGCCGTGGACCAGGGACGGCCGTGTACTCGTCAGGCGGGATCAGTTCTCCTCGACGAAGATCGTTAAAAATGAAGAAGAGCTTCAACGTGTTTTCGGGAGTGGCTTTCGTAATACAGCCGAACAATAGAAATGGGTTTGCCTATTTAGGAGGCAGCCCATTCAAATGTAGGATTACATCTCGAAGGCCCTTATATTTAATTAGTTTATTTTTGACAATTTGTTATTATCTTTTTGTTTGCCTCGCTAACTGTTTAGTATTTAGGTATGCCATTCTTTGTGTTTTATATTTTCCATCGTGTCTTTTATTTTTTTGTATCCGTACCTGGAGACTACACTCATTTCTCAGTGTAGATACAAGCGTAATATTAGTTTATAGTATATATTCATGTAGTAACGTTCTACTCACTCTATTGCTGTATAATATAATGGTTCTTATAAATAATAATTTTCTAAAACTTAAATATAAGCTAACAATCTACGACTACTACGTGCTTAAACCACGACAAAATGATCAGGTTACATTGTGTATTAGGAAGTTACTGTCATATGTCTTGTACGAATCTATCTTAATAGTAACTAGGCCAGGTAATGCCCTTTACATTAATTCTTCCACATTTATTCTAATATGTATTTAATGGCGAAAAATAAACTGATAAAGTTAGGACTATATAATGCTGGCTCACTTGGTACAGGGCATAACGACTTTCAGATTGCCATGGCTCGTTTCCAGGCTGACGTGGTCGCTATTAACGAGACCTGGATAAGACAAGGCGAAGAAGCGCGAGCGCCAAGAGTCCCGGGATATCGATTTCGAAACTTGCCACGTTCTGAAGACATTCGAGGTGGTCGTGGAGGGGGTGTTGGATTCTATATAAACCAGGGTATTAAATTACGTAAATTGAACCCCCCCTGTGACACTATAGAACAGATGTGGTTCTCTACCTCTGTCAATAGTCGTCGGTTGGTAATAGGAACTGCGTATCGCCCGCCGTGGCTAAATATAGACGCTTTCTTAGATGCATTAACTGAGTCCGTCACAGCTTTCTCAAAATATGACCATATCATACTGATGGGCGACTTTAACGTCAACATGTTGGATATGAATAGCAGTATGGCTAAAAAAATCCTACACTTCTTGCAGTACTCTGACCTTCGTCAAATTGTGAATGTACCTACTCATTTTACCAACGATTCTCAATCATTAATTGATCTAGTGTGCACCAATGCGGACGTCCTCGACCTAACTACATCTAATATCACTGCTTCAAACGGGCATTCCATGATCAACGTGACACTAAATATAAAAAAAGTTAAAATGAAACCTAAATCTATTACGTACCGGCCCATTAAAAATATAAACATAAAAGCGTTTAACGAAGACCTTAATTGCATTGATTGGACTTCTATAGTGAATATGAACTCTGTAGATAATATGTTGGAAAATTTCAATTCATTACTTTTACTTCTCTTTGATAAGCATGCTCCGTTAAAAAACATTGTAATTAAAAAACAAAATCTTCCATGGATCACTGATAACATGAAACTCATATACAAATTGCGCGATGAGGCATTCGATAAATATAAAAAAGATAAAACTGATGTTAGTAAAGATTATTATAAAAGTTTGAAATCTCTGGCTAATACTTGTTTTTATAATGAAAAAAAAGCCTATTTTGATCATCACATAAACTTAGTTTCTAATAATTCAAAAGAGTTGTGGAAAAATCTAAAAAATAATATTCTCCCTAATAATAACGATAGTGATACCCTTCCCGAGAATCTTAGAAAGCCAAATGATATTAATGCAAATTTTCTAGACGTGCCTATATCAAATATAATACCTGATACGGAAATTAATTTTTTTCGAACACATAAGTTTTGTGACTCTGTTTTCTCCCTCCATACTGTTAATGAATCTGAAATAGCTAAGCACATACTATCCTTAAAGTCGAATGCAATAGGTGATGATGGAATTACCATTGATATGATACTCTTAACCCTCCCTCAGACACTTAGTGTAATCACGGCTATAATCAACATTTCTATCAGCACTGGCAGATTCCCTACCTCTTGGAAAATAGGACTGATAACGCCTATACCTAAAATCTCTAATCCTACATCAATGAAGGATCTCCGACCAATTAGTATTCTCCCCTGCTTATCAAAAATCTTAGAAAAGGTAGTCCATTTACAGCTTAGTAATTACCTTGAGGCCAATGACATCCTTCCTGATGTACAGTCAGGGTTCAGAAAAAAGAGAGGAACTGTGACGGCCCTTCTGGACGTATCTGATAGTATAATCACTAGTCAAGATCAAGGAATGGGAACCATTCTAACTCTTTTAGATTTTTCGCGGGCATTTGACTGTCTCAATGTCTCATTACTTTTAGGCAAACTATCTTATTATGGCCTAGACAGACACGCAATATCGTGGTTTCACAGCTATTTGTCTGAGCGGACTCAACGAGTTAAGGTAGTCAAAGAGGATGGGTCTAGTTCTGTCTCTGATCCATTGGCGGTGACACGTGGGGTGCCACAAGGATCAATATTGGGGCCATTGCTATTTATTGTCTATACTGCTGATATTACTAGGGAGATAGTCAACTGTCATTATCATCTGTATGCCGACGACGTCCAGATATACCTGTCTTTCAAACCCGATGATCTCTTGATGGCGACTCGTAAAATTACCGACGACCTAAACCGTATTCACGCATGGACTGGTAGAAATGCCCTGATGCTAAATGCCTCAAAGAGTAAATATATGGTTCTAGGAAGTAAGACACAGGTCACCAAAATCAGGTTAGCTAATCCAATAGTATGCATTCTTGACCAACCTTTAGAACAAGTCACTGAGGCACGCAACCTTGGTATCATCCTCGACAGTCATCTTCGTTTTGAAAGTCATGTGCTAAACCTAGTCAAAAGTTGTTTCTACAGGCTAAAAATATTGTACCAAATCAGGAATCTGCTTCAGGAAGATGTGCGTATTATTCTAACCGAGAGTTTGATACTGTCCAAATTGAATTATGGAGACATACTTTACGGCCCACGTCTTCTCTCGTCTTCCCAACGTCTTATTCAGCGGGTTCAAAACGCCTGTTGCCGATTTTGCTTTTATATCCCCCCCCGTACCCATGTTTCTCCTTATATTAATAAAGCTGGTCTGTTGAATATGGAATCGCGTCGAACTCTTCATCTAGCTACTCTGGTGCACGAAGTCATAAAATACAAACGCCCAAAATACTTGTATAACAAGTTTGAATGGTCTTCATCCCATAACATTTACCGAACCCGTGCTTCTTCTTTCCTTCTTGTAGTTAAGCTGCATAAAACCGCTGCGTTCAGAGGAAGTTTCCGCTACCAAGCCACGAAATGCTGGAATAATTTACCACCACCTTTACATCTATCTCTTTCGAAGTCTACTTTTAAGCGTAAACTCAAAAACTCACTTTTGTCCGCACAAATGGCTTTGTAGCGTAAGCTCTCTCAAAATACCTCAAAATATATTTTACCTACTCTACTATCTTACTTATTATGATGAATACATAATAAGTGGGATGGTAGAGTGGGTAAAATATAAAATATATTTTCTTGTAAGTGTGTAACTTTCTCTGTACCTAATTTATATAACTTTTCTGTTAAACATGTAAGTAATTTTATACACAAATTATGTTCGCTGTAATACTATACCTTTATTAGATGTAAACTACAGCTCTACATTTTGATTTACATTGTACTCGTTATAATCTAGTTTCATAGATAACTTTTGTAAATTAACCGTTGTCTATCTTATAGTATAGTCTGCCTGCTACTGTCTGTAGGAAACGGCGGAAGATCAGCGCTACGTGTGTTCGGTTTACCAGCATACGCAGCATTCATGCTGAGCCGTTTCCTAATTCATAATTACAATCAACTTACTACAACTAGTTATAAGTGCTACTTACTACCTACTTATATGATTGTAGTTATAAATAAAATCATTTTCTTTCTTTCTTTCTTTCTATAATGTATTATCAAATCACAATAAAACTATATCTTAAATATTCATTATAATATACAAATAATTGAACTAAAACAACTAACTAAATACATAATTTCCTTCTAATTAAAATATGATATAATATTCAATAAAACTCTTCATCGGATCATGCCATATTTACTTAACTAAGAGGAATGTTGTTCGTGGTCTAGGTACCTATAGGACCAAGTTTTGTATTTATTAATTGCATTAAAATTTAGCTATATTTCACCTTTTATGAGAAAACCTAATTATATTTGAACAAAATATCTTGGTTGATGGAAGAAATATTATTAATTATTAAAGATTTATTAACTAAATTATCAGTGAAACTTCATAGTGAAATGATCTGAGTTCAGGTTACTACCAAACCTGTTTTATATCTACAGCAGAGGAACTACCTCTATATTTTGATTAGTCTGACTATAGCTTGGTGCATAAGACACTAAATGTGGTAATTCTCTCAAAAGAAGGGAAGCCCATTTATGAGCTATGAGGCTGAGATTCTCAGTCAGATGAATCATTATACCAATATTCTATCTATACTTACTTATTGTAGATTTATCTACAAATAAACCTGAGACTTGGAAATGTTTCACTATTAAGAAGCTGGTAGTCTTCTAAACTCCCGTTTGTGGAGGTTTTGGTGGCTTGGGTAAAGGCACAATCTAATCTAATATGAGGAATATGTTTCTAGATATTTAATTAGAAATTTCATATCCAAGTAATGTTATAAATAAAGAAACTACAACCTTTATTAGCTCAGATTGTAGGGGCGGTAAATGGCGGCCTTACCTTAAACGATTTAAAATATCCCTTACAAAATAAACTATAATATTCTTTCATTAACAACCTAAAATAGTTAATAAACGGATAAGGTAGGGAAACTGCTACAGGAACTGAATTATATGATAGAAATAAAATAAACTATAGGTAATATTCTTTGATAATAATTAACAACCTAATATAGTTAATAAATGGATAAGATAGGGAACCTTCTACAGGAACTGAATTATATATAGTAATAAAATAACTATAATACTCTTTCTAAACAAACTAAAATAGATATAAGGATAAGGTAGTTAAATTCCTATAGGTTCAGAATCATATGATAGGAACTGCTTAAGTAACATAAACATAATTAATAAGTAAATTAAGATACCAATCAATTCATAATAGGTTTAGAATGCTTTAGGTAACTTAAATATAACTAGGGATTCGTTTGTCTATGCTCTTAAAAGGATCTGAGTTGCTATTCACAATATAGGGTCCTACCATTAACTCAGACGATCACTGGCCAAATTACTTCATAGTAGCGATCATTAGGTTAAGACGGTTAGGTAGTTTAAGTTTTAGGGTTGAAAGGAGTTTTCTGAGGGGGGGCGTTACAATTTGAAAGGCCGTTACCAGGATATATAGAGGTATAGATTCAGATGGGAACTAGGTATCAATTCTGCTAAACATTTACAAAAACTACATTAGGATAGTGTTATTTTACAATAGATTTAGTTATATTCTAGATTTGTTATAGAACTTCATTTTGTTAAGATAATGGGGGACGTGGTTAGTTATAGCTTTAGAATAAGTTTAGTTATATTCTAGATTTGCTAGAGAACTTCATTTGTTAAGATATTGGGGGACGTGGTTAGTTATAGCTTAAGAATAAGTTTAGTTATATGCTAGATTTGTTGGAGAACTTCATTTTGCTAAGATAATGGGGGACGTGGTTAGTTTAAAATCTATCAAGTAGACTAGGTTAGGTTAGGCTAGGATATATCTAGGATTCAGGGTGCGGACTCCGATGTTCGCACAATTTGCTGCCGTGGAATTGGAGAAGAGTATAAGACAGACGAAATAAAATACTTTAATAATTAGGGATATGTATATGGTTTTAATATAAGTAATAAGGTTAGGAAAGAATCGACCTAATAACTATAGAGAAATTAGGATTTAAGATTGGATTTCTATTAAACTTAAGATTCTCTAAAATGGGGACGAGGAAGGTTAGCTTAGAATATAATTTAGTATATAATGCTAGTCCTAGAATGCACTGAGGTGGATCTTGAGTCAGGCCGTAGACAGTGATCTTCAAACAGCATCTGAAATAAACATAGAATAAATTAGAGGTTATAATATGGCAGTAACTGAATAAACTTAACAATAGAAATAATGAGGTTATTTACTTTCAACAAGCCTGACATGGTATTCAAGTAGAAATTAATATTATCATAAGGGTAGTCTATGTTTAATTCCTGGGTGGGAATTGCCTGTATGCGGGATTTCAGCCTGATCGGTTCAGTGATTTTGGAGTAAGGAAGTGACAAGCGTCCATCCATCTATACATCCGTACAACTTTTGCATTTTTATTATTAGTGTATTACTGTTTTTGCTATAGAAAAGTCCTCATCAAGGCGCGCCGCTGAGAAGGAAACAAGTGCGGCCTAGACTAGACACTAGATAATCAATAAGTACCTCTCTTGTTAAGAAAAGTCCTCATCAAGGCGCGCCGCTGAGAAGGAAACAGTTGCGGCCTAGACTAGACACTAGATAATCAATAAGTACCTCTCTTGTTAAGAAAAGTCCTCATCAAGGCGCGCCGCAGAGAAGGAAACAGGTGCGGCTACATACTCAATAGAGCAGGAGACGTAATTCTTATTTTGGCAATCTGAAAAAAAAGAGAGGTTATGTTACACAAATAGAATTTTCCAAAAAGCGTTTTACAATATGGCTGTAGTTCTATAGAATAAACATTGAGAAAATGTGTAGAATTAATAGGTAATAGTGTACTCACGAGTAAGCAGTAAACAATTTGTAGAAGAAAACTTCACGTGTCCATTTGCCATTGATGAAATTAATAACACCCCGTCTTCCTGGGCTCACGTAACATTCAATGCGGGTTCAATTTATCTCATAGATTCGTGAGAATATGATTTATCACAAGGATTGAAAACGCACACAACATTTTAATTCATTTTATGGGATTGGAATAGGAAAACAAAATCAAACAAATAATTCTTCAACTTCTTTTTCTATTTATGGCTCCAGTAGTACTTGCTAAGATTATGTCAACTTCAACTTCATTGTCTGTCACTGCTTGCTTTTCGTTGCGGCGACTGACAGTGTCTGTGCCTTAGGCCTCGAAAACAGAATTATGATCGGTTTTACGAACTAAATATCTATAAATTATGCATCAAATTAAAAGCAAAAGAACAAAACTACAACTATGTCACTGTTACTACGGAGTGTATCGTAAATCTCTAGTCAAAACTTATGTGCTGTTTCCATTGTTCAAGCGGAGTTCAAATATTGGAATTTAAAGATATTAAGCAAAAGCGTCTACACATTGAGAAAACTAGGGCAAAAATTGAGTAACATCAGTAATAAGAAGCAAATATTTGAAGGGATGTTAAGCACGTTATTTTAGAATTCAGGTTCAGACAATAGGATTTCGTTCGTCCAAGGGGTCAACTCTACTCACGTAGCCTTAATTTTACGGTAGGCCTAATAATTAAGAGTTCTCACACATAACGTTATCTTGTAAATGCTAAAATTTTACTAACAATCGTAAAGTTGCCAATTATTATTATTTTTGTTGCTACTAGCTTCCCTTTCTAGTCACAAAACCTCAATAATTGCTGTCATATAACATACGTCTTCTTCTTCTTTTATTCTTTGGCTCTGCAGCGTCATGGTTTGATACAGCCCTGCCAATGTCAGTTATCAATTTACAAATACGAAGGAATGGAAATATAATTTAGGGATGTTAAGAAGAGAGGAAAAACAAAAAAAAAAAAAAAAAACACTGAAATAAATGAAAACTCTATGCAATAAAGAAAATTAAAATTCATAGACTGCGCATCTAAATTTTATCTTATACCTGTAAACGAACCATTATTGCAGATAAATATGATATATAATCTGAATTACGGAAACGGCTCTCTACGAATTTCATGGAATTAAGTATACGGGGGGGATCGGGGACGTTAAATCGATCTAGCTTGAATTCATTTGAAAAAAAAATGTTTCGTTTTATTCGTGTTTAAATTATCAACTTTATCCTCTTCAACTTAGGGTTTTTCTGAAAACTATGACTCTTCCTGAAATCTATTGGCGAATATTATTACTGGAATTTCTAAAAAGCAAATTTTACCAATAAAATAACTGATTATAAGCGCAGCTCGGTCAACCATGTATTTATTTATTATTAAATAGGAAAAGTTAGAAAGTATAGGTGGAAACACTTTAACTAAAGGTGCGGTAGATACGTCAATTGTCAACTTTCTAGAGATTGTCAATGTCACAGCGTTCCGGTCGAAAAAAAAAAAAGAAGAGAAGAAAAACATTGGTTTGCAAAAACGATCGAAAAAACATTACACTTCCTAAACTAATTATGAATAGGATAGAACCTTTGTAAAAAAAAAAAAGATATAAGCTTTAGAAGAAAAGGAATCAACCAACAAATTCTGTAACATCCATTATTTCAAAATAATTAGTTATTTAACTGTCATTCAGTTTAGGGGTGATTGTGGGAAGAGCACAGGGGAGTGAGGGGAGATAGGAGAGAATGAAAAGATAAAAAATGATTTACAGATTTTCTTAAAATATAAGGAGAAAAACCGGGTTTACCTTGCAAATTTAAACTAAATTGTTATTCCATATAAAACTATCGTGATTTGAAATCATCTCGGGTAGAAGAGGTCGAGTTCATTATGTCCAAAGTAAATAGGTAGTTTCTGAAAATCTCACCTGTTGAGAATGGTTAAAACTCTCAAATCAAATCAAATCAAATCTATTTATTTTGCGAAACATGGGTAACAGAGATGTTAGATTAAAATAAAATTAGTAAGACCATGATCAGCTTAAAACTTTCAAAGAAAATCAAATCAAATTCATTTATTTTACGAATCATGGGTAACAGAGATGTTAGATTAAAATAAAATGAGCAAAACCATGATCAGCTTTAAAGCATGCGATATCACAGTACATGTATGTTATACAATGTTCTATTAAATACAGTGTTGAAATTAATATAATGTCTATCTCGTATCTAAAATTATTAATAACAAGTAAAAGAATTATCTTATTCTAGAATTTATCCATAAAATATTCATTAACACTATAATAAGCGTTATCAATTAATAATTGTTTTAATTTATGTTTAAAGATATCTATATAACTCTGTGTCACAGTTTCAAAAAGTAAATTGATGGCTTGCTTAGGCAGTTAAATGTGAGTGTGAAAAGATGAAATACTTGTTGTGTGATAAGAAAGAAGATTGAAGGGCCCATGTAAGCTAACTTTTTTCAGAAACTGGGACGGTCCGCTGAGTTTTGAATCACATATGCACCACAACAAAAAAATAATGTAGTTATAGTTCTGGAGTTAGGATACTTATATGGACTACAGCAAGGTCTGGCTACATTATTATTTATACTACACATGATAGGTTCTGATTAATTACACTACACACACTCCAGATTTAAAAATGGGATTCAATTTAACTTGGGTTTGGGAAAGAAATCAAAGTTGCATTATCAAACCATTTGATATACAGGTATGGACAATTCAATCAGGCTTTAGCTCGAGTTTCGTGTGAAAGCGCATAGAATTCTAAGAAATAGCTTGCTATTGTGCCACTAGGGCTGATCTTGCCTCACAACCAAGGTTCCGTTGTTGATTGTACATACCCTGTTAATGGCTTAGTAAAATAATTTTGATTTTGTCATCATCCTTATTGTAATCATGGTGCTAAACCATTTTGCATTTATTTAGATCTGGTATAAATACACATTACAGTAACAAGTGTGTGGTTTCAAGATTCAACGGACTAAGAGTTCATCAAAAGAAATAATGTAAATAGTGAAAGAAAAATAATACTGAAGGGGTTTATGATCAAGGACATTAGAATCAATTACTAAATAATAATAATAGAATAATTATATACTTATTACTTATCAATCTTAAGAGTTAGTGGAAAATCTTTATTCCAGTTGACTTGCATAAATGATTTTGGGGACGATTGTAACAGGCCGTATCGTAACGATCCTGTTATTAGCGAGAATAATATTATTTGGCAGAATAAAACCCAATCAGTGGCAGAATACTTAGTTGAGTGAACTTATTAAAACAAAGAACAAATAAAATTGAAGAATAAATAAAATCAAAAGGAAAAATTAAAAATATAAATTGAATCAATAAGAAGGGCTGTCGGCACTTTGTCCGCGATATGTCCGTGAAATTTGTCTGTGAAATTTGTCTGCGAAATTTGTCCGTGAAATTTGTCCGTGGAATTTGTCCGTGAAATTTGTCTGTGAAATTTGTCTGAGAAATTTGTCCGTGAAATTTGTCCGTGAAATTTGTCCGTGAAATTTGTCCGTGGAATTGTCCGTGAAATTTGTCTGTGAAAATGTCCGCAAAAAAAGTCTGCGAAATATAATAAAAATCCATAGCACAAAATTGAAATAAATATAAACATGTCAGTAAAATTGAAGAATAAATAAAATCAAAAGGAAAAATTAAAAATATAAATTGAATCAATAAGAAGGGCTGTCGGCAATTTGTTGCGATTTGTCCGCGCTTTTGTCCGTGATTTGTCTGTGAAAAAATCGGCGAAATGACGTAGGATTGAGAAAGGTGGGGCATAAAATAGACAGTGTGAAATTGATACTTATGGCGTAGAAAATAAAGAATGGATTGGAATGTTGATAAAATCGGAAGACTTTTGTCTATATATAGAGGAACGCAACCTTACTCGGGATTACTCGTTGTTAGATTTTTGAAGAAGTAGGTCGTTACGCTGCTCAATTTGTTGTAGGGTTTCTAAGGTCCGGGTACCTTTTTGGAAGAGTGGTAGTTAAAATTAAAGAACGTAGTTGCTGGGATTGAATTAGAAAAAAGATTTGTGTTGTGAATTGTGTAACATTTGTTGGGGTAAAATTGTAGTGAATTAAAATTAAATTCTTGGGATTGTGAAGATTGTAATATAACCTAAAAACTTAGCTCGATAAATTCCCCTGTGCTTAGAAATCCAAAATTTATTTTGGTTGTGTGTTACGGCCTGATAAGTAGCCGTGAACACATACCCTCTTGATTATAGGTAGTCTAGGAATGGGATAACCTTTGAGACGGGCCCACTTCGACTTTACCCGTTCCCGGGGTCGAAGAAAGTCTTCCGACGACTTGTGAGATATTTCGTGGAGAGATGTCAGCAAGGGTGTCGGTCTTTTATTTATATATTTATAATATACATAGCCACATTATATGGTAGGCTGTCCATGGCACCCAGCTCGCGAGCTAGTCATTGGAAGCACCCACACAGTATTTAGGTTAGGACAAAATCGAGATTTACTACCTCGTACTCTTCTCAAGGGCTAGTTAGAAGACTTGACATTGCACTCAGTCAAGTCTACATTACACACCACACGCTTAATGATAAAAATGAAGTTTTGACTTCTAAAATTGTGAACAATATATAGCCAGAAATAGGTTAGGATAGGTACTCATGTATGGAAATTAAATAGATAAAATAAACTCCAGTAAGCAGTAGAAACGGAATCAAATAACATTTACCTTTAATTCCTTGAAAAGAAACCTCCTAAACATCCATTTTACTCGGGTTAGATATAAAATAAAACATAAAACAAAGCCTATAATGTATTATCAAATCACAATAAAACTATATCTTAAATATTCATTATAATATACAAATAATTGAACTAAAACAACTAACTAAATACATAATTTCCTTCTAATTAAAATATGATATAATATTCAATAAAACTCTTCATCGGATCATGCCATATTTACTTAACTAAGAGGAATGTTGTTCGTGGTCTAGGTACCTATAGGACCAAGTTTTGTATTTATTAATTGCATTAAAATTTAGCTATATTTCACCTTTTATGAGAAAACCTAATTATATTTGAACAAAATATCTTGGTTGATGGAAGAAATATTATTAATTATTAAAGATTTATTAACTAAATTATCAGTGAAACTTCATAGTGAAATGATCTGAGTTCAGGTTACTACCAAACCTGTTTTATATCTACAGCAGAGGAACTACCTCTATATTTTGATTAGTCTGACTATAGCTTGGTGCATAAGACACTAAATGTGGTAATTCTCTCAAAAGAAGGGAAGCCCATTTATGAGCTATGAGGCTGAGATTCTCAGTCAGATGAATCATTATACCAATATTCTATCTATACTTACTTATTGTAGATTTATCTACAAATAAACCTGAGACTTGGAAATGTTTCACTATTAAGAAGCTGGTAGTCTTCTAAACTCCCGTTTGTGGAGGTTTTGGTGGCTTGGGTAAAGGCACAATCTAATCTAATATGAGGAATATGTTTCTAGATATTTAATTAGAAATTTCATATCCAAGTAATGTTATAAATAAAGAAACTACAACCTTTATTAGCTCAGATTGTAGGGGCGGTAAATGGCGGCCTTACCTTAAACGATTTAAAATATCCCTTACAAAATAAACTATAATATTCTTTCATTAACAACCTAAAATAGTTAATAAACGGATAAGGTAGGGAAACTGCTACAGGAACTGAATTATATGATAGAAATAAAATAAACTATAGGTAATATTCTTTGATAATAATTAACAACCTAATATAGTTAATAAATGGATAAGATAGGGAACCTTCTACAGGAACTGAATTATATATAGTAATAAAATAACTATAATACTCTTTCTAAACAAACTAAAATAGATATAAGGATAAGGTAGTTAAATTCCTATAGGTTCAGAATCATATGATAGGAACTGCTTAAGTAACATAAACATAATTAATAAGTAAATTAAGATACCAATCAATTCATAATAGGTTTAGAATGCTTTAGGTAACTTAAATATAACTAGGGATTCGTTTGTCTATGCTCTTAAAAGGATCTGAGTTGCTATTCACAATATAGGGTCCTACCATTAACTCAGACGATCACTGGCCAAATTACTTCATAGTAGCGATCATTAGGTTAAGACGGTTAGGTAGTTTAAGTTTTAGGGTTGAAAGGAGTTTTCTGAGGGGGGGCGTTACAGTACACACATTTGTCCCGAGGCGGGCCGAACCCGCAACCGCGCCACAGAGGTTGTCCAATGAAAGGCCACTGCGCAGCGGTGGCAGACAGAAGTGTAGTACATGATGTTTCCTCACCTGAAGTGACGAACTTGACGTGGTGATGCAGAACCTCTTGGCTCGTCGCAAACCGCTCCGACCACCGGCTAGGCGAGTACTCTCGCTCCAGATCCATACCCTCTGTTATCATCGACATGGCTCCAGCTGGGTAATGACAAAAGACAAATAAATACAATGTTAGATATAAGAGGCATAGTGCCGTGTGCCGCTGGCTTAGAATCTGCACCTCTTGAGCTATTTTTTACAACACAATACGAGACTGTTCAAAAAGAGATGTCGTGTGACGTGAGGGCGAGTTGTTGCGTTGACAACCACGTTTCGGCTGTTTATGACAACAAATTAAAATGTCCACTTATAATTATGTCCTACTACTTACAATGTCCCGTTCTAAACATAACCATTTCAAACAATACCTTCGTCTGGTATTACCTACCTTGAAAAATCAAATGCTCTTTCATTGCAGTATGACTTAAAAGTGTTAGTTCACAGTACCGCCACGACTCTTCTCTTTTTGAACAGACTCTAGCTATGAGACGGGAAAGCACATTTCCTATTTCGTAGCAAGCTAAGATAAACAAGATATGGGACTACAGGGATTTTTCAAACCATATGCCAAAAAGCTAGATTAACCACATTAAAATTTTTAATTTTACTGCATGACCTTTTATCTAATTATTATTAAGCTATTGCATAGCTTCTATCGCGGGCCTTGAGCGCGGGGACCGAATCCAGAAATTCCGTAACGAAAAAACCTCACGCTCCCCACTCCGACCGGAACAGCGGTGATACTTTTTAGTTTTGCCATCTATCGATGAATAGTAGAACTTTTAATGACTTTTTGAAATATGACGTTTGTCTCTTTAGTGCAGCAACTCGCCTCTAGATGGCATTGCAATAGCTTTACCGCGGCAGTCCCCGAGTGCCACAAGTCTTTTTTTTTATTTTAGTAACCACCCAGCAAACGAATTGTTACAATAATAGCTTAAGGGGCCGGAGAACACCGGGCAAAGATTCTATTCGAGTCGCGTACAAAACTCCGCTCCGAATATCGCTATCTCAGGTTAGCTGATGCAGGCGCGCGCGGGGCACGGGACGCGGTACTACAATACGTGAAGGGAACACACAACCATAGTGCCGTGCCGTCTTATGCGTATGTGTGTGTGTGAGTAAATGTAGGTTGCTAGGTATCTATCTATACATCTGCCACTGATAACAATTTAAAGGCGGTAGCTACCTATTTCTTTAGGGATGTGTATTTATTGGTTAGCGCCTTATTGGTTTTTATCTCAGGGGTAGTGCCCATAATCCCCACGCTGGGAATGCAGGTTGGGTTGATCGCAGTTCGGTGGTAGAATTGTTCTGCAGGCCGCCCACCAGTGGATATCTCTTGGTCGAGACGTGGTGGGTGGGACATCTGCGTCATGGGCCATGAAGGTGTTAGTATGTATAGTAATATACGCATTCAATGCCCAGTCCGCTACACGGGGAAAAGTTTCGACAGATAGATAGATAGATGTTTATTACCTCTTTACGTCAAAAAGAGGCAGAAATTTTGCCTAGATAGAAACTTACAACAAAAGTTCTGCTTTGCTGGAATTACAACACAACAAACTTTCGTTATAAATATCCATCAATTTGTTTGTACCTACTTACCTAACTACCTACCTATAATTTGTGCAAGTGTGATTGAAGCAGGCATAAAATGCCCTGTACTTATTTTTTAGGAGTTTTGTGAGAATATTTATTTGTTGTGTAATGAATGAGTGATCTGATTACATTACAATATCATAGTAGGTAGATCATTTACAACTCAACCTTACCTACTTACACACAGGTACCTGAGTAGGTGCATGGTTTTTACAATTTATTATTACTACGCACTTTATCTACAAATATAATTAATTAACCTACCTATCATCCTATAGTAATTCTAATAGATACCTACATAGGTAAGTAAGTAAATACTAAACTAGTAGCTAGGTAGGTAAATGTGAAACATTGCATTTAGTTACAACAGAGGTATAATTACCTAAACCTAGGTAAGGTAGGTCCCCCATCTCATACATAAAAACATCAAAATTCAAAAATCAAAAATGCTTTATTATCATAAATACAATAAATGTAAATGTACCTACACTTAGAAAAGGTCAAATCATATCAAAAAATACACTGACACATTTTTGATTTCAGTCGCTTCGGTATAACTAAAATTAATGAAACAACGAAGAAACCTTTAGACTGTTAGTTGTTATTATTTTTCGAGTTGACTCGAAGACAAATAAGTTACAAGAAAAGAAAAATAATTGTAACGCCGCGACGCGACGTGGAGATTTGAACTCGGTTCTTCTCGCGTCGGAAGCAGGCAAGGTCCGCCTTCGCCACGGAGCGGTTGCAATTAATGACGAAAATAAGATTTGCACCATAAGTTCACCTTATGTGTACGTACCTAGGATGACGTCACAGAAAATGTTTATTATAACATAACCTACACCTACATTTACTTAGATTTTTTTAACAAACTCCTGGATTTTATAAAACATACAATTCCTACATTCGTGCCCGAAGTATCTACCTACTAGTTTGCTTATCCGTTTTTTTTCCAAGTTTTTCTACAAGGCCTAATAGGTAGGTACGTAGGTACTTATATCTCAAGAAATCTACCAGGAAATGCCTATGTAGTAGTATGCAGTTACCTACCTATACTTCAAAAAATTAAAATATAATTCAAAGTTTGGATAGATAGATAGATGTTTGTTACTTCTTTACGTCAAAAAGAGGCAGAAATTTTACCTAGATAGAAATTTACAACAAAAGTTCTGCTTTGTTGGAATGACAACACAACAAACTTTCGTTGTAAATATGTTTGTACTTGTACCTGCATACCTACAATTTGTGCAAGTTTGATTGAAGCAGTAAAACAGCCACTAACGTATTTTTTAGGTGTTTTGTAAAAATATTTATTTGTTTGAGTAGGTAATGTAATGAATGAGTGATCGGACTACAATGTCATTGTAGATCCTTTACAACTACCTTACCTATGGTTTATCCATTTTGAATGAAGCATGTTAGTAAACAAACTACGACACAAATATCATAATCTCACTTGCTTGGCGTCGAGTTTCAGATATAATTGTAAAAAAAATTATTGAAGGGATGATCTAAAAGCTACAAGTAATGGAGATTACGTATAAAAGGACGCGCCAACAAAGTGAATTTTAGGTTAACTATGGACGATTTGTTTACGTTTATGCTTCATTCAAAATGGACACGGTATAGGTACTTACACACAGGTTTATAAAATTTACTATAATACGCACCTTATCTACAAATATAATTTATCTACCTACCTATCATCTTATAGTAATTCTAATAGACATCGACATAGGTAAGTAAATACTAAACTAGTAGCTAGGTAGGTAAATATGAAACATTGCATTTAGTCATAACCACAACACATGTATTATTATTATTAAAAACTAAACGTAGGTAGGTACGCCAACACTACATAAAAACATCTCAATTACCTGAGTAGGTACTATACCACCTAACTAACCTTCCTATCCCAATCCAACTAATTATATACCTACTACTGTACTATACTCTATATATCTTTTTTATTATACATATAAATACACAAATCACCCGATCTATAGAGAAATTTTTCCCGAGCCGCAAATCGAACCTGCGACCCCGTTGCGTTCCGGCGGAACCTCGCTTGCCCGCCGAGGTCTTCGTGAATAGTGAAAACAATGCACCTACTCATCCAACAAAACGCCTTACTGTTAGAAATTGATGACATGACATTTGATTGAAGCATGACATTGTCCCACCTCACAAAATAGAATGAGGCCCTCATACAAACTCGTTTTGAAACCATGTACCTACCCAACACTTGATTTAGTTTAGAAAATAGTAAATAAGAAGTACTCTTCCTTCTATTCTAACGTCCATCCATAGTAAGTACCTAATAAGGTGTCCCTGCGACAACGACCTCGGAGATCGTCGTTCGTTGTCGTCACGTCGGTCGTCACACGGGGCTGAGCGGCGCGGCTGCGGCGGGCGCACCGTGTAAATACACGTTGCATTAGCGTGTGTGCGTGGCGTGCGTACCTGTCCGAGCGATCACACAACCGAAGTAATCCCGCCCCGTGCGTGCGCGATAGCAATAGTAGCCGTTCAAAAATGGTATGAATTTGGTTGTGTTCCGTAATACGAAAAATGATGAATGAAAACTTTTTGTATTCTTCACATAGTATTGTTATTCTGTAACTAGACAATATAAGCTATGTTCGACCGTTAAGAACGCGTAAGATATTATTGTTTTTAATACGAATCAAATAGGAAGAAAACTGGTCTATTTTGGCATAAAAATGTGCAAAATGCGATTGTCTATATTTCGTTTTAGGTAAGTATTTTGAAAAAAAAAACAACGGCGGGACCTAGATAAATACGATTCAAATACAAATAATACAATGGTATACTGCAAATATGGTTGAATTAGAAATCATTTTGGTATTGCGTTTGTATGGGCAATTCACCCTTCCCCGGCCTCTTAAAGCTTGTGTATCGCTCTCTCTCTGTTTTCTTGGAAATACATCTGCAGTATTTGAATTATTCGATTCGTTTTCGAAGCGAAAACGTCAGATTCGGCTTTGCCGAAGAATTAAAATACCCATTCTGTTTCACTCGGCCTTCCGCAAAACAGGCCTACCCTAGTTCGGTAGATCAGAATAACAATGTTATCACATAAATTATAAGAATCTCTTATCTGTAACAGCAAGTCGCCGGTCATCAGTGGTATTTGAAAAGAGAATTTGGGATTTCAGTGTTATCTGTTGTTTACAATATTAATTAACTTGAGAAGGGTTTGAGTATCGTCATTTGACTTGTTAAAGCTATATTAAATATAATCAGTAGAAGATATTTACTTATTACATTGTTAAATAATAGATTCAGGCGTTACTTTGCGGAAATCCATTGTAAATATAAGAATGAAAAATATTTAGTAACAATTCCGCAAAAAAACCTTCTGTGATAAAATCTAACAAATTATACATTTATACAAAATGAAAGAACATTTATTAAAGCAATTCGTGGAGAGACGAAACTAGTTGACGACTTGCTTTGATAAATGTTCTTTCATTTTGTATAAATGTATAATTTTGTTTAATTTGTTAGATTTTATCACAGAAGGTTTTTTCGCGGAATTGTTACTAAATATTTTTCATTCTTATATTTATTACATTGTGCCGAGATAACATACCTATAAGTAAATATCTTGATAGCTCTTTACTCTCATTTTCGCATGATAACTCCAAAATAGAGACATTAGCGATAAGATAGGCTACTAAAACAATGCTGTACTTAGTTATCTAAGTATGTTTTTAGTAAGTTAATATTGTCAATGATATAATATTAACTAACGATTATAAATCGATTCGTGTTTCGTCATAACAACCGTTAAAGCTAATTATCGCTTGGTTTAAAAATATTCCGTGAACTTAATTGATAAACGATTACCAGAGCCAACGCACACTGTCGTACCAAGTCTATTTATTTCAATGGCCTATCAGTTGGTTACCAATCTTCCTAACCAAACTGCGATCCCCAACCCGCATGCCCATCGTGGGGATTATAGGCATAACCTCCCATAGAAACGCAGGTAGAAAGTCTCAAGGTTAAAGCCATTTTATCAATGACGCCAAAGATTTAATAGGTACGCCTTTACGCCCAATAACTTTGCCGTGTGAGTTTGTGTTAAAAACTATAAACCAACTTCAATTAATGGTTTTCTCATGGATGCGATTATCAGAACTGGACCAAATTGAATTGGGACCACACAGGAAGCACCAGCTTTCAAATAAAAACATCATCGAAATCAGATCACCCGGTGAAAAGTCCTGAGGTAACAAAAATAAAATAAAAAACATCAAATATTTGAATTGAGAACTCTTCAACCTCATATTTTTTTTTAAATTGGTTAAAACTTAGTGTTTTTGTCAATAACCCTTTAATTTTGGTGTGCAATCACAAAACACGAACTTTTGTGAACAAACACACCACAAAAACACACAAGTCACTGATTCCAAATGACAAAGACAAGTTTGTGTGTTCACAAACTTCGTTTGGCAACAAACACGGCGTCGTCATACTACAAGAAGGGCCTATCTATCCAACGATTTAATTCTCTGAATGGCTCCGTGCAAATAGCATTGTGCGTACCATTGATTAATTAAAAACGGTAGATAGGTTACGTTCTCCCAGCGCTTACTCAAAAATTGGCATATGTTACAACTACACGCAAACACATACGCTCACAGTTATATTTCCAGTCCTGTGCAATACAAAGAAGAACAAAGACGGAAAGACGTATCTAAGACCGAAGTGAGACCGAGACAACAATATTTCACGCGAATCACCACCGCCCGTGCCGCCCCGGTTCGACGGTGACCGAGGTGAGAGCACACAATTTTATACAATATGAGGTTGCCATTTTCGAGAAACTAGTAGGTACCTCATATTCACTTATTAATAAATCAATGGTGCGTACATAAATTATATAATTATAATTATATATATATTTAGAATAAATATTTATTCTAAATCTAAAGAATTAACGCGAAGATTCTGTGACGATATCATATAGATAGTAGATCGAATTATTATGTAAGTACCTACTTAGTTTCAAACATTTTGTACCTAGCTAACCATAAGTTATTAAGATACGTATATATGTATAGCACATAAATATATGTGTTTGTCATTTAAGAATTTTTCTGATATAACAATAAATAACTGAATTGATCGGTTAGCAGAATTGGTCCCCAGAATAACCACCACTGGTGTATAAGAAGCTTAGGTATTTATCCATGGCCTAGAGCCACGACAATATTACTTTGTTAGTGAGGGGCAGGACAGTATTTTATTAATCTACGATTGGAGGAAGATCCATAAAAGTTTGCTATAGGTACCTAATCTATTCTTAAAATAAACCTTCATGTAAAAACAGAATCAATTATATATTTATATAACTCTTATAGGAACACTTAAACTCATGGCAACGTTGTCTGTTAAATAAAAACGTAACCCGTCTAATTAATTATTGAACGTGGTAGAGTCACGGAAATATCAACCTACCGTCTCTACAAAGTTTATGTTATTTTTACTTATATATTAAGAGTTGCTTGATCAAAACTTGCCTTTTAGACGTGTTAACACAAGTAACTGAGCTCACGGAAATATCAACATACCAGTACTCTAAAAAGTTTATCTTATTTTTACTTAAAGAGTTGCTTACATCAAAACTTGCCTTTTAGACGCGTTAACACAAGCAACTGAGCCTTCTCACTTGGTGGCACTCCACACTAAAATGCGGTCAGCTTACAATGTAGGTAGGTAGGCACCTATTGAATGTGACAGACAGCTGTCCTACAGTAATTAAAGCTACTTTTCCTTACCTAGGCAATATCGTATTCCCCTTACTTTGTATATTGCGTAACTAGGTTTTTTTGTATGTAGAGGTATAGGTAGAAGTGAAACGCATACGTTTAATAAATATAGTTTGATATTATTGAGCGTTGAAGCAAAGGAATACAATAATAATATATAATATTGTTCCTTACATGCCGTGTATAACGACCTATGTTATAAATGGTAAATAAATAAATACTAAATAAATACTAAATAATAAATATAAAAATAAAAGTTTAGTACAAAAGATACTTCGAATTCTGTGAAAAGGATAGGCATAGAGACGTGGATATGAGCGATACAGGGACTACGTTTTAGGAACTGCGTGAGCGCAAAAATAAAGTTTTTGGTCCACAACTTATATTATGAAGAAACTGGTACAAAGGACCAAATAATAAGTACCTACGAATAAAAAATAAGTCATTTAAGTATACTGCAGGGTTCCTGAGATCTCGGCCAAATTACGTGCGTTCGCAAACTTAAACTTTTATAGTTTAATAGTGTAATAGTTCAATAGTTCAATAGTTCAATAGTTCAATAGTTCAATAGTTTAATAGTTTAATAGTTTAATAGTTTAATAGTTTAATAGTTTAATAGTTTAATAGTTTAATAGTTTAATAGTTTAATAGTTTAATAGTTTAATAGTTTAATAGTTTAATAGTTTAATAGTTTAATAGTTTAATAGTTTAATAGTTTAATAGTTTAATAGTTTAATAGTTTAATAGTTTAATAGTTTAATAGTTTAATAGTTTAATAGTTTAATAGTTTAATAGTTTAATAGTTTAATAGTTTAATAGTTTAATAGTTTAATAGTTTAATAGTTTAATAGTTTAATAGTTTAATAGTTTAATAGTTTAATAGTTTAATAGTTTAATAGTTTAATAGTTTAATAGTTTAATAGTTTAATAGTTTAATAGTTTAATAGTTTAATAGTTTAATAGTTTAATAGTTTAATAGTTTAATAGTTTAATAGTTTAATAGTTTAATAGTTTAATAGTTTAATAGTTTAATAGTTTAATAGTTTAATAGTTTAATAGTTTAATAGTTTAATAGTTTAATAGTTTAATAGTTTAATAGTTTAATAGTTTAATAGTTTAATAGTTTAATAATATTCATTTCAGACATCACATCATTCACATTTTATATTGGTACTAGTCAAAAAGAGAGGAGTGACAACCTTATCGATATTCAAGATTATGATAAAAAAAAACACTTCACTAACAAGTTTAAGGCAGCAAGAACCAGATCATGTGAATGAATGTAGAGTAATGTGTGCGTCGACCCTTGATAATTACAATACAAAAAGCATCAAATATACAAACGAATATATCTACCAAGCTATATAGATAGCCTATATAATATAATAACGGATATATGGCTGTAGGCTGTCGTGGTCGTTATTGTTATTGCCTTCGTTGCGTCGTTGAATAATTGATTTTGTTTTAAAAAACTACAAACTACCTAAAATATATAGTTTTTTCAAGTTTTTTCATGGATCCCATAGTCAGAACTAGACCAAATCAAAATGGGAAAACATGGACTAGTACTATATAAACTCTATGCATGGGAAGCACCAGCTTTCAAATAAAAAAAGAACCATGATAATTGGACCAACCAGTCAAAAGTTCTGAGGTAACAAACATAAAAACAGTTGAATTGAGAACCTCCTTCTTTTTTTTTGAAGTCGGTTAAAAATAGATAGTTGTTATATTGCAGCTAAACAATATTTTAGCGGGATTCCAAATAACGCCACACTTTTATGCGAACTTAGGGGACCTACCATAGCCAGGGCTTCCATATTTATCACCATAATAGGGTATAAGCATCGATTTTTTTTATCGTTTTAATCGATTCTTTAGGTCATTATTTAACCGAGAAATGATAAGACGCTCACTGAATTTCGCATTAAAAGGTAAAAAAAACAAATCCAAACTACAATCATTTTCGGGTGATAAAAACGCTGCCATATTGGCGCCATGTTTATTTGACGTCGACATTCACACTCGATAAAAACCTTTTGTGACGACCTCGGTAGTGATCGTCTCAGGAAAGAGGTTTTCCGAAAAAACTGAAAATAATCGACAATACGAAATGTGAAGTGGGCAGAATAGTGTCAAATCATGGTGCAGCAAGCAGAATAAAAAAAGAAGAAATGAGAACAGTGATGTCACGTCCGCTCTAGTCAATGGCGTAGCGTTTTGAAATTTTGCGATTTATATTTAAAATATCAATTTTTCAATGGTTAAATTCTACAGTTAAAACATCTCAAAATGCTAAAATAAATATGTAGATATGTTTCTATATCAATAGAGAATACATATATATTTTTTAGCCATTTTAAAATCACATGCATATACCCTATTATTATTGCGATATCCAATGTTCTTGCCTAGAGTGGTGAGCTTGTTAAAACCACTGGTGGTTCACTGACCGCCTGTAAGGGGACACCGTCGTGCATCGTCAGCAGACCCTGATTGCGTCACCTTCACGTCGCCGGAATTAGATACCTGGTTGCACTTAGTTAATTTAGGTTTCTCTATTTTATGTACTTGCTAGATGGCCCGCGCCCGCGGCTTCGCTCGGATTATTTCTATGGAAACGTTTTAAGGTTAATTCTGTCCACACCAAAATACTGCGCGGAAAGCTCTCCATAGGAATGAAGAGGAAGGTTTTAGAGCAATGTGTGCCGGTCTTTAATTATGGCGCGGAAACTACGACCCTTACGGAAAGATCTGCAGAGAAAATAAAGGTAGCGCAGAGGGCAATAGAAAGAGCGATGCTTGGAGTTTCCCTGCGAGACCGTAAGCCCAATGAGTGGATCAGGGCCAAAACAAAAGTTACAGACGTGGTGGAACAAATTTAGGCGCGAGAGTGGAAATGGGATTTTGCTCGAATGGATAAGGAGCGGTGGACGTGTAGACTGCTGGAGTGGAGACCACGACAGCACACCAGACAGCGGGGAAGACCACCAAAAAGATGGGTTGATGACATCCGACAACACGCAGGCCATGATTGGATGTTGAGGGCTCAAGGCCGTCTAGAGTGGAGGCGTTTGGAGGAGACCTACATCCAGAAATGGATCCATAACAGGTTGCCATATGATGATGATGATATGTAGGTATCGTATAAGTAATACGCCACGGTCTTTAGGCGTGCAACTGCTTCGTGTTGTCCCAAGGTTGCATGGAAGTGATCGCCCAGTGTGAAACTCTTCTATCTCTCTTTTCCTGTATTTTTATTTTTGTAGTTTCTTGGTGTGCTATAATGTGTATTGTATTGTATTGTTTGCAACAGTTTTCAGTTAGCTCAGTTGTTTCAATTGTAAATTCTAATTATAATTTGTTGCTATTTGATTGTATTTTTTTTTGTTAATAAATATTTACATGATTAAATGTATACGTTATCATAATAATAAGGTTTTCGATGGGCCGCCGCGCCGTACCGTAGTAGGTACGTAAAATAAGTTCAAATGCATAATACCTTTCTGTAACTTTTATAATGTGGACAAACGTACTCGTAATTGTGCTGAAGAAAGATTTCATTCAAGCCTTTCATTTGAGACTTTCAAAAGAACTACTTAGATTTAAACAGTTGAGCTGATTGCACACCTTTGTAATCAATTATGAGGTAGCTGAACTCCTTTATTGTTAATGGCCAATCTTAAAAATATAGATCAACAGATGTTGTCAATTGTAAAAGGTACCTTTCTGACTTTTCGTGAGACGATGAGAATAGAGAACGTGTCACATGAGATGTTGGAAATAATTACTGCAATGTAAACGCTTCTACAACAAAACCTCTACTGTGGGCCTAGCATGGGGATTGTTGTCTAGGAAGAATAGAAAAACATTACGTCACTTTGTCATCGAATGCGTAAAATGTTTGAAATTCATTCCTTAAACGTCAATAATTTACGCAATGTATGACGATGCAATGTCATTTTTCTCTAGACAACAATCCCCGTGCTAGGCCGTGCTGATCTGCAAAATTATCAGTAAATAGATTCAAACAAACTGTAAAAACTTTACTGTGCAAAAAGGCTTACTATAAATAATGTTCGTCAATTCACACAACATTATCAGATTATCTAAGATAAAAAAGCTTAGGATGGATTTTGCTCCAACTCGAAAAATAACAACTAACAGGCTAAGGGTTTCTTCGTTTCGCCGAAATAAAAAATACCACTTTATTTCCGTGTCAGTGCATTTTTTAAATAGGATTTGACCATTTCTAAGTGTACATTTATTGTATTTATGGAAATTAGGCATTTTTGATTTTGAATTTGACTCAAATACTGCTATTAAGCACTAGCTCTCTATTTTTGGAATGTAAAACAACATAAAAAATGCATCAGGCAGGTAAATAACCTGATTCCAACGTTTCGATCGCCACTCAGCCGTGAATGTGATTGTTACTGATTAAAAGTTGTTTTTCCGGTTCTCGGACATTTGAAATCATTTTTTGTTTGTTTGTTCTAGCACACAAGAATAAACTGCTACTCGTATTAGTTATTTATATCATTTTCTATTGTGTAACAAAATGTTTTATGAACAAAATGACCCCCTTTGTCCATAACTCTGTTCTCAGCTGATAATGATTCAGATGTAAATTTATAAACAAAGAACATTGGTAAGTACTTATAAAACCGGGTTTTGTTAACGTCAAAAGGCACAGATCCCACTTATATATTATAATTGCGAACGTTTGGGTGTTTGTTACCTCTTCACGCCAAAACTACTGAACGGATCGGGCTGAAATTTTGCATATAGCTGATTGTAATCCTAGATTATAACATAGTTATATCATACGTTTTAATTTTTTGTGCTGTGCGGTAGAGGTGGTGGAATAATATTGTGTAGACTCTCAAGGTAATATCAGTTCCTGTCACGAAGGTACCTACGCTAGAGTACCTACTCTAGCCTAATGAAAAAAATGGTTGTCTCTAAAGTCTAACCGACTTTAAAGAAACAATATTTTTACGTGATAACGTCATTTACTTGATCTATTGAAAATCTTACCTCGTAGTTTAGGTATATACTATTTAGCCATTCTTGTGTTAGTTAGCTATCAACACTATCTATTAGACGCAATTAGAACTTTAATCTTCAGTGCTTCAGTCGTCATGACAACATCATCAACAACGCAACACTTTTTTGAACATGGTATCCCCCATCGATCAGATATTTCGACCCACGGCGAAAACTTTGATCGATGACGTTAACTCGTTAACACATCAAAAATTTAAGGTGCGTTATAGTTCGCGCCATGTAAAAAGAACGGCCGCGCCATGTAAAGTTTACGGTTACGTGACGCGACCCATTCATATATTTATATAGATACTTTTATAATATATAATTTTATTGTTAAATAACCCTGTTTTTGTGTGAGTTACAGCCCAACCCTGTATCTCATTCTGGTCTCAGGATAAGTAGACGCACAGCGCAATACCATCCATACTTGGTGGATGTACCCTCCACTCGCACTAAGCCGTTTTCCTCCACCTTTATTATTCGCACCGCAAAGGAATAGAACTCGCTCCCTGCCTCTGTTTTTCCAGCCAATTACAACCTGGGTTTCTTCAAGACAAGAATGAATAGGTATCATCTAGTCTTGACCTTCGTGATACACCGTCGGCCGCATCTTTGCTTTCCATCAGGTGAGATTGCGGTCAAACGAAGGTCTATTTACCGTAAAAAAAAGGTCTAGATGGAACACCAGCGCGATGGCTGGACACATCCTGCCATAGTATCTGTTGACTATTGGCCGTTATTGTAATCTAGTGTCTTAGCCTATAGGTACCTTTTGTAGGTGTATTGGTAACAAAACAAACGTATTTATTCTTATTATACCTCTCCGTTCAAAAAGCATTGTACACACTGTCTGGAATTTCTTTACTCTAAGGATTATGAAGATTCTTTGTAGATAACTTGGTGTGTATTATATATGTATTTTATAGTATGTATTTAATTAATTACCACGCCACCATCTAGACGTAAACAACTGCTTCGTGTCTATTCAAAGGTTGCCTGGAAGAGATTTTAGCGATAAGACCGCCCATTGTGTAAGTCTGTTATCTCCTTTTTTCTGTATTTTTTGTATTTTCTTGGTGTGCAATAAGGTGTATTGTTTGTATTGTATTGACGATTCTGCGACGATAGTGAAGACTATGACAATGGTCTATTGGTTAGCAGAATTGGGCCCCATCACAAGCAATAATGTTGGATTAGGTACTCAGTTATTAATATCACATTTTCACCTATTAATCTTGTATGTCCTCATTAATGTCTCTAAGCGCTAAGCTCTGTAACTTAATCCATGTATTCTGTTATTTTGCTGTTGTTATAATGTATAATGAGGTTGCTTCATTTAATTTGCTATAAAGGTTTAATATTTTTCGTGAGTATGATTTTTTTTAAATTTGCTGATTTCAATTAACTATTTTGTATACATCTACAGACGTTAGTAAGATGATTAGCATTCGACGTTTGTTTGCTATGTCTGTGCACTAGTTTTTTATCTGTAAATTTGTTTATAGTGGAGACTTGACTGATCTAAGGAAATCCTTATTGTATTTCTTTATGAATCTACTAGCTGCGCCCCGCGGCTTCGCACGCTCTATTCAAGTAGCTATGTCCGTCCCCGGGATATCAAGATTCGTTCAGCCGGGAACGAAATAAAAACTATTCTATGTTCGTTTCCTGGTTCTAAGCTACCTCCCCACCAATTTTCAGCCAAATCGGTTCAGCCGTTCTCGAGGTATAAGTGTTGTAACAAACACGACTTTCTTTTATGTATTATTATGTATTATTATTATTTGTTAGTATTATTATTATTATTTTATGTACCTATTATTATTATTTTTCTTCCAAATAAATATATAAAAAGTATTGGTATTTGATGGGTATTTGTTACCTCTTCAAGTCAAAACTAGTGAACAGATCGGGCTGAAATTGCAAACAGATAATCTTAATTCTGGAATCAATCATAGCTACTTTTTATTCCTGAAATCAGTTCCCTAGGAATAGAATTCACCTTAAGCCGTGTCCGTAAACGACGCGTGCGAAGCCACTGGCAAAAACTAGCCCCAGTAGCCACTTTATATTATTGCAACCTTGAGAAAACAATATCTCCCCTATTTTATCAGTAGGTAATTAAAGTACCTATACATAAGTACGCTTCCCTCTGACAAATAGGTAAGCACAAATACCAATGTATACTGCACTTATTTATCTCAAGGTTTCTCACGCTTCGTATGTCGTAGAAAACCACTGCCTTTTAATCGAATATCCAATAAAAAATCTTCCGTCACGAATCATTAAATTCTGTTGCGTGCAACAAGTTAAAGTTTTGCCACTATAAACCTACACGAGAAAATTATATTATTCTTAAAATTCAAAACACTTATGCTCTTTAGTGATAAGATGTAATATCTATGCTCATAATAATTTATAATAAGAACTTACCGCAATGTCACAATTATAAAACAATTCGACCGCTTTGTTTGTAAACACAGCGCACAAATCAACTCTTGCGCAGTAAAACAGGTGACTGCCTTCTGCAACCACGCCCGCTCGACTGACAGAGTACCTATAACTGGTCTAATAATAACATGCGTGATTCTTCTCGAGTGATAAACGCATTATCTGGCTCAGGGCACAGATTACTGGGTACCTAGTTAGTGGCTTGAGTACCCGGTTTAGTATAAAGACTGGGTAGCAGAGATACCAAAGGCCACTGATCCCTTTTACCGACTTCAAGAGGAGGTGCTATGTTCGTCTGTGTGTTTTGTATGTATTTTTTGTATGTAGGTATGTGCACCGATTTCTCCTTCAATGACTTATGTATGAACCGATTTTAAAAATTCTTTCGACAAAAGTTTTAGTCTTAAATAATTTGTAGGTATATCTCCCGTTTAGCTTAAAAAACAACAATATTATGTACTTACTTCAGAAAAATCACGATTAGTTACAACAATTTTGGTGATAATCTTCGCCAATTCCTATCGAAGTTTGATGACTCTTTCTGTACTAAGTACCTACTGTCCAAAGGTTGAATTTGAGGTGGTTTGGTACCTTAAAATTAAGGTTCAAGATAAATTTATGTGTGCGCTGAAAATGTATCTAAAACATCCTCTTCTCATTATACCAAATTATAATTTATCTCTAGCGGTTCCCATGGCAACTGACGTAAACAAGAGGCTTTAAGTTGATGCATACCTATCTAAAAAGTACTTGTATCAATGATGACGGATAGCATAGAACGAAGGGAGATTCGTTCTGGACTGATGATTTTATTAGGGTTTTGTACGCGTGAGGGTCTCAAAATTTGTACCTTTTACCTTATTTATTACCTTTTGCCCGTATTATGAAAGCTTCCTCAGTCATCGTCACATATATGCTTGTGCAACGCTTTTTTATAGCATAAACGTCACTCAAGCATAGGTCTACGACTGAGCAAACTTTCATAATACGGGCCTAAGTCTGTCTGTCAGCGGGCTGTATTTTATTAATCGTAATAATAATCTGAGTTAGGCAGTGGACATTTTGACAGAGTGTGTATTTCTATTGTTGCTTTAACGATAAATCATCATCATCATAATCAGCGACAATGGCATCCATGAGAAAACCATAAATTTAAGTCGGTTCTTAGTTTTTTTTAAACAAACCCAATCACATCACACTAATATTATAAATGCGAAAGTTTGTATGGATGTATGGATGGATGGATGGATGTTTGTTACCCTTCACGCCAAAACTACTGAACGGATACAGGTAATTCTAATACTGGAATAAAACTTTTTATATCCCGTTAATCTGTTCCCGTGGGATAAAAATCACTTTAAAACGTTTCCATAGGAACAACGCGTGCGAAGCCGCGGGGCGCAGCTAGTTATTACATAATTTAAAGAACTTTAGTTTCAGAAACACAGATTCTAGTTACTAACTATATGCCTAAAAAGCTATGTTAGAATCCGATGGACTTCTGCATATGATGGTAAAATTTTATTTTTTAAACATTTTGGGATAGTTTCCTAATTTTTAGTTGGTAGGGATCTATATATTTTCTAGTAATATAATAACCTATACCTATACTCAGGGAAAATCATCATCATCAGCCTATCAGCCAGCCCATAAGTCCACTGCTGGATATAGACCTCCCCAAATGAGCGCCATAGCGCCCTGTCTTCAGCTTGACGCATCCAGCATCTGCCTGCAGTCTTTCGCAGATCGTCATCCCATCTGGGCACCCTACACTACGTTTGCCGAGTCGCGGTCTCCACTCGATAACTCGTTTACCCCATCGGTTGTCGGTTCTAAGCGAGATATGGCCGGTCCACTGCCACTTCAGCTTGCTAATCCTTTGAGCTATGTCGATAACTTTGGTTCTCTATCGGACGTATTCTTTACGATTCCTATCTTTCAGAGAGACTCCGAGCATAGCTCTTTCCATAGCTCGCTGAGCTACTTAAAACTGGTGGACCACTATCGTGCGTGTCCACGTCTCAGCTCATCACGGGTAGGACGCACTGATTGAAAACTTTAGTTCTCAAGCATTATGAGAGCTCAGAGAAAATATCTAATGCTAAAACAATGTTTGAAATCAGTCCAGTAGGTAGTTGTTGAGGTTACCTACTCGTTGCAAACATACAAATTTTCACTTTTTATTATATGTTTCTACCCATAGAGTTTATAATTATAGTACTAGCCATAGAGAGACTCTATGGCCTGTTCTTCTCAATGCCCAGCGGAGACAGGAAAATCTGATTGACACCTGCAATGGATAGGGATGGGCAATAGGGTATATGCATGTGATTTCAAAATGGCAAAAAAAAAATATACGTATTCTCTATTGATATAGAAACATATCTACATATTTATTTTTGCATTTTGAGATGTTTTTATTGTAGAATTTAACCATTGAAAAATTGATATTTTAAATCTCCCTAGTACATCTGTGGGAGAATACAATAACTTTGTAGAATACAATAACTTCGTAATATATGAATATATTATTATTACTGTTATTGTATTCTACAAAGTTATTGTATTCTCTTTGGTTGAATATTTCAATTTCTTGAAACTAGCAAACTAGTTAAAGTAATAGATTTTCTTTGCAGTGTAAATATTAATATTATAATACTGGTACCTACTCAAATAATCTTCATATTCAGTGCGTACGGTGTGATACAGAACCCCGTATTATTATTTAAATAAAAAAAGGACTAATCAACACTCTAAACTTAACTTTTGTTACTGCTTTCTTTATGAGCTCATAATGCAGAAATCAAGAGTAACAAGGTAACTTTAACAAATTCACACTGTACCTAAGTAGTAGGTATTAAGTATCTACTTACGCTATGTCGCGTAGCTTGCTTTTGCTGAGCTTTATTAGAGTAACTATTCCTCGTAGCACGGAATTGATACGACATTAAATGCTCCGTCCCGTAGCTTGCTATTTGTATTGCTACGACTCGTAGCTTGTTTTTGATAACGAATAAGATGCTCCACCTTACAGCTTGTAATTGCTACGACGACGTAGATACTCGAGCCCGTAGCTTGAAGTTGTTACTGTAATGTGCTACGACGTAGAGCGTTCGCCCCGTTGTTGCTGCGTTGCTTGGTATTGCTACGGCATATTAATACGCTACGACTCGTAGCTTGTTATTCATGGCGAAGATGATCTGTCCGAAGCTTGGTTTTGCTACGGTTTAGGTAGTAATATGCCCCGGTCTGGTAATTTCTGTGTATATCAGTTACTGTTATCTAGCATACAAATTCTGCTTAGCTTGGGGCTAGGTGCAGCGAGGTGGCATTATTATGCGTGGAAGCTGCTTAGCTTAATTTTTCTATTTTTACGTGTTTATACTTTTCGATTAATAGCTTTTTGTTTCCCAAAGATAGATAAATAAATTATTTATTTATGTTTCAGCGAGGTCACGGATTACTGGATATATCTGTGGATCTCTCTGAATATACTGGGGTTGATCGGCTGCTTTTGCATTTATTGCATGTTCACCTTGTGGGCTCTTAGTAAGATACATTTATTGTTGTTTTTGTAGTTGCTTGTAAAACGTCTAGCGCAGCGGGCTAAGATAGAACGGTAGAAAATGCTAAAATTAAATCAAATAGAAATATTTAGAGAGAGAGAACCAAAGTTATTGACATAGCTCAAAGAATTAGTAAGCTGAAGTGGCAGTGGGCCGGCCTTATCTCGCGAAGAACCGACAACCGATAGAGTATGTACACGAGTTCTTGAGTGGAGACCGCGACTCGGCACGTACGGTAGGGCGATTTTGTTAGATACGTCAAGCTGAAGACAGGGCGCTATGGCGCTCATTAGGGGAGGCCTATGTACAGCAGTGGACTAATATGGATTGGGTGATGATGTTGATGATGATGATATTTTTTTAAGGAATTACAATTTACAGTATTTCTCCATAGATGTCATTTTCCACGAAGAAGAGTTGTCACCGCCATTGAGACATTTTGAGAGAAGGGTCCAAGAAGCCCCGGCCATGCGTTCATTCGACGGCGGCGGTAAGACAATGAAGGTATCGCTGTTTGATTTATTTGGCTATTAGACAAAACGAAAACAATTCAACCGACGATGGTATCAATTCAGATATCGCCAAAACTAAACTAAGCTAATGTGAAAGCTCTAAAAAAATTGCCTTCCTTTTTATTTCGATTTTAAGAAAGGGATGGCAACATTTTTAGTGCTGTCAAATAGTTTAGTTTTAGCTATATCTGAAAATTGACACCAATATTGCTCTATTTTAACTACAATAGAATCTATAAGTGCCAAAACGTCCTAAGATAAGAGTTGTTTATTTTTTAGCATGATTCGATTTTTTTAGGGAATAAATACATTTTTGTTTTATTAAAAATAATGTCGATAAACCTTAATAATTGTGTTTGTTTTAAAAAACTATAAGCCGACTTCAATTAAGTATATGGTTTTCTCATGGATGCCATTGTCAAAACTAGACCAAAATGGGATCAAACGGGAAGCACCAGCTTTCAAATAAAAAAATCATCAAAATCGGTTCATCCAGACAAAAGTTCTAAAGGTACTTACATAAAAAAATACGGTCGAATTGTGAACCTACATCTATTTGAAAAAAAAAAAGGATCTCAAACTTAGTTTACCCAATAAAGGTAAGCTAAGTTTGAGATCGGTATTTTGCAGGATACTTGTTAGTATTGAAACACGTACTAAACGGGATCCTGCAAAAAACCGGATATTGCTATAGGTTGTTGGTAAATTTTCTGTGTTTGACAAGGAATAAAAGTAGAAGAAAAATAATTTACCTCAAATTGTTAACGATTTTCTATTACAAAATTGAATTCTCGAAAAGAACTTTGTATTTATTTATTCTCCAGTTTAAGTATGTACAGTGCATTATAACCGTTCCTGCCAAACTGAGTAACAGTTTGTCGGCAGCAGTAAGTAAGAAAGGAAACTGCTAAAATTCGTAGTTTTTTTTTCACTTACGTGATATCACAGACCACATGTATTTATTTATTTTTTTAATTTATTTAATGCTTGACAATTCACACAGCATCAGACAATTCATCAGCCCCAAGCTAAGCAGAGCTTGTGTTATGGGTACTAGATAACTGATATACATAATACAATACACTACATAAATAGATATTTTACATATTTATATTATACATAGAAAACATCCAGAACGCCCTGAACAAATATGTATGTATGATACTAACGTATTGTGATATTTTCCGACATCCCCCACGTGACATTGGGAGAGATATCGCTCGTCTCCCTCCCCCTCTAAACGCCTCACGTACCCCTTCGGTAGGAGGGCAGACTCTTGGTTACACAGTTTTGTTACACCAGTGTGACTACGAGTAATTTCTTTTACTCGTGGTTACACTGTGCGCGGTGTGATCAACAGTAATGGTACCTTCATAGGTAGCAAAACTTTGAAGAGCCCAAATTATCTACATTTGATAAGCTAAATCAATATGAATAAAAACTCAATAGCCTTTCCGATTGTCATTCAGTTTGTAACGTTCAGATCTAGAAGCCGTGTGTATCAGGCATCTTTGTGTTACTAGTGGGATCATTATTGTTAATACTATCCGAAGGCGGAGCATCATGATCAGACCATGGGAAATCTTTCTGTCACCAGAAGTTGAAGGTAACTTTTCTTGACCGGCAACTTTCAAACCTACCTAGGCTTTGTTATTGCTTATTTTGATGACTGTTTCATGAGACCCGGACTCCACCAAAGCGTAGAGATGTGTTATAAATAAAACCAGCCGAGTGCGAGTCAGTCTCGCACATTAAGGCCCGTATTATGGAACCTCGCTCAGTCATCGGTCTATGCTTGAGTGACGCTTTTGCCATAGAAAAGCATTACTCAAGCATAACTCGACGACTGAGCCGGCTTTTATAATACGGGCCCGAGTTCCGTACCATTATCTATGTTTAAAAAATAATGTACGTTGTATAGGAGCCTATTAAATACTTATTTTATTATTTTTTTAGTAGTTATTACTATGAGATTTTATGAGATACCTACAGCCTGATGACTGACGGCGGACAGTCAGTCAGACGGACGGACGGACAGCGAAGTCTTAGTAATAGGGTCCTATTCTACCCAATGGGTACGGAACCCTTAAAACCAATAGAGCGTCGAGTGGAGATGAAATCATATTATGTTTGTATGGCGCCATGGAAGCAAGGATGTGAGTAACTGAGCTGCGTGCGGCGAGCGTTGGATGTTTATTCAGATAAATGCAGTTAGACGAGAGGAATGGCGCGGCTGGCGCGGCGGGCGCTCACATCGCCTTGTGCCTACCACCGCCCAGCTCAATCTCGGCGATGCACAGCTCACATCTCCTCCGATCGCGACATATGATAGGAACATCTTCAAATCGTTGGTATCGATTGGTTCCTCTACTCCGAAAAGTTCATTCATGAGATACCTACAGCCTGGGTGGCAAACGGACAGACAGCGGAGTCTTCGTAATAGAGATGTGAAGCTGCATGCTTCGAACACGTATTAGAGAAGTGAAGCTGCATGCTTCGAACACTGGATGTTTATTGAGACGAATGCACAGTTAGACGAGAGGAATGGCGCTGCTGGCAGCAGCTCACATCTGTTCTCGTCTCCGCTGCGTGCCGTCACCGGCTTGCGAGGTACTCTTCACATCTCCTTGGACCACCGCCCAGGTCAATCTCGGCACAGTTCAATCTTCGATCGCGACATATCATACATCTTCGCTCGGTGGTATCGACTGAAACTGAGTGGAGACAAGATGTGAATAACGGCATCAGGTGAGATTGCGGTCAAACGAAGGTATTGTCCATACAAAAAACGGCGTTCTATTAGGTTGGTTGTTTATTATAACACATCTCCTATCTTGCATCCGTTTTAGTGGAGTCCCTGGTCTAAACTTTTGTTTTTCAAGATTTGGATTTATAATTATCTTCCCAAGAAAATATAGCAATTGAATCTACGAAATTTTGCAGGTTTTCAAACAAATGTTTACTTCCCGGCCTTCCCGCAAAGAAACTCTGCAGCAGATCACTCCAAGGTGATGGCCGATATATTAAACATGTCCATATTATCTATGATTGTTTTCGCTGTCATAGTAGTAGGTTTCGTGATTTTCACTAAGATTCAATAGGAAAGTGACATTTTCGATTGTGTTTCTTCATATATTTTTTCGTCACATGCTTTTCCACCATGTTCCAGAAAATATGAAATACAAGAAACGCTTTCAGTTGTCTACCTACTGCTGAATTATACTTAAGGATCCTAAAGGTATTTTATGGTAAATAAAACATGTTAATGATTTACTGTAACTTTATTTAACCTTCAAATAAAAAATATAATACAATAAATGTTTGCAATTACAACGCACCGGGCGGCCGTGCTATATACCCTACTTACTATAAAAACTTCAACACTCTTACCCATCTGCAACTCTTATTTCTAATAAGGCTACCCTTAAATTCTACAACTTTCATTCTTTGCGGCACATTCATGTATCAATCAGATTTTATGATTGTAATTACGTTACTTTGCCAATGGTTTCAAAGGCTTTGTCAATAATTTCCAAGCTTTGCCAACGATTTCAAGGCTTTGCCAATGGTTTTGCCAATGCACTATACGCAGCTCTTGTGATTACAAAAGAGTTATAACTAGAGGAAGCCCACAATCATGAATTGAGGATATCCGGGACACAGTCGAGGTAAAAACTTATTTGCAACTTTATGCTATTATTGCGTTTAGCCGGTCATTAAGACGATTATCAGGGAAAGCGTGCCCAGCCAGTGGATTGATAAAGGCTGTTAATCTGTGTGATGTGTGTCTAGTTGGTTCCCCAGACATACATTGGATAAGGTTACCTCGGAGTAGTATTGAGTTCATCAACAGCCTATATTAGGCAGAGGCAGCATTCAAGCATGTGTAAAAGCTGCACTGAATATTAACCCCCTTATTCATAATAGTCTGCTATCTTGGCACGCTGCTTAAACTCGCTCTGTCTTCTTCTATTGACATAAGTCAGACTGAGAAATAACAACATAGCAGCTGTTTTATGTTAGCAGACCATTATTAATAAGGGGGGTAGGACTATTATAAAGGACTGTTGTTTGTCTTTACATTCACCAAGGATGGTAAAGTTTCTTTAGTTAGTCGGTTAGTGTGTGGTCGTAATCGGATCGGACTTGCATGTATGTCCGTTAATATAATAAATTGCGAGTAGAAATATAAATTCGTTGATCATTTGGTAATCTGCTTGATACATGATGCACCAAATTGGGCCATAATGCATTTATTGCTCGTAGATAGCGTTTATGCGCTTACAAAATCCTAAAAAATAATATATTGCCTATAAATAATAATCTAAATAAATATAAGATGTTGTTATTTTATTATTATTATTATGGAAATGTTAGCTTATAATAAAACCTAGTTTTTCTATAATATACTTATGTAGTTTTATTTTGATCCAAAAGCAAGAAGAATTTGGTTGTCGAAGTTGCGATACGACTATTATTATAGTTTATATTCCCTATCATTTTAAAGTTAATGAAATAAAAATGAAAATTTTGGGCCTAAATTGGATAAAATTACTCAAAACAGAAAACGCATTTTTAGTTTATGAAGAGCCAAACAGTGCGGACACCCCACAAAGGGCCGCTCTTATATACGTCATTTTGCAAAATATGGTGCCACACTGGACCGGATAATGTTCATCATTTTATTAGTGTATATCGTAAGTAAATAACAATGAAAAACATTAATGATAAAATAAAATTATAAACAAGCATGCTACGCATCAAAAGTAAAAAAAAAATACTTAAATTGTACGAATAATATCTTTCCGGTAATTATTTGGAGTATTACTAGCAAATGTGTTTTTTAAACTTATTCAAACAACACAATTCTTTAAAAAAATCCAAGACAACATACTTAGTTGAAACGATACCTAGTTCCTAAAAATATTTTAGAAAGGATTCCGTGGGGCTTATCTTGCGATCATTCGATTCTAATAGAATTAACCAAAGAATCTACCGTTAGCGACGATATCTAAAATCAAGAAGAATAAATAGCAAACAAGACACAAAATTGATATGTAACAACTTAAAATGAATATTGTCGTATTTTTTTTGTGCACAGAACTTCAAAAGAAAGAAAGTCGTCAATTTCATTAGTTCAGAAAGTATGCACTAACAAAATTGACTCTCAGTTTCATTAGTTAGACGACATATGGGCTCTAAACACCGCAAAAACCGTTTAAGCCCCTTTTCACATGTATACGGTTACTGCACGCACGCCGTGTAAAATAGAAACGTATTATGACCTATAAAGACTGCATTCACATGACAAGCGCAACCCGTGCCGTAACCGTGTGTCGACCGCCCTATGCATTACTTGACACGTACGGTGACCGTATGCATGTAAAAGGGCACTTGCTGTTAAATCGCCATTTTAAAAATTTACTTTTAAACAAACCAACAATATGGGCCGTTTACGTTTACATACAAAACAAGAACGGCAGGCGCGAATCGAGCATTTTTTTATATAACATGTAACGGAGTCAATACATACTAGTCGAGAAGTAAACACTAATTCTAGTTCGTTTATCTAGTAAGAAAACAAATACCTACTAAAACAAGAGATGACCACCACAATCTTAGATTGAGTGTGAAAAAGTGGTGTCAAGTCAGATGGCACAAAAGCGAAACCAAACTCATTCGCGCTAAAAATAATGCTATCCTCTTTATTTCGATAGAAAAGACAAGTAGGTACCGCAGAATTTTTTTAGAGCTGTCGTATCACTTAAGTTTAGTTTTTGCGACAAACGAATAAACACTAATGTCTTTGTTGCACCATCAAAAGGAGAAACTCGAAAAAAAAACCAGTTCTATCGTATAGAAGATCTCATTTCCAAAGAGTTTTTTTCGTATTAATGATGTACGAAACACATGCTATTGCGCTTCTTTCGTTTGTTTCTTCTATTTTCTATAAATCAACACCTCACAATAAGCAAAAAAATACTGAGTAAATCAAGTTTTACGATTTACGTACACAACATACCCTTTGATATGCTAATGATATGATAAAAAACCTATTTTGATGATATACCTACTCCTGACCGCATATTCGCACGCTGTTTTCTGGGATAAAAGTACTTATGTCCATTGTCCATTCCTGGGATTCCTACCTGCCAAACTTCACTAAGATCCGTTCAGGCGTGAAAAGGTGACAGGGACTCAGACAGAATTACTTTCCTTTTAATGATATTAGTATAAATAATTTGGATTTCAGTTGAGACACACCAACACTTTTAACCATGAAGTGTATTTTATATTCTAAGTAAAAAATATGAGTAGGTAAATACTTCAATCAAGAACCTAGGAAAAACTACCCAAACGAACTTTAAAAAATAAAAATCAATAAGTAAATTAGGAATACTTTCCATAATTTTCAATGTTTTTTAAACCGTTTTAGTTAATTTATGTAATTTTTAATACAAAAGAAAAAAATGAACTAAAAGACGAGTTAATTAATAACGAGATGTGGTCGCGACGTCTCCTTTTATTAACCGACTTCAAAAAAAGGAGGAGGTTATCAATTAGACTGTATTTTTTTTGTTACCTCAGAACTTTTAACTGGGACACGGGATCCATGAAAATTCATGAAAAATCTATAAAATTTTAAGTCGGTTTATAGTTTTTAAAAACAAAATTAATTAATATAAGTTACCTACTCGCACAATGGAGGCGCTGTAGTAAATTGTATAGATAATCGAGTTCGTTAAAAAACTATAAACCGACTTCAACTATATGGTTTTCTAATGGATGCTATTGTCAGAACTGGACCAAATTGAAATGGGACCACACGGGAACCACCAGCTTTCAATTAAAAAAAGAAACATCAAAATCGGATGTTCCAGTCAAAACATCTAAGGTAAAACATAAAAAACAAGTCGAATGGATGTTCTCAACATCCTCCTTTTTTGAAGTCGTTTAAAAAGGAGACGTCACGATTACGTTCCGTTACAACCATCAAATAGATTAGCCCCTTTGATCTATAAAAACGTTATTAGCATAGGTGTGCCTTAAAAGAAACCCATCTAAATTATTACATAACATATTACATATATTTAATGACATTTTGTAAACCTATTCTACATCACTACCATAATATCAGTATTGATAAGGCATACAGCTGAATTTTGAAAGGGATACGACACGATCACGTCCCGTTAATACCGTCAAATAGACTCGCCCCATTGATGTATTAAAACGATATTAGGTGTGCCTTAAAAGAAACCCATCCAAATTATTACATAACATATTATATGACATTTTGTAAACCTATTCTACATCACTACTATAATATCAGTATTGTTAAGGCATACAGCTGAATTTTGAAAGGGATACGACACGATCACGTCCCGTTAATACCGTCAAATAGACTCGCCCCTTTGATGGATAAAAACGATATTAGGTGTGCCTTAAAAGAAACCCATCCAAATTATTACATAACATATTATATGACATTTTGTAAACCTATTCTATATCACTACTATAATATCAGTATTGTTAAGGCATACAGCTGTATTTTATTTTATAATATTGTCAGATCTATCAGGAAGCATGTTAGTTATTATATAGTAATTGATTTATTTTATTGACACGTTACGATATATCATATTATGTTTAAACGCTCACATAATTCGTAATAATTTAGAAATGATCTTATTCTACGTAGGTTTGGTATCAATTATTACATTAAGCTTTCCAATATTTTATAATAATTGTAGGTAGCACCTGTATCTGTTCTATTCTAGTTATCACGAATAGAATAACCATTCCGTTACGCTTAGAGCGAATACACATTAAGCGTTTTAAGCGCGCGTTTTAAAAAACATCTGGTTCGAAACATTCGTGTTGCAAAATTGCGCTTTTAGGTTACAAATATGGGATAGAGTAAGATTCCGAATGTTCCAATACATTGGTAAAAATGCTAATCTTGAAAGTAGATGGAGCTACAAGAAATGTTCGGCATAAATACCTACAGATTTTTACAAAGCCTCGTTTTCTGGATGAGACCGCCAAGTGAGCGTAAGGATTCGATATTTTATTCATGATAGAATAGAATATGGAACATCATACATAATTATTAGGAAGGCAAACTTGCGATAGGAAATAGCTACTAAAATATCAATACAGCAGTTCAATCAATATCTCTACGATAAGTACAAAAAAATATAGAAAGCCGAAACACACTATTATGTCAAAACATCGGTTTCATACATCTAGATAGATAGACATAATGTTTAGAATAGTGCAAGTATAAAGAGCGGCCTTATCTGTGAGCGATCTCGTCCAGGCAACCTTATGATGGACTGGACGTGAAAAGTAATAGTAGACAATGGCACTAAAAATTTCATACGACAAGAAACTCATTAAACACCACAACACACAATAATAATGTGTTTCACACCATAATAATGTGTTTTCCATCACAGGAAAAAAGAGTGTGAAATCGATGTTTCTAACGCGTCATAAAAGTGTGTTTAACACACATCACTTTTCGAGCAGTGATTTGTATTCGATGTGCATTCGCAAAAGTGTCCGTTGTTTATATGAACCTTTAAAATAATATCAACTAAGTTCTTAACTGTAAATAAAAGTTTAATATAAAACAGATTTCTTTGAGTACATTCGATATTTTTTTTTATATTTTGATTTAAGTGTCGACTAAGACTTAATCATTGAGAATACTTATCAATAATACTAAGAAACTCAAAATACTTGGATACTCGAGAACTAAATACATTCAACTTTACATACTAATTATAAATATGTTGATTAATCTAAGTTCTATCTTAAGTCAAGTGCACTTTATGAATCTCACTACATCCGTTCCACTGGTTGGAGTTTTAAGCCATCTTACCTACCAAAGGCAGAATGTTCTACGCAGAGTTACAACGTAAATATTATTATTTATTTAAGAAATAATATAAAACTATACATTTTGTATAATAATTTCTACATAATACGTTTATTTGTTAAGTCTTTTCACTAGTTTTTATCTAAAAATGTATAGTAGAGAATTTACAGGCCTAATGCCTAACTTTTAATGTATCTCTTTAATTAAATAGGTAAATATTTGATTCCCATAAATTAAACAAAAAAAAACTTATAGCCAATTAAAAAAAACAACTTAAATAAAACTGGATAAATTAAACCACACAACCTATATATTTTAATAATAGGGCCGAATTCGCTTTACTGTGACAGTGAAAGAATCGTCCATTCATGAAAAAATCAGTCCCAGAATTGTATGGATTACAATTTCTTATTAATTAGTTCAACCAATTTTACAACCATTTTAATGATAGATCGTATTCATTAATGTTATAATATAAACTCTACATAAAACATTCCACAACATTTCGTACACGTATACTCATGTAGATATTTATTTTAGTCGATATGAGCATACCCTACATTTCCTTATATTTTATGCCAAGCAATAAACAATTCTACTAAATACGTGGTCGCCTAAAAGCAAATGACTAGCCATGTCGTTATCAAGTGTATAATTTTGAAGGTGCTTTATTCAGGGCCCGTTCTCGTAAAAACGAAAATCGAAGATTCTGATTCGTATTCGAGCAAAACAAGCTCTGTGGTCCGTTAATAAACAAAACCGATTTGAACGCTCACAAAACTGGTTCGTTATCCGCTAGCGCGTTTACAGTGGATAGCGAAACGTCATATCCACACACTCAACACCGATGCTACAGAGCGATGTGAACGATATGTCAAATTGACATATAGCCCGATATCTGTCCATTGCGCTCAAGAAATACACAACGACTTTTGATTTTAGCGCGCTGATCGTCTTGTGAACTTTAACGGACTGTAGCCTTACTCTTATGCCACCTACGTTCATATTTGTTTTCCGAGCAGACCTCAAGTATTTTATTCTATAATAGCTGACAGGCTGGTTTTATATCGCGATATTTAACGCATTCAAACGAGAGAAAGCTTCGAGAGCTTTTAGATGAGTGAAATCCATCACATTCGTTAGATTATAAGTACTATTGGATGTTGGTGCTATTGGTCGGCGCAACTTTGTAGCGATGTAAAGTCGCTAGGCAGGCCTTTAGTTTTATCAGGAACTCAGATTTTGGGGTTTTCGAGGACCGATCGAGGTTATTATCTCATGGACGGAGATTACATTCTACTTTCAATTGATCATGTTTTTTGTATGTTACCGCGTAAGGCGCGAATGATAAATGCAGCTTTTTAATCTATAAAAATTGGTGTTTCTATGTTGTGCGTTTGCACTATTGTTAGTTTTAATTATCACAGAAGGCTAATGCTTAAAAGCTTTATAAACGCGTTGTATTTTAATTATTCCCTTAATTTTAAGTTGTCAAATCCTAAGTTCCGTTTTCAATTGGTCGTTTCTACTTTCTTCTAAGGTAGCTTTTTACAGGACTGGTTAGGTATTCGTTAGAACATTTTTATACGCACACAATTGACTTACAGCTACAATGTAAAAAAATGCACTTCTAACTTTACTTATTCGAGTGTCTATAATGGAAGCATTATCAATCCGTCATTTCCTTTAGTGCTAAGTATAATCGCCTAAGCTTAATTAATTGCGCTTACATTAGTGATCAAAATTGCTTGAGCGCTTGCTGAGTATCGTTGAATAAAGTTTCAAGCGATTTCAGGGAAGGTTTCAAGCAATTTAAATCGCTTTATTAATGGTCCATCTTTTACAATTTGATATAAAGACACAATCATTGTGCAACACACAACCTCGATTTATAATCTTGAAATTTGAGAAGCGCAGATTATGACTATGGAAGTACATTTTTTGTAGTCATGAAAACAATTTCAGTCTTAAATAAATATCAAATAATAAGTAAGTTTTTTATACTTTTTCGTGCACTGCCTGTCAATTTCAATGGAGACCTAGGCCAAATCTCCGCGCACATTGATACAACACCGCTATCGAAGAGCACAAAAAAAATGCATTCAGATAAAGGCTTAAACTCGTTTTACAGTACAGATACATTTTACACGCTTCAAACGAATGACCCGCGAGCTGTCTATCATGGTGCCGTCAACAAATATTTAAATCGTTGATACGTCCTTTCACCAAAAACTGTGGCATTGTGTATAACTGATTGAAAAATATACATCATTGTAATATTTATATTCAGGTATTCGGAGTCCCCAAAGCTAATGAACCTTAGCTACAAAGGTCTTCGACTACATGAGTATACAAATTCAATGATGGATTATTTTCAATCGGTAATATTTATATGGAACATCATTGAACGCTTGTTTACAACTTTTACGTAGTCGGGTTTTAGTTTTTAACTTTATTTTATTTGCCTGTTTTTTAGTAATGTAGTTATTATCAGTAAATAATATCCATAAGTCATCAATAAGATGTTGTGCTGTGCGGTAGCGGTCCTGATCTGCGACAACCTTTAAACACCTTTAAGGCTTTGCGGCTTAAACCCATTGTCAGTATTGACAGTACACGACTATCGTTAGTTTTTCGTTGTTACCGATTCTCAAAATGTGAGTATTGAAAACGTCATGGAATTGAATTACGCTTAAACTAATAGAGTATTCTAGTTTACCTTAAGTCTCGCAATAGCAATAGTAAAATAGCCTGAGTTATAGAGATTTAGCCTGTAGATTCAGCCAATATATGCCTGGAACAAAAAAATAAAAATTCTCAGTATCGGTTAGTCGTCATAAAAAACGCTTTAAGTAGGTGGACGGCGACAATCTCAGAAATCACGTATACTGTCCTGCTTAGTTCACATTAGATCAATATAATCTATGCTAGACAAATACTGATCCCAAGGAAATAACATTTTAAAACAACTTCGGTATCATTCTCCAAACATCTAAAAGAATCATCTAAATCGGTCCATAAATGACGGGAGAAATGGTACATAGGTAGAACCTTCTTTTTTCGAATTCTATAAAAATAAATAAGTAAGTACATAAAACTTTCGCGATTTGATTAACATAATTAATGGTTTTATTTATCGGGTATTTATCGCGTACCACGTTATGATTTCCCCAGCGTTTCAACCGCGTTACAGATAAAACAAACTCATATATACGTACATGAAGTGAATGCAATCAAAGTATATTTGATTACACCAAGGATTCCCGCCCAGAAGATTGCGCCAACACAGTGTAAGGCCCCAAAGGATTGAACTTCTTGCTTCTCAAATGTGCCGCGCTATACGCCATTTTGTACCCCCAGAGTCCCATCGCCTCACTGCACGATCCCTGAAAATAACATCATAGCTATTCTTAAACGTCTCATAAACGGTAGTTACCGACTGCTAAAATTTACACTAATCAACATTCATTGGCAGTCGTTGGCTGCAGTTGTTTCGACGGCGGTCGACGGCAACCGTCGCCTGCAGTCCAGCCTTGCAGTCAACAACCTGCCATCCGTGTATTTGAGACGTGCAGTCCGTGTAAAAAAGGCGCTTATCAGGGAGAGGCCTGCGTCCAACAGTGGACCAATTTAGGCTGATGAAGAGAGAGAAATGTATAAGAGCGCTTAGTCCTATGACATCCACGGGCCGAATTTGATAGTTGATTGATTCGATTCGTCGCCATGGCAGCCGCGACCGCCACCGACATGCCATGTCCTCGACGTATGATGTCGAAAATCAACTTTAAAACGATAGACGTAGGAACTAAGGTTGTACAAATAAATGCAGCTGACTTTGCCAGGCGCAATGTTATGCAATACTCCATTGTGTAAATAAGCCAGTATATAGGCTTATTTACACAATGGAATATTCGTAGGTCAAATGAAAATCACATAACCAACTTATTATTTATCTACTGTGAGATATCATCATCGTCATATTACGAAGCCTTGACGACTTAAGGCCAGTTCACTTAGTTCCAGTTCAGTAACCCAGCGAATCAAAATGTACTACAAAATATAGGTATATGTATACCGTTAATGGGCGATTCACATTATTCCAGTGATAAATTCGATCGCAGGACTCGAATACTACTGGAATAATGTGAACCGGCCTTTAAACTATAATTTATGTTTTTGACCTCCATTACAAGGCAAATGTTTTGTTGAAAATATTTAATATTAACCTTGTAGGCTTATCACCAGAAGGTACAATGCAGCTTGTTAATATAGCTGTTTATTCCATTACAATGAATAGCTTTTAGATGTTTCTTTTATCAGGAAGTTCAATGGCAACGGTAATTCAAAAAGCTATTTTTGGTAATTATATGTACTTAACTAACTAACCTTGAAAAGATGTTATTTGAATTATAAAACACAAGCTTCTGCTCGCGGCTTAGCATGCGCATAGTAAAACAAAAAAACCTTATTCTTAAGAGTTTTCCTTAAGCAATTTACTTCAAAATCGTTATTTATCTCAGAATCTGTGTGTGACCTTTATGTTACTAATGTTAAAAATGTATAAGAGCAATTGTTGGTATACCACCGTGGGAATCCTGTAAGCCGTTATTTAGTAAACTCAAATTGCTCACGCTACCTTGTCTCTACATCTATGTCTCTACATCTTTGAGGCAGCCTTGTTTGTAAAGAAACATAATAAATTGTTTATGAAGGCGAGTGAACTATATCCCCGAAATACACGGAATCCTGATAGGATAGTTTTGAGTAGGCAGCCTAGGACCCGTCTATACCAAAAAAACTGTTTTGTAATGTGTGGAAAAATATATAATGCATTACCTAAAACTATAAAAAGCCTTCCGCTGACTAAATTTACAAAAGAGCTACGACTCTGGCTACAAAGCAAACAATATTATAATATAAATGAACTTGTAAACAAACATTGTTGGATTAATTATCTCAAGAATTGTTTAAATATAATTATTAATAACTAGCGAACCTATTTTTATATAATTTATAATAAAGGAAATAACAGCATAAAGACTGAAAATAAATTAGTATTTACAACGACTGATATTCTTAAAACTGTTAAGTGTTCGTAATAAATTGCTATATAGTAAGATATTATTATGGTGTAAGATTATAGACACTAAGACATTGCTATGCCAATCTAACACGGTGTATGTTCCAACTTTAGCTGTAATTAGAACTTAAGCTACCTATCAATGTACATAGGTACTGGCAATAAATGATTATGACTTTGACTTTGACTTTACTAAATGCGAAAAGTTACTTCGATCTTTTATCCTGAATTACTTTTTTTAAAACACAATTGAAGAAAGTTTTCTCGATAGTTTATATCTCTAGAAAAGCACACTTTTTTTCATCGGTTCTTTTTTTGCTAAGAAACAAATATTTCTTTAATTGTCTTTTAATTTTTCGATTGTTTGTTTAATTAACTTGTAATTAGGTAAAAACAGTTTTGGCGCGTAGAAAATTCGGTGCACGTCTCTGCTATGTACCTACTTCTCACTAGCGAGAAAACTTAATCTTGTCATGCCGCTCGAAATCCATCTCATAGCGGTGTTATTGCACACTCTTAACGAAAATCCTATTCTGCTAGCTTAATTCCAACTATATTATGAGACTGAGTGCTTGACAATTATTTTATTCAGATATAGATAAGTACCCAAGTCGTGTACCCTAAGGGAGCAAAAGCTAGTTGCGTGGTGGCTTGGCGGTGAACGAATGGACCCAACTCAGAACGTAGATATCGTAAGAGCCGACAAAGAAATCCTACAGAGGAAGGACTGCCGCTTCCTTCTTCGTAGTAACAACACCCCCACTGCGATTGATTGATTGACAAGCATGGTGATTACGGCAAAAGCCACCATGTTTGGGAGTGGTGCTAGCTTAGAATTTGCACCACTCCATCTCTTCCCGTGGGTGTAAGAGGCGACTAAGGGATATCCACCGTGGGGCGGGCAGCAGCGTTCCCTGCAGAACAATTCTACCACCGACCTGCGATCCCCAACCCGCATGCCCAACGTCAGGATTATGGGTATTACCCCTCATTAAATAAACTTTATTATTATATAGGTTAAGGTTGAGGTTGCGAGTGGCATGTACAGATGTTCTAAAAAAAATCTGCTCCACCTTCATAATATGCACGGCCAAAGAGTGGAATGAGCTTCCTACACCAGTTTTCCCATTAGAGTACAATCTTGGAGTCTTCAAATCTAGGGTAAATATGTAAATATGTTCCTTCTATGAAAGCGTGCTCCATCTTAGGCCACATTTTCACTTAATTAAAGTGTGTGACCAAACGCTCGACCGTAAAAAAGTTGAGTGTACTACATATGTCTGCTGAGGAAGAGGACGAAAACTCACCTGTATTTCATCAACATAAGTGAAATTCAGTTCCTTCCAACTGAAAGGCACATTTCTCGAGACCCTGAAGGTGGAGCTGACCCCGGCATTATACACGTTGGTGTGCAACTGAAGGAATTCCATCACAGAGTGAGTCAGGCTGTAGCCTAGGAACTTGAACAGTTCTTGTGTTGTCTTATTAGGATGCAATGCTAGCTCTTCGAAGCGGATAATTCTGAAAAAATATAGGATATTTGAGCATTTCTTTTGCACCTTCTTCAATGCCTAGATGTTCTAGGCATAGAAGGTCTCAAGTCCATTGACCTTGGTATGGTCATCAATGGTGTATAAATATACAAAAAAATATATGTGTATCTAAATATGCAGATGTCGCTATAACCAAACTAAACTAATTTTATACTAAAACTTTTTAAACTTTCGCGATTTGTTAACATAATTAAATGATTATTTATCGGGTATTTATCGCGTACGTGATAAATTCAAAGAAATAAACATAATGACAGTACCAAGTCAATATATTTATGAAAACTTGTTGTATACTCATAAAAATATCAATAGTTTCCCAAAAAATTGCGATATACATAATGTAAATACTAGAAATAAACATAAACTCGCTGTACCCACAACTAGGCTGCATAAAATTAATGTATCTTTTAAAGGGCAATGTATACGCTTCTACAACAAAACCCCTACTGAGCTGCAAAAATTATCAGTAAATAAATTCAAACAAATTGTCAAAACTTTTCTATGCAAAAAGGCTTACTATAAAATATCAGATTATCTAGAGGATAAAAAAGCTTGGGACGGATTTTGCTCCAACTCGAGAAATAACAACTAACAGGCTAAAGGTTTCTTCGTCGTTTCTTTACTTTAGTCTACATACCGAAGCGATCGAAATCAAAAATACCACTTTATTTCCGTGTCAGTGTATTTTTTACTATGATTTGACCTTTTCTAAGTGTACATTTATTGTATTTATGGAAATAAAGCATTTTTGAGTTTGAGTTTGAGTTTGTACCTTTGTTTTTATTTCACACACTAAACTAACCGTGTCCGACCGCGGTACATTCGGATTACGACGCACACACTTATTAAGTACAGGATTCCACGAGGAAGAGAGACGAAAACCATCTTCACGATTAAAATTCGGGTGTTTTTTGATCTCAATCGCCTCTCGAACCATCCTTTTGTAATAGTGGCGTTCACGGCATAGTACTTTAGGGTCATGTAGCTCAATTCAGTGGTTGCTACCTGAGTCTAGCAGGTGTTCCGCTATCGCCGACTTGTTCATTGCCTATTCTTGACTGCTGCTATGTGCTCTTTCACCCGTTCGGCAATGGTTCTTTTAGTTTGCCCTATGTATGAGCGGCCACAGCTACAGTCAACCTTGTAGACGCCTGGCATTTGAAGAGGTATGACGGTATGACACTCCTTTGGTGTTCGTAGTTGCTGAGCAACTTTTGTGTGGGGGGTGAGAACCGACTTTATTGAGAACCTTTTCAGGATATTTTCAATTTTATCCGTCACCCCTTTCACATAGGTACGGCAAAAAGATGGGTTGTCTGCTGACCTCGGGCGTTCTTCGGCTTCTCCGCTTTGTGTGTCTTGTGCTTGCTTACATATCCGTTTTGTTTGAGAACTATCTGAACATGGTTAAGCTCGTCCTCTAGATGTTCAGGATCACACAAAGCATGAGCTCTGTTTGTGAGTGATGACACAACGGACTGTAAGTGGTGCGGGTGATGATGTGATGCGGCGTTGAGGAAATAAAAACAAAGGTACGCGATAAATACCCGATAAATAATCATTTAATTAATTTGATACTACTAAAAATGTCGCTGTCCCTGTCTTAACGATCAAAATAATAAAGATGGCAACATTTTTAGTCCTGTCAGATTAGTTTAGTTTAGTTTTGACATCAATGTCAACATTTTTGTGTTCTACTAATTTCTGCTCGGGGCTCCGCACGCGTTGTTTCTATGGAATCATTTATAGGTGTTTTCTATACCACGGGACCCGATTTATGGAATAGTAAATAGCCTATTTTTTATTCCAGGATTGAAATTACCTGTATGCAAAATTTGAACCCGATCCGTTCAGTAGTTTTTGCGTGAAAGAGTAACAAACATCCATACATACAAACTTTAGCGTTTGTAATATTAGTAGGATAGGATAGGATAGTACGAGTTATAATTCGTATTTACTCTTAAATAAACAACAATACGACTAATCTAAAGGGATGACGGGCAGCATTTATATATAACAATTACTTGGTTTTTTTATTATATTGTAATGCCTAGGTATGCATTCAGATTCATATAATTAAATACGTTGTTACAATAGGGTATATGCATCGATGTTTTTTATTGTTTTAATCGCTTCTTTAGGTCATTATTTAATCGAGAAATGATAAGACGCTCACTGAATTTCGCAATAACAAGGTAAAAAAACAAATCAAAACTACAATCATTTTCGGGTGATAAAAACGCTGCCATATTGGCGCCATGTTTATTTGACGTCGACGTTCACAATCGATTTAAACCTTTTGTGACGACCTCGGTAGTGATCATCTCAGGAAAGAGGTTTTCCGAAAAAGCTGAAAATAACCGACAATACGAAATGTGAAGTGGGCAGAATAGTGTCGAATCATGGTGCAGCAAGCAGAATAAAAAAAGAAGAAATGTGTACAGTGATGTCACGTCCGCTCTAGTCAATGGCGTAGCGTTTTGAAATTTTGCGATTGAGATTTTAAATATCAATTTTTCAATGGTTAAATTCTACAATAAAAACATCTCAAAATGCTAAAATAAATATGTAGATATGTTTCTATCTCAATAGAGAATACGTATATATTTTTTTAGCTATTTTGAAATCACATGCATATACCCTATTGATGTGTTTGTATGTTTTTAAACTTACGAAAGAAACAAACAACTCGTTTATAAATGATATTCGAGTTGCCGCTGCCATTTATTTTCTCGGATCAAGGTAATGAGATCAGTAATAATTAATTGCTGAATATTTCCTCTCTAGTTTCCTCTGTAGCCCATCTGTTCAATTACCTGACAATAAATTATCGAAACAACTTTTATCCGCTTATTCCCAGTTGTTCTGTGCACCAAAAATATTAATTATAATTAATTTTGTTTTAAAATACTATAAACCGACTGAATTTTTTATAGTTTTTTCATGAACCAAGGTTTTGCAAGATGATGCAGAATAAGATTCCAAGATACTGTACTCTAAATAAACACTATTAAAATGTCGCCAAATGTTTTTGTTTTCTTAACGCGTAAACAAACTATAACCAACTCGAAGTGATATGTTTGTAAACAAATCACGAAACAAAAACAAACCTTTTGTATTGCGTCAAGTTTCATAATTATTACTGGATAATCCTAAATCCACACAGCATCAGCCAGCCCCAAGCTAAGCAGAGCTTGTCTATTGTTTTCATACGAATAGCCACGTTGACGTCACAAATCCAGGCATAGGTATATCTATATCTATAAGCATACGAAAAACAAGAAGGCATAGAGCCAGCAAAAACTGCCTAAGTCAGCTGAGTTTTCAGACAAAAACAATCAAAAGATCAGATGGTGCATTTGTGCGCAGTCTTTGGGAATACGCCTGCCAAGTTTAAAACCCGTGCTGCGGTATTTACAGCTCACGGTTAGAGAGTATTCAAAATCTATACAACTAGTTTCTGCGCGTTCTGGCTTCGCACACGTTGTTTATATAGAATTGTAGGTATAAATAAAGGTTAGCTATAAAGGTTTTCTATCTTATGGGAACTGATTTATGGTATGAACTTGATGAAAGTAAACTGTTTTGTTCAACAACATTTCCAAATAGTCCTCGGTTTTATTCCAGGCCTAAAACTAACTAGGTGATACTTACGTCTATACAAAATTTCTATCTTATGGGAACTGATTTATGGGATGGCCTTGATGAAAGTAAACTGTTTTGTTCAACAACATTTCCAAATAGTCCTCGGTTTTATTCCAGGCCTTAAACTAACTAGGTGATACTTACGTCTATACAAAATTTCAGCCCACAATTTCAATAGTTCTGGCGTAAATAGGTATAACAAACATCCATACATCCAAACATTGTGGTAGTGTGATAAATATGATAAATATCCATCAAAAAGAAATTAAATTGTTATTTGCACTCACTCTCAATTTAACTCTTTCAATGTAACTAACTGATGAAAACATAGGTAGTTACTTTTAGTTTTCAAATTTTATTTAATGAATTAGGTAGTTTCTGCCCACGTTATTTCAATAGAAACATAAAAAGGTTATTTTTATCCATAGATATAAGTAGAATTCTGTAGATATATGTAGATATAGATACGTTCACCTATCGGTAACTCTGGTCTATCGGTAACAAATGGTCTGTGTTGTATTTACAACTAAATGCAAAGATACGCTAACAACAAAGATGCAAAGACGTACCAAAGTCCGACCGAGACGACAATACGGACGGGAAATACGAACGAGGCGGCCGGCGGCGGCGGCGGCGCCACGGCGCCGCTGATGTGGGTGGACCTAATTTGAACACTTTCGAGAAGCCTATCTCTACTCCAGAATTTGACTTATATCAATATTTTTACCCCATCATGTGATAATTAAAAAACGGCATTTTTTTTCGGAGCGAAAAATAAATCGGTTTCGGATAAGTGATAATCATACCCATTAATTTAGGAATTTAATTTTTCTAATTTCTTATTGTTTAGTATTTCATTATCAAAGTTTCAAGTCCTAAAATACTGGGCGGCTCTTTCGTCGTCATGCCGTCACCGTATGCATGTGAAAAAGCACTTAAATTCACCAAACAATGTATTTGTCAAGGATATTGTGTACTTTGAAAAGAACAAGGTAAGTTATTTTACTATAGTTTACCGGGACAATGTTTTACAAGAAGTTAATTACATGATTGTATTATTATGTTTGTTCCCGGTCTAGGCCTATATTTGTACATAATTATTAGATTATTTTCCATGAAGAAAGAAGGTCTTAAGGTATAGGTTACCTTAAGACCTTCTTTCTTCATGGAAAATAATTATTTTGTTAGTGGAGGAGCATACTGCCTCTGCTACAGTTTTTAACTGTTGCGGTAGTTAGCCCACTATTGTATTCCATATCTCTCTCTATATATATTTGTTTTGTTTCTAATAAAGATTTTTGTTATAACGTATTCACTGCCCAGCGCACCCCTGCGGGTCGCGCCACAGCTACACGAAGATGGAGACAGGCACCTGCGTCTTGGGCCATGAAGGTGTAAATATCAGCCAGATATGTTCAGTAGTTTTGGCATGAAGAAGTAACAAACATCCATCCAAACTCCTGCATTTATAACAATTAGTGTGATAGTTTGACAAGGCAGGTATCTCTTACTTGAGTTTGTCTGGGAACTTTGTCAGCATATGTCCTGCCGCTACATAGTCACTGACCATGTCAGCACAAAGCATCTCCGGCATCCAGCAGTCAGGTGATGGTCGGCAGAAGTCACGGTGGTTGCGAGATTGCATAACCCCTCGGGGATCCCGGATAAGCAGTATTATTTTAGGGTGCAGCCTAAAAACAAAGAATTATTATTATATTCAGCCAGTTACAATTTAACAAGCTGGTATTGATTTTGACTTTGAGTACTTACTTTGTATCTTCCACCAAATTCTGCATGAGAGCTAGCCTCATTCGTACAATTTTCATACTTTGAAAGGGGAACAACCCGCAAAACCTTGATGTGTAATCGGCATCAAAGCACAGCTCTTTGTCTCTTGTATATTTACAGTTATCATAAAGCCTTGTGTTGTGGCTGAACACATGCAGATGTGATTTTCCATAGTCAAAGTAGTCTTCCATATCACTGAAGTCACATTTAAGCATCTTCCTGATGGTCTCTAAAGCGGGATCGGCTTGAGGAGGCCCTCTAATTTGAACAATGCCAGACCTCAAAAGAGGCTCGTAATGGTAAAAGTTACCTGGAATTGCATTCAAGACCTCACCTAAAAAAGTAGTGCCAGATCTCCAAGTGGAAACTATAATGGTTCTGACAGGATTCCCTCCAGTCTCCATGATTAAATCTTCTAATTTGTTAACACCTAAACTCGCTAGGTTGTAGTCCTCCAGCTCCATTTTAATTTTTGCTCGCGTTTTCGTCAAGATCATTTCTCTATCAGGAGTCCACTCGTCCAGGATTGTGGTGGGTGCGGGCTGCACGAGGTTTTCATCTCTCTCGGATAACAAATATTTTCTGATGGTCCCGCGACTTTCAGAGGACGGAGACGGACGAAAATCAATGTCATCTGTATAACGACTTCTAGCAAGGATCAAGAGAACACTGAGACCGAATGCGATACATATTGAATAGAAATTTGCTCGCCGCAGCATTACGGCCATCAGACAAGACAGCTAACGATAAAATAAAATAAGACAGAAATAGAAGGCTTGAGACCATTCACACAACACAAGCACTACAAACTAAGACACAAAAACCTAACATTTTCAGATTGAGTATAAATCAGTCATGAATTCTTTCTTGCTTTGCGTTTCCGCGGAAACACCGCATTGCACCTTCATTCGACCATTTTCTGGTTGTTGACGACTGACGTTCAGTGATGTTAGATGCCAACTCAGGAATTATGGCATCGGCTTGTCAAAATTATGGTACACTAACAAAAATTATGGTACCTACCTTCGGTTTCTAAAAAACTTACACTGATGCTTGAGTTAAGGCTCGATCCTAGCAGATTTGCTAAAAACCTAGGCCTAGATCTCAGTAATCACAAGATTCCCGTGGTAAAAAACAAGAATTACATAAATTTGAAAAAAAAATCTTCGGTTCCCTGGGTGTAAAAACACGATTCATAAAAAAAATACGATAAAATAACATGAGAGTGTACTGTTTTGCACCTAATTTGCTCTAGATCTCAAGAACCTTGCGGACTATAGAAAATATTTTTGTTATGATTCGTAGGACTAATTCTTTGGTTCCTCGTCGGTTGGGTTTTTATCCGACTTCAAAAAAAGGAGGAGCTTCTCAATTCGTTTGTTTTATTTTTATTTTTTATGTTTCTCAGAACTTTTGACTGGGTGGTCCGATTTTCATTATTCTTTTTTATATGAAAGTTGGTTCTTTTCGTGTGGTCCCATTTAAATTTGGTTCAGTTCTGACAGTTGGATCCATGAAAATACATGCTTAAAATTGAAAAGGTTATAGTTTTTCAAATCAAAATTCATTATTTCATAAGTGCTTTAGTTTTCTTGTAAATATACTACACTAAGTGGTTTTACACCGCAAGCGCACTTTTTATCTTTTTGTGTCTGAAGTCTCGCTCAGTTTGCAGAATGTAGAAAAAGATGCCCTCTATTTCAACGCAGAAGCATAGGCACTAACTGAATGAAACTGAATTAATACCGTTTTGCCTTGAAACTATAATCTAGAATGTATTTTCATCCGGCCCAGAAAGCTAGGCCAGAAAACTTAAAGTATTTTGAGTATGGTCAGGACCCACCCTAACGTACGTCAGAAAAGTTTGGGATGATAGAAAATTATGGTACAAAAGCGTACCATAATGGAAGTACTATGGTACATGGTACGAAGACCTGGATTATGGTACAAATACCATAATTATGGTACGTATAACATCCCTGCTGACGTTGTTGTGTGTGATTGATTGTTATTGTTGTTGTCATTGTCATAAAATTATTGATTGACACTGACAGTAGAAAAAAATCAGAGACTCGATGCCCTATAAAGCCCACCGCATACAGACGCTAATTTATAAGCGCGTCTTGTGAAGCGCGATTACAGAGATTTTCTAGCGAGATTCCTTATAAACAATGGTTTATTTTTTTCGCGATTCTAAAAGGCCGCGCCCCCCCTTCCCGCCTTACTGGCTACGCGAAGGAAGGCCGACCCGTCGTCGCCCCCCGCGCCGCCGCCGGCCGGCGCTGCCCGCACAAATGTACGCCCGAAAGACTATAACAAGTTTGCCCGCAAGAAGCAAGACCCAAGACGCAGCTTCAAAAGAAGCAAAATCCGCCGGCTTGTCCGAGGAAACGCCTCTGACAAGCCGAATCGCGGCGAAAAAATGGCGACAGTGTACGTCAACGTATGCGTTTCAGTACAGGCGAGATTTCGCTATATTTATTTTCAGTACATTTTGTATTTTACACAAAATGTATTAAGCCCTACGCACACAGCCGCTTGGCGTTTACGCGTCCTGCGATATTGCTTCTTTTCAAGCTGCGTTTTGTCATTTTTAGAAGCTGCGCCTTGCGTTTTAGCCTCTTGCGGGCTGCTTCACCCAGCCCGCAGCAAGACAGCCTACGTGCGCGTAGCCTTACGCGGTAAAGGATGGGGGCGCCGCCGTAGTAATCGCGCAAAAAAGTAGCAATGTGTAAGGAATCGCGCTACAAAATCGCGGTATACAAGACGCGTTTAAAAATAGCGGCTGTGTGCCGACGACTTCAGGTTGTAGTTTGAACTCGTAGAGCTTCTTGTATGGAGATGGCCCTAATCAAATCACCCGGCCACACGCTCCGTCTTGCCTGCGAGCATGTCTGACAAACCGTTTTTACAGGCGAGAGAGTGCGCGTAGAGGGGAAGCCAAGGTGACAATTGCTGAAGATCGGGACTGCACAAATTTCGTTTCTACGTGTTGAGCGTGTCGACGCGCTTCGGTCCAGCTTACGGTATTTTCTGCGTTGTGTGGAGAAAAAAAAATTACATATTGAAAGATCTAACCATATTATGTGTATAATAGGTAGTACTTAAACAGCTATAAGATCTCGTATATCTTTATTCATAAAATAAAATATTGCAAGGTCAACCAAAAATCAAGAACATGCTGCCATCACAATAAAAAATAAGTAAAACGATATTATGCCAAATACAAAGAACATAAAATATTAGTGTAAGGATCTAACTTAGAAAATAGAATAGATATTTGAAAAACGAAACTAAATGGCAGGTCTGCAGTTTAAGAAATTATTTATATTTTTATAATAAATTCGTTAGATCAGTACCTTCTACACTCTAATAAAATAAATAAATTAAACTTTGTAGCCAACAATGTGGAATTTGCCGAAGGTCTCCCCCAAGAAGAACCACAGCCCCACTTCAATAGTCACAAGCAATAACAGCCATGCTTGCCGTACTGTAAGATGCATGTAGCATTTCTTTTTGAAAAAATCTATTATCAATGTAATATCATTTCTTATTTGCTGCAACAAATGAATAAATCGATAAACAAGTAATCTTTATAATATAATAAAGAGGAAAGATTTCAGACCAATTAAAAAAAAATATTTCATTATTAAACAGCTGTTTTTTCAGGGAGCAGTATAGGCTATATTTTATCCCGGAATTCCCACGGGAACGGGAACAACGAGGTGAAACCGCGAGGCGCTGGCTATTCCTTTAATAATTTGGTTTTTGTAGTAGGTACGTAGGTGCTCGGGAGGAAACTCGACCCAAGATATTGATTCACATCAAAATGAATAAGAAAGATCGAATAATTGATTATAGCAAATTAAATGATCGATTATTGCAAATTATGCGTTGTATTACCTATTAATATTTGTTATTTATTTTCTCCTACCCACCTGTCTAGGTGCACCTATCTAGCATTTGAATAAAAAATTTTATTTATCAAATGCTAGAAACGTTAGTTGACAAATTCATAATATACGAACTGTAGTGACTCTACCAGGAGCCTTATTGATATTTAGCTTTTTGGTTATTGGAATCAATTTTTATAAATCAAATCAAGTCACAAAATCTCATTAAATTATTTCCATTACATCTTATGGGCATTACTATAATAGGGTATATGCATGTGATTTCAAAATGGCTAAAAAATATATACGTATTTTCTATTGATATAGAAACATATCTACATATTTATTTTAGCATATTGAGATGTTTTTATTGTAGAATTTAACCATTGAAAAATTGATATTTATGTCTCAATTGCAAAATTTCAAACGCTACGCCATTGGCTAGAGCGGACGTGACATCACTGTTCACATTTCTTCTTTTTTATTTTTTGGCGGTGCATCTAGATTTGACACTATTCTGCCGACTTCACATCTCGTATTGTAGATTGTTTTCTGATTTTTCGTAAAACCTCTTTCCTAAGATGATCACTACTGAGGTCATCATAAAAGGTTTTAATCGAGTGTGAACGTTCACGTCAAATAAACATGGCGCCAAAATGGCAGCGTTTTTATCACCCGAAAATGATTGTAGTTATGATTTGGTTTTTTTACCTTGTTATTGCGAAATTCAGTGAGCGTCTTATCATTTTTCGGTTAAATAATGACCTAAAGAATCGAATAAAACAATAAAAAAGTTCGATGCATATACCCTATTGTCATACCGAAACGTCACGGAACGTTTTCTAAATGAAAAATGTACCTACACTTTCAAAAAAATATATTCGTCTCACGTCTCCACTACAATTTGGCACAGTCAGCATACTTACAGTTATTTCTCCCATAGAAGGTGGCGACATTTCAAGTGTGTAGAATCCCTTAGCTGCATGCATTTTCCGAGCAACCTCCGAGTTCGAAACTTTTTCTGCTTTTTCTGTCGGTAATTAATTATAATAAAACATTTATATGGTTTTTCACTGTCCTCTCGTGATTATGTCCTAGTTTCGAAGGATAATACATACTAACTAACGCCCATGGTGGTCAATGTTCACTCTCGCTGGGATAGCTTTTGAAACCAGTTACGCTGCGACTTGAGCTATTCCGCTAATGCAGTGCCGCCAAAAGAATACTGCATATACCATCCTTCTTGGATGCCAAAGGCTTATGGTAATAATTTATGGTATGGTATTTCTCACCTCTTAATAATTCTATTAATTTGCCCTTTTGTCTGATTACTGTCGGTTCAGCCGATTCGTAAGCGTAGACCAGCTTACCTGGAAAAAACATCATTGGCTCCAAAAATTTAAATCGTTAGATACATTACATGCTTTACACCAAAAAACTAGGTAGGTACTAATAAAAAGAGAAAATATTTTATTGTTTGTTTGTGTTTATGGAATAGGCTCCGAAACCACTGGGCCGATTTAAAAAATCTCATCATTAAAAAGCTCACTTTTCAAGGAGTAACATTGACTATTTTTTATCCCGGAATTCCCACGGGAACGGGAACTACGCGGGTGTAACCGCGATCTGCTAGTGAGTAGGTAATTTTTTTTTTAAACCTAACTTATTACCATTTAATGTGCAATCGCATTGCGAGAACTTTTGTGAACAAGCAAACCACAAAAACACACAACACACTGATACCAAATAAGCGAGTTATCTCATTTCGCTTAGCAACAACACGGCTCGGGCACTCTACGGAATGGGCCTATTTAACGATTTAAATACTTCATTGGCTCTGATCATTGTCATTGTCTTTTTAAACTACAAAAGATTTTTGGTAGGTAGACAGGCATACTTACGAAGTAAAGTTAGTGTTTTCAAGGGACTTGTTCTTGATGCCATGGTTGAACAAAAAACAGGAACAGATTTAGGGCACTTTCTCTACAGTAAATACATCTCAATTTCAAATACTTTTGACGGTTGCTGCCAAGCACTGCCAAGTTGTTTCTTATTTTTTTATTGCACGGTTGAAAGTTTGCCAATGAGTTTTTAATCATAATGTGTCATTTATCCTTGGAGGTTGGACCTAGCCAATCAAGTAGCTATTGTCTGCGGCAGACAAAAACATGAAGCCCTCAGATTTCAAATTTAATTCTTTATAACTTCTAAACTGTTCTTAATTACAAATGCACACAGGCGCTAAACTACAAGTAATGAAAGTCAAATAATCTCTACATGAATTAAAAGGTATGTTTTGAACATATTTTCTATTTATAGTTGAACCTCTAACTTTGTAACAGCGTTTTCTAGCGAGTTGGAAACTTTTGAATGGCTTCAGATCATTCGTAACTGGATCCTAAAATAAAAAACATTGACGTAATAATTTCTGAGATATACCCTATGCTTATTTTTCAAGCGTGTGGACTGAGAGCTCTACTCTAGTGGTCATACATACCGGCTTCGTCTTAAGTTGAACAAATTAATGAAACTTTGCTTCATGTTTAACAATATTTTATCTAAATCTGTGATTTTTTCAAGTTGATTTGCAAGGATTTCAAACGTGAACTCTCACACGCACCACACTCACATGTAATCAGCGTGCGAAGGTACTCCTGCCACGGATTTGTTCCCAGCTTGTTGTTGCAGGAGGTCGCGGGTTCGATTCCCGCCTCAGTACAAATGTTTGTATGATCTGAACAAATTTCTGGTTGTTGTTTGTGTATAAAAAAAACTTATTATTTGACAGCTGAGTGGTGCTGGCTAAGAATTTGCACTACCCCATCTCTTCCCGTGGGTGTCGTAAGAGGCGACTAAAGGATATTCAGGGTTCAGCAGCGCTCCCTGCGAATAATTCTACCAGCTAAAGCAACCCGCAAAAGAAGATCAACCCGCATGCCCAGCGTGGGGATTATGGGCACTGGGGGGTCCACTACTAGTTAGCAGACTATTATGAAGTAAGCGATGCTTTTCAATCCGGATTAGTTAGGGATTGGCCGAAGCCGCGGACAAGGTTTTGCCGACTTGACAGTAAGTTTACTAATGAAATAATAATATAAAAAATTATTCGTGCTACTTGTTTCAGAGATTTATGTAAGACTTGTAATTTAAACCACCCATTATCACAAAACTCATCCTCCATCACACAGCGAATTATTTTTTCTTTTTTGGAGGCGCTTTCTTTTTGGGCTTAGACTTTTTAGGCTTCTTTTCTTTTTTTGGTTTGGATTTTGCTTCTGGCTTAGCTTCTTTTTTTGGTGCCGCTTCTTTGGCTTTTTTTGCTGCTTCTTCTTGTTGAGCTTTCAACTTTTTATCCTTTTCCGCGGCTTTTAATGCTGCTAGACGCTTTTTCTCTGTTTTAGCCTTTTTCTCATCTTCCATTTTCTTTTTCAATGCAGCCTCCTTTGCTGCTTTAGCCTTAGCCTCTGCTACGTCCAGATCGTGTATTACTTTAGCTATTGCCGAAATAACGCCATCTGCAATTTTGGCGCCGGTTTCTTCTATTTTCACGCCAAGCGGCCCTTGAAGCATAGGTTTTACCAATGGTGGCGCACATTCTACCTTTGCGTACTGCCAAAAGACTCCGAGTCCAGGTCTGAGGCTACGGCAGGTGGCTGTAATGAAAAAACGTTCAGTAGAAAATGTAGAAATAATATTATTTTAAATATTTAGTATCGGGACAATGCAGTCAGCATCTTGGGGACGCTTCTGGCTGGTATTGATATGGATCACTTGACCTACCTACCGGTAGACTGTTTAACAGTCTGCAGTTAACTCAGTTGTTTCAATTTTATACATATATGTACTAGTTTCATTTAAAACAGAACATTTTCCCAGACTGCCAACGGCGGTTGGCATCTATGTATGCAACAGATTTTTTAACTGACTTCCAACGGAAGAGGGTTATGACGTTGACACCCTATCTATTTATGTTAGTATTGTATGTTGCCTTTCATGTTCCTACGTAGAGATCAAACAACTCGTCTGATTTTAACAAATACATTTTCGATTACTTTATCTTAATTTCAATACTCCGGGATAACCACCAGAGTACCTAGGTATTGAGAATGAGGCTATGTGACGTCAGTTAAAGTTGGGGGTTTAACGAGATAGCGGGGTCTAAGTAAGGGTCGAAAATTCCAATGTCAGATTACGAGTATATACTCGTGTCGGGCATTATTGCAAAGGCCTTTATTTATATTTTCCAGAACTGTTTCTCAAAGTACACTTGGCGTCACAAAAATCGCACCTCTCCGAAATTATGTTTGTAGTGTCTCCAGCAGCTAGTACATACCTACATTTTATTCAACAAATATTAATATTATATGATAGTTTATTCATTTTATCCTTAAAAAAAGCTTTTTCATTTATTTTTAGTTGCGGAATAGAGAACGTTTCTCAAGAAAGCTGGTCACACTAATAAGATCAATGAAGAACCGCATGGAAGCCGTAATTAATACCAGGGAGACCACACACTAAATTTTCATCTTTGTTATATTTTAAGAATATTTTATTCAAAAAACACTTGAATAGATTATGTTTTTTCTTGCCATACAGAAACTTTTAATTTTTTTATCGCATTTAAAAAACACACAATTTGTTTATTTTTCTGAGTGTCATAAATTACCTTTCTGATGATACCCTTAATCTAGTGCTTTTATAAACCAAATATGATATAAACTATTTTTATTTAAAGTAGACTTTTTAGGAGGTACAATTTTTGTGATGCCGAGTGTAAAATAAGCATAATACATAGGGTACAATTAGGAACAAAAGCCTCCAACTACCTTTACTCTGGCCAAACAGAATATATATAATGTTTTTAAGCGTTGTCCCCATTCTCCACCTAAAAATTACTTGTTGTCGATTTGAGACAGAATTTGCACTACTTGTCAATTTGAACTCTTGCCTACAAGTTCAACTCAGTTCAACTCGTTGAACTTTGAGTTGAACTTATCGGAATAGAGGACCTCTATAATAGAACTAAAACTTGAGTCGCGTTAAGCATCAGGTGCCTAACGCTGACAAGAGTTTTTCGAACACCAAACGCCAAAAAGATAATTTCGGAATTTAGTGTTGTGAGTTGTTTACAAACATGGTACACTGAGAATGGCTGGAGTAGGTATAAGCATCAAAAGACAACAATAATGACAATTTACGTGATCGGGTTCTTATATTTATTAATGAATACCACGGCGGCCGACTCAGTGTCAGACAGTTTTGCTATACCAGTGACTTCTGGTAATTTCTTTTACTCGTTGTTTACCTACCATTGATTTAATTAAAAATCAATGTTGTTTACACTACTCAGAAAATCATCGCACTTGACTGAAAGGTATGTTGTGAAGTGATAGATAAAATAATCGTAAAATATGTAGTACTACATAACTCTTTGACTCCTCCAGCACACAATGCCACGCAAAGATTAATTCAGTCTAGAGCTATATTATATGGGTAGGTACTTGCTACCTATGTTTTTGTTTTTATGTTTGTCGAAGAGGGGTCGTCCATAAATCACGTGATGTTATTTAGCACCTTTTAAAATGTAAAAATGCCTGAGATCGGCTTAGAACTTGCGCGTAGAAAGAATAAGGGGGGTGTAGTGATGTTCTATCTTACTACAGCCCCCTCCTTGTAATATTTCGAAATTTCTTCCGAACTTACCACCCCCTCATGTGATTTATGGACGGCCCCAACACCCTAAAACCGATTTTGCCTTTGTTGCAAACCCTGAAATCATAAATCGTTGATCCTGATAAAATATATACAAGGTTTTAATAGACACAAAGATTGGTCAAGAAAATTTATTAAACAAAACATGCAGATCAATTTGAGAACCATCTATTTTTTTAAGTCGAATAAAAATGGGCATAGTTATGCAAAAGCCGACGACCAACCGAGAATTTTGCGCAATTGTGTTTTAATACCCTATAGTGAAATGTTCTCAACGCTATCCAAAAACATTATTTTGGCCTATCACATTTCATGAAGTCATGAAAGTCATGAAATATTACACAGGGTGAAACAAACGTGCCAAGTTGTTTTAACCCGTACCGTATATTTTTTTAGGATATTCTTTACTAGGGTACGATTACCGTATCAGGTCAGCAGTTTTTATGAATGCAGTTTTGATTACGTATTAAGCGAAGGAAGGATTATGAGGACCGGAGCGGGTCAGCAAACCTTTTATACCGTCACCTGACGCGTCAGGTATTACCAATTACGAGGCCCGCTCCGGGCCGACGCCTCACTATGGCTTGAAATAAATGTCTCACTCGATTCGTAAGGAACAAACGATTATAAAATAATAATGATAAAAGAATCTTAAGATCGTCTATGATGATCAAAGTTTGGAAGTTTGAGAAATCTTAGCTTGTTATGTGTCATCGTGCATGCGCAGTACATGCACCTAGTTTGTAAGCAGCGGTGCCACCTGCAATCCTGGAGGTATAAAAGGTAAGAAGTAAAAATCCGGAAGAAGTTAATAGTTAAAAGAGTTTCCTGTTAGTTAGGGAAATTTGCTAGCTTGAATATTTCGGGTACTTGCCCTCCATCCGGGTAAAGTTTGTCTGTATTGTAAACAAGTTTCTGAACGCGGCTTCGCATGCGTTTCTGTGAAAACGTTTGAAGGTTATTTCTATCCCATGGGAATTGATTTATGGAATAAAAATCCTAGTCTATGTTGGATTTCAGGATTATAATTAGGTATCTAGGTATATGTTTAATTTCAGCCCAGAAGTAACAAACCATCCATCCAAACTTTCGCATTTATAATATTGGTGTAATACCGAATTATCCCTTTTTGTGTTAGTAGCAACAAAGCTAAACGTATAGTATGAGTTTCGATAGTTTTTTCGGAAACAGTTAATTTACGATTAGGTAGGTATATATTTTATAGCAGCGCCCTCACCGGGTCTTGAGACAAAATCGAAATGGCATAACCAGCGGCGGCCGTATTTGTTTTGGACATATTAAAACGAAGGCTTTTAAGAGTGGCAAGCTCACCGTCCGTTTTCGTTATATTTCACTAACGGATACTTGACATAGGTATTAAAAGCGATCATATCCATGGTCGCGGGCTGATCACACATATATATATATAGATAAAAAAGGGTATAGTCAAAAACGGCTATAGTCACTGATCACAGGACGGCTTTTTGAGATGGGAGTGGATGGCGAAATCCAAAACCATGAGTTTTATTCAGTTTTTATGTTTTTTTATCTGGCAGCAAATCGAAATGATTGATTTTTCAAAAAATGTGACATATTTTTGCACTAACATATTCGGTTCCACAAGGATCAATATGTGTAGGTATAGAAATGCATTTTCGAAAATGGTAGGAAATATCTATATGGTATTTTCAATTTAACTATCGATATAATTTTTTTTTGTAATTACGGATTTTTTCATATATTGAGCCCATTAGTCCATTAACGACTTTTCTCTATTTCTAATAGTTTCTAATAGCCATCCACTACCATCTGATAAAGCCATCCGTTTAATTATGTGGTGTAGCATTCGATAGCTGTTCGTCTAGTTTCTCATAGATATTTATTTTTGCCATACAACACGGAAAGCAAACTTACGAAAAACTGCTGACCATAATTATCTCAAAACGGGTACCTAATTTGATGATATATCGGCTTTTGCATCTCAACGCCCTAAAAATTTAGTTTAACCCAAAAATTCACATCAAAGTTCATACGGATTCATGATTCCGCACAAAGCGACTTTTTTATATGTACCATAACCTTTCGCCTAGGTACTTTCTTAAAAAAAATGCGTTGAACACTATCATCAATACCGCATTCTTATTTGCTGTTATCAACATAAGTTGTTGTCTCAGTCATCCTCTTTTTAAGTTTTCTTATCTCATCCTCGAGATATTTTAGTTCAGATGGCAGTAGTTTGTCTCCAAGATCTTGCAGTTTTATCTCGGCAAATCTGATCCCGTTATCCATGGCTATTTCAATTTTTGTTACGACCTTGTTGTTGACGGCTGGCCTAAGTTTTGTGTCACTGATATAGGATTTAGCGGCACCCCATGCTTTTGTTATAACCGGCCGAACTTTTCGTATGGAAACTGCGAACAAAACAAAGGCCGATTTTATTTCCAGCATCCATCAGCTTATGAATATAGTTAGATGTTCCACCTTGGGCTAGAGACATTTTGGATTTATATAAATTTGCAAGGATAAAGTTCTACCTTTGGAAGGTCTGCGTTTGTTTTGTCGCAACTTCTGTTTATCTGATGGCTATCTACTGCCCCATCGGATTATGAGAGCGAGTGCACGTAATTATAATGTCATTGCATGCTCGCATCTAGTCTCCATTGACATTGGCCGCAATGGCCAAAATTCGGCTGATAGAACAGAATAATCATAATCCTAGAGCTTGAATAAAAAAATTAATGAATATGTAGTAAGTACCTACCTATAAACCTTTGAATTATAACTAGATATTTAATACAGAACCTACCTACCCACTTAAAACCTTGAGAGTTCGGTGATAGCGGTTCGGCTCGCGCTGCATAGTTACCCTACGACGAAATACGTGACTTCAGCTTTACTATCAATAAGCCCTTTATTGTACATACCTAGACTCAAATCCAAAGCTACTCGAGCGGCTCTTGCCATGGCCATGAAATTGTACTAATGAGTGTTTGTTTAAAATTCTTGATTGCTGTCTCTACACGTGCCAAGTTTGGTTTTTGTTGGATTCGCCATAAATATTTTATAATTACTTCGTATTCATAGATTGCCTTGTATTTTGTGTGGCGCTGTCAGTTTGGTGTCAATTCGTTCGATGTGTAGTGTAAGGAGTTATACTTACTATCTGTGTGAAACGCCGCAACCAAAGAGTATGAAAACTGAAAAAACTACATCGCGTAAAAATCTTATTCTACGGGAAATTTTTAAATCGTCGTTTGTTTTGGAACTTCCTAAGTTGAGTAAAAGCTTTCATGCCTACGAGTATATCTGAAAACCTTACCGTACAACGTTGCGCATAATTTTGTAATTTTCTTATATCTTTTTGATAAACATTTTATTGAAGAATTGACTTCGTTTATCTGTCTTTATTCCCGAACAAAGTTGCTTATATTTTAATTTTACTCTAATTACGGACATTGGCAAAATTATGTCAACCCAGACGTAGACGCCATTAAAAGATAATAGAAGAAAAGGACATAATATCTTCCCTTGTTCTAGTCTAGACCTGTAAATAGTAGATACTTACAAACTGTCTGCCTAGACCTAGGACTCCCCTATAGAATGGTCTTCCTCGGACATTAGACAATAACCTAAATAAAACTAATGATTTACAACAAAAAACGAGCCTCGACTGTAAACTTTTCATCACACGGTACCTGCAAGACCTTGAATACGCACAAGTAGAGCATATGTTGGAGGTACAATCTTATTCTTATTAGTTTTTCATGCGATGTTTTATGTATTTCTTAGGTTATAAATTCCTTCTATTTAGTTGTATTGTATTAAATATTTACACGGTTTCCTTACTTGTCTTTGTTATTTTACTTACACTTACACTTACGTAAACTTATTTGTAGCCGAAGGGAGGAGCCCTCGTGTCTCTATACAAATTATTCTAACTTAGTGAGAGCGAGGAGTCATTTTCTTTGACATAGTAGGTTAATATTAAGTATGTTTGTACTAGACTAATCATTTGAAAAATTGTAAACCTATCCGTAAATAAATATTTTTATTATTATTATTATTAGACGTGCAAAATCACTCCCTATTATAAAACCAGATCCGTCAAGTACGATTGTAACTCGCGTGCTGAGGGTTTCGAACGCAAACTTCAAAGCTATGGGGTATCGTTTCTCTGAAGGATAGGCTTTGTAAATAACACATCTAGAGCACCAAAGTTATCGACATAGCTCAATCAAAGAATTAGCAATCTGAAGTGGCAGTGAGCCGGCCATAACTCGCGAATAACCGACCGCTGGGGTAATTGTGTTCTTGTGTGGAGACCGCAACTTGTCAAACGTAGTAAAGGACGCCGTCCGGATGTTCCGTATCTGCTAAAGACTACCTATTATGCAGATGCTAGTTGCGGCAAGCTGAAGACAGGGTGCTATGGCGCTTATTAGGGAAGGTACATTATTATGTCTAGCAGTGGACTAATAAAGGCTGATGATGATGATGATGATGATGCTGAAGTTCATAGGAAAATACTTACCTATGGTTATCAAGCAGCTTTGTTAATTTGTAGGCAGTTAGTTTTATGCCGTTCAGGCCATCTAGGCTAGGCAACTGTTAGCTACAAGTAGGTACATAACTGTGGTACCTGCCTACGTTATCTAGAATAGAACAGGTAAAGTACCTACATTTTCCAAGAACTACGTAGGTAGGTACTATCCTACTAAAAACTTTATGTACCCAATGCTAGCATTTTAGATACATTCTGCATTCCGAATGGTCTTTCAGAATATTATGACAGGTCTCTCGTACAGAGGGGCTTTCCAAATACACGAACTACAACTACGCCAAATGTCAGCCAGTTCTGTTTAGTAGTTTTGTATAAACTTCGCGGTTTGTTAACTTACTTATTGACTAGCTGCGCCCCGCGGCTTCGCACGCGTTATTTAAACGGGAACGTTTAAAGGTGACTTCTATCACACGGGAACTGATTTATGGGATAGCCTATGTTTGATTCCAGGATAAGAACTACCTGTATCCAAATTGTCAGCCCGATCTGTTCAGTCGTTTTTGTGTGAAGAGGTAACAAACATCCATCCATCCATCCATCCATACGTCCATACAAACTTTCGCATCTATAATATTAGTATGATTATTAATGAGGAAAAGGGGAAATAATATCAAAAGGTACTCGATATATAAAGTGTGATTTATGAGCAGGTAGGGGAAGGTCGCGATTATAGGTATCTAATATATATGGAGCCGTAGGTTTATTACGTATTTCTTACTAACCAGCTGCGCCCCGCGGCTTCGCACGCGTGGTTCCCATGGAAAGGTGTAAAGGTGATTTTGGTCTCACGAGAACTGATTTATGGGATGAAAAGTAGCCTATTATGATTCCAGGATTAGAATTACATGTGTGCAAAATTTCAGCCCGATCCGTTCAGTAGTTTTGGCGTGAAGGGGTAATAAACATCCATCTCCCCAGCGCGGCGCTTACGACAACGCGACCTCGACGCGCGCTAGTGTGCCTTGGTCGGAGAGATGCGGTAAAGTCAGAGTCAGAGTCAAATCGTTAATTTCTTTAGACTTACAAAATAAGCACTTAGACAAGTAAATTTTTTACTATATATACATATATTATATATAGCTTGATAAATAGTCATTAATCTATATATACATAAAATGAATTGCTGTTCGTTAGTCTCGCTGAAACTCGAGAACGGCTGAACGGATTTATCTTATCGTGGTCTTAAAATGTTCGAGAGGTCTAGGGAAGGTTTAAAAGGTTAAAAGTTACAAGGAGAAAATCAACGCGTGCGAAGCCGCGGGGCGCAACTACTATCAAATCAAAATAAAGTTCAATTGACGCTAATGCAATTCACTTTGTTTAATTTGTCCACAAATGGAAGAAGTGAAAAAGAAACTAATATAATCTTTGCATACATTTGGCGCGTCTAGAACCCACTCACTCTGAAGATGTCCTCGTTATGGGATGAAACTGTTTGTGTTGGAAGAACACCTATGTGATGTTTTGCCAACACAAACAAGGTTCGTACTTAACCCGCTTACATTCATAAAGAAATTGTTGTTTAATAAATAAGTTAAATTTGATTCCTGCGTTTACGCCGTTCAAAAAACTACTATGCTATTTCCCGCTGTTATTATGAACGCGAAATCATATGACTATTCACAAAATGATGCGCCCTCTTAAGGCGCATACCCATAATATGACAGCGCTACCTATTTTATCATATTTTTACGTTTGCCATAGGTATTTTTTAAAATCCCACGTTCAGTTTGTGGTATCTATTAAAAGCTATTTTTCAATACCTCTGTAGATAATATTTTTTCTCATATACTTTAGGAGGAGATGCGAAAATAGAGTTTGGTGGCTTTACAAAATGAAACTATTACAGAGGCATTAATAAATAACTTATAATAGATACCACAAACTGAACCTAGGATTTTTTAAACTTGCTGCGTTTAACGTAATAATAAGATAAAATAGTTGGGGACGCCACTTTCACTGGTGTATAGGCCTTAAAGCTGATCGATTTTTTGCGTTACCGATATACCTACAAATATATCGCATTTACGGTTTGTTACTGTAATCTAATTGAAGTTCGCCGTCTATCTAGGTTACCACGTTTTTTCTGAGGTTTATCAAAGCGAGATGCTTTTTGCTTGATGACTTGATAACTGGCGCGTAGGCAGTTTTGATTAATTTAAAATCAAAGATAAGTTAGGAAGACGACGTAGATATGATTAACAACCAGAATATTTGGAATGTCATGGGTCAAAAACCTTATTTATTTTTTGTGGACGAAGTGACGCGACACGCCTGACCCGGGAGCTGCACTAGAAAATCCGATTTAAATCCTGGCCCGACATCCGACAAGTGGGAACGGGCTTTTATCGGACTGCTGTGTGAACGTACCCTAAGACACTCTAATACATTTATCAGCCGACTGAATAATGTTTATCACTGCCTTAGCACCTTGTTTAAAACGGTAGAAGGCATGTTTTTACAAATTGCAATCCATTCTTTAACGATAGAAGTGATTCATCATTGGAAAAGAAATTGAATTCGTGACATTGAGACTTTTTTTGTAGAAAAGAGCTGTATTTTGTCGATAGATCTTTGAACTTTTAACAACCCCACGAAACAGGAAAATATGATCCATAACTACCAATCTCTACGAACAACCCATAATAAATTTCAAACTCACAAAATACCTATTTAATTACATAATTACGTATATATCAGCTTAGATAGGTATCTGCCGACCTAAATATGTTTCTGTGTAAGGTACACAGGGACATAGTTCAGCCATAAATTAATAATAAGCTAAATTAAAAACATGCAATCTGTACCTACACTACCAACTCTAACTCATATTTTTGGGGGTTTCCAATACTCCAGATCAATTTATGATGAAATTTGATGAAAATACATTAATGTGCTAGTTTTTTGCACGCAAGTAGTTACTTTATTGGTATTTTCCCTCAGTATCGTTTTTGTTAATATCCCCAGTATATAAACCTAGTAACTCGACCAAACTTGTCGGCACCAAAATCTGACAGGCAAAACAAGCTTCCACAACCTGAACAGCCTATATTGGTTCACTGCTCCACGCAGGCCTTCCCCTGATAAACGCCTTATTGACTGGGGGGAGATAATTCTCACTCTGAGCATGTGGGTTGGGGATCGCACTTCAGTAGTAGTATTGTTCTGCAAGGGGTGCTGCTGCCCGCAGCCGATGTATATCCCTTAGTCGCCTCTTACGACCCCTGGAGAAAGAGTTGGGGTGGTCCACATTCTAAGCAAGCATCACTTGGCACCAAGCTTAAACTTTCTGAACCATTATGTTTATTCTGCTTTTTATATATTCTCCCCTTATTTATTTATTTTTTTAACCTTAGCTTGAAAATAAATGGTGATGTGTGTATTTAATTGTCCAGCAATATTCAATATTTATTGTTTATTTATTACTATTATCATTCAACGCTCATAATAAATGTCCTTAAAACACGCTATATCAATTCCTAACCTATGCCTAACCTAAATGTTAGTGATAGATGAGTTAACTCAATTAAGTTTTTTTAGGTAGGTACACAAAACTAGTATTTATTTATTTTATTTATTTATTTTGCTTACATGTACATGGTATACAGCTTAGGTCTTAAAGTATGCTTAGGTCAATAGTACATACATGTACCCTGTAGGGCACTGCAAAATAATTTATTTAAAATGGCAGAATAAAATTATAAAGGATTATGTAGATAATGGATAATTATTTCACACACAAGGTCAAGTAATTTAAATTAGAAAGCTTAGCTGGTTATTATCATTTTTATATTATATTATCACATAGGTAAGGTATCGAGATCATTGATCTTATTTTATGTTATGCAGTAGTTTGTCGGATAGGAATTCGCAACTGAGTAATAGCATTTTGTAGCAAGTAGGTTTTTAAGTTTTCTACCGAATTTAGTAATTAGTTAAGTTAGAGATTTAACTTAAGTTAATTTAATTATCAGGGTGCCTTATTCGCTCAAGCGAACAAACTCTTTACCCTAACATGAATGATTATAAAAAAATCTAATCATAGGCTAAGGTAGCAGCAAGTTATGCAAGCTACAGAGGTAAAACGCAGTTTTATTGATGTAGTAGGTATCTGAGTTTTCAAACTCCGTGATCTGAGCTCACGTTTATTCTAACAAGGGTCATTCAATCTTTTTATTCTGCAAACTAATTAATCTTAGCCTCGAAATAAAAAAAGGTTTTAGTGTATACGGAAGTTTTACGGTTTTATGTAAATAAATCCTAATCAAACAAAAAATATGATTGATTCCAAGATTTTGAGCTTTTGGTGGTCGATGACTTCAGGCGGTTAGTTGACAAATTCCGTTATGGTTCAATAATCTTTAGTAAGTTAAGTTTTTCTAGCCTACATAATATAATTCCTACTGCATATTAATTTGGATGATTTTTTGACAATCTGCGAAAGACTGCAGGCTTATGCTGGATGTGACTACATGAAGACAGGGCGCTATAGCGCTCATTGAGGGATCCATAATGTCCAGCAGTGAACTAATAAAAAAAAACACATAAAAATAGGCCAATGTTGAAAATGATATTGATTTCAACCCTCGCACCTTTGCGTTTGAACTTGTTAATAGTAAAATATCGATATAGTTATCTACATATTATATGAAAACTGCGCCATTATTCAAGCTTAAAATAAAACTTACATTGGAAAAGTACCTGAACAGCCACAAAAAACCTACACCTATCTAAACTTGGTTAACAAACTATGGATGTAGAGCACTTAATATAATGAACAAATAGCAAATCTTAGCGGGAATAAAAAAGGTCCTATTATTTAGGACCAATTATGTGATGATTAAAGGTATCACAACGATATGGTTGGTACGTAAGCTTCGATGACGTAAGGTACCGGATCCTAGGTCTTCTTCGTCACGACTTACATACCTTATGTTTAATAAAACATTTTATAGTTTTTTATACCAAGTTTAAAAAAAAAAAAAAAACAAACTGCGCAAACGTAGAAACTTTTTGCTGCCGACACGGCACACCGAACACTTTTTGATCGTCAATAAGTATGTGCTAAGTGAGTGCAACTGGACACCATGTGTGTATGCGGGGTAGTTACACCCCGCTCCAAAAATTCATTCCACCGAGCTCCAAATAAAATTAAGTAGAGTCCGAATAAAAGGCAAACCTTAATTCAATGTGCTACCTGGTGCAGCCTTGGTCGAGTATATACGGGTCCAGGGAGTGGATGATTTCATACTGATTTTATAGAAATCAAATATCCCATAAATCAGGTCCCGTGGGATGAAAATCATCTTTTAACGTTTCCATAGGAACAACGCGTGCGAAGCCGCGGGGCGCAGCTAGTAACATATAAAAATTGACATAAGACACTATCAAAATATCCACGTTTGCGCCTGTCATAATAATTTTCCATGCAAACTTTACCATCTTTTTTAACCCCCTTAGAGGTTTTTATGAAGGTTATTAAGTTTAGAATAACATACAAAGCAAATTTTATCTCAGCGGTTACAAACATTCACACAAACTTTCGAATTTAAAATATTAGTAGGTATTTTATCCAAAAATAAAGATTATCGTCGTAGTATAAGGAACTTTAACAACCACTTGTTCTGAGTGTTCCTTAATTGCTCTACCAATTACTATGATACGCTTTATTTTGTTCGAAGCCACATGTTTACCTGACGGATGGAAGCATAGAAATATTTATTAGGTTGGTTAGTTTTACTGCACATGGTTAATGGCTTTATCACGATTCTTCTTTGAATCGGGCTATGGTACCTGCCGAACACAAATCATTGCTATAAACATCTTCATGACTAAGTACAAAAAACGCTTTATTTTTGAAGTCACGCTGTTAAATCGGCGTCGACAAGAAGCGTTTTGTGACTTGACAGCATTTTTATGAGAAGTTAGGTCCTTCCTAACTTGATAAAACGATTTAATCTCCGTGACAGTCACCTCAACTCCTTGTAGTAAATGTGAATTAATAAATCATAAATCATACATACTTAGTGCTTGTTTACGGAGAGGCGCGAGCAAAGGCGTGCGGTCCGCACTAAATTCAAACATATGGCGTTGGTAGAGTGTGTTTATGGAGAAACGATTTTTTATTATATTTGACGTTCCGAACGCGGCGTGTGCCGTCACTCTTGCCCCTCCATAAACCATAAACATCACCGTATATTTCGATATGGTGTTAACGCGTGCGAAGACGGGGCCGCTGCCCGCGCCGCTGTACGCCCCGCGTCTCCATAAACAAGCCCTTAGCGATTTCTAGTAAGGCCCAAGCATTAGGTTTGTGTCTTGGGTGTCAGGAGAGAATTTCTTAAGACATAACAATCGTTTTATGGACGTACTTTGTTGTGTGTGAAAGTTATTATAAAATTAAAAAAAAAAAATTACTTCGACGCATAGAACGTGGTGATGGTGAGGTAAGTGAGATTCTTGTGAGTAAGGTTTAAGATTAAAAAACATAGTGGTATAAAAAAAAACCTATGCAAAGGATATTATTGTACACAGGTGCACTCGTTTTTCCCTCACCCTCATAATCCGATGTGTCTGACGACAGATTCCAACTATCGGGGAGTGGTCGGTCGTAAGACCAACAGTTTTACTTAACCCTCCTTGCAGTATGCAAGCGGGTGGTGTTACCTCTATGAATGGGGTGGTTTGTGTGCAAAAATTCTGGCCACTTACAAGACAAGTAATTTATTTAGCGCCTGATGACATAGAGATTATGATATAAAATCTCGATACCTGATGACTACTACTATGTGTAAACGGCCAGTATTTATTCTCGGGCGAAAGAAATCACCAAGATTTATTTCACTCATATCCGGACGCCTGATTTACACTTTGTAAGTTTCAAGTGGGAAACATTCTGATTACTTACACTTGTCACTCGTACTTGACACAAGTGTAACGGACCCATTTCACTTACGATGTTATAATATAATAAAGAAGCCTTTTATTTTCTTAACTAATTTTTAACTAATTAGTCAGGTCCCTTCGTGTATGGCCGATTCGAGTATAGCCAAGTTGATTCGAGTATTCAGTCCGAGTATGGCCTATACTCTCATCCTCTAAGTTTCTCCAGTCTTGTCTATTTAAAGCACAGAAATCGTAATAACATGATTATTACGATTTCTGTGATTTTAAGCCGTCTCAAGCAATGTTTTTTCGGCAGTTTTTTGAATTTCAATCTGCCCAGCATTTCTGTGGGCTTCCTTTCGATCTCTTTCCAACCAGGCCGCACCATTTGGTGGCCAGTGCCCATCTTGTGTCCATCTTGTGCGGCCTACCCATTTCTACTGGACTTCTTGTGAATCATGATGATATGATGCTTTTGGGAGTAGTATACATTACTGTATATTTCTTCTGTGGTTAGAGGCTGCTAAATATTGTTAGGTTCACAACGACCTGAAGTCGATCTAGAACTCCGCTTGAGTGAGAAGCGCAGTTCTTTACCGGTTTCAGAGGGGTGACTCTATTTGACGTAGGTATAGAGACGGGATCCTGAAATCTCCTTTTAGCATGAACGTACGAAAGAGGCGCTGTACCAAATTGCATCGAAAAAAGAGACCCCACGCTCACGTCTCGTTAATAACTTCAAATAGACTCGCCCCTGCGTTCAGTTGACCAATCGAAGTTTATGCAGAACAAATGCATTTTATTAGAATATAGCAATAGTAGTTTAAGCCAGTACCAGAACGAGGTGTGAGAGGCGTTTATGGCGCCAGTAACTCCTGGCTTTAGTACCACAGCTTCCGTTGGGACCATGATGTAACTATAGATAATAACGATAATTGGAGATATGACATTTTACGATGTACAGATAAAGTTCAGTATAGTCGTAAAGCAAAGCGTGTTTATTACAATATGCATTGCGATATTTCTTACAGAGATCCGCACTTTGGGCTCTTATTACATGGACTTCACGTCTCAAATACACGGACGGCAAGTTGCCCGTTGACAGCAGGTGACGGCAGTCGTTGACTGCAGACGACAGCAGTCGTCGACTGCAGACGACAGCAGCAGTCGTCGACTTCACGATATTTTTAGAATTTTTATAATCCCCTTTCCATTTGATGGTACGTGGTGAGGTTTAAGATGGGACCTTACCAAAATCGCGTATTTATTGTAGATTTTAGAAGTGTTAAAAATATATATTAGGTCCTTACATATGAAATTGGCGTTTTTCGTACTGGCCACTTTAATCACAAATTTCTCCTCTTTGGTAAGGAATTCCAAATTCAAATTTGTACAGCTATAGACTCATGTATTTGTGCTTCGATGATCGTCATTCATTTGTTTTTTTTCTTCTGTTTTTTTCTGTTTGCGTCACTCATTTTACAAAATGGAAAACATAAAATAACGCATTATTTACGAGTACGAGTTCCGCCGTGGCACTAGTGCTGCGGAAACAACTCGAAGGGTGAATGATGTGTATGGCGGTCGTGTTGCAAAAGAAAACACAGTTCGTTTTTGGTTCCAACGTTTTCGTTCTGGAAATTTCGACCTGCAGAACAAGCCCCGTGGACGGCCTGAGACTCAAGTTGATAATGAAGAGTTGAAGGCTATTGTGGAAGCGGATCCATCGCAAACCACGTCCGAGTTAGCTGCAGGCTGCGATGTTAGTGATAAAACTGTTTTAATTCACTTGAAGCAAATTGGGAAGATTAAAAAGCTTGAAAGGTGGGTACCTCACGAATTGACTGAAGCAAACCGGCAAACGCGCGTCGACTGCTGCGTTACATTACTAAACCGGCACAATAATGAAGGTATTTTAAACCGAATCATTACCTGTGATGAAAAATGGGTTCTTTACGATAATCGGAAGCGCTCAGCGCAATGGTTGGATCCTGGCCAGCCAGCCAAATCCTGCCCCAAGCGAAAATTAACCCCAAAAAAGTTACTTGTAAGCGTTTGGTGGACTAGTGCCGGTATTGTTCATTACAGTTTTCTCAAATCTGGCCAGACTATTACGGCTGATGTCTATTGTCAGCAATTGCAAACCATGATAGAAAAGCTAGCGGCTAAACAACCTAGGCTGGTCAATCGCTCCACGCCACTGCTGCTTCACGAGAACGCTAGACCACACACTGCGCAACAGACGGCTACTAAATTAGAAGAGCTTCAATTGGAAAGTCTAAGACATCCTCCGTACTCCCCGGACCTTGCTCCAACAGATTACCATTTTTTTCGAAATTTGGATAACTTCTTGCAAGGGAAAAAATTCAACTCCGATGGGGCACTCCAAATCGCCTTCAAAGATTTTATTGATTCCCGTCCGACTGGTTTTTTAAGTAAAGGGATCAATGAACTACCTATAAGATGGCAAAAGTGCATAGAAAATAATGGTTCATACTTTGATTAATTAAATATATTATATTAAAAAATATTCGACTTTTTGTTCCTCCCATACAAAACGCCAATTTCATATGTAAGGACCTAATATAATGTCTGAAAATACAGATTCCTGATTTTTATAATGCAATGGTGTCGATTCTGTTGTTAAAATTAGGATTTAGAAATGTCAAACACGATTCATTTCGATTCCTTACTCGCTTATTTTAGCTAGTTTTGATGTCAAATAGAAGAAAACTGTTCAATTGGAAAAGCTGTCGTAGAATTGACATTCGTAAATCCTAATTTTAGCAAATTTTATGTAATTCTAAAACAACAGAATCGACACCAATGTAAGGTTTGATCTAATGTTAGTCTGTGTGTGGTTTAGAAATCGTGCGTTCAACGAAAAAAAATATACACGACGTAATATCTCATTACACCCGTCCCCTTGTGATAATTCGTGATAGATTTTTCCGAAATCTCCTCCCCCTACCCCCCTCTTTTTGAGCCTCACATGATTAATGGGCGGCCCCAAAATCACTAAGGAGATTTGAGTGGACCCTCGATTGCGGATGAGTTTCCATTCGAGAAACCTTGAAAAATTAGTAACAGCACGACTAAATGATTCACGATGACTCGCTAATTAAGTAAGAATGTATAATCCGATGGGAAGGCAGCCCGACAAAAACGGAGAGGTCAGGTGCGTACACACTTGTGTACTATAAAAGTACTGCGAACATGGCTAGACTTTGTTGAGACTGCAATGGCCGAAATTCGGGAAGACTTGCTTTGTTAGAATTTCTTGAATGACTAGGTAATAATTAATAAAATCATAGAAAAAACAAATAATAAAACTAAAATAATAAATCGTATTAAATTTAATTCTGATCTTATATATCTTTTTCTATAATAAATAACTACTGAAGAAATTAAAGAAACAAATATTATATAATAAATAATAATGATTCTTTTTCTACAACGCGGTCTACATTTTGTTAGATTATAATATAGAAGGTTTTGCGCGGAATAGTTACTAAATATTTTCATCCATAACCTTTTGGTTTGATAATATTTAATTAAAAAGAAAATTACAATCAAATAATTAAAACTAGTATTTACAATTGATACAATTGAACTAACTGCAGACTGTTGGAAACAATCTACATGTAGCTCATCTGATATTATCAATACCAGTTGGAAGCTTACCAAAGACACTGGCTGCATTTCCCTGCTGTATGGTGCTGCGTCGGATATTCACCACTGGTGAATATCCGACGCAGCTGAGCTGGTGAATCACCAGCTCTCGGGTGAAGCGTCGCTTCGACCAGACGCTCAGATATTTTTTTAAAAACCCGAAGAACTTCGGTATACCCCACGGCCAGGTCCGTTCCCTTGTTCTCGACTCCAAGGGGAGCAAATGTGTAGGCTCTGTCGAGACCTGCATATTTGCGCCTCTTGAGATCCTCGGCCAAATCTGCCGCCGCCCTCCCTTCACGGATGTCCTCAGAAGATGGGAAGGCGCAAGTTTATCATGTAGCGTTATTTCTGTCAGCTTTAAAAATCAATGAAGTATCATTAGCAAATAAGACTATCACAGAGATATTTTGCTAAAAAAGGGAGATCATTTACATATACTAAGAATAGAAAAGGGCCCAATATTGATCCTTGCGGGACTCCTAAATCAATGTTTGATCCCCTAGATCTTTCTTTACCAATATCTACTTTTTGGACTCTATTAGATTAATATGATTGCATGCAACCTTTCGGTTAGTTAGATGTATTTCATTTTTCTAATGAGAAGATGGGAAGGCGCAAGTTTGTCATGTAGCGTCCCAAACAATAGGCCGCCCCAAACTAACCTTTCGGTTAATTTTTATAATGAGAAGATGCAAAGGCGCAAGTTTGACATGTACCGTCCCAAACAATAGGCCTCCCCAAACTAACCTTTCGGTTAGTTAGATGTCTTTAATTTTTCTAATGAGAAGATGGGAAGGCGCAAGTTTGTCATGTAGTATCCCAAACAATCGGCCTCCCCAAACTAACCTTTCGGTTAGTTAGATGTCTCTCATTTTTCTAATGAGAAGATGGGAAGGCGCAAGTTTGTCATGTAGCGGCCTCTCCAAACTAACATTCCGGTTAGTTAGATGTCTTTAATTTTTCTAGTATTTTTTATGATACATTTATATTTTCTAGATTTCCATTGTAGGTATTCACATGTCATATAGCTTCTATAAATAGGAATAGGCATACAAGACTCTTTACCACGTTGACCCTCAAAAAAGGTCAATCAAATTGATGTGACATATTTTGAAATTTTATTACTGAATATAGTTACGTACCCACCGTCACTAGTTTCTCAATGACATGAGAAAATATTGTTACTTATTTATTATTTACTTCATGATTGATGAAAAAATTGAGGCTCTGAAATGTCAAAGGGGGAATGTGAAGGGCCAAGTGCGAGTCGGTTCTCGTGGACGAAGGGTTCCGTACCAACTTCTATAAAAACGTCTCAAAATCTTATCTGTTGTATGGGAGCCATGTTAAACATTTATTTAATCTGTTGTTTTAGTATTTGTTGTTATAGCGGCAACAGAAATACATCAAAATTTCTAACTATCTAACAAAAATCTAAACTATCACGGTTCATCAGATACAGCCGGTGACAGACGGACAGACGGACAGCGAGTCTTAGTAATAGGGTACCGTTTTACCCTTTGGGTACGGAACCCAAATATCCACTACACAGAATGACCACTTCTGGAATTCAATCAGCCCGTATACCACTACTGAACATACATAGACCTTGGGGAAGGTCTTCGTTGTTTGGACAACGACGCTACGAATAGCGGTCCTGCCTGAGCAGTCTCCAATCTTGTCATCATCACCCATCGAAGCCCTGCGACAGCTTTTCCATCAGCTCGGTGAAGTAGCGGTGGGCCCCTGCGAGTTGCATCGTGACTGGACAGCGAATGCGATATACTGACAGTTTCATGGTCCAATTCAAACTACTGTCCATATCCATCTATTTATGTAATAAGCTTTTATGTAACTGGTGGAACACTGGACAAGAGCGTATACACTGTACTCTTATGACCAGTGTGTATTTTTGGTAATTTAAGTACCTACTTAATTATTTTAAATGAACACTATAATTTAAGTTGTTTGGACTGTATAAGACGATTGTTGTCTGAAATAAACATTATTATTAGAAGACAAGACACAGATGTCTTCCTTCATAATACCTACCCGGAAAAGGAAAAATGGAAAATCAAAGTTTCGTTTTGAAAACCGATTCTTACGTCGGTCGCTTGCATAAGATTAGCTTTTGCACGAAATCGAATCAGACACTTTTTTAAAAGTACTGGCTCTGACTCGCCTTCTTCCATCGATTCCCAGCGACCGTACAATATCATTATCTTTACCCGAAATGTCACACTAATCCACCGGGCTGTGTCGGCAGTTTCAGTGTGCAGAGTCCCAATTGGTTTCTACATCTGCAAATATCTTAAAGAACGAGTGAAGTAAAAGAAAAGTGGTCATTATTTTAAGTGGAACAAAATAAACAAGCAAACTCGTTAGGATATCGAGTTATCGACACTTTTAACGATGGAGGCAGGCTTGCTTCACGAGAGCGTTAATAACTAAAACTTATGTTTTAGATGTGCTGATAAAAAGAAAGCAATAAAAAATACAAGCAATATCATATGAAAAAAATTAGGCTCCTAATTAGTTATTATGTACCCAGAGATGATCTTTGGATACTGCCAGATATCTTCGCAATGTTAGTGATTTGATTACTGAAATGATAGAAAAGTATAGGACCTTTACATTTTTTATTATTTTGGTGAGTAATTTTATTTTTATTTAACCTTAAAGTCATTTAATAAAATATATAAAAAATAAAGCAGTTGAGTTTACATTGAGTATAAGTTAAATACGACAAAGCGACGACCGATGTGCTATTTGTGACCAATTGTTTGAACGATCTCCATATGTTTGTTTAATCAATCAATAAAAAAATATCTATATGTAATACTAGATTCAGATTTTGTGTGTTTTGTACAACATTATTCATTAGTATTTATTAATACAATAGCTTATATGACTATTTAATATTAATAGTAGTAGGTAGTTAATAAGCCTTGCTAATCACCGGTACCAGCTAAAAATGAAAAGCAAAAGATGCCAGCTTCCTGAAAATTCAATTATTCCAGAGTGCACTCGTTCATTCTTCAAGAAGTCTACAAAGGCAATATCATAGTGACAGCGAGGATGGTAAGCAATTTCCTAATCTGCACTATTTTATAAAGATTTGATAATACAAATCTTTTTATGCGTTCGTAACGAATAAATTCAAAAGCTACTGGAGTGGTCTTAAAAATGCTTTCATGGTTACAATGCTACATTAGCCCTGTGTTTAAAAATAAATGTTCACTCGGGCCAAGAACTGCTAGTAATAAATTAGAGTATTTCAACATTACTTAAAATATAAGATGGCTATGCTCGCTCCGTCCACACATTTATTTTCTTTGACTGAATGAGAAAACGCAATATAACATAGCCTCTGCTTTTTTTTACAAAGCTACATTAGCCCTGTGTTTATGTACACTCGTGCCAAGAACTGCTAGTAATAAATAAGAGTATTTCAACATTACATAAAATATAAGATGGCTATGCTCGCTCCGTCCACACATTTATTTTCTTTGACTGAATGAGAAAACGCAATATAACATAGCCTAAGTAATTCGTAATCCGTAATTCTTCTTTCTCTTCTTCCCGAAACGATCATAAAAATAAATGTTTTTCATATTTTTGACTGTGATCCTAATCCACCCATTTTTTTGTAATAGATTTATTAAAACAACTGGATTTATTTATCATTTTATTTATTTGTCGTCCGCATTTGAACATAAAATTGTTGTTGTTACAAACTGGATTTAAACCCTAATATGCAATTTAAGTCGAAATAGTTTTTCAAAATACTCCAAATTATCCGTTACTATATGTTTTTATTCATAAATATCTTTGATATCTTGTTTACGATTTCTTTAAATGCGTTTTACAATAAAGGATTTTTTTTAATTTTGTTATTTCAGAAATTCCTACAACTTCAGGACCTGATCCAGTTGAGGAGGTGAGAAATCATTTATTTTACTACTAGATACCTATTTAGTAACTTATCATGTTACTAAGTACCTAGGTATTTTCAGGTTGAAATGCTCATTTGGAAACAGCAGTCGACATAAGCATTCAACTGTGTATGTCCTGTTGTGTCCCAATAGAGGGGAGGAAAGGTGACGGAAGAATGGAGTCGGCGAGTGTGTGGAATGGTAGGCTCGCCGGCTAAGTATGGGAGGAAGAGGGGACGCCAGTCGGATCACGGAGGTTATATGTTCCCGTGGTTCGGCGAAAACGGCAAAAGAGGGACACCGGAGAGGTTTTTAGTGGGTATGACGCCCTTCTCAGGGCGTCGAGTCCCACATAATTCTGGTCTTCCCCAGACCAGTCTATTCTTAAACGAATTTTCATCGCCGAAAAAAAATGTATTTTCCTGTTTGTCTACCAGGTTATTGCAAAATGACTTCGCTAACCCCTAATAATTTTAATATATTTTCAGTGGCATATGGACTTCGTGCCGGTAAGTTTAAAGGCTCTTAAGGCGCGAACCTAGAGGATTTGTTAAAAAAAGTAAGCCTAGATCTTAATCACGGGATCCCCGTGGTAAAAACATAAAACTCGTCATTTTTTCTTCGGTTCCTTGGTTGTGAAAAAACGATTCAGTAAAAAAACGTATTTAAAAAAAAAACATGAAAGTAAGTTTAATAATAATATATAATAATAATGCTGGACAATTCACACAGCATTATCTAGCCCCAAGTTAAGCAGAGCTTGTGTTATGGGTACTAGATAACTGATATACATAATACAATTCACTAAATAGATATTTTTTATTATACATATAAAACATTCAGAACGCCCTGAACAATTATCTGCAGATCGTATACAAGTATTTGTCCCGAGGCGGGAATCGAACCCGCAACCTCCTGCGTCGCAGGCGGATCTTCGCCCACCGCGCTACAGAGTTTTGTACCTAATTCGCTCTAGATCTCAGAAAATATTTTTGTTTTTATTCGTAGTTCATTACTAATTCTTTGGTGCCTTGGTTGGGACATTTCATAAGTTGTCTTGTACAAAAACATAATTTTTTGGCCCTCGCCGCCGCCGTTCCAAAAACCTGACTATCTTTTTCGGCAAATGGCGCTCAATGCGCCCACCCAAAACAAAGTTCATAATATATCGAAATATTCAAATCACACGCCCAGAAAATTGACTTTGACGGGATACTGAAGGCCTATTTTGCGTATGCTACAGGTACTTTCATAGAAGTATAGTAGGCTGATCTAACACAAAACTACACTTTAACAACATGCTGCATTAAAAAAACCTATTAACTAAGTAGGTATTATTATTAAGTTATATTTACAAAACATCTAAAACCCCGGCGAACATTTTATTTTTAACCATAATCATAGACAGAGTCAGTGCAGACGAGTTCGAACGAATTTCTAAACATAGCTCTCGGTCATTCAATCAAATAACTTTCAACGTTTTTCCAGCCCAAGGGAGGTAACTACAGATATCATAGACCTCTGTGGAGGTAACCAATAAAGTTTTCTTCCTTTGGGAGCATCGATCAAAAATTTCGCCGGGGATGCTGCGAAATTTTTGATCGATGTTTTGGAGCTACGATGCCTTAAAACGACACAAATCAATTATAACACCCTCCTTTTTGGCCTTTTTAATGATTAAGTTTGTTTTAAAAACTATAAACCAACTTCAACTATATTGTTGTCTCGTGGATCCCATTGTCAGATTTAGCCCAAATAAAAAATGGAACCACACGAAAGCACCAGCTTTCAAATAAAAAAAGAATCATCAAAATCGGTTCACCCAATAGTTCCGAGGTAGGTAACAAATATAAAAAAATACAGTCGAATTGAGAATCTCCTCTTTTTTGAAGTCGGTTAAAAATAAACGCGATCGTGACGCTTACTTTTAATATGTACTTCGATCTTATAGCAATCAACTCTACCGAACTCTACTCTAATAACAATGTTGTTTTTCCTTCGCAGACAGGCTTCCTCCCTGACAGCGTATATCGAGAGCTAGCGTGGTACGGCATTCTTCAGATACAGCCTCTGTACCGCAGTGCCAAGCTTAAAGTTGCTGCTCGGTGGATCTGGCAGAATACTTACGGTCGGCCTAATGTCATAATAGAAAACACGCAGGTTAATCCAAAAGCTTAAAACCTTCTACGCTCTCGCAAGACGTTTACTCAGGCCGATTCGGAAAAGGAAAATCAAAGTTTCGTTTTCCAAGTCGTGCAAAACCAACTCATAAGTCACTTGTATAAGTAGAGTTTGCACGAAAACTATTCAAAACTTCGATTTTAAAGAGTTACCCAGATGAGACGTTTTACGCGTCGAGATTCCGGCACGTTGCACGCTGTTGGACGCACCAACAAAGTGAATTTTAGGTTAAGTATGGGCGGTTTGTTTACGTTTATGCTTCATTCAAAATGGACACGGTATAGACGGTATATTATATAATGTAGCTCGAGTATCTGCGAACGCGCAAGTGCGTTCGCGTGTAAAACGCCCCATCTAGACATTCTCTTAGAGGCGACATACAGGCCACTTGCGAGCAATTTGAAGGCGAATGTACGGAGTGCACGAGCTCATTGCGTGCCCGGCAGCGTTCAAAAATCGCTAGTTGTTAACAGCCAGTATTTTTTAACGCACTACCCGCATTCCACTTGCCTACCACAGGAATTGACTATCATCTAAGTTCACCACGCTCCTCAAATTGCAAACTCCTTTGTATTTAGGTACTTTGATATATAAAGTGAAGCTGTTACCGAACCGTATGGAATAAGCACGTACCTGTAGATACCTTGCTATTTATGTACTTTCATTGTTTTCAGTCCATTGACGACGAGCGGGGAGTAGTAACTGAAGAAAGCTTAATGGAGGAATCAGCTAGGTGGTCGCGGGACCAGCGTTTGGCTCAGGAAGTCCTCATGGAGATTATCCGTACCGGGGGCAACGGGATCACCGTTCGAACTGTCATCAGTGCTACGCAGAAGACTAGCTATATCATACAGTCAGGTAGGAAAAGCTGGGCCTGGAGGAGCCTACCCAATTTATTAGATTTATCTTTAAGGTGGGGGAACCCAATATTGAACTCTCTCGATAAAGTTACATTTGTAAAACCGTCCTATCTTTTGGGCGTCTTGACACCACAGACAGACACATACCTCCGGTTTCTCGAACGCTTATTATTTTGACAAATTGTTGACAATTTGTCAGGCTGTACACGCACTGCTTTTATTACTCGCGTGGTTTTTTTGCAGAATTCTGTAACTTAATGGAAGTTCACTAGCGGAAAAATATGAATGTTTGGAGCACTATAAAGTTGTAGGTAGCTAAAATAGCAAGGAATTTTATTCGTCGTACGTGTAAGTTACGTTAAGCACGCAGGTTATATTCCGCGAGATTAAAATTCACGCTGTCAGATTCCGCAGTGCGTATATAACAAGCCGTTGACTATCCATTCAATGTGACAAACGTTCGAGAAACCGGGGGATAGACTGTTGAGTCGGGGTTTATAAACAGAGTTAAAAGTAGAGCTTTTCTCTAGGGAAATACTTCATCTGCGAAGAAGGAGAACCAGATATTCAGAAGTTTCGAACGCAACCGAACATTCACGAGCGAGCTTGCACGAATGGCGTGACTGCAGTATGGCTTCCTGTAGACCCATGTATGGATGCAGAGAATACTCCTCTTGAGTACGACTCCAATCGCGGATGGTGCTTTTGCCTTGGAGATGGGGAGCGAGTGGACGAAATATATAACGAACAGGGTGAACTGAACTGCGGGAACAAAACAAAGGCATGTTTGGTTGTTATTATCAGTTGTTACTAAGACGGTACTGCTAGTAGAGTAAAGTAAAGCAAAAAGTATTTATTCTGTGTCCCAAAACTACAGTAAAGTTGGTACAAACAAATTAAAGTTGTAAACATGACATGAAAAAGGTCGTCGCTCAGCACAGTACGATAGTTGCTGTCAATAGTGCTATATGTGTTTATACGTTTGTATAAGTACACAAAAAAGGTATACCTACAACTAGTGTCGTGCTTGGCCTTCCTGTTCATCTGCAACTTTTTGGTTATTTAATTTGGTTATAATATATCAGAGTTATCTGGCACTCCGAAACAAATGTGATGATCTAGTTTGGTTATAAATTATCAGAGTTATCAGGCAATACGAAACAAATGTTTGGGATTTGTTTCATGCCTTTGTTGCATGACTTTGTTTTATGACTTTGAGTCAGAGAGGTAAGTCTATTTTAACGGTAGTAACAAGAAGTGATCGTGGCATCTCCTTTTTCCATACAATTGGGTACAGTCCCATACTAAAAGAAGTCATCACAATCACGTCTCGATACTAACGTCAAACAGATTCACCCCTCAATTTAGATGCTTCTCTTTTAGGTTCAGTGGAACCAAAACCTGCGTGGTACCTTTACCTACTATTGAACATATTAACATCGCTGTGTGGTGCCGGCGGCATAGAATTTGCACCACCCCAATTCTTCCCGTGGGTGTCGTAAGAGGCGACTAAGGGATATCTTCTGGGGGGCGGGTAGCAGCGCCCCCTGCAGAACAAATCTTTCACCAAACTGCGATCCCCAACCCGCATGCCCAGCGTGGGGATTATGGACATTACCCCCCCATGAGTTAAACGCCAATAAGGCGTTTATCAGGGGGAGGCCTGCGTCCAGCAGTGGACCGATACAGGCTGTGGATGTGGATGTGGATGTGAACATATTAACATTGACGAGGATACATTTGTTTATTTTGCATTTATAGGTATCATACTATGATTTTTTGGACCAATGTGCGATAGACGTCAATGTTGTTATACAATTTGAGTACTTTGGCGACGAGCCTAGAAAGGATATTCTGGCAAACGCTACGATGTGCACGTCCTGGGATCCTTGCCGTATTGCATATCTTTACCGAATAGAGGTAAGCTTATCCAGTGGATTAGACATATCAATAAACGGCAAAACCGGGATTTTCAATCGTCAACAACCCTGTTTTTTCCTTAAGGTGGCTTTCGTAGAGTCTGCCCAAAAACAGAAGCGTCGTGGGAATTGAGGACGGTCGTTTGCCAATTTCAACTTTTGTTGCGTTGACAACACTGCTCTGTTATTGCAGTACGACTACAAATGTTAGTTCACCATAAAGCTACTTCATCATCAGCCTCAAAGCATAACGCCACCAACCAAACCCATATCATATGACGAAACCAACCCATAAGATAAAAAATACACTGAGTAACATGAATATTATGTATACACTATCCCCCTTTTTCATAATAGTCTGCTAACTCGCTCTGTGTTTTTCAATTGACATAAGTCAGACTGAGAAACCACACTACTTAGCAGCTGTTTTATGTTAGCAGACCATTATGAATAAGGGGCATAATTTCAATTGGAATTATTATTTTCAGGAACCTATACCAACCCCGCCCGAGCCGCCTCCAGAACCTACGCAAGATCCGTGCGATACGACCGACTGTCCCGAATGTCTCTTTTCAAATTACGATGATGTTACACCCCGCCGCCCGCAGTTGAGAATAAGAGAAGATCTTATCATGGGTGATGCTATGAAGACTCCCTATGGGAATCATGACTTTGATGACTATAACGGGAACTTTAATGATGGCGGAGGTGGGGGAGACGGGGGTAAAGGTGGCGATGGTGGACATGGTGGTAACTTTGGCATTGGCGATGGCGGTGGCGGTGTGGATGGTGGTGGAGGTGTTGGTGGTGATGGCAATGGTCATGGTGGTGGCGCTGATGGACACGGTGACGATGGTCATGGCGGTGGCAGTGGTGGTCAGGGTGATAATGGCAGTCAATCGACAGCAATTATGTTAGAAATCGAAGAAGAAGGTAACATTACACCCAAAGTAGTCTGTATTTTTAATATAGTTTCAAGTAATTAATAATTATTTTATACCCTTTTTAAAGTCCTTCCGAGAGACATATTCGAATGGAAGCCAGCAAGCCTAGACGACATGTATTACATCAGACGCAAAGCTTTCAAAGCCGGTGGTCCCAGATACCCTGAGTCATTAATAAAGCCGACATTCATAGCTAGAATTGAATACAATGACACTTATATTTTGGGAAAATTGGTGACTTCAGATGTTGTAAATCCACAAGGTGGTATCTATTATGGAAAGACATGGGATGACGAACGCCACAAAGAATATAAGTTGGAAAGAGGATATCCTTTTGAGGTAAATATAATATACCTATAAAAATTACCGTAATCGACTCTACCAACATAATATAGACGGATCGTCCACAATATGTAAGCGGAGGCATGGGTCGCCATAGCAACACAAGGTTTAGTTACCTAGAATTGAGTCTATCCACTATCGTCTCTTGTAATTAGTCTATTACACTATCGTCTATCTACCCACTTAGGATGGTTACACCCCGGCAGCGGGCAACATGCAACATGCAAAGTTTCCTTTTTATTAATAAGGAGTGATAAGGAGTGAGTAAACCTATACTTGTATTTTGGCTCTTGGTCTATTGGTATGGAGCAGGCCTATAAAACTATTCTGTTATGGCATTAAAAAGAAGACCTAGTCATGCTTCTCGAACCTGAATCAATCGACAGGTCAGGCCGTGTCCCATATCACAGTTATCACTAAATTGTTACGGACCTGAATAACCTTTATGTTACGCGTCTATCCAGCCAGATGTCGCAAAAACTAGACTAAACTAATATGACAGGACTTAAACTGGTGCCATCCTATTATCTTTATATTTTTATTTAGAATCATAATTTTGACAATGCCCTTCTACATCAGCTCTAGTTTTTACTTTTATAATTATTATGTTTATTGACAATGACCATTTACAGCAGATCTTTTAACTTATTTATTTGTTTTGGTTCCTTTATTTATTCTTAGCAGTTAGTAAAGTGTGAGTCTGCATGCGGTGCACCAAAAAAAAAATGAAAACTACACCATATTTTCGCGACAAAAATGTGTTAAAAATAATCTCTTATTTTTGTTTACTTTTATAGCTTTTTACACTTTTTTTTGCTCCGATGACCCCTACCTAAATAAAACGGTGTAACTTTTAATTTTAGCAGTCAATTACACTATAAAACAAACTCAGCAATGATTAGAAGTAATAGGAGCATTTCATTAAACAAAAACTTGAGAAAAGATTAGGGTCTAACTCGACCAGCTCGAATGAGTGGTAAATAAATAATGGTTCAACTCATCCAAAACGTTTACATACTTAACATTTTTTTTATTAGTATTTTCACAAGTAACATAATCAACCAAAAAAGTGTTCCATAAATAGAAAATATTTTGTATACTAGCTATGATGGTTTTTTTATGCAATATCTGACAATTTTTAGCCCGTAGTGTAGCAGGTTGAGTTCGGTAACTGCTGATGATTTCTGTATGTTGATTTGATGTTGAACTTGTATCTTTTTGGTCAGGTGGCAATACTCAAAGCACAACCAAAATATTTGAAATGGGTCCCGGCTATAGGAGGCGTTCCTCCCACATGCGCGTTGAACATGAACACGCAGAAAGATATTGATAAAGGAGCTCAAGATTTCCATCTATGCCGTATCATAAAGCCGGAAGTGACACCAGGCCAGGTGAGAAAGAAAATAATTAGTTTTACCCATATACTACATACATACTTACAGACTAGCCCCCTTATTCATAAATATTATAAATGCGAAAGTTTATATGGATGTACGGATGTATGGATGGATGTATGTTTGTTACCTCTTCACGCTAAACTTCTAACCGGATCGGCAGATTTGCATACAGGTAATCCTAATCCTGGAATCAAACACAGGCTACTTTTTATCCAATAAATCAGTTCCCGTTGGATATAAATCACCTTTAAACGTGTCCATAGGCTCAACGCGTGCGAAGCCGCGGGGGATAATAGTCTGCTAACTTAGCACGCTGCTAAATCTGGCCCTGTCTTCATTAATTGATATAAATCAGACATTGAGATATGCAAAATTGTATTAGTTGATAAGCGATAAACTTGCTAGTGAATTATTTTTACTGCTTCCGCTAGTGGACACAAAATTAAAGTGAATTAGAGTCAACTGCACATTATTTCTTATTTGATATTAATTACTATTTATCAAACTGTTTATAAAATAAAAAAAATTACTTGTCTAAGTGCTTGTTTTGTAGGTCTAAAGAAATAAACTCTGACTCTGAGAAATAACACAGCTTAGCAGCTGTTTTATGTAAGCAGACCATTATGAATAAGAGGGTAAGTAGGTACCTACTATATCAAAACTAAAACCTATAGGTACAAGAAAAGGACATAAAAGTAGAGTTATTTCCAACGTCTCACGTGAGACGTGCTCTCTCCCAACGTGTCACGTGATACGTTTTCTATTCTCATCGTCTCACAAAAAAATCGGAGAGCTTCTTATTACAATCTACAACATCTGTTGATCATGTTTCTCAAGATGGCCATAAACAATAAAGGAGTGGAGCTACCTCAATATTGTTTACAACAGTGCAGTCGGCTCAACTGTTTCAATCTTTCGCTAAATTTGACATTAACTGTCACTTTCACAGTTACTGTCATGTATTTAATAATAATCAGTTATCAGGTAAAGGGTAAAAAAGGGTCACCCTGAGCATTTTGTGGCATTCGGCTAAATCCAACTACGGTGGTTTTCAGGTAGGTAAATAGATTTAGAAGGTAAGATATGAAAGCTGAAATAAAGTTCTTAATCACTAGCAAAATCAGGAAGCTTTTTTTACCTGGAAAAAGAGAGCTTTTTCCAGGTAAAAAAAGCTTCCTGCTGGGATGATGCCGGTATTTAAAATTTTCAGTCATTTATCAGACCAGTAGAGTGCAAGAAGAGAAACGCCGTGGGAATAGGGTATATACATGGGTTTTTTTATATTCGATTATCTAGGTTAATACACGAACGAAAACATATATAACAGCCAAAAAAAATTTAATTATTGAGGTATAAAAAACAAAGTAAAACTACTAATAAGAAAGTTTCGGGTGATAAAAACGCTGCCATGTTAGCCCTTGAATTTTGTGACGTCACGGCTCATCGGATCCCCTATGTCAACTAAATTCAAAACTTCATGCCCATACAAAAATGCTCAAGTATGAAGTCACGGTTCGGGTGCCAATGGCGTTTCGTTTTGAAATTTTGCGGTTGAGATTTAAAATATCTGCTTTTCAATTATTAAATTACACAATAAAAACATAAAATAAAAAATAAATATACTCATAATAATATAAATATGGCAAATGGCAACCGATGGGGTAAGCGAGTTCTTGAGTGGAGACCGCGACTCGGCTAACGTAGTGTAGGGTCTCCACTCAAGAACTCGTTTACCAGATCGGTTGGGGTAAACGAGTTCTTGAGTGGAGACCGTGTCTCGGCAAACGTAGTGTAGGGCGCCCTCCGGCCAGGTGGGATGACGATCTGCGAAAGACTGCAGGCAGATGCTGTTAATCAGTTCTAATAAGTTAGTCTAATAAGTTTCTAATAAATCAGATGCCTAAATCAAGTCCTGTCGTAGTCGATTTTTTTTGGGATATTAGAAGTTTTCTTATTTAAGTAATGTTTGAAAAAGGTAGGTATATAAAATAATAACCTTAACAGCCCATACTGGTCTACTGCTGGACGCAGACCTTCCACTGATAAGCGCCTTATTGGCTGTTATCTCTTATGGGTAGTGCCCATAATCTCCGCTGGGCATGCGGGCTGGGGATCGCAGATTGATGGTGGAACCACCACTCATCCCGCGTGTGTCGTAAGAGGGACACTCTTACGACACACGCGGGAAGAGTGGGGGTGTTGCAAATTCTAAGCCGGCACCACACGGATACTATAATATCACACTGATATTATAAATTCGAAAGTTTGTATGGATGTATGGATGTATGGATGGATGTTTGTTACCTCTTCACGCCAAAACTACTGAACGGATCGGGCTGAAATTTTGCATATAGGTAATCCTAATCCTGGAATAAAACTTAGGCTACTTTTTATCCCATAAATCTGTTCCCGTGGGATGAAAATTACCTCTTAATGTTTCCATAGGAACAACGCGTGCGATACGCGGGGCGCAGCTAGTATATAATAATAACATGTATATAATGTATTATAATGTGTTGCAGCTGTTCATGAAAACCTCTGAATGCTGGGTAGCAACCGAAGGCATGTTCAAACAGGTGGATACGTATGAGGTGCTGTGCTTCAACCCTCGACTGCCTCCGAACAGAAAGTGGTAGCCACTCCACAAGTTACACGAAGATATACTCGGCGATATTAAGTTTATTGATGTGTGATAAAAGAGTTCATTTTAAAGATGACAACTTAAGTATTTTATTTAACTCTTTGTACAATTCCAACAAAAAAAAATTACTGTTCTTGACTATCGCAAAAAACAGTTGATTTTTTTAAAACATGACATGTAATATGTTGCGTACTGTGTATAAAGTATCTATTCCAATTCAGAAAAGAAGAATATAATGTATTATTGTCATCAAAGACAAGGAAACACTAACAAAATCTGACAACAACAACAGAAAACAGCAAGGTAATAATACAAAGGTTATCACTAGATAAAAGATAAAGATAAATATCATTTATTTTACCCAAAGACATAAAAAGTAGGTACAAATGGTACATGCAATAATAAAAACTAATAAGTACTTAAATCTAAAAATGTCTTATACATTGGGTAAAAAGGGACCCTAGCTTAGCATTTTGCAGTATAAGGCAAGGTGCCCAATACTGCGCTGGTTTTCAGTTAACAATCAAAAAACATCACAAGGCAAAATAACACAAAAACAGAGATTAAAATAAAATAAAACTATCATTTTAATTGTACGCATTGGTAAGTGACAGTGAGCTTTCACTAAAAACTAAGAGGGAGTTTAACAATGCATAAGCATAACACAAATGTGCAGCGAAAAAACAAATTAATTCGAAAACGAAAGATAGGTCAATTTAATGATGAATGAAAGCTTTCAAATACAAAAATTGTTTCGAGCTTTTGTGCTTCGCTTCGATGATGCCAATATCGTTAAATATTTTTTAGAAATATTCCTTAGGTTTTGTAACTTATTTGAATAGGTACAGAAAATATCCAGGTATTTGAATCGGAGTATAGTGATTATAGTGAATGAGCAGTGTAGGCAGGCTCGGAAAAGCCCATAGTAAAAATACAAAATTACCTACAAACAATTTCGGTAGATACCTAGGTACAAACGAACATTCATACTCAAATTACCTACATAAAGTACAGCTCTCTTGGCTACTGGAGCTACCTTTAACTTGATGTAAGTACTTAATGTAATGGGCCGATTTTTTTAAATAGTTTCTTCATACTATGTAATATAACAGGAACATGTTAACTAACCTCCACTGGTCCAGCGTCGCCCTTATCAGGAAATTGTGCAATACTAACCTATTCGGTTTCTGTTACATCACGTGACTTCCTACTTGCACAGTGAGAAGAGAACCGCTTCCACACTTGTTATTATTGAGGAACCCATAACACAAGCTCCGCTTATCTCGTGCTGCGTGGATTATCCAGCACTATAATTATTTATATATACATATATATATATTTTTATTATTATCATTGATGATGATGACCGCGTACGCGTTTCGTGGATTTTTTATGTTTATTATATCTCATGGGAATGAATTAATTTATGCTTTTTTTTGAACAAAATGTTAGTCCGATCCATTTTGTAGTTTCAATAAACATCCATCCCATTTTCACAATAATAATATTGAGGTATTTTTGAACCACGGACTTAGTTGCATAAAAGTATCTGAAGGGCTGACTATAAATAAGGAACAGGTATTGATTCATTTTATCAACCACGGAATTTCAAACCCACAGTTGTCTAAAATTATATTATGTTCCAAAAATGTGGTTCCTGCGAAAGCATTGGCGCTGGAGAAATCACAAAAATCATGAGACGGATTAGCCCTGCATAACTGATATAATTCCCCTTCATAACTGATATAATTTTTACGTATTCATGCATGTGTTTCCAATGAATAAAATGTACTGACCTAAAAAAGTGGAAAATCATAGAACCTACTAAAATTCCATGCAGATGCAGATGGAACCACTACACTAAACAATCAACTTCGTATGATTCTTTCGATGCACACACTACCTATACATGTATAGAGTGGTACCTACCTACGTACTACCTATACATGTATAGAGTAGTAGGAGTCCCTTATTCATAATAGTCTGCTAACTTAGCATACTGCTAAATCTCACTCTGTCTTTTTCTATTGAGATAAGTCAGACTGAGAAACAACACTACTTAGCAGCTGTTTTATCTTATCAAACTATTATGAATAAGGGGGTAAGTGTTTACCATGGAATGTTTAGGGGATTGAATAAACCTCCAAAAATAAATAATTCGCATTCAGTTTTTATGAAATTTGGCATCAAGGTGAAACTGAATGTCAAAATGAATTAATCTTTTTCTTATGGAGCCCCTTAACTTTAATATCTGGTGAAACACAGAATGGAATACCCTATTTCAATGATGCTTTTGTGATAAATAAATACATATGTATTTGTTAGGGGTTGGAGAGATCCAGTGGTTTATCTTCATCTATGATTCGTTTGACCAGCTTGTTCCCGGAAGAAGAACAGGCCTCATGCATCCACATTTGAATCCAATCCATCTTTACATAATCCTTCTCAGATACGATGTTAAGTTAACTAACCTTTATGGTACTTATTTATCTATAATACTTTTGTAGAGGTGTGAATCTTTACAAAATGTTCTGTCTATTTAAACCTAGGTACATAAGATTATAATTAAATTACTGCATAAATTGTTACTGCATAAACTCATTAAATCAAGGGTAGGTAAATTTAAAAAAATCCTCGTAATAAGTAAGTATTTTTTTTATTTACAGTAGAAATTTCAAAAATCTTACATTGTGGTTAACCGGAAAACAGAAAGTAATGATAACTGCACAATTATTCACATAGAACAATGGAAGAACCACTCCCTTTTTCCTATAAGTATGGTACCTACAACAGGAATTTAAGACAAACAAATGTTGATCTGTAACCCTTGAATGGACCATTGTTGCTAATCTAATATACGACAAAAAACCGGGTTGTGTGCCCCTTCTTTTACGGTCCTGGCAACGGGTACCAGCAACCTAGCAACCTGAACCAGACGGCAACGCTGACGCGAGCCGGGGGAGCGGGCTGGTACCACCAACCACAACGCACCAGTCAGCCGCGCGCCTCGATGCGAGTCGCCCGCGTCCACCGCGCCAACAAAATCACATTCCGTAACTCAAATATTCAGTGATATCAAACAATAACTAACTATCCCATAGGATCCCGACCAGTGCAAACACACTCCTAACGGAATCGCGTACGCCAGTACGCAAATGCAGGCTTTGAACGTTCGTGGTTGGAAAAATAAACATAGCACCCCGGTAAGTTTATTATTAATACATACACTTATCTTTCTAAAGTTCCCAGGATTCTTCTGGTGTGTTTCAAAAAGTTATATTAATTGGGTACTTACGTTAGTCTCTAATGTTGCTATTCATAAGCTGAAGACTTTAGTGAAAGCGAAACCACATTGGATCCAGCATGTTTAAGTCTAGTAATGAGATCCCATGTTTTGTTTCACTGGTCAGGCATCAGGTTTGTATCGACTGTTTAACGTATCTGTGTATAAGCGTCAACGAGTACTAAGTGGTCTAACATTGGTATCAATTTACAATTACTTTACACGCTATTGTTGCATACTGCAGTATGTTTACATTGGCCTGTCGTCTTGTATTTCAATACGATCGCGTGAAGGTTAGCTTAAGGCACATTGTGTGCTTTTACCTTCATATCTTTATTAGCTTCTAACACATTGTTGCTATAGCTTAACGGCTTTAGAGATTCTTAGGCGAATTTCAATATTAATCAGGCAGCTAAGCCAAAGCCGGTCTTTAACGACTAATATGAATACTTCTTCGAATGAAGGAATCTTTTTTATAGAATCTACAAATTGTGTAAAAGTTCCTTTCACCAGGATGAAGTCATTATCATTATTATTATAACCTATTGTTATTGACTGCACCGGATGGAACGCTGATTTTTTAAACTGAATCATGATCAACTGTAGTCAGAATAATAAAAAAAGACGTGTGGCACTCGGGGACTGCCGCGGTAAAGCTATTGCAATGCCATCTAGAGGCGAGTTGCTGAACTAAAGAGACAAACGTCATATTTCAAAAAGTCATTAAAAGTTCTACTATTCATCGATAGATGGCAAAACTAAAAAGTGTCACCGCTGTTCCGGTCGGAGTGGGGAGCGTGAGGTTTTTTCGTTACGGAATTTCTGGATTCGGTCCCCGCGCTCAAGGCCCGCGATAGAAGCTATGCAATAGCTTAAAAACTATAATGTACCTACACCGAATAAACTTAAATAAACCTACGTAACTGCACTCTCTGGTCAGACTTGTTTTAATTCACTGGTAGTTGTTGAAAACGAAATGATAACAATAATAAGGTTGTGATGAAGATGCTGCATTGTGACATGACATAACATTCGATTTCCGTCGCAGGTCGAAGCCATAATATAGTGTAATCTGCAAATATTTGTTCTTTATAAGATATCAATCATCTGGTGCACAAGCTGAACTTATTTTGGGGTTAGATGATGATTTGTTATAACGTAATTTTTTGAATCTACAATTTATACTACAAGTTTCTCTGTAAGTGAATTAAACTGAGAGAAACAAATGTTTAGTAAAAGTGTAAAGTATATTCGTAATATGCTGGTCAGCTTCTTTAGACACATTTTGATACACCTATTAATACTGTTTTACTATAAAAATATGACCACGATCATTGTTAGAGATATGTAATAAGAGACACAGACCACGTGATAAATTTTAAAATTTCAATGCTTTAAATGTTATTAGGTATAACAAACCCTTTCAGCGGGTTCAATTCAAAGTTCTACGTTTCAGACGTAAATATATTATTTCTGTGCATATAAATATAGCTGATTTAATATAAATAAATATATTTATCAAAAACACATTACACATAAACATGCATAATAATTATTTCAATTAAGGCGCATACCCGAGCCAATACGACAGCGCCACCTATTTTATCATATTATTACGTTTAATACATGAAATTTGAAAAATCCATCTACAGTTTGTGTTATCTATTGTAAACTATTTTTATACCTCTATAATAGTTTTATCTTGTATATATGTAGTTTAGGCAGAGATGCGAAAATAGAGTTTGGTGGCCAAAAAGTTCAACTTCGTATCTCTGCCTAAGCTTTACAAAATAAAACAATTGCAGAGGCATTAATAAATATCTTGCCCCCGTACTTTAAGGCTCATCACAGGAGCAGCGGAACTCAACCTTAGCTCGTATCTGGGTAATTCTCAGAGGGCTCAAAAATACGTGTCCGACTCGAAAAAACACATTAAAAGTATCCGTAGCCCTATGATTCTTTTTCAGGTAGTAGATTAGCCAAAAGTAATAGGGGGAGCCTATTTTAGTTTTTTAATTTTCCTATTCTAAATAAGTAAAAATAAATAAAAACCTTGGAAATACTGATTTTCGTGGTGCGTCCGGACTTCATGTGCTAGTGTTCATATCAATTTTTCATCTCATTTCCTATAAATAATAGCACTATTTCACACAGGTTCCCAATAAACCAGATAGTTACTAGCTTAATTGACACTATTACTACGCAAAAATTAGCTTTAGTTAATAAGATACAACTAGATAACTTCGCGTCCGACGTTTAGCTCTGATAGCCATGGCACGCACTAATTCATTCATAAAAACTGTACTTTATTAACTACGTGAATAGTTGTTAGACAGAGACAAACTGTCAGTCGCGATCCATCAGTGGTGAGAACAGCACGTGTCCATGTCTCCGCGTCGCTTCGAAATTACGGTAAGTAACACTTTCCGTGGCTTGGTATACCGCAAGTTCTGATTACCATGTAGACTATAAATTCGTTCATACTAATCCTATTGTTTTAATTATTTTAATAATATATGCTTTTTGTGTTCCTAATTTCTACTGCAGACATGAATGTAACATAAACCAGCAAATTAAGAAATTATTTAGAATTTTCAACTTTTTTCTGATTTTCGTGGTTTTGATTTCCATGTTTTTCGTGGACAAAAAGTACACGAAAGGTCAGTGAAACCCACGAAAATCAAATTTGCAGGCTTATTAATATTTGTTAATGTATTGTATAACACGGCTTACACATTGTCGTGTTCACGGTATGACACCCTGACCGTGACAGTGTGTAAACCTGTTGAAAGTTCGGGAAAAATAAGTAAATAAACGCGATAAATACCCGTTAAATCAATATTCAGATTCAGTTGTATTTATGAGAGTATCACTCATACTATTTTCGCCGCTCATTTGTTTTATATTAGTATTCAAAATGCAGCCATTTAGTTGCGAAAATAATATGAGTGATATATTCACGAATACATTGAAATTGACCGCCTGATACTGATTATAAACACTTTCATACATAGATAAAATAAATATTGTAATTGTGATTTTTGTTAATAATTTGATTGTTTGATCTCAATCAGAATAATATGAAGATAGTGATTACGGTTATAACATTTTTTAATTAGGTAAGGAAAGACTCAATTGGTAACTTGGTTGTGTGACTCTGCCATTTTACTCAGCAAGTCGATTCATATGTATTCTTGAGTGACTCACTCATAATACTATTTTCGCCGCTCATTAGTAATTAAAATGCAGCTAATTAGTTGCGAAAATAGTATGAGTGATATATTCACGAATACATCTTAATCGACCAGCTGATACTGATTATATAAACTTTCATACATAGATAATATTGTTATTGTGATTTTTGTTAATAATTTGTTTTATCTCAATCAAAATAACTTCAGCCAGCTTTGCTCAAATTGCAATGCTCGAAGTAAATACATATAGCTTATAACCAATGAATATGGGAGGGATTAGATAAGCCTATTTTACTAGTAATTTAGGTATAACTCCATCGTTAGTATCTAGAAACGTGACTGATTATTTATAAGATTGTTTGATCTCATGTGATCATGTGATTGAAAAAACGTGATAATTGATGTTAGATTTTTTTTAATACTCTCTTAGTTTATATATAATAATAATAAAATATTTATTCGCAGAGATGGGTTTACAAAGCAGGTACTTACAATCTATAAATTATATTTAATAACAATATTTCATTTTGTTCCTTAGTTTTAAGAAAATATATATATATTTTTATCTGCTTACTACCTTTTTTATTATAAACCTACCCGAAATTCCTTCTTAGAATGATTGTAATAGGCTAGTTCAAGCAAAACGTACATTTCAACACATTAAAGTTCAATAATTTTGCATATTTGATTTCGGTGGTATGAATGTTGATTTCCATGTACACCATAACTTTAAAATTGAATAACTTCGTAACCGTTAGGCCAATAAAGTTCCCTCCACTACCAATAAATTAGTAATCAAATCTACTTATAGAATATTTCGTCATTATGTGTAATTTCAACAAAAAAAAATGTGCCACGAAAGTCAGACAAAAACTGAGTTTTCGAAGAATCACCCATCTTGAGGTTGATAAAATGGATTGAATAAAATGGAAGATGTGCAGTACCAGATACTTTATCATTTAAATATGTAAAAGTTATGTGTCAGCTAGTAGATATAAGGTTTCCATACGATCCACGGTTCACTTGTGATCTGGAACTCAATAACCTTTTTAATGACCTTTTTGCCTTGATTATAATCCGAATGAGTGTCACGGTTGAAGCACGCCCCTCTAAATCAATAGAGCGGCACGTAGGGCGCACAATGCCCAGACACACTCAAAATGGGACTGCATTCAAATATGCACTTCAAAAGGCCCTATGACGTTTACTGCTGTACGAAGCTCGTGGGCTTTTTAAGTCCCTCATTGTGGAAAGATAATTTAGAATTTTGATTGGATTTGTAGTTACGATGAGATAAATCATTGTGAAGGAAATGTAATGCTATATAACTCGTAGGTGAAACTCGCAACTTAGCTTGCTGAAATTACGATGGCCATAACAAAGAAGGAAATGAAAGTTAAGTATTGGTATCTGATAATTATCTTCTTAATATTTCAACCATCGTAATTCGTAACTAATAACTAGATAATGAAAGTAGGCACGATATCTTTACTTAAATATAAAGCTTTTCAAATTTTAAACCTTTACATATACTTACCCAATATCACATTAATATATTAGGTCCTTACATATGAAATTGGCGTTTTTCGTACTGGCCACTTTAATCACAAATTTCTCCTCTTTGGTAAGGAATTCCAAATTCAAATTTGTACAGCTATAGACTCATGTATTTGTGCTTCGATGATCGTCATTCATTTGTTTTTTTTCTTCTGTTTTTTTCTGTTTGCGTCACTCATTTTACAAAATGGAAAACTTAAAATATCGCATTATTTACGAGTACGAGTTCCGCCGTGGCACTAGTGCTGCGGAAACAACTCGAAGGGTGAATGATGTGTATGGCGGTCGTGTTGCAAAAGAAAACACAGTTCGTTTTTGGTTCCAACGTTTTCGTTCTGGAAATTTCGACCTGCAGAACAAGCCCCGTGGACGGCCTGAGACTCAAGTTGATAATGAAGAGTTGAAGGCTATTGCGGAAGCGGATCCATCGCAAACCACGTCCGAGTTAGCTGCAGGCTGCGATGTTAGTGATAAAACTGTTTTAATTCACTTGAAGCAAATTGGGAAGATTAAAAAGCTTGAAAGGTGGGTACCTCACGAATTGACTGAAGCAAACCGGCAAACGCGCGTCGACTGCTGCGTTACATTACTAAACCGGCACAATAATGAAGGTATTTTTAACCGAATCATTACCTGTGATGAAAAATGGGTTCTTTACGATAATCGGAAGCGCTCAGCGCAATGGTTGGATCCTGGCCAGCCAGCCAAATCCTGCCCCAAGCGAAAATTAACCCCAAAAAAGTTACTTGTAAGCGTTTGGTGGACTAGTGCCGGTATTGTTCATTACAGTTTTCTCAAATCTGGCCAGACTATTACGGCTGATGTCTATTGTCAGCAATTGCAAACCATGATGGAAAAGCTAGCGGCTAAACAACCTAGGCTGGTTAATCGCTCCACGCCACTGCTGCTTCACGACAACGCTAGACCACACACTGCGCAACAGACGGCTACTAAATTAGAAGAGCTTCAATTGGAAAGTCTAAGACATCCTCCGTACTCCCCGGACCTTGCTCCAACAGATTACCATTTTTTTCGAAATTTGGATAACTTCTTGCAAGGGAAAAAATTCAACTCCGATGGGGCAGTCCAAATCGCGTTCAAAGATTTTATTGATTCCCGTCCGACTGGTTTTTTTAGTAAAGGGATCAATGAACTACCTATAAGATGGCAAAAGTGCATAGAAAATAATGGTTCATACTTTGATTAATTAAATATATTATATTAAAAAATATTCGACTTTTTGTTCCTCCCATACAAAACGCCAATTTCATATGTAAGGACCTAATATTAAGATCTTTATTTTTAAAGTAAATGTCAGACACCAATTACGCTTACTTCTCATTTACCTACATCCATGTAATGCCCTAAATAAAACAGACAATGATTTATTTCTGTCGATAATCTGTTTTTTTTACCTACCATCCTTGCAATAATTTCTCAGTATTGTTCTCGAGTCCTCACCATTCTTCTGCTCTTGACAAAGCCTGTATTCACATACAGGGTGCTTGTATTACAAAGCATTGGAGTTCAAGTTACCGTCATAGGTCAGTAAACTACCAACTCATTGATTTAAAAAGGGAAGATAGGTTACGTTCTCCCAGCGTTTACTCAAAAATTGGCATGTGTTACAACTGCACGCAAACACATACGCTCACAGTTATATTTCCAGTCCTGTGCAATACAAAGAAGAGCAAAGACGGAAAGACGTATTTAGGACCGAAGTGAGACTGAGACAACAATATTTCACGCGAACCACGACCGCCCGTGCCGCCGGTCAGACGGTGACTGATGTGGGAGAACACAATTTTACACAATTTGAGGTTGCCACTTTCGAGCAACCAGTACCTCATCTTCGTTTTTAATAAATCAATGTACCAACTACATGTTTTTTTATTCATTGTTTTACTTACTTATCTAGAAACCCATTCAATTACAGTGGATACAGATTTCAGATCAGACCACGGACAAATTATACTTCTTATTTCTGTGGGTCAACGTTCAAAGGTGGATGTTTGCCTTCGACACGCACGAGACTTGTCAGGCGTCAAAGCTTCTGTACACATACATATCAAATTCTGAGTTATATCCAGAGACGTAATGACTATTACTCTAGACTATTACTAGTTAAGACATATTTTGGTCTATTGTATATAAGAAAAGGTATCATTTGAATTAGTAAGATATATACTTGATTCAAGACAATACATAATGGAACCATGACTGAAGTGACTTCTTTAAAATCTTCTACAAAATTGTGTCTTGGTTCTGGGGAAGGTGATAAAAACAAGGTTGAACTCAACAGTTTCGCAATTTCCGATGTAACACGTATAAATTATTACCATCGAGCAAATTACCTACTGCCGAGATGGCTATTTCTGCAAGCTCATTAACCACAATCCGATTGTTAATGTACAATCTCCTATTAGCGCGCTTGTAGCTAATCAAAAACCTAACTGCCCAACTTTACCTATCTATATTTTTATTGATGCTTTTATTGGATTATATTGGTAGATATCACCTAAATTTCCACCAGAACCAAATTGTCATGTCAGAAAATATCATCGATCGAATCAATTCGGATCACTCACACCTCCAGAGTAAGCTTACTTATCTTCCACCATAAACGAAAGATTGGATCAAACGGTACTTTGGAATTTGTATAACAAAAGACGGGGCACTTAAGAAATTCCAGACTTAAGTGCCGATGGCTTTTCACCTTAAGAGGTTGTCAAATTAATCAATGGGAGAAGTTTATGAAGCTTTGCAATCTTCTAACACTCTAAGCCCTGTGGCGATGCTCATGTGGAGATTGTTTTGAACTGATGAAATATAAAATTAACTAATTATATTTACTCCAAGGTTTTGTTCATAACCTGCGATTAGGTCAACTAATGCAACCTCCAGACCTATATTTTTTTTAGAATAATTGAATTATTCAACACTAAACACACGTTTTTCAGGTCTCTTCTGCAAAATTTATTAAGTAAAATATTAATTCTTGCATATTCTGATAATGATAGTGGTACATGTAGGTACAAGTATAATACATAATTGATTCCCACATCCGTATCGCCGACAACTGTTACCGGACTTATTTTGCTTTATTGAGAGAGGTAACCAGAATCATTACGCAAGGAGCAACTTTTCCAAGCATGAAATCTTAGGTTACTTCGCAGGCGTAGCCAGTTCCGTGACGAGCCAGACCCTGAAGATTGTTGACACATTTGCAACATCCTAATTACAAATGAGTAGGGTTCATATTGCAGTAACACGAGCAGGCCACATGCCAAGGTTCGCGTTCCACCCTGTTGACGCAAGAGGGCACTCCTATACTAAATGAAAATGATTTACTCCCTGTATAGGTACTTGTGTCTGGAAACACCATTAAATCGGATTATGAACAACTGACTTGATAAACTAACGATTCAACCATAGATATCAAGTGCCTATACTCTCAAATAGTCGGTAATTTTTGCTTTGGAGTTCCTCAAGGACCTTTATTAGATCCTCTGCTATTTTTCAGGTGTAAGCTGGGATTAGGTAACCTAATTCGCTCACTAAATACCTACTGTTAGATATAATTAAGATCCTTTTCAAAATCAATCTTATCTTCTGAGGCCATTAGCCCCAAAATATCAGCGCCACACGTGATCGTGTCCCGGCTTTCAAGTTGCATTCTTTTTCATTTTTGCGACCGGTTTTTTGATGGTTCAAAAAACTCATTCCCTATATCAGAAATTTTCATTATTTCGTAATTTAAATGGTGTCAATTACGTGCCTTATACAAATGTTGATGTATGCAGCAATTAACAGTTTGCAAATCGGGCCCATACTCTTAAAAACGAATTCAAAGTTTCTGATTTGTTTTCGTGCAAACGCCATACAAGTTGGTTTTATACGACAACGAAACTTCAATTTTTCCATTATGTGTAGGCCCGTGGTTTTTGGTTTCTTACAGTGGTGCTTTATATTGACGACCCCTGTGGCGCGCCTGCGATGCAGGAGATTGCGGGTTCGATTCCCGCCTCAGGACAAACGTTTGTACGATCTGCAGCTATTTGTTCAGGGTATTCTGGATGTTTTCTATATATATCTATGTAGTTAGTGTATTTTATTATGTATATCAGTTATCTAGTACCCACAACACAAGCTTTACTTAGCTTGAGGTTAGATTATATTATTTATTTATATTCAGCCGTAATCTAATGTGTGAATATTTTAGAATGTTTTTTACGTATTTATGCTTTGAATAAAGTATAAGTATATATATAAATACGTAAATTTCCCGGTCAGCATTACCTACGCCATCGTGCGAAGTTATGGCGAAGAGCACATTATTAGAATTCAAAGAAATCAGTGCATTTTTATTGCAATATGAGCAACGGTTCTTCACGAGCTGCATTCCAATGGGCAAGTACGTGGCAAGCGCCATAGTTGACCATGCTCAACTGATTCCTTACAACTTAATATAGACGACCTCGTTGCACATCCTCTTTCTTCTGATGTAACTGGCTGTAGTATCTACTTTCTCAAGTACATACTTACTTATAGCCACAGGTTTAGAAGTTGCTACCAGAGCTGTGTACCGTACATCATCATTATCATTATCAGCCTATACTAGTCCTGTTGGACATAGGCCTCCCCTAATGAGCGCCATAGCAGCGCCCTGTCTTCAGCTTGACCTGCAGTCTTTCGCAGATCGTCATCTCACCTGGAGAGCGTCCTGCACTACGTTTGCCGAGTCGCGGTCTCCACTCAAGAACTCGTTTACCCCAACGGTTGTCGGTTCTTCGGGAGATATGGCCGGCTACTGCCACTTCAGTTTGCTAATTCTTTGAGCTATGTCGATCGTGTACCGCTTGGGCAAAATGTAAAAACCTTAATTCAATAAGCGTATAATTTATAAGATATCTTAGAGCACCTTTATTTACTCTCTCGTATATTGTTTCTAGGACCTTAGATACGTATATCAAGATTTATTTATACATTTAGATATTTTAGTAGGGGACTCTCAAGGACGTTACCAAAGAATTTTTAAGTATATTGGTATAATAGCTTCATGATAACACTTGAAATACTAATAGAATGACAGGAAGTTTTATTGATAACATGCTTTCTATAAAAAAAGTTATAGCCTCAATAACAAATTTAAATTGGGTACCTACTTACTTAATAATGCATAGAAAAAGAAGTAATTAAGTAGTTGTTTTGCTTGCTTTTGTACTTTTACTACTTTGACGAAAAATTGCTCTGATTTCTCGAAAGCTTCAGATATCAAAGTTCAAAATAAGATGTGATCGTCCAGAATCCGTAACCAGATTATATCTGAAAGTCATTTATATTATTACTCAGTGATCTGATCACTGCCTCAGGCCTAAGCTGCGGTACGCAAACCCACGTATCAACACGAACTGTACCCATGCAGTCATTAGTAGGTACACATACACACACATTAGAACTTGATATTGAGCCCTGCGGCCAGCGCGTGAGAAGTTTTAGTATTTGGACGAAAAATTGCTCTGATTTCTCGAAAGCTTTAGATATCAAAGTTCCAATAGGATGTGATCGTCCAGAATCCGTACCCAGATTTTATCTGAAAGTTATTTATATTATTACTCAGTGATCTGATCACTGCCTCAGGCCTAAGCTGCGGTACTCAAACGCACTCATCAACAAGAACTGTACCCATGCAGTCATTAGTAGGTACACATACTGTGAACTTGATATTGAGCCCTGCGGCCAGCGCGTGAGAATTTTTTACACGCTAGAAAAATGTTGTGCTGATGAGTCACGCATAATATACTGGTGCTTTTAAGACCTTTTTTAAAGCGATTTCTAAGCCCTGATAAAGCGATTTATAAATAACCCAGTCGAGTGTGCGTGCACGGGTTCTGTACCACATTGCAGTATACAATACATAGACTTTTTACTATTTTGTAGATGAAAATAAAATCTATGTAACGCGTTGATGTCTTTTGTATGGAATATCCAAATAACACTACAACTATTTTTTTTCTTTTTTAATTTTGTTTAATGTTCGAGATTATTATTTCAATTTGTATATTTATACATCTACGTATTCCAATCCATTAATTTTACTGATTTCTAGATCTTTCGATGATTAAATCGAAAATTTTAAAAGAAGCTTCTTGGCATTATATTTTTTATCATCTTCTTAAAGAGTTCATGGGTAAAGAAGTCTTAACTTTCAAAAAATTATTTTTATAAATATTATTTTAATTGTAACACAAGAAGGTTCATCATCACAATGCCTTTAGTACCCAAGCCGCACCCAAGTAACTAAAATATCAAAACAAAAGACGATCACTGATCAAATCATAATAAACATGACCGTTTTACCTAAAGACTAGCAAGTCTTCCAGTCATCCAGCTCTTGAGGAAAAATTCAATAATAAATCTCCACACACAAGTACTTATTTAAACACAGACAGTTCTTGGTCAGTAGTCTTGCGTGTTATGTTCTATAAGGAAAACACGATTACATTAGAGGAGGTAGAACTTAAAGGATGAGAAGTAAGATCACTGTTCGAAAGAATAGGATGACTCAACAGGAAGCCTCACATATACCTACGTCTTCTGTTGCCTACGTTTTTGTAGCATGTTATTTTACTCATTCATAAATATTGCCTTGTTCTGTTATTTGGTGATAATTTGGAATAGAGACATATAAATTGCTTGGTAAAGACAAGTTACGTAAACTTTGGTCCGTCACTCCAGGAAGGTGGAAATAGGAGCGGAAAATAACTAAGAAAAGTTTTGGATTTTTTTATACAAAATTCTTAAATAATTCCTTAATGGTGGTTATTTAATGTAATAAGTAGGAGTATGTATCTTTTTTACCGATTTTAAAAAAGGAGCAAGTTCTATGTACGTACATATACGAGTATGTATTTGCGTTGATATCTCCGTCATTTATGGACCGATTCGGGTATCTTTTTTACCGATTTCAAAAAAAGGAGCAGGTTCTATGTACGTCTATGTTTTTTGTGTCGATTTAACCGTTTTTTATGGATCGATTTGGATGTTTTTTTTAATCGTATAAAAATGATCCGGGAGTGTTCTCATAAAAACCCAGGGAATTAGTATCTTATACATCCCGCAAAACTTAATAAAACTGTTCAAAACTTAGGGATTCGTCGGTCGTTCGTTTCAAACAATCAAATTATGTTTCTAGTACACCAAAGTGCTTACCTATCGTACAAAAACATTATTAGAAGACTCATCGACTCAACTCATAATCGGTTTTTAACTGACGTCACTAGACATTGATATACTCATGATCGTGACCGATACAGAGGTCGTCTTGAAGCGGCTTGGGAGCATATCCAGCCGGCTCTTTAGTCCATTCCCTCATTTACGTTTCTTGGCCACGATTCAACGGATTCCGGCGTTCTATATTTTAGCACAAACACTTTTTTGAATGAGAAAAGGAAGGTCAGTGTTGTGTTCGAGACAGATATATGTATAAAGCTATACTGTCGGTCCGAAAACCTACTTACAATATACGCAGTTTCCTTAACACCTGCCAGACGAATGAGAATTCACACTGCACAGGTATTGCTGGAACGATGCCAATAACTGCTTTTCGAAGATAAGTAAACAACTTTTGTGAACAGCAAGTTGAGCAGAAAGTTGAATTTTCGGAAATAAAACGAGGGAAATAAAATTTCAAAATAAATATTGATAAAAACTTTTTTAACATATAAGTTAAAATACCTATCCGACAAAAACAACATCAATCGAAATTTAAGTTGCACTATGTAAAAATCTTGACGTGTCCAGATAACGAAATATTAAGTGATACTAATTTTGAAATTCACCAACTGGACACACGTGTCCGGTCTCTTGTGTCAAGTTATTAAGTAACCCAATTAATCAATCCTATACATGTTATCTTATATCCTTTTCATATATTTACATATTTTAGCTAGCATAATGTTTTTACAGGGCTGGCAGAATTCAATACTTTTAAAAAGCTGGTTTAATTTAAACAGTAAAATAAAGGAAAAGAAAAACACTATATCAAAATGTCTACAGCCGTTAAAGATAGTCTAATACCCAAGTCGGACTAGGCTTACCATTAATGTTATCTAATACCCGAGCTTATTACCCCGTAAACTGTTAAATTGCACTGACTCACCGGTAAACAATTTAGCAGTAACTTAGTCTTCTGCGTCACAACAGCCAGCCTCTTGGGTGCGTAATTAATTAGTTTTAGTAAGGTGGTATTACCTAGCCTGCGGAAATCCATAGTTTCCTATATTAAGTTACTCCGTTGCGTGGGGTGGGGATTCATTGAAAATTATAAAATTTAAGAACGATAGACCTTATCTTATAGTCCCTCTAGGCTAGCATAACAAGTTTTGTTTAAGCTAGGAATGAGAATTACACTAAGTAATTTATTAAACTTGAACAAATGATTTTTTGACACATTTGATGATGATTCACCTACTAGCTTATTACTTAGACAAAAAATTATGTACTATAGAACTGAACTGACAAATAGCTAAGAACGGCGATCGATTTCCATCAAAATTATACCTGTAGGTATAAGCTTTATTACATTAATTTTCATGCATTTGGTTTTGTTTTATGATAGGCTAATTCTGACCTCAAAGTTATAAGTTATAATTATAACACTCCCCGTTTTAGTGGGGTCTAAAATAAAGGGTAAGCTTATAGGGACAAGAACAATCCAATACCTCAAGGTTTTTAAAAATTTCCAGACCGCATTTTTGTTCCAATGCACATTGATTGTCAGTGGTTTTTACTGAGGTTCTCAGAACTTCCTTAAAAACCGTCATTTTGCTGTGGCTTTGGGCCGAAGGCCGTCGACCTTTTGTAGTAAGGTACCATGACTCATCAGCAAGGAAGTAAGCCCGTCTGACAACCTCCCAAAACGAGGAGGAATAAACTCTCATCAAAATCAACGAAGTGGAGAGGAACAGATTACAGCGCTAATTGCGAATAAATTCAGCAATAGCTGAAGTGTAACGTAAAACTTTCCGTTTCGGTATTAGGACTAAAGCTCCAGGCTAGTTAATTGAAATGAAAAATAAAACAATTATATAGCTTCTTGGCGAACTTACAATGGATAAAGAAATGAGTTCTTAAAAACAGCAGTAAAATGCTGATCAAAAATAACGCCTGTGAAAATTTCGCAGCCTTCATCGTAAAACTGACATATTTATCTTTTGTTGATTGTAATGGATTAAAATTGACGGTCATGTACACATCTTTAACATTAATTACAAAATTGCATCACAGGTTTCTACATACTTGAGATTTATAATAAGGATGCACATAATGACTACGCAAACAAATATCTTACCTACTGCGCGCTTCATATACTTTTTATTGTCCATTGAAATCCATCGAGTGAATCACTTGATTGCCAACTACGCAATTTCCATGTAAAGTAATAGGTATAGGTACTTATTTGCACAATATATCTACCTAATAAATGATAGACTTTAAAGAAAAAAGGAATCTACATAATTATGGGCAAGAAAGTATGAGTCAGTTTCAGTGAGGGTCTCACTGAAACTGACTCATACTTTCTTGCCACTTTCTTTTATATCAGAGCAAAAAACTGCCTTTATCCCAATTTTAAAGTACCTATTCATTGAAATATGTTGATACAAATGTAAGTGGACAAAGGAAAGCGTGGAAAACGATAAGATAAAAAAAAACGCATGTTATTATTAGGCATGCACCCTTATTATCGCAGAACAAATTCGGTTAAATTGGATTTCGACGACGATTATTATTATTACTGTTTACCGGTGAAAACCAGTGAGTTAAATAATAATTATTATTAAAGAAGACACATAAATGATCACTACCAATCAAATTACGACAATTAATTTGCATTATGCCAGATTGTGGAAGGTATGAAATATGTAACTCGGAAAGTACATTTAGGGCAACTTCTGTAAGTCAACGCAATCAAAAGATACAGTGCGGTTTAGGCAGCATTAGAATTTATATCTTATATCATATAAGTCACAAGTCAAGGGAAAAGTCTGAACCCCGTTAGTCACATCACATAAAAATACGTAGAAGTTTACGAAACCTTTGACTCTTAGCCTGTTTTTTCTACCTCTACGCCGCCGCCGCCGCGCGCCAAGCTGTTTGGTTATAGAAAAGTTCTCTGTGTTGGTAAAATCTCGCGAGTAGGTGCAGTATTTGAGCACATTACAAAACAATTGAGTTGTATTACATTGGCCGCGTAACGCCATTGCGGCAGATGCAATGGAATTAAATGAGCGGTAACGAGAGAGGCCAATTGACGTGACCTACAGATTACAGCCTCTGACCTTTTGAGCAGATTCCCTCCTGCTTATTCATTATGAAGGTCTTTAATTACTCAATTATTGGACATCTTAATTGCTCCAATACCTTACTATAAACACGAAAGTTTGGTAGATTGTTTGACTTAGCTTTTTATACCGAAACTATTGAACGGATCGGACTGAAATTTTGCATACTTGTAACTTTAGACCTGGAATAAAACATAGGCTACTTTTATCCCGGATAAACGTATGCGAAGACGCGAGCTGATACAAGGCCATGATTTATGAAGTTTTGAATTTTACTATAGCTCGACAGTACCATGTGGTTTTAGTGCTAACCATGATAGCTTCAAAACTTTTATTCTCTATGAATACATTTCAAAAAGCTTGCACTTTTGTTTTTTGGACTTTTGAAGACAATCGCGTCAGCTTGTAAAAACGTATCTAGGTAATTAACTACCTTGGTTCTTAGGTACAAATGTAGTAAACATCATCAGTTCAGCCCTCAAACGTCTATCAGCTGGACAAGACATCCCCATAACTCGCTGTGAAGCCGACGCCATCCATCGACTCCCCGGGGAATCGATATATGGAGGAAAAGTGTTCGTTTGGGAATTCAGAACGTCGTCGCCGGTCCAGTCCCCCCCTTCTCAGTTGATCCCTTATCTCCGAGGATCGTGACTTTATTCCGTAACCAGTTTTTGGGATAATGCTTTTCTTATTTTAAATCAAAGGAAATCAAAGACCGACGCTATATAGCCTTAGGTAGCGATTTTTCGTTCAATTCAATTTAGTTTTATTTTTAATTTTTGCGTTCCTCTGAAGCTCTATGACCACTAACGTTAAGTCGTGAAATTCCTCGTCATTTAATTTGCGAAAGTGCGAACAATTTATAAAACTATTTGTGAACAAATTACCGTCTACCGCAACCGCGGTAGAGGCGGTAGAGACATTGATGCACCTCACGTTTGCACCTTGAGATTGGACTACGCCGTGACAAAACTAACGATACCCGGTTCAATAATCTAATATATTTTTTGTAAACAAATGTCCAAAGTAGTAAGTGTCGGTGGAAAATATTTTAAAGCACACCATCATGGAATCAAATTCCAGAAGTTCGAAACAATTTTTGGTTTTAACAATATGACAGACAAATCTTTATTTTGTAAAGAATTTTCTGTATTTGTTTTTGTGTTAAACTTGTCTTCTTTTAACTCGTTAAACTCTTGTATACTGTTATTGTTATCAGTTGATTTCATACATTTTTTACTTACAAAATAGTACCTTTCAATTTAGAACCTAGTAAATTCCTATATTTACTATAAGTCCTATATTTACTACAACAAAAAGATAAAACAACGCTCCAATGTTGTTAGGAATAGGAAACTAAATGTAAAAGAACATTTTCTACTTAGAGTCTGATCAAAAAGAGAAGAAGTCGTGGCGTTACGGTGAACTAACACTTATAGCCATACTGCAATGACAAAACAGTTTTGTCAACGCAACAAAAGTTGTCAATTGGCACAAGAGTGCCCTCAATTCCCACGGCTCTTCTCTTTTTGAACAGACTCTACCTACATGAATGAGGGTTCTATAAAGCGAACCAATTTTTACCACTTATCGGTTATTGGCTATTGTATTTAAATAAACAAATCATCGCTGCTGACGGGCGCGTGGGCAAATCCTTTCGTTTCGCCCTATTCAACCGTGATCACTATGTTGAAATATGAAATGCATAGAGACTTTCACTTAGATGTTACGCTTAGTAGGTTACCTGCATTGTGGCTAAGGCCTTAGCCTACAAAGGTAACGACCAAATTATCTTCTCTTGAACTCAAACCTTTTGGTGTCTGCGGCTTGTGGTTCCATTTCAGATTAGGATACAGGGCTCTACCACTTAGCTGGGTAAGTTATGAATCTGTTTTGTCGAGGTTGACAAGATGTTATCGGCATTGAAACCATGTGAAACTTAAACCAAGAAGATCAAAATTATGTAAACATCTTATAAAATATATATTAACAAAATCACAACAATTCGAATTTTTACCACTGTGGAGGTCACGCGTAGATATATCAGTCTTATCATAAATTTGGTTTGAAACTATTTTTTATAGAGTACGATACGGCTATTTAATATTGCATATTAACAAACTTTAATGAATATGCTAATAAAAAACCTTACTCAACTTAAATAGTAGGTACCTATATTTTTTACATTTTTCTTCGGTTCCTTGGTTGAGAAAACACAATTCATTAAATAAATTACGACAAAAAATCATAAAAGTGCACTTTTTTGCACCTAATTTAGTCTAGATCTCAGGAACCTCGCGATCTATAGATAATATTTTTGTTTTGATTCGTAGGTCATTACTAATTCTTTGGTTCCTCGGTTGGGTATTTTCATAAACGGTGTAGTTTTCTTGTAAATATACAAAAACATAATTGTGCTCTTACGCTGTTCCAAAAACGTATGCTCTGTCCCGCTCCTATGAACGCCAAATCCTATGACTCCTTTTCACAAAATGCGCCCTCTTAAGCCCGTCTTATTCTACCCAGACGCCGCCGCTGTTGATGGAAGGACGTTAATTATAAACATTGTACTGATACCTTGAGTATTACCCATCCCGCTAGGAAAACGGCTGATTTGAATTTCAAATGGGATACTAAAACTGCTCAGATTAAATTGTACTTCAGGTTTGAAGTGGACATTTGCTCAGAGAGCTGTAAACTGTTGTGAGATAGCAAAGGAAATATTGCATGATACCACCAGAGTGAATGTTTGGATAAGGCAAAATATTATTTTGTTACTGCCTAGAGTCTGTTCAAAAAGAGAAGAGTCGTGTGAATAGGGTATATGCATGGTTTTTTTATTTATTTTTTAATCGATTACTTAGGTAGCCAAAAAAAATTAATTATTGATGTAAAAAACTAAAAGTAAAACTACACTCAGTTTCGGGTGATAAAAACGCTGCCATGATAGCCATTGCATTTTATGACGTCACGGATCATCGAGTCCCCTATGTCAGTCAAAGTCAAAACTTCATGCCCATACAAAACACGTATGACGTCACGCTTCATGTGCCAATAGCGTTGCGTTTAGACATTTTGCTGTTGAGGCTTTAAATATCTACTTTTCAATGATTAAATTTCACAATAAAATCATATCATAAAATACAAAAATAAATATACAGATATATTTCTATATCAATAGAGAATACGTAAAAAAAAATTCGTTTTTTTAAGTCATATGCATATACCCTATAGAGGGCGCGCAGACAACTTTTGTTGGGTTGACAACACTACTCTGTCATTGCAGTACGACTAAAAGTGTTATTTCATCAAAACGCCACGACTCTTCTCTTTTTGAACAGACTCTACTATCCTGTCAATATCTGAAAATCTACACATTATGATAATGATGATGATGCCCTCCTTGCCGAATTCCGACCACGGCGGCGACGAAGTTTGTACGTACGTGTATATTGTTAAATATCCTTTTTATTAGTTCACAATGGGACAGTGTTTCGACACTTTCGTTCGGCATAGGTAATGGGCCAGTGGTTTTCGATACGTATTCGTTTGACATCTTCGTTTTACTTATATTTGCTTATATCCATGTAAAATATCAAAGTAATATATAACTCACACTTACAACTGAACTAAGAGCAGACTATAGGTGCTGAATATTCATTTCAATAGAAATGATTTGGCGTTGCGAAAATGAAAGAGGTCTTCGAACTCACCTTTGTTGGGAAATTATGGTTGTGTACGACAATGCTGACGCTTTTGAATAAATGCTGATCTTCTACTGAGTTGGAAATATTTCGTTACGAATCAGTAAATTGATGTGTTGCGATTGTGTTGATCCTACATAACAGACATATCATTGAGTTATAATTTATATTTGTAGGTCATGTTATCATTATTAGGTTTATGTGTGAACGCTTGATAGATGGGTTTTATGTTTTCAATTCTCTAACAGCATTTGATGCTCTGTGGATTGTCCATCATAATAAATACTAAGTACCTAAAAACTTTATTCGTTAGATAGGCCATTTCCATAGTGAAACCGCGCCGTGTTTGTCGCCAAACGAAGTGAGTGAGCTCACTCATTTAGAATCAGTAAATTGTGTGTTTTTGTAGTGTGCTTGTTTTGTTTACAAAAGTTCGCGTAATGTGACTGCCCAATAAATGACAATAATAATAGTTGGGTTTATTGTCAAAAAAACTTATTTTATATACCTACCAACCAGCGTGCATGCGTAAGCATTTTTTTAACGCACACATATCATTTTGCGGTTGCAGAAACGATTATTTATCTTCAAGCTGCTTCACATGGAGTGGACATGCTATATTTTCCGTTTAGAGCCTCATTAAGTGAAAAAACTTCCCTATATTTTTACTTTAATGGCATGGTATTACGTCGTATGAGGTGGACGTCTTCCATGCATGAGGGATCTAGACGAATAGGTAATTTATAACTGTTGCATGATCTGCTATACCCTATTGTTGACGAGCAGTGCTGCCAACATTATAAGGGTTTGGAAAAAATCTGATATTTTTTTAATAGTGAGAAAAAATTACCATCTTTAAAACATTCTTCCGTGTTTTCCAAGGTTTTCGTTTTTATTGGGAGATCTAATTTGTTGTACCTATCATACGTTTACCTACCTTAAGTCTCAGTGATCCAAAATGGACATTAGTCTCCGACAAAAGACTTCCCATTCCTCACACCTCACGCACCCCGATTCCTTGCTGATTCTATTCGGATTTTGAGTTGGCATCACTGTCATGGCATCGCTGCTGATACCAATATAGATCTAATTTGAATATCGTGACTGATTGCCACTGCTTCTTCGGTAAAGTAAAAACGACAGAATGTTCTCAATTATTATCCTTTTTTTCTGATATATGGGATACTGATTGAGTTAGGATTCGGGGAATTGATTAGAAGCTACCGAGGTACTCAATTCCCCGAACTACCGACATATTTTTCTGCAGGATAAAAGATTTTCACCTATTACAGATAAAAACGAACGTAGGCAAGTTAGTCCTTTTATTCGTTAGATTTTTTTTGCCAACGCTTAATTATGGCGCCGCTTTACCAATTCTATTTTAAACCAAACTCCCTTTTACCACACAATAGCTTTATCGTCGCCAATATTAAATTCACATGCTAGTTAATTATATCGTTTACGTATGCAGTCAGCGCGTCCCGCTTCCTGTTAATGAGCGAGTTCGTTATCATCGCCACTCGGTCAAACGCGATCGGAGTTGCAACACTTTGCCGTTCATTGTTGGCGTGATCGAGGAGCTATTTTGTGTGGAAACTTCTTTAGGAACCTTTTTGATAAGAACGCGTTAAGCCCATAGACATCCGGGCTGCGCGCGTCGCTTAAAGGTTAAGCCATAAGCGAGCCTTATGCCCTCGCTTAAGCCTATAATAGTTCTGTGGCTAACCTAGGATCACAGGTTAGATCATAGACATAAAATTTTTCACTACAAGATAGTATTTCACAAGATGATACAAGATACCTTTATGAAGCCGCAGGATTCAAATATTAGAGCGCAAATCTTTTCTAGCCGAAACCATAGCAAAGGATTCTTATTTTTAAATTTGTTGCATGAAACCATAATGACCGCGTTGATTGGGACAATTTATTGGAATGTTTCAGATTTATTTCTTAACATTTGTTTCAATTTAGTTCCTTCCGTCGACCGGTTTTCAGTTGATCGGTTCCCTTGGTATCTGCGGAACGGAAATATGTTTGTATGTTCAGCCTAAATTGGACACATACATAGTTTATGTTAGGTACTTAAATAAGGTCGGGATAGAAAATGACGGCCTCTCTCATGATCCCGCTTAGATCTTATTATTTGATCAAATATGAAGCGGGACATGAGACAGATCGACATTCATAATAGCATATGTGCAAGTTATTGTTTCAAGCTTAATTTGTATTCCATGCTCATTTTGATAATGGACCTGGCACTACAATAATTACTTAAACTCCCTCGTAATAGAGAGATAATTACACTTAGAATACCTGTAGAGGTATAATGATGAGATAAGAGTAGAGTAGGAAGGTAGGTACTGATCTCTAGATTAAAACTATTACCCTAGATTTTGAGTAATTATCCTAAAAATAAGTTCGGCATCTAACTTCTCGGAAATGCATCTAAACAACTGTTATTAGTGTATGTCATCACATTACGTATTCAACTGCACTTCTTACGCTATCCACATACTAGAGTCCATAATTTTAACAGTATTTGAAAGTACCCGAGTAGTTAGAGTAATCGCAATTATAATAATCACACTAATATTATAAATGCGAAAGTTTGTATGAATGGATGGATGGATGGATGGATGGTTGGATGGATGGATGGATGGATGGATGGATGGATGTTTGTTACTTCTTCACGCCAAAACTACGGGACGGATCTGGCTGAAATTTTGCATACAGGTAATTCTAATCCTGGAATCAAACATACTTTTTATCCCATAAATCAATTCCCGTGGGATGAAAATCACCTATTAATGTTTCCATAGGAACAACGCGTGCGAAGCCGCGGGGCGCAGCTAGTATTTTTATATTATTTACTACGCTAGTCTGTATAATTGTTACTACCTACTTATACCTATCTGTTCTGTGTTGTTCAATAAATGTATCTTTATCTCTATCTCTAAGCATACCCCCTTATTTATAATAGTTTGCTAACATAGCACACTGCTAAATCTCGCTCTGTCTTCTTCTATTGACATAAGTCAGACTGAGAAATAACACTACTTAGCAGCCGTTTTGTTAGCAGACCATTATAAATAAGGGGGTTAGACTCTACAATAGCGTAATGCACCATTACGAGTTGGTTGACCGTCACCTCCTCCCAAAGATTCCTTATTGCATGCGGAACTCAGAGATTTAGCAATCTCGCTGTGCGTCCGTTTCAAAGAGAATAAAACGCTTGGTCCGTTTGAATTTGTTTTATTTTTGTCTATGATTTCTTATTTGTCTATTGTCAACCGTTCAGTCTGGTGGCTACTGGATGTCATTTCTAGTCTTACGAAGTAACTGTATTATCTTTGATTTCTAGTGCACGAACATCAGATTCATTTTTAGCATTTTCGAAAACCAAATTAAACGTTATAATAGCCGAAACGTAATATTATCCTGGCAACTTCAATAGAGTCACAGTCTTCAGTACATCAGATACGAAAATCTATTACTAATGCTAGGTCTTTTTTAGCTTCTTAAGGCCTTAATAGGCCTTAATCAAAATTTAACTAACCCTTAATAGGCTTTAATAGGCCTATTAAGGGTTAATTAAATTTTGATTTTAACATGTATACATAAATTAAATCGTCAATTCTTTGCTTAGTTTTTTTATTTAGGTATGTTTTGTTTCGTGCTGAATCACAGATAGACTACCCAGGGCTGCGCTCGACACAAATAAACTTTTATTTGATACCTAGTAGAATTAGTAGAAAATGGTAGAAACAGGCATAACGGCCCTTAGTCCCCAGCAGCCCCGCTATTCCTGGTTTTGGCAGCGACCATGGTTCCGGCGGGGCAGAGGGTGCGAAGAATCTCTGGAAGACGCCCAGCTGCCAAAACCCAACGAACCTGACCCTGGCGTGTTACAACGCCAGGACGTTGCGAACGGACGAACGATTGCTTGAATTACAAACGGAACTTGAAACTATCAGATGGGATGTGAAGATCTGATTAAGCTTACTTCAGGTGATCTGTTCTTCTATCGCGGTCACGAAGATTCCACATATGGAGGGGTTGGTTTTCTTGTAGCGCAGAATATTGCTCCGTCAATAAATAACATCAAAAGTATATCTGCTCGAGTTTGTTATATTATACTAACACTTAACAAAAGATATTCGCTCAAGATAATACAAGTATACGCTCCAACGTCAAGTCATCAGGACGAAGAAGTGGAAGAATTTTATGATGACTTAACGAAGGCTCTTGAAGACACACCTTGCCACTATAACACCATTTTGGGCGACTTTAACGCCAAAATCGGCAAACCTTTGATAGATGAAAACTCTGTTGGTGGTTTTGGTTTAGGAATCCGAAATAGTAGAGGGCAAACTCTTGTTGATTTTCTCGAAAGTAAAAAACTTTTCGCGATGAATACTTTTTTCCAAAAGCGACCGTCAAGAAAATGGACTTGGGTAAGCCCTGGTGGAAACATCAAAAACGAGATAGATTACGTCATAAGTTCACATAAATACGTAGTAACTGATGTTTCGCCTCTATCGCGTTTCAAGACAAGCAGTGACCACAGGTTGGTAAGAGCTAATTTTAGGTTTAATTTTCGAAGTGAAAGGACGAAAATGATCACATCACAGAGAAGATACGAAAAACAAGAGATCGCTCTTCTCCCGAAAGCCTTTCAAATAGACCTGAAAAACCAGTTCGAAGGTCTTGAAGATTCAAACCTTGACGTGGACGACACTCATAACCTGCTTTGTCAGACCATTACCGAAACCACGAAAAAACACCTTGGCGGAATTAGAAAAAAGAACAAAAAACTATCACCAGAAACCTTAGATTTAATAAATAAAAGAAGAAATATTTTATGCTCAAATATTAGAGAGAAAAAAGAAATAGATAGTATTAATAAAGAAATAAATAAAGCAATAAGAAGGGATATAAGAAAGTTTAATACTAATGTTATAATCAACACCATTAAAGAATATAAAGGCCCAAAAGTATTTAGGAGAAAGACTTGCACAGGATCCAAACAGCTACTAAAACTAAAAGATAGGGACGGAATCATAGTCACCGACAGAGTAAAACTTTTATCGATTATTGAGAGCTTCTACAAGACTCTTTATGCGTCCACCTCAGAAGAATCCGATTTGTCAGAAGATGATGCCAGAGCTCCACCCACAAAACGGCATAACACGGAAACATTACCGCACATATTACCGTGTGAGATATCAAAAGCTATGTACGATATGAAGGCAGACAAATCACCTGGCGAAGACGGAATCACTGTAGAGTTACTCCGTGCTGGGGGAAAACCAGTTCTTAAAGCTATCACGAAACTTTTTAATAAAGTAATGCTTGCTGTTCGAACGCCTGAACTTTGGAAAAATGCACTGGTCACCCTGTTACACAAAAAAGGAGATATCACAAAGCTTAACAATTACCGTCCAATTAGTTTACTGTCACAAGTTTACAAGCTTTTCTCTAAAGTCATCACAAACCGCATCACCCGCGAACTAGACGAGTGCCAGCCTACAGAGCAGGCCGGTTTCCGGAGAGGTTTTTCCACCATGGATCATATCCATACCGTAAAGCAGTTGATAGAGAAGTGTCATGAGTATAACCGGCCCCTTGTTATGGCCTTTGTCGATTACGAGAAGGCCTTCGACAGTGTCGAACATTGGGCTGTGTTTCACGCCCTCCATCGCTGCAACATTGACTCACGATACATTGATCTACTCCGGGAACTGTATTCATCAGCCACGCTACAGGTCAGAATGCATAATCTTACCAACCCTGTACCAATCAAGAGGGGAGTGAGACAGGGAGACATCATTTCCCCAAACTTTTTACAGCCGTCCTTGAAGACATCGTAAAAACACTCGATTGGGAAAATAGAGGTATCAACATCAATGGTGTCTTCTTGTCTCATTTGAGGTTTGCAGACGATCTCGTCCTCTTTGCGGAAAACTTTGATGATCTCCAACACATGTTACAACATCTTTATGATGCTTCTCTGCAGGTAGGCCTCAGAATGAATATGTCCAAGACAAAGGTAATGGCGAGCATCTCTAACGTCGCAAATCCAACTGTCACAGTTGGAAATGAAGCGTTAGAGATCGTTAATCGATATGTTTATCTTGGGCATACTCTTTCCTTTGGTAAAGAGCATCAACTGAAGGAGATCGCTCGAAGAATTCAGCTCGGATGGGCTGCCTTTAGTAAATTAGACGACATTCTTGAGTCCGCCGAAATTCCACAATGTCTGAAAACCCGGCTGTACAACCAGTGTGTTCTGCCTACCATGACTTACGGTGCCGAGACATGGACGCTCACCCATGAGGCTGTGTACAAGATGAGAGTGGCACAGAGAGCCATGGAGCGAGCCATGCTCGGCATCAAGCTTATAGACCGTGTTCCTAATGTCCAGATTCGAAGTCGAACAAAGGTGAAAGACATTGGAAATCGCATAACGGAACTAAAATGGAGCTGGGCAGGACACCTTGCACGGAGACAAGACGACAGGTGGAGCAAGGCGCTAACTGAATGGCGTCCAAGAACTGGTTACAGAAGCGTCGGGCGTCCAGCGGCAAGATGGGCAGACGATATATCCAAAATTGCGGGACGAACCTGGATGAGATTGGCTCAGGACCGTGTGGAGTGGCACAAAAGTTTGGAGGCCTATACCCAGCAGTGGGTGAAGTCGGGCTGCGGATGATGATGATGATGATGGTAGAAACAGTGGCGTGGTGTGTGTGGTAGGTACAGGTGGTGTGGCAAATTGAAATTGTAGTCTGCGCTGTCAGTGTCAATGTCATTGTAGGTATTGAATTTTATCGTTAACATCTAAATGCTTTTGTAATTAAACTTACCTTTTTATTTCGACTGACGTGTGTTTTTATAACAACCCCACTCAGCAAAGTGACTGTGAGTTAATTGTAGATAAAATATACCAAATACATTAAGTTTCAAAGTAACTACCTTCAATTAGATATAGACATAGACAATCATTTATTTGTATTAATTGTCTTGTGATACTTCAGGTTATAATCATTATAGTTTAAAACCTCAGACCAAGGAATATTACTCGGTCTGAGTTACAACTTAAAATTTTGGAAAAAAATATTTGAACCACGTGGGTAAAACCGCGTAAATTCAGGTATAGGTAGTAAATATTTAAAATGATATCTTCTCTATTATCGCTATAAGCTCTGATTAGCTTGGGGCTAGGTAATTCTGTGTGAATTATCCAACATATTTTTTTAGTTATTTATTTTTATGTGCATCGATTTAGCAATATTGTATGTACGAGTATATAAAGGCGTAGAAAATGACATCAACATGGTTATAATAAACGATTATTAGATTTATAAGTCTTAAACGTTTGCAAACTCTACATATATACGCTTATAAGCTTATTCAACTTCTTGTGTGTGGCTTCTATAAGCTTATTCAAAAAAGGACTTATAGCATATCCAACAGACTCCCTGGTCGATGTCAGAGAAAGACTTGTCTAGAGCAAAGATAATAAGGCTGCGTTCCGATTTAGGCATAAAGCGCGCAAGCACTGGACGAGCTATGCGCGCACGAAGCCGTATTTTGTTTCGTCTGAGTGAGTTGTTGCGCGTAGGCGCGGTCGTTGTAACGGAACGCACGTTACATACAGAAAAATACTACTCCAAGAATTTAAAATTGAACTCTCGTACTTGGGTATTTCTTTATCCCAAAAATTCTGGAAAATACAAACATGTTCCAATTTTGAAATTGTCCGCCTTAATGACGGCACTCATAAAGAAGTTGAAGGAACGCACGAGCTGCCTCAAAAAGTGAGGCAGTTCATGCACTCTCGTGCGCTCGAGGGGCGTTGCTGTGTCAGCGCGCTGAAATTTGAAATGGAACTTCACGCACGCGTTAGCGCTTTAAACGTATATCGGAACGCACCCAACAACTACGTTGTTTACAATTTTTCGCTTTGTAAGCAAAAAATTGCATTAGATATTCCGAAAATAAAATTTAAATAAAATTAATTCCAAAAATATGTAATTCAATTTGTCAGGTGTATCGAAATCGAGTGTGTACTAGTAACTTCAAAATTTAACGGACTGGGTCTTCAACTTCCGTAGTGGATATTGGAATAGAAAAGTTTCAGTGTTGTGTTTGCTTTTTCAGTGCTCTACAAATTTCTATCAGTTACCTAAAGGTACGATGTTTGTTTATATAACTGACTTCGTAAACGGCTTCACGGACTTTACAGACAATATTTACAATATGTCCAGTGCACTGCTCGCACAAAGTTATGTAGGTAGAGATAAACCATTCTTAAAATGAACGCATCTTTCCATTTTATTGTCCCATTTTAATATGGTTTAGTTCTGACAATGGATCCATGAAAATCCATGAAAAAACTATAAAAATAGAAGTCGGACAAAATTAATTATACATTGACGCCACGGATGTCGCTCAGTTCCACACAAACAATAACTAAGAACAGTTAGACTTATGGTTTATCCATTTTGAATGAAGCATGTTAGTAAACAAAGTACGACACAAATAACAAAGTCTCACTTGCTTGGCGTCGAGTTTCAGATATACCTAATTGTAAGCAATTTTTATTGAAGGGAGGATCTAAAATTGACATTTAATGTAAATTACGTATAAAAGGACGCGCCAACAAAGTGAATTTTAGGTTAAGTATGGGCGGTTTGTTTACGTTTATGCTCCATTCAAAATGGATACGATTTAGTTATGCTAAGATTGTTTTAGTTGATAAGCGATAAACTTGCTAGTGGTTTCTTTTTCACTTCTTCCGCTAGTGGACAAAACATTGAAGTGAATTAGAGTCAATTGCACCTTATTTCTTATTAGATAGTAATTTTTATTTATCAAGCTGTATAAATAGTAAAAATTTGACTTGTCTTATGTGTGCCTATTTTATAAGTCTAAAGAAATAAACGATATCACTCTTGGACTCTGACTCTGCATCGGCCCAGGGCGGCACCAGTGCCGTTGCTGTTGCCAGGCCGGGCCGGATAATGTTAAAACGGCCTTTCTTTAAAAAAGACTCTACCGAACATTGATTTATTAAAAACGAAGATGAGGCACTGGTTGCTCGAAAGTGGCAACCTCAAATTGTGTAAAATTGTGTTCTCCCACATCAGTCACCGTCTGACCGGCGGCACGGGCGGTCGTGATTCGCGTGAAATATTGTTGTCTCAGTCTCACTTCGGTCCTAGATACGTCTTTCCGTCTTTGTTCTTCTTTGTATTGCACAGGACTGGAAATATAACTGTGAGCGTATATGTTTGCGTGTAGTTGTAACACATGCCAATTTTTGAGTAAGCGCTGGGAGAACGTAACCTATCTTCCCTTTTTAAATCAATGCTACCGAACCATCTTCTCTACAAACCTTTAGACATCGTCATGGATTTCCTCATGTATCTCTTAATTGTATGTTTTATTTTATTATATTTTGCAAACCTTTAGACATCTACTTGGATTTCCTTATTTATTATTACTTATTATTTCCGTATTACTTACTCTTATTTTTAATATGATTTATAAATCCACTATGAATGTTGTTCCAAATAGAATGAAAACTCTTTTTTTTTGTTGAAATTACACACATGAATCTAGATTAATTTAAAATTTATTGGCAGTGGAGAGAACTTTATTGGCTTAATGGCTACGAAGTTATTCAATTATTAAAATACGGTGTCACAGAAATCAGCATTCATCTGCAGTCAAAATTAAGAACACAAAAAGCATCTTTCACATTAATCATCAAAACAATTTTTTATGTTAGGACGAATTTTAAAGTCTACATGGTAATCAACTCTCGCGGTATACCAAACACGGAAAGTGATTACTTACCTTAATAACAGAGCAATGTGGAGACATAGACACGTGTTATCCTCACAACTGATGGATCGCGACTGATAATTTCTCTCGGTCTAACAACTATTCACGCAGTTACTATAGAACAGTTTTTATAAATGAATTAGTGCGCGCCAGGGGTATCAACACTAAATGTCGGACGCGAAGTTATCTAGTTGTAACTTCTCAACTAAAGGTTATTTTTGTGGCGTCAGAAATGCAATCTGGTTATTCGTGAACCTATGTAAAAAAAACATATTAGTTATAGTAAATAAGATAAAAAAAGAATAAACACCGAAACATGAGGTCCGGACGCACCACGAAAGTCAATATTTCCAAGATTTTTATTTATATATATTAATAAAAATAAGAAACTAAAATTGCCCCCCTGTTATTTTTATCTAATCTACTATGTTTTCGAGCCGGATACGTATTTTTGAGCCCTGTGAGATCACCGCTATTAATTATTTTAGACCTTTGTGATTTATCGTCGGCCACATTGTCACTTACCGGTGAAGTTATATTGAAGATAAAAAAATACTTTATCAAATGTGTTCTTATGACAATACATTATTTCTGGCCTATCTTTCTAGGCATGAAAAATATATATATTAGACTCTAGAAGCAACGCAATAATTAATTTCACCTTTTTTTTTGTTGGTGTTCTTAATTTTGACCATAAGTATGTTTGATGAAAATCAGTGCAGCTATTGTTACGCCGTTTAATTTTTATTTGTATAATTACATTGTAAATTTACCAACTTCCTTGTAACTTTATAACGGACATTGGTAAACGTAAGCACCTAATGTAAAGTTTCGATAAGCTTTGAACGGAAACGGTGCTGTGAATTATCCTTGCTAAGCGTCTATTCTGGAAATCGGAAAATAAATCAGTATGCAGACTGCAGCGAACACCTCCTCGAACAAACGAACGGAGGCTTTGTCAAATGCTTTTTCTATCGTCTTATTTACGGGAGCGGGTGGGATACGGAATTTTGGAGAGGACTATGCGTGATTTTACTTTGCATTGCTAACAATGAATAGTTTCTAGGACCGAGCTTTCATTTTACTTTAAAAGCTATCGTTGTTTGACGAATTGATTATGAATGATTAACTGCGAACAACAAGGTCAGGTTTTTCGAGAACAACGGAAACGTTTTTGTCAGAAAGCACGCTGACCTTTTGAAAGCACGCGAAGTATTAATTTTTCATATTGTTATTCTAGATTATATCTACCTAAAACCAATATAAATACATAATGTTTACATGTGTACAATACGTTCTTATAACACAAAATGAGAGAACCTAGCTCAAATTCTATCGAATAAATCAACGATGTTCTACCTATTCGCTTTAAAACTGCAATCAGGCTTGCAATCCGAATACAATGGAAGCCATCAATCACGAATTAGTCATGAATTAGCCAACAAAAGCTCACATCCACACATTTCGTAGGTAGAACATTACATTATAATCTGTAAGTAAAACACTTTCGCTGCTGAAGGTCGCACTGTGCCTTGAATATTACGTCGTCGGTCGTCGCGTGCGACTATTCCGTAATGTGGAGTGGAATGAGAGCTTTATTCTGAGTGCATCTATGAGAATTGTTTTTTATAGATTAAAATGCCATCGATAAGTGTTTAATTGAATGCTCTGCAAGTTTTTCCTGGCGGAATGGTGTATACGGTTGTCGTTTTAAATGCACTTACAGTTAGCTTTGTTGTTTGTAAATACAACTTTAGTTACTTACTCATTGTTGAGATTTCTCGTGGCCTCCAAAAGTCTACATAATGCATTAACATAATTATAATAATATATTCTCTGAGTTAGGTATTACAATGCTATCTCAAAACTATACAAACCTACGGTAAACTGTTCTTATACTAAACTGATGCTGTCTGGTTTTAAATCATTCCACAATACAATACAAATATTCTACACATAGAAATCAGAAAACCAAAATAAATTCAGATGATGTACAATGGGTGGCCTTATTGCTAAAAGCGATCTCCTCCAGGTTACCTTAGAATAGACAAGAAGTAATCGAAAAAGCATAGACGGTGGCGTGTATACAGAAATAATATAAAGGTAATATAATAAATATATAAATCTAAAGAAAGTCGTGTTAGTTACATTATTAATAACTCAAGAACGCCTAAACCGATTTGGCTGAAAATTGGTAGAAAGGTAGCTTAGAATCAGAAGACGGACTCATAATATTTTTTACCCTTGGGATGTGACAAATTTCCACGGGGGCAAAGCCGCGGAGTGCAGCTAGTAGGTACATAATAAACTTAACATGAATACTAACGTACTATCATACTTTGCAGATACACATAAGTATTTATCAAAATAATATGCAATTTACATTGTCCGTTTGCGAGTCAGTAAATAAAGAACCTAACGCTTCCTCAGAATCCAGTATTCGGTTTCCCACACAAACGATTTGCCATCAGGTTACCATACAAATCGTTGTGACCGCACTCTCAAGACCACCAGTTTACTTTACTTACAGTAAATTCTGCAAACTGAATAGGAATTCATGGGAATGCGTTTGTCAGACGTGTTCAACCTTTTTGTGGGCACATAAACATGCAGTGAGGACTTGCAACGTTTATAGATGCAGCTTGAAATGTTTGAATAGACTTTGTATTCTGTTCATTTTGTGGAATATTTATTTGGCTTGCAAAACTTAACAGTTTACTTAAACAGGTTAGTAGGTAGACTTGATGGATGGGGTAGTAGGATACACCTACATTTTCGTCAATATAACCATAACTAGGCGACTGAACTTTTAAATCGGAATATAAAAAACCATAAGTGGCTGAACTCTAAAAATGCTCTTAAAATACTCTAAAAATTAAGAAGAAAAATGCGAAGGTCCGCCTACGACGCAGAAGGTTGCGGGTTCGATACCCGCCTTGAGACGCATGTTTTTTACGACCGGTAAAGTTTGTCCCGGGTGTTCGAGATATTTTCTATGTACAAAAATATTTTTCTATGTAACGTATTGTACTAAATATATTAGTCTTAGTACCCATAACACAAGCTCTGCTTAGCTTGGGGCTAGATAATGCTGTGTGGATGGTCAAGAATTATTTATTTATTGTTATTATATAACAAAATATATCAGAATTCACAGTAAAACTGAAGGTTTTCTCATCGGACCTTTACTGGTTTGTAATGAAATGGCTGATGGATAATGATCCTACTTAAAGGTGGCATAAAAGTTTTATAAACTATGATAAAGTAGGATGAAAGGAAGCGTTGTGCCGACTGACGGTTAAAGCATGAGTTATGACGGTAAATCTTGGAAATTCTATTTTTGCAACATGAAATATCGCAGCTTCGGATCTGGTGTTCTTGTGTGGATGAAAGTTTGACGTTTGAGAATATTATAAACTGTAAAACTGATTTTAGTATAGAAAATTTGTGGATTTTTTTCTTATTTTAACTCCATGTGGTACTGGAGTTGGATAGGTTTTTAAAACCAAGAGTCACACACAAATAAACACCACACTAAAGTTCTAAACAATTATAGCGCAATTAAAGCAGGGCCCGTACTCTCAAAAACGAAATCGAAGTTTCTGATTCGTTTTCATGCAAACGCTTATCTTGTGCAACCGACATAAGAGTTGGTTTTTCAAAACAAATAAGAAACTTCGATTTTCATTTTCCGAGTAGGCCCCCAGGTATGAGCCCTCTATCAAACACAAGTGATAATTTAGTTAAAGCAAGGAGTCATATTGACTTTGAAAGGTTAGGTTCAAGTACAACTATTAAGTTGTACTTGAACCTAACCTTTCAAAACTATTGTTAATTATATCAACGCTATTGTATATTTTCAAACTATTGTACGGTTAAAATGTTCTAATATTAATTAGAACATTTTAACCGTACAATAATTTGAAATATCTACCTACTTGTTAACATTTTTTTTAGGAATAAATATTCTGTTATTATTATAATGTATCATTATTTGATGACCGAGCTTTACCTACACAAAATGTCATTTACTTGTTTCGTTGTAGTAGTTGTACCTGCTTGTATACATTTCAGCCCGATTGTTAGTTTTGCGTTAAGAGTTAACAAACAGCGACACAAATTCACATATTTGTAATATTAGTTTGAATTACTTTGGTTCTCGAGATAATTTTACTTTGTTTGATGTTTGTTAAAAACATAAGTACGATAACAGATTTAACCTTAATAATATTTCTGTGGTACCGTACACCCTACTATTTAAACCCTATATATGTATATACTTAAGTATACTCCAACCCTACAAGGTAAATTAGCATTTTAGTAGCTGCACGAAAGCTAATCGTTCAATCAAGCAAGGCGAGCTAAGATTCAATTTCCGCCTCGAGCCAGTAAAAAGATCTCAGTAGGAAACGCTATAAAACACTCAATAACTGGTTACAGTTGTGTTACGGTCATTGATCTACTAACATAGACGAATTACAAGTTTGTCTGAATGTAGTAATAATTTTGCATACCTTCTCTATTATAATGTAAAATTATTTGAGCGTGAGCATAGAGCTGGTGAGTATTTATCTATATCATAGAGCTGGTGATTATGCTGATCTTAGCAATACAGCGGGGCAATGCTGCAATCTTAGCATGGAACGTATTGTTGTGGATGAGTTGAGCTATAGATTGTTTGCTTCAGTCTGCAGTTAGCTCAATTGCTTATATTTAAATACTAGTTTTAATTTGTTTATATTCTTTGATTATAGATTTCTTTGTTAGTAATATCTAGAAATGATATAATAGTAACGCTGAATTTCAGGTACACAGAATCTACCCCAAAGTAGGCATAGCTTTTTTTATGGGTACCAGTCCACGTGACTTCTTTCTTTTTTTTCTTTCAAAGAAATAATACCAAACCATAGAAATATCCTGTGATGAGTTAGTATGAGTTAGTAAGTTATATACACGTAGAGGTAGGTACGAATAAAGTCACGTGTAACGAAACGTTAAAAAGTAGCCACTTAGCAGTAAAAGTATCATTCAAACCTTTCAAGTATATTACCCATTCACAACTTACCAATCACTATGAACGGAACGTTGGCTTCTTGATCTTAGCCATGAACCTTTAAGAACTGAAGTCTTTTCCTGATTTATATGCGTAAGTCATTTCACGAAGTGGAGAGAAGCGTCGTCATATTTCTGAAGGTGAATGGAGTAGTCTAGAAACTGCCATCAATTCTTGGAGGTCTCTACGATCACCTATAATGGGTAGGTAGGCTACACATGAGTCATCCCGTACGTAACCATGCATCGGCTGCAACGCACCGTGTTCGAAACGTCGTCGTCGTCGGGAAATAATATTTTCTTTTTTGCCATTGCAGTCCCATCCCATTACTTGACAAAGGCTTCCCTTATCTCCTTCCACTCCTCGAAAAAATACATATCTTTAAATTTAAAACCTTCGCAATAAGAACAATAAGATGATTTAGCCATTAATGCTTAAAAAAATTCAAATTTAAATTCTTTTATTTCAGATAAATAAATCCATAGTTTGTTAGTAGGTACAGTTTCTTATATTAAATGTTAGTGACTGAAGTTATTTATAAAATATAATAAAATTCATAATTTAGTTAGCTTAGTACGAGTAATACACATTAGTAACGACAAATTATTAGTGTCTTTGATATTTTCGAAAAAACGGAACTTCCAAACAAAGTCGCAAGTTTTAACTAGCTTTACACAGAATAAATCACAGTTTGTTAAGTATAACAGTAGCGCTACGGTTGAGCTACAATTGGAGTCAAGGCCAGCTTCTTAATATTACACGCCTTGACGATTGACGCCTTATAAAACAGGAGGTAAATCTCGATCTTTTTATTTGGACACAAGGTCTCTGCCAAAATAAATGTAAATGGACACGTTTAAATACATGAAGCAATCATGAAGATGCCTTATAATCAAAGAGCTGTCTATAGACCTATCCTAAATACAGACATAATTTGAGGCAACTCTTCCTTGAATATTGTCGAAGATATCTGATTGTGTTATTCTGTCCTGTCCTGCTTAAAATACTTACACCGGAAATCGAATGTGTTAAGGACATGGTATAAATGAGTATGTACTAAAGTACAATAGTAGCTATTATTTTATTGAATAACTGGCTGCACCCCGCGGCTTCGCCCCTGTGAAATTTTTATGTCACATCCCATGGGAACGGGGTAAAAATTAAAAAATCGTATGTCCGTCTCCTGATTCTAAGCTGTGAGCCCACCAGTTTTCAGCCAAATCGGTTCAGTCTTTCTAGAGTTATAAAATTAAATAGTGTAACTAACACAACTTCTTTTTAATGGTACTTAAAATCATATTAAAAATTTAATTATTAGAACATTAATTAAATTAATTGTTCAAATTATAATTAATTATTATTAGTTTTATTATTAAATCATAAACAAATTGGCAGATTGTAGAACTCGTTAATCGGCGATTCTTAAGAAAACTGGAATAATGATAAAAAAAAACATTATGGAAGTTGGAAAGTTTTCCAACTCTATAGGTGCGTGGGCAGAAATAAGTCAAGCGCTTCTTAGAAATCTAAGCGGTATCCACTTTATGGTCATCAAGTGGTCCCGTAATGTCTACAAAACCTTACAAGATAAGTTTATTCATATCCTCTTCAATATAGTCAATATTGAAGAGGATATGAATAAACTTATCTTAAGTTCTTAAGTTTGTCTAGTAGGCGACCGAACTTGTATAAGCTAATACCTAATACAGGAACTAAACCACACTTACGCGTATATTATGTTAATTTGATCTTGTTTAGTATACAGTTAGTTGGTAAAGCATTGATATTCGCACCTGTACCACTCGTGCATGTAGAAGATTAAGTTGCTACTTAAACTTTGTCACATAACTTTAATACAAAGAAGTTTCCCTGAGTTTGCACGCGTTTCCCGGAAGCCTTTGTAAAGATAATATTAATCTACCTCCAAGACAAATTTCATTTACACACAGACACACAATGGTACTAAACGAATTAGCTTAGCTTATCGTACAGAAGCGACAGATACCCAAAATATCACTTTATTTTCATGTCAGTGTTTAATTTTATAAACGTTTAGTATATCTATAAAAAAAAATGAAAAATGAATTATATTATATCACTTTGGAAATAATAATAAAGCAATTCTTTTAAACGAATTCTCTTGAAGAATCCAAGCCCAGCAAAATTTGATGTTAATTTGTGAATTTTCAGAATTTGATGTACACAATGTGTTCTGCGACACATAAGCTCAGCTATAATAAAAATGAGTACTAAAAACTCACGAAACCATTAGAATGTTTATCTTTTCTACAAGCTTCTACGATATAATTATGGGTAGTTGTCTAGTTAAATAATTGATAAGTATACCTACCAAGTCTATTTAGTTCAAGGCGATGAAGAGTCTTCAAACAAATTTATTGACCGTACTTCTTGTGGACGGAAAATAAATTAATACGTACCTTGAAATGTCTTGACATTTCGAAGTACAAAACCCATATCCAATAGCCACTTAATGAATAGACAAAAATACAACATTGGTGGCAATTACTTAAATGCCCACACTAATAGTACAAAGGTAACAGCCGGTTGTTAGTACGCTGAATAACAAATCTCATAAAATCTCTTCTAATTCTAAGTGAGGAACTGAGATCTGCACGGACATCTCACATAGGACAGTAGCTATTGTGCATTATCCCCCTGCCTAAACAGGCCATAACCAGCCCAGCTCCTTGAAGTAGAGGAGCAGGACTTTTGGTGACTGACAGCTTCGTTTCAATTATTCCGTGAATGTGGATGGGTTTGATGCCTCAATGAGACTGTTCAGCCCCGTTTTGAGTCTGGCCTGTGTGCACGAAATCCATTTTCAAATAGTTCTTGCAATATTGACGTTGACAAGAAATTTGATTATTGATAACTTACCTAAAAAGAGGTTCAGCATACAAACAACAGTCTGTAAGTATTGATAAAAAATACAAGTATTTAGTTGAGCTTAGCGTTAGATGCAAGTTATGTCTCAAAATCCGAGAAAAAAAAACTAAATAATCAAAATATTGTGTAAAAATCAACAACAAGAAAGGTCATTTTTACTTTAAGTACTGAGAAGAACGCGAATGAGTCCACAAGCTGTAGCTAGTTTTATTTATAATTACAGGTGCTGAATAACGGCTTAGTACTGTTATTGTTGGCTCCAGCTCCCTCGGGTTGAAGGTTGTCAATTATAATAAAATAATTTATGAGTCATTTATTTTCACTGTAATTACAAGTATGAAATAGCTTTTGAAATTAACTTGAGTGATCACTCTTTGTGGGTCAGACGCATCTATACACCAGTCCTACGCACTGGGTTACTAATTGTTATAATTTAGTTTAATGTGTAGAAGGTAGATTAGATGAGAACCATCACGGAATGGAGACGCAAAAATGCCAATGAGGCAGAACACCAGGGGACTAATTCCACTATTTTTTAAACAAAATGCCATAATGGCGCTATAATGGCGCCATACGATTAAGATAGAGATTTATTCGTAAATGTATTTGGTATTCCAATACCATAAGATTACAATCTCTATGACTTATAATATCGTGTCAATAATGTTGTGGGGCATATAATCATAATCGTAATAGTCATAGATATGGCATAAACAAAAAAAAATCGTGTTAGTAGAATACCAAAAGGTGTCAATGGCGGTGATTGTAACGCGATAATGAAGCGATAATATTGTCATAGTGAAGCGATTGTGTTAGTGGAATCAGGCCCCAGCTCGATAGTCAAATGACATCGCTTGGTCTAGCCGGTAATGAGTGGTATGGTAAGAGTTAACATGATAATAGTTAATATAATAGTCAGAAAACAGGACTAAAGATTACGCACTATAATAACAAAAACCTTAAACTCAAATAACCCAAGTTTTCAAGAGACCAACAAAGCATATTACTTGTAATATAAATAATAAACATTCAGACAATAATAATAAATAATATATTTCTAAAGATTTATCGAAGAGCTTTATAGATTTTATCTCACATATCCTGTCATTAACAAAATGCCACAATTATTAATCTGAATTAGTTAAGTGTAAGTAATTGATGAACATCTATGGAGGCGTCTTAAAGGCGCCTTGTTTAATCGCTCTCTTTAACGCTTTTAGATGAGTAAACTAGTTCTTGATAGGCAGAGTACACGCTTGGCACAGGAAAGCTTCAGACAGCTTTGAGTATTAGCAGTATTAGTCACAAAATAGCCTAGTTTGTTTTAAATTGTAGGGTATTGCAAGAAGTAGTATATCAATTATTATCTTTACCGTATCCTATCAGCATGTAGAATGTTCGTGAACAAACCACGACACAAATATCAAAAATTAAAAGGTGAGTTGCAGATGTAATTTAAGCAATATTTATTGTTGCAAGGATTTCGAATCGACTAGTAATGCAAATGACGTATTAAAAGACGCACCAACCAAGTGAATTTTAGGTTACGTATGGACGGTTTGTTTACTAATATTCTACATGCTCGATGCATACGGTATAGTACCCCTACCACAAGCCCTGAGCTTAGGACTTAGGGCTTATTCATTCATTTAATTTTGGTTATTTTTTTTAACCATGGTTATTGGGTGGATTTACAGCATTATTAAGCCCAATCTAACCAGAGCTTGTGTAGTACTTAATAATTAATACCCACATACATAGAAATATATTTGAGTATACACAGAACACCCGGAATAAATATCTGTAGATCCTATAAACACGTGTCCAGAGGCGGGATCGAACCTGCAACTTCCTGCGTGACATGCGGACTCTAGCCCGCTGCGCCACCGAAGTCGTCATTTAAGTTGAAAAATAATTACGACTGTTCCGTGTAATGGCTTAAGCCTATAATTTACAATCGGTATTATTTAAAGAGGGTAGAGTACAAAGGAGTTGTAATTAGAAGGTTGAGTTACTCGTTCTTATCGTTTGATATTTGTATACATCATTGCTTGTCATATTATATTTCTCATAAAATTAACTCGTTTTAAGCGCACGATTCAGGCGCTGAACCCTTACTCACCCTACTGATCTGGCTGTTCTCGAATTGATGGTAAAATAAGATAAATTTATCCCACAGCGTAGATACAAATCTCAGTAACGAGATACATAAAACTGTAAAACCTAATCAGCTAGGCTTTCTTCGAATAAAAACAAGGTATGTTAATATACGTAACATCACCACTTAAAACGCTAATCTAAGAGCAAGGCTAGCATTGAGTAAAACAACTTGTAGTTAGGTAAAAGATTGATTCAAATAGGTGTCAAATCGCATCTCGCGGATGCTGCATAAGTTAAAACAGTACAGACTATAGCTATGGAACTAGAGAACAAGCACATTTTAGTGTAAAACAATTTGCAATAACACTGGAATACTGCCGTTCTGTCACCAATATAACATGCAAGTAAAATGAAATGTATTGTCTTAGGAACTGACAGAAAATTTTATTGCAAATTGAAAATAGAGGGAAGTACAATAAACAACGGCACATGGGTGGTATTTAATTACAAGAATCCTCGTGCTTTAATTCTCTGTCATCTTCAGACATCGGCCAGGGAGCTTTATGACCAATTTTCTCGTTCTTTTACACGCAGAGGCAATCAAGTTTATGGTCCGGTTTAAATAGTAAAATTTTGTCGTTTATAACAGGTATTTGGATGAATGAAGTTTCCTGTTTCAATATGCCAGGCAATTACTTCAGTGATATCCTTTTTGTTTCGCAATGGTTACCTAATGGCTTTTATTTAATAAATCTTATGGGTTTTATTTGTATTGTTTCAGAAGAGGTATCGCATTTCAACGCGGGAGGCGCTGCGCTTCCGACCACGCCACCGCTACTGATGTCAGAATAAATTGTGATGCTAACACGAACAGGCCCCTACAGAAAACTGCGTCCTAGAGGGCGACGAAGGACGTTGTAGCCTAAAGTTTAGTTCTAAAGTGAAAGTGCCTTTATAACGATGTTGGGTAATCGACGTAACCTCGTGTTTAGAGTGAGCATTGTGATCAACATCTGTGTGATCTTATACGCGGCGATGCACTTCTCCGGGAATCCTAATAGTAACGGCGAGTGGGTCACGATCACCGCCGATGGCTCTGAGAGTAAAACCGCCGACTTCCGATACCTCAACAGAGAGGATATCAAAAACTATACAACAATAGACACGAGAAACGAGAGAATAATAGACTCAAGTGTAAGAATATTTGAGGAATCGACATCTCAAAAGTCACTAGTGCCTTCTACAGCGACATCAACGAAAAAGGTCGCGTCCAGCACAGTGGCTGCTGCTGTCACTGAGAAAAAGAGTAGTGGTGCAGGATTAGACGATGAGTTAATTAGTGAGAGTCTAGACATAGAGGATGAGAATGCATTATCGGATGCGACGCTTTCAAGGCTTCGAAAGCTCCTGGCTTGTACGGACAGGCCATTCCAGCCACAGACAGTGCAGCGAGGAGACTACTGGGTGCTGAAGAACTACGTTCGTGCTGAGCACGGCGCGGTTCCGTGTCACGAGTCCATCACATACACCACTCACGCTGGGTACGAGTTCCTTGACAACGTGCTGCCACTCGTTGAAAGGTAAGATACTATAAATATCCTGACAAGACAATTGATCCACCTGCTACTACTCAAGTAGGCCCTTATTATATTGATTAGTCATCATAGATAAAGCACCACCGATCACGCTATGCTAATTTCTCTTCAGGCTATTGTTAATTTCTCTTCAGGTTTATATTTAGTTTGTCAATCATTATCCAATACCAAAACCAATGCCTGGCAAATTGCAATTTATATTGTTTTACCACCCAATTCATTTCAGTTAATTCGATTATCATGGAACTATCATTTGAAACCGCGTAGGTTAATTGTGCATTTTTACTTAATGACTTGCACTATGAATTGTTAGGATATTTAGTGAATATCAATAAGTAATCAATACTACAAATTAATAGTTTGTGTGTTAAAAATTAAGTTACCTTAGTGTAGACACTCGTATTGTGCATCGTATGTTGCAGTTATGAATAGAACTGGGCGTTCTAGGTTACTTACGATGAATGGGGGTCTAATTTCACACAAGACAATTCACAAGACGAGAATCCTATAAACTCGAAAGTTTCTAAACATGTATGTTTGTTTGTTGTTCATTCACGCAAATACTACTGAGCGGATCGGGCTGAAATTTTGCATACAGCTAGTTCTAGGCCTGGAATAACAAACACATAGGCATTTTATCATATACTCATTTTATCCCATAAATCATCCTGCGACTACACACGGTTTGATGGCAAAAATAATGGCTGCCAAAATAATTGGACCTTTTTGTAGAAACATATTAGATTAGATCACATCATTGCAGTAGTTTTAATAGTACTGAAAAAGTCGTTTTAAATGCCTGTTTTGCACTTAACGCATTCACTGCCCAGCTTCGGCGGTGCTACCCGCAGGGGCCGCCTCGAGACATTGAAAGAGAAGCACTTCTACGTCTTGGGCCATGAGAGTATTAAAGTTGCAGAATTTGTAACACAAATAATGTAGAGTAACTATGACACATAGACACGAATGCTGCCCGACGGCAAAAAAAGGCGCAGTTGCCTATCAAAATCTACTGATTCACCACTTATTTACACGTTTTGCGAAGAACGCCTAGCTAGAGCAGTTTTGCAAGCCCGCGGACGTATAATTAGAAGTCTTGTGGCGTCATTATCAACACACCTCTCACGATTTATTTGGCAACGGATGGTGCACTGCTATCCGAGACAATCAAAAGTTTTTATGCAATCATGAAGAGCTTTTACTAAGACAGTTTTGAAAATGTATGCTGTAACTAGCAAGGATTACTTATGGATCGATCCTGGTCGAACACGATTTCCATCAGCTCTTCCCTCGCTCCGCCATCTTTTACTATTCATAATGTTTTTTTTTTAGTTTTCACAAACAAAACCTTTTTTGGATATCGAGCTTTTTTTGTAAAGAATGTCCTCAGTTCCTCAACTCTTGTTATCTACGATTTCTACTAATATCTGGTTGTCTTAATCAACATCATCAAAGACAGTTTTATCACTGATCTTGACGTGTTTTCCATTTGCTGCCTGAGGCAGATATCATGTTGATTTTGACCCAATTTCAGAGATTGACATTTCCGCCGAGGACTGATTGCATGTTGAATCTATTAAACGCCAATTAATATGTGCATTAAATCTTCTTCAATTTCAATATTTAATAGAGCAAGGATGTCAGAAACTTTAGACTTTATGTACATGTACATACATTTTTATTAGTCTGTGCTGACTGTCCTACTCAGGTCCCAAACCACTCCGCCTGCAAAGTCTCTTCGGTTTCATAATCCTCTCTTATTGATTAAAGTTCTAATCGTCATTGTAAATTACCTACACGAAACGGTAGCAAGTACTTAAATTGCCCAGCTAGTGTAAGTGGTAATCACCTTGAATATACCATAATGATGGTAGATTAAAATCGTGATCTACGTCGTCAATACAATGACAGAGTAGCACGTGCGAGATACCTTCAGACTGGCAACTTATTGGCCACTTCGGTGTCAGATAATGAAGTGACACGAAAACTTTTTATTTATTACTAGCGGCGCGTGGCACGAGTGGACATACTCAGGGATAATGTAGCATTCTAATTAGTAGAAAGAATGTTTGAAATCAGTCCAGTGGTTTTTGAAGGTATTCGTTACAAAAAATACAAATCTTTCCACTTTATAATATCAGTGTAGATGTAGATATTAACCGACGCGATTCCTCCCCCAAAAGTGAGGTCCAGCCGTAGCTTAAGCAGGTCTATTTGCTGAATGGCCTCCTCTTCCAATCCGGGATGTTGACATCGCCGAGTCACCCGTTTGCTCCGACCCTGCTTTAAAATAATATCTCTACGAAAGTAACATAACAATATAATGTAAAGCATAACAGTTTTGTTATCTGTGGCATAACTAAACGTCTCTCTCGCAGTAAAATTTTATTTTAATGTACCGCGAAGCGTAAAATGGCTTTGATACAAGTAAAAAGTATGGTAGTCTACAAAATAGTCCACAAAATAATTTTCAACGGTACTCGGAGGTTTTTGTATAGGTACGTATTTGATGCAAGTAGAATGAGGTAAGACAAACTTCGACAGCAGATCCAGATTCAGAACGTTTATTGTCATACATAATTTTTTCATAAAATAATTATAAATACGAGTAATATCCCAAAAAAAAATATTACGACGGAACTTGAACCTAGGTTGTATAAACCTACACAATATCGATTCAATCCATTGTGTCTTTTTAAGCTATAGTTGCACAGTGCACACTATTTATTATAGCTTTTCATTTTTTATAGTATATAGGTGTTATAGGTATTGAACAAAAAATTAGGTAAGTATATTTTCTTTTCCCAAAGTACCTCGTTGCTTAGTTGGTTAGAGTAGGTAATGTGAATACGTGTATATTGTAATAGTATTTTACATTGTAGTTATGCGTTTCAAAACTGATGACAAAATGTAATTTTAAAGCGCTTATCTATAATAGGGATTTGCTATTTTGAGCTCTATCTGATTCGAAAATAATGAACTACTTAGTTATGGCCTTAATAAGGCATCGAATTCTAAAGCCGATTGCAAAAAAAGGTTTGCCGTGCAATATCTCGTTTTTCCATCGTGTGGTGAAACCATCTTCCATCAGTAATCTGGAAAGATGATCTTCAAATCAGTTTTCAGTCCAAATTTTATGTTTATCTACTTAATGAGAATAGAACTCAGTTTATGTAACTACACACACAGTTTATGTCACACAATTTATGTCTTTTTAAGGACATAAAAATATTTTACATGGGAGACCACTCTTGAAATACAGTAAATACTAGTTCGGTAGTCTATGGATTTATTAAGATTATTGAATAGCTGCGCCCCGCGGCTTTGCACGCATTATTTCGAAACGTCCAAACGTGATTTCTATCCCACGGGAACTTATGGGATAAAATCTAGCCTGTTTAATTCCATTATTTGGATTAAAATAATATTATATTGTATTAAAATAACTTATTTACAAAAATTTCAGCACGATGCGTTCAGTAGTTTTTGCGTGAAAGAGTTACAAACATACATCCATACATTGTTATTTAATGAAAAATATATAATACTATATATAATTAAATATTAGTAGGATTGACTTATGTCAAATAAATGATTTTAAATTAAATAATGATAGATTTATGATCGGTGAAATAGGATATCCAGGATCTAAGAAATTCAAGTGTAATCAAGCATCGACCAATGTAGATAACTACAGAAAGTAGAGTAATGTCCCTCTTGATACACATCTTGCTATCTCGGCTATGAGAACGTCTAACGTAACTTAGCCTGGTATACCTTCATAATGACTTTATTATTCGACTGGATTGCGGTTTAGTCTAGATTGTCGACTTGATTGATAATTTGAAGGACATTGTCCGGGTTAGTTTCTAGTGTACCTATAAAATCGAGTTAAATCATTTAATTGTATTGAAAATAAACTACAAGCCCACTTCGAATTTTTCATGAGTCGCACTGTTTTTTAAGTTTTGCGGGGTTTTTTTCCCGAGGAAATAGTATGTAATTTGTTTATTACATAATCCTCGGGAATAAATTTTATGAATGATTCAGGGATTCTCTATACAAACCAAAAGAATCATCAAAATCGGTGCACAATTGACTGAGAACTTTGTTAACATACAGCTGAACATAAAACCTCTTTTTTCGAAGTCGGCATAAAATGACCTCCAGTCTACCGAGTGTCCTACACTGTCCTTCGCTAAAAGATAATGATTGCGACTAAACATAAATGTATAATGAAGTGTGTTTTCGTGGGTAGCGGAGATGATTCTTAACGGTTTCATCATCATCATCATCATATCAGCCAAAAGACGTCAACTGCTGAACATAGGCCTCTCCTGAAGATGGCCACATTGGCAAGTTCCCGCTCTGCTCGCATCCAGCACCATGCATAGCATATTTTGTTCATTGTCCTTCTTCTTAAACACTTTGAGTGCCCAAGATGCACACATCGTCTACCTCATCATGGGCCCGTACTCTTAAAAATGAAATTGAAGTTTCTGATATGATTTCGGGCAAACGCTAATCATACTAGCGACATAAGAGTTTGTTTTGCACGAATACGAAAACGATACTTTTTCCCGAGTAGTAGAAGCAAGTAGTAGCCCTTCGGGTTGGGTGCTAAATACCTACCAGTTGAAAATGCCTCAATATCTTTTTTTTTTAATCAAAAATAGACTTTTGTTTGACCGCATACTCACCTGATGGAAAGCGAAGATGCGGCGACGATGTATCACGAAGGTCTAAAAGCTGGCTACTCCGGACCACATTCCGAAACACAACAGAGTTGCTTCACGGACTGGCTTAGTCCGGAGGGTGGCGACAAGCCACGGCCGAACCCTACCACCAGAGGGTACCGCCTCTTAGTACCACCTAGAGAACACGTGTAGGGTAACAGAGGGTCAATACCTACGGACGTGAGCGATACTGTCCCCCAAAAATCTTAGTTAGTAACTATTAGTAAGTAGTGTAAGTAGGTACCAATTTTCTACTTAAATACGACACTGTTCGTAAAGGCCTGGGCGTATCCTTTCTATAATTTACGATGTCCTCGAACAAGGTCACAGGGCAATTATATCTTTATCAATGTTTTATGCAGCTAAGTATTTTAGTTTGAAGGTCGATTCAATTACAGCTATTTCATTAGATTGATAATAAATGGAATCCAATGAAATTTACTGATGTATGATGCCCGAAATGGATGTCCTAAGAACTGACTAAGGCAAACTATCAGCGGAAGGGTAGTAGCTTCCTTGTTTGTATTTTTAAGTCATCATCATCAGCCTATATTAGTCCACTGCTGGACATAGGCTTCCCTAATGAGCGCCATAGCGCCCTGTCATCAGTTTGACGTATCCAGCATCTGCCTGCAGTCTTTCGCAGATCGTCGTCCCACCTGACCGGATATTTTTAAGTGATTATGGCTAAACCCTGTTCAGCAGTGGACATATGCGTGCTTATGGGAATAATAAAATAATACGCAGGTACCTGAGTAATATACCTTTTTTACTATAGAAACTTTCGTAGTTTGACGAATTCATTATGAATAAAAGCGGGTTAACTACGAACCTTGTTTGTATTTGAAGAACACCAATGTTTCATCCCTTAACGATGGACATCTTCAGGGCGAGTGCGGTTCGAGATGCGCGCGTTCCGCATCCCTTCGAGCACTGTCACTGCACTGCCACTGTCACTTTCAGTGCTCGAAGGGACGCGAAACGCGCGCGTCTAAAACCGCACTCACGCTTAAGATGTCCCTCGCCTTTCGTCAGTGAATCACCATAATGTGGCACTTCAATAAATATGATAAAGTACCTATTTATTTAGAAAACCCAATGTCATTGGAAATTGTAGAGCGTGGGTGACGTTCGGGATAGGTATTTCCCCTCCTTATTTCATTTCAATAAAGAAAATACATAATGGTATTGTCACAATGTCATTACAAGTTCCTAAGTATTTAATACTTTATCAGACGTGTCAATTATAGTCGGATTTTAATTATTAATTAATGGTAGAGCTCTTGCCTTAGGTACGTTTAATTACAAAGCCGGTACTGTCCGGTGTTACGTGGGGTTATTATATCATTCGCAGCAAGCATAGCGTAGCAGCAGGCGTAACGTATCAGCGGCGCATACCCTAGCCAATATGACAGCGCCACCTATTTTATCATATTATTACGTTTAACACAGGAAATTATAAAAATCCATCGTACAGTGTTATCTTATATAGTTTAGGAAGAGTTGCGAAAATAGAGTTGGGTGGCCAAAAAGCGTGACTTCGTATCTCTGCCTATGCTTTACAAAATGAAACTATTAGAGAGGCATTAATAAATTACTTATAATAGATACCACAAACTGAACGATGGATTTTTAAAACTTCCTGTATAAGACAAAATAGTTGGGGGCGCCACTATCACTGGTGTATGTGCCCCGAACGCCTTCTTTCCCCGTACTGATTGCACGAACGTTCGCTGTGTAGCACGTTACATTACGGCCCGTAACGCCGGTCAGTACAAACATTGATTGCTTGAAATATTTACAAAGTTTTCACTAAAACCGATGCGAGTTTACACATTATCAAATAATAACCACTTTTCATAATGATGATTTAGAACCGTAATGACTATATTTCAAAGTTCAAATTGGCCTATTTTCATGTCTTAGAAATATAGTGCTCCAGTTTCGGTATTGCACGGATTTACGGATGACTGGCGAGACAGAGTATGAACAACTTTCATAGTTACATATGAATAGTGTTGTCAAGGCTATAGCGATCCAGATGTCTGAAAAACTTAAAGAATAGGGTTGTCGCCCGTCTTTTTGTCATTGATAATGACCGGATTCCGGAAAAGTGAAAAATATTGATCATAATTATTATGACCTTGGGTTTTAAAGGTATTCTAAAAAAGCCCTTCATCTTGGACAATAAAACCAAGCCTGGTTTTAAAGGTATTGTAAATTCGTTTGTATAATACTATATTATTGTTGCAGCTCTCAACCTATAATATAGTAAAGTTTATTAGAATAGTAATCTCATCAACATTATAAAATGTATACAGCGTGTGTCAGGCCAGACCATTCCTATAGCATCAACCTTTTATACAGCAGCGTCAAATATATTTTTTTTAAAACCTCTCTTAACTTGAACCTATGGCTACTAACCTTTTGCTTTAAGTAAAAGTGAGAAAAACACTGCTTGTCTACTGTTTTACATGGACAAGTTTTTTATAAGTAAAAGTGTTGATCCCGCCAAATTCGATAACCGTACTCGCATGCAAATGCAACAATGTCAAAGAAAATAATTTAATAACTAACCTCATTTAAAGAAACGCTATATGGTTAACACATCCGTGTACAAAAAGCTTACGAAGTGTTGATATGCAAATTTACTTTTCATGGCATCATTGCAGTATCTCGGCCATGTTTATGAGCCGTCCAAAGGACTTAGTCGAGAGGAAATATCTTGTCACTTTTAAGTCTTTATCTTTATAATTGTGTAACCACAACCTACATAAGACCAAATGACGTCCATAGGGAAAAATAAAATCATTCCAGAACTTCCAATCGACACAAAGATATCGGTGAAAACTAATTTCGGTAAGAGAACTCCGGAGAAATAAATTCGAATTTCAAAAATAAAAATCTTTTCAAAATACTTTAAGAGTAGATAAGACTACTTTATCAAAACAAAAACCAAAGACTACTTTCCTAGAATAATAACTTACACACATAATGTAATTGACCTCAAAAACTAATGAAACAGATAGACGAGTGCTCTTTTTATTAATAGTTTCTATAGTCAAGTAGTTCGAATGGCCTAGCGGCACGCGAGCACAGACGCCGCCAGTCCGAATGTTCCAGCCATAGCCGAATAGTTATGTAAATTTGAACTAGCTATCTCGAATTTCCAAAGAAAAGTGAAAATCTTGTGTATAAAAAGTGTAAACAAGAGGCCGCGTTTTACATTTATCTCAATGGTGACAAACATTACGTAAATGTCGTAAAGTTATATTTGGAGATCGCTGGTTTTTAGCGTTATTTATACGCGCTGGATGTCACCTTTTTTTCTCTTGCAAATGATATAGGTACATATAACGCACATTAACATATAGTATACGTAAAATGTAATTAAAAGTGTAATTAATACCTATTAACACATCCAAGCATTTACATAAGTATACATGCAATAAATGATTTGTCACAACACTGTAAATAAATAAAGATAGTGATAAACAAATCTTTATTGTTATTTGTAAAAAGTCAGACATTATTTGTCACTGATATGACACATTATGTAGGTGTTCACATAGGTCTTTACGAGTAAAAGTCGTTATAATAATCATGATTCGATAATTACATGTAATTATTATTTAAATATCGTAATCACAATATATCATTAGCCTAAAAACTCATGCAGAACCATCTATCACGAAAAGCGCGGTCTCGCCTATTCTCCTCGCTAATTGGAATTGTACACATTACTTACGTAACTATTTGCTTACACAGTGTCGTGTTAGCACCAAACCTACTTTTTCTTTACCTAGCCTTGCCTTGTAATGAATCATAATGCAAGATTTTCGTTTAATTTGTAAAAGCGTAAATCGCCTCAGAAAATCATTCAATGTTTTTGTGTTTATAACTATAGCCCTTTTTTCGGTCATAAGAACGCATTAAAACCTGTTTTTACCCTGCAAGGTTTATTTCGCCAGTATACTGGCGTGATAGGTACCTGCAAAGATAGATATATCCATCTTTGTAGGCACCTATCACGTTGGATGGAGCTCGTCAGTAGCTACCTTAAAGCGATCAAACGGTCTAAGATAATTTAGTAAACGCGTTCGCATTTAAGTTACATTTAATCGGCATATGTCCCCAATTTACGATAAAAAGTGAAAAAGCAGGATCCGAGTCGGATTTTAACAGTTTTCAAGTAATACTTGCTCCCATCAAAATTCACCTCCTTGTCTAGTAGAGATAAGAGATATACCCCGACGCTTTCGATCCACTTTAATCGCTGTCTAACTTCAACACTATTAAAATTATCTGAACTATTGCTGAAATTTCAACGTGTACAGTTTTGAAGTAATAGTCATTTATTGACCGAGTAATAGCGGTGTGGTGCTGGCTTAGAATTTTCACCACCCCAATTCTTCCCGTGAGTGTCGTAAGAGGCGACTAAAGGATAGCCATCGGGCAGCAGCACCCCCTGCAGAACAAATCTTCCACCAAACTGCGATCCCTAATCCACATACCCAGTGTGGGGATTATGGGCATTATCCCCATGAGTTAAACGCCAATAAGGCGTTTATCAGGAGGAGGCCTGCGTCCAGCAGGGGACTGATACAGGCTGTTGAGGTTGAGGTTTTAACTAATCACTTGCTTCCATCAAAATTTACCTTCCCGTCTAGTAGAGATATATACCGTCATAGTAAGGATTAGAGATATATCTCGACGTTTTCGATACACTTCCGCTGTCCAAATTCAACAAAATTAAAATGATCTAAACTATTGCTGAAATTTCAACTATCGGTGTTAAAACTGATATCACAAGCTACACCTAACTACGCATAATCGTATACAATGCTCATTTGCAAATACGGTCGTAATTACCCCATAACAAGGTTGTGATTACATCAGCAACCAGATTTGTTCATAGCACGTGGTGGAATGGGCGGAACCGGTTTCAGCGTTTCATTATTTGCTCGACTTTGTTCCGAATCAGTATTATCGCGTCTTTATAAAACTTGATATAGAAACTGAAATCAAAAACAGTATGAGCTTCCAATTTATAGAGCACAAGTTAGGTTTTGCCTGTGACTCCACATGCATTTTTCTTTGGTAAAAAGTAGCCATTGTCCTTCCCGAAGACACAATAGAATACCATGTTATTCATTACGGCTGAATGGATATTGATGAAAGGCACTGCACTGCCGTTCATCAATATCCAATCAGCCGTTTAATCGCGAAATGCTTACAGATAGGTAGTCGAAGTTCCTTTTGGTAATCACAATTTAAAGCTATCTAAAAATTACAAAGCTACGATGTAGGAATATTTTGGATAGGCATGGATAGCTTGGTACATCAGCTACTAGACATGAGGACACATGGTTTAACCAGAGTCTTAAGAAGTAATTATTTCTACTCTGAGAAATCTAGGACTTTTTGTGACCACGACGTTCCAAGATAAATGCTGCTTATTGTGGTATCATTTGGTTTTCCTTCAGTTGTTGGTGATGGCTTTCTTTCTTTGACCAACTAAACTTTTGACTCACTATACTTCACTGGGTATAACAAGTCTCAAGTCTTTAGACATAATATTTATCCCTTTTAGATAACCATCTAAATTTTAGTTTTACATAAATTGTGTTAGTAATATCAATATTCAACACACAATGTCGCTCTATGTTTAAATAACGTCTTGTGATGTTATTGCTGCCTACGCAACTCTGGGCTAATATTTTTTAGTAGCTAATCCCTTGCATAGGAAGTGCCTAGTTTGTGTCCACAAAATATCATCAAGTAGTTTATATAAATATGCGTGACAAGTGACCTGATGTGTAAGGTTGCGTTTATGGAAACGAGTTCCAACTTCCGCATCTCAACAAATATTTACGTAACGCATCGGGAGATAATTAAATAATTGAGTTTATGACGGACGTGACGACACTAAATAATGTGTAATCTATCTGATGTTCGCAGTAATGAATAGACCTATCGTATTTGTACTTACTTACGGAAGTGCCGATATGAGGCGATCCATCATTTGAACACATTGAGCAAAGATAGTTATATTAGAGCGTAATCAGCTCTAAAAATAATAAAACTATTGCGCTGGTAGTGTTTGCATTTAACTTTATTGTATGAATGGATGCACGAAAAACTTTCGTTGTGAAAAGAAAACGGTTAACTTCGTTGCTTGCGATACTCACACATAAAGTCCTCTGACAATCAATGTGTATGGTACAGTGTAAATAATGATTTAATCATAAACTACAAAGACTGAACAATGCACAATGATTGTAATGGACGAATATGGTCAGAAACCAACTAAATATTGTGTGTAAAAACCAGTTGACTCAACTGGGTATTTCTTATTATTTCCATAAGATTATGCGTACCTACGAGTATACCTACCTATTACAAAAAAGTGATAAAAATGGCACCTAAAAATTCTAGATTGTACACGTCATTTAAATTAATATAAGTAAGTAATAAGTAATAACACAGGATTTAGATAAAAGGAAAATAGAATAGGGTAGGTAAGTATAGGGATTGACCTTGTTACAACTTACCGCTCGAAACCGGGAAATAAGTAGCAGTTTGCGTGCTCCGACAATGAATAATGAGAGAAGCGAGATGCCCCGAAATTAAACCACCTATGTTTTAATGAACAGTATGTAGGCCGACCGTTGGACCGTTGCAGATAGAGCGCCGTGATATGAAAAAAAGTCGGATGACTTTTTTGCACTTGACAAAATATCTTGGAATGCCGGCTTTTTATCGCTAGTTATCTGGTCCACTTTTTACGTTCGTAGAGGTGTTATAGTTGTCCTTGTTCTGCAAAGCCTATAATATGAAGATTTAATGTAATTATTTTTCAGTTCTGTCAAGACTTGCGAACGAGTTTTTTTATTAATCGGTGTTGGCATAGGTACCACAAAGTTGTAAATTAAACAACCACTTCCGATTTGCTCTTAATAAAGTTTTATTATACTTACTATAATATTAAACTATTATATTTTTATATATTATACTTTAAACTCGGTGTTTTACAAACAATACCAACCCCAAACAGCTACCTTTACAATAGGTAAAAATTAGGCAAAGGCCTAGTTACTTAAGTTGATACAAAATTATATTACCCGTTTTAGTGATTTCGATTATGATCGACGATTTGATGAAAGCAGATTTTGTACCTGAGCAATAGTTTTTCACAAAAGTTCATAAAAATGTTTAGTCGTCTTTTTTAATTTATCCGGCTTTTCTTAATACCTTTCGGCAACCCTACTAAGTAGCGTTGTACCGACACGGGTGATTACCAAAGTAATGATGCAACTGGACTAAAAGATTGATTTTAGAATGTAGGAAGTAGGCATGCAGTTCATAAATGATAATATTAGATTATCTGTGGTCCGTTCCAAATATGACCACGGTATAACTGCGCGTGCACACGTAATGTGGAACGCATTTCATGGAAAACATCATCAGACTGATATCTATAGCTGGATAGTCAGGTCTCGATTAGCTATTAAGTAGTAATCTAGACAGCAGCTCTCGGCAATGGTTCTTGCGACGTTTTATGTGGCTTTTTCTTGAAATGAAAGTTCGAAGTAGCATCCATATTATTGTGTATATACATGTAGTTATTCTTTTGTCGGAATGAAAATTACGCATTGTTCCTTAGGTGATTTGAACAGGTTAATTTACAGGCACTGCTACCTTTTTGCATGTAATATACATGCTATTCTTATTAAAACTTACTGACACTTAGAATCCAGTAGAATATAATAATAAATATAAAAAGCATACAAGCTAGAAAATCAAGAAAATTGATTTTTAAACTACTCTACCAAACTCTACCTTATGCGGCAAAACTGCGTAAAACTATTGTTCGGCGGTCATAATCCCAGACAAACGGTTTAGTTTGGTAATACCATATGCTTCGTCTAGACAAAATAATCTCTCAGTTCATTATAATTACCTACAGTTCATCACATGTTAGAGGCAACTCTACAGAACAAGTATGTATAATAGAATCCATTTAAAACGCAAAACAAAAAACGGCCATACGTTCAACAATATTTTAACATATTTTGAGCCATGACAGGCTAATAAATCAATATAATATAGAATAAACAGAAGCTTTCGCTAAAATGGCAGTTTTTGCTCTATATTTAGCAACGGATTACTTACATATTACTGACTATTCGCCACAAACATATGAATCTTACGTCTTTATAATATTATTGTAGATACTCGTAGGTAGTTCCTACCTTTAGAAAAATCTTCCGTCTTTGCTAACGATGTGCTTCCTACAGCGAGGCGTAGTAATTCTAGTTCTATATATAGGTTGACCATGCCAGGTCGTAAGAGATCCTGTTAGGACCACTGGTACTCATAATTGCGTTCTACAACATCTTTGAAAATCAATATATTCTGCCATGCAATTTTTCTGGTAAGACTACCGGTTTGCTTCACAGTTAACGATACTTATAAAGAAAGTTCCTAGGAATACATTCATAACGAACCTCACCTACTTTTACTAGCTTAGGGGAATGAAAAAATTCCATAACCAGGTCAAGGTTCTGTTAAGTAGATATTTGTAGGTTCATATTAAAAATTATCGTATGAACGATCGTGGGCGTCGACTCAACTAAACAACTAAATTACTGATCGAAACACAGTCACCTACTTTTTCCGAATAAGGCTGGCTGGTAAAAAAGTAAAGATGGATGTTTGTGGTGTAGAGTATTTACAGGTTGTCGACCTCTTTATAGACTCGTAGTGATTGTTGAGTCTGGAACGGTCTGTGCTGGAACGTAGTGTACTACTCGTAGAACCTTTGCAAAACGTAGACGAGACTCAGATCTTTATTGCAGTTATTGGCATTTTATAAAAAAATCTAAAAAGTTAGATCATTTGGTTTTGTTGTGATCTTTTGGTGATCTTAATTTATCATTTTACGAGATTTGATTGATTTTAATAAAACGTAGTGCGTGAGACACTACATTGCATGATTTATAAATACAAATAAAAAACACTGGATTTATGAGACTGGATTTAAAAAACGCTGGAAAAAAATTACCGTCTTGAAACTTTGTATCATCTTTTATCAAAAACACAAAAACTAACATTACACTTTTCACGGCTTGTTTCGCTCGCCGGTAAACTATTTCTACTAAATGACGGCAACTTTTTTACACATGGTCCTTTCATCCCAACCTGGCCTTTAGGCCCTGCATTTAATCGTGTTCCCACTAGAGTGCGCTGAGGTATTTATTGCACACGGACAAGAGTAACAATTAACACTATCATGGCCCAAGAAGCCGCGCATGTCTATCGACACATTCTACGAACCTGGGCAGTAATTGCGTTATCTGGACTGCTGCTTACCAGGTTTAAGACATAAAAATACAGGTAGCCAATAATAGGTAGATATATTTACCTACTGACGAAATGATTGCTGCTAACCACGATTCCACTGCAGTGACTATCAATTTATGAAGTCTCATGGCCTTCGAGGAACAAAGTGAAGCTTTGGAATGGTTAAGTAGTTTGTGTCTGAAGTTTTGACTCTATGTTTGTAGTCTGCATCATTCAAACATTACGTTAAATTTTCATGTGTACAAATCTTTTAAATCCATCATGGTTATTAACACTATTCATTCACACGTAGTGTCATTTAGTTTTGAGCTTTCCAATATTTCGAAAAGTTTCAAAAACCATGATCACGGATGACCATCAATCATTCAAAAAATTTGGAATTATATTAATTATCTTGACTAAACTCAAAAATATTTTAAGCCTACTACTACTATTATGTACAAATATTAACAAACCTTTTAAAAATATGTACAATGGCTATATAAAACAGTTGAGCTATTTGTAAGTTATGAGATAAGAAATTATTCGATCTGCACCTCGTTACTAACAGAGGGAAAGATAACTATTTCACTTAAGGCCCATACACCAGCGAAAGTGGCGCCCCTAACTATTATATCTTATTATTACGTTGAACGCAGGAATTTTTAAAAATCCTACGTTCAGTTTGTGGTATCTATTATAAGCTATTAATTAATGCCTCTGTAATAGTTTCATTTTGTAAAGCTTAGGAAGAGATACGAAGTTGCGCTTTTTGGCCACCAAACTCTATTTTTGCATCTCCTCCTAAACTATATGAGATAAAATTATAAAAGAGGTATTAAAAAATAGCTTATAATAGATACCACAATCTGAACGTAGGATTTTTAAAAATTCTTATGATATATGTAAAAATATGATAAAATAGAAATTGCTGTCAGATTGGCTCGGGTATGCGCCTTAATAAAAGTTACACATGACTCTCACCGTTGTAAATAGGGAGACAGATTGATTTTCTTCCTATTTGTCCCTGCTAGAGACAGAGCAGGAAGACAGATTCAAATAATCCGATATTAAGGTCTTAATTTTGAAGTCGAGTTTTCTTTCCTACAAAGTTTCTAAACTAACAGACCAACAGCATATGCACGTATCATTAGAAGGCACCTGTTACCTATATTGCATCTTCACGAATAGCCTATAAAATCATCCATACAAATCTCTGAGGCTTCATAAACATTCAGATCTTCAAAGCGGACAATAACAGGATTCCTGACCACATTTGTACATATTGCGGGTACATTAGCAAACAGGTGTGGATGTGGACGCATCCCTGTGGTTCGATCACTCACTGCAATAAGTATGTGGCATGCGAAACTGTAAAGCTGAGAACAAGTTTAGAACGGATGGTATGCTTTCACTGAACTGAACCTGTCAATCTGATTTATCATTTTTGTCATTTTATGAGATGCTCTTGCCCAAAGGTAATTGGATCCCGAGTGTATCAAGTTGGGAATAACGTTTTTTTTTACATAAATAATATAATAAATAATGAATCATTCTGGACAATTCACACAGCATTACCTAGCCCCAAGCTAAGCAGAGCTTGTGTTATTTTATTTATTTATTTATTTATTTATTTATTGACTTAGTACAGAATTACTTCTAATAACACTAGTCATACAACGAATGATAAATTATACAGTTCAATGATATTAATTAAATCTAATGGGATAATAATCAATGGTAACAAAATATATTTAAATTATAAAACAGTAAGAAAAAAAAATAATAATTAAAAAGTCAAATAAGCACTTAATATTAAATAAAATATAGATCTATATATACAATTTAGAGTATTTAAGAAAGGTAAATAAAATAAATAGTTCTATCTAGTACCTAACTCGCAAAAAGTCAGGCAATCTGACGTCAGCGAATTCCATACATCCATAAATAGATCGCATTCAGGATTCACATCCAGGAGGGCATTAAGTGATGACAGTGCACGTGGAATAGGTGATTGCGCATGGGCAGCAGTTCGGCAGTACGGTACCGCAAAGAGCCTATGATTCCTACCACGAAGGTAGTTGTCAGGGACGTAAAGCTTCAGGAGCACATTGCTGAGATCAGGGGCATCAATCTTTCCTCGTAGAATCTTCAGCATGGTTATGATTTGGTCGTATGCTCTTCTGACCTCAAGACTATTATAACCAAGGCAGCCTAGAAGGTACCGAGTTGGATACATAAATGGGTAGTACCCGAAAAGGTGCTTATATAGGAATCGCAGAAAAGCTTTCTGCACCTTTTCCAGAAGAAGAGCGTAGCTACTTTCATGCGGATGCCATACGCACGCACTGGCTTCAAGTTTACTACGGACTAATGCGCTGAAAATTAATTTTATTACACTGTCACGCTGGAAATCTCGACAGTTTCGCAACACAAAGCCCAACCTTTGGTAGGATTCCTTAGCCACAGCAGTAATGTGGTCATGGGTACTAGATAACTGATATACCTAATATAATACACTACATAGATATATATTTTTATTATACCTATATAGAAGTCATCCAGAACGCCCTGAACAAATGTCTGCAGATCGTACACACATTCGTCCCGAGGCGGGAATCGAACCCGCAACCTCCTGCGTCGCAGGTGGACCTTCGCCCACCGCGCCGCAGAGGAAGGACATTACAGGCACTCTTACATTAATTATCATTAAGTACAAAATATTTCACTAGGTCTAGGTTTTTCATTTAATTCTTTACAAAAATATAGAAAAATACAAATCTCTCGTCATTTAGTAGGTACCTAATGTAGATTTGCAATACATGTCGATTTGAGATCGTTCAGATTTGAGATGAATATCTGAAACTCGACGCCAAACAATTGAGTTTTTTGATTTTTTTTTTGCGTTGTGGTTTGTTTACAACCATTTCACATCGAGTTGTAGCATTTAGGGACCACCGTTCAGCATAATGTTTAGAGTAATAAAAACAAATAAATAATTAAATAAATAATGTCGGACAATTCTCACAGCATTCTAGCCCCAAGCTAAGCAGAGCTTGTGTTAGTGGTACTAGATAACTGATATACATAATACAATACACTACATAGATAGATACTTTTCATTATACATAGAAAACATCCAAAATATGAACTTTAAGCTTTTTGTTACACCAAGAGCCACTGGCAGTGGCTTCTATACAGACACCTATTAACCTCTCTGGTAAAGACTATAAAACTTTATACTCCCACTGTCATAAGAGAAGCTAGCTACCCAAACAGTAAAATACCAATTTACGAAAGTGCTTATTGAATGTAGTAAAACAAAATTACGTTTAATTAGGTCATAATTTTCTACGTAAGTTGATGCTGTAAACAGCTTGTAAATGATATTACCGCACATCTACCCCAGCTACCTCTACCTGACACTAAAGTTCTAATAACCAGTAACGTCATAAAAAACTAGCTTCTGCCCCCGGTTTCTAGGTTATTTCTACCCTATAGGGATAGGTTTATGTGATAAACAGATGGCCTATGTTAGATTCCAGGCTTAGAGATACCTACAAAATTTCAGCCGGATCGGTTAGTCGTTATGGCGTGAAGATGTTATAAACATCTATCCAAACTATTCCAAACATCCAAACTTCGCGTTTAGAAGCCACGGACGGACAGAAGGACATGGCGAAACTATAAGAGATCCTTAAATGAAAAATGTAAAGTTCTGTAAATTTTTGGTCAGCTGTTTTACAAGATGTAAACTTTACAAGATTTAAAGTTTGAGAAGTAGACAATTTTTCAACCCTTCTTCATTTAGAAATGCTAATATGGTAGATATTTAAACATTATAGCTAACTGGCGGCTGCTCACGGCTTCGCTCACGTGGTACATGGATAAAAAAAGATATAACAATGCCACTCGAAGATAATGTACGAGTAGTTAAAGAAGTTTCAAAATCAGATTAAGTTTCAGAGTTTACCGGGAAGACAGACTTACACGACCGGGGAACAGAATATAATAGAATATCTTTTATTTCGACACAGGTACAAAGAAAACTAAAAAACATACAGATAAAAATGTACAAAACTAAAACAAAGAAAAAGATCGGCCTAGTATTAACAACACAAACTCTGTAATACAATTTATTTCTTTCAGTGAGGGGCTCGCTAACAGTTTACATGAATCAGCGGGAGAAGTTGGATGAAAATGTGCCGAATCTTCCCGCGGGTGTCGTAACTCAGAAACGAACTCATATATAAAATTTTACCTCTTTACAATACTATTGTAAAAATAGTAACTGATATAAAAAAACAATGCCTAATCATAATCATAATCATAAATCATTTATTTGCAGGAATGTAGGGAATGTGCCTAAGATACCTTCTATGAAATAGTACCTAAATACTCCAAAAAAGAACCTACAATGTCGGTTCATTAAATTATCCTTTAAAATATCGCCGTGCAACATAACGAAAAGTAATTTTACTCCAACTTTAATACGATGGATTATCCCCTAGGACCTTCGATCGAAGGGGCCAGACCCCATCCATCATGTAATCCAGTTTCCACTATCGATCACCCCGCCCTGTGGAATGACGGGGTATTAACAACTCCGTAATTAAATACTGATGGAATTACTCTCTTTTGTTTACGTTCTTACAAAATATTGATGGAATTACACTCTTTTGTTTATGTTTTTGTTCATAGAAAATCGATATAAACTGACATCGGACCTCATTATAAATCCTTGGTGATAATAGACTTTTAAGTTACACGTACACTAGATAGTATCGGAACTTTCGGAGCGTAAGGATGTGTTGCTTCGTGACACATGCACTGGATCGGCATATCTGCCGACACCGATGTCAGAGACCGATATTTCTACGGATGACGCCATCTTCAAAGTCTAATGCTTTGAAAATACATAGGTATATAGCCGATGCAAAATTCATAAGCAGTAGACTCACCTTATCGGCATATGGTAAAAACCGACGACGTCGCGTAGGTTTATTACGTACGCTGATTCAGATCTAGTGAACACGAAATTTTTTAGGGTGATGATGATTGATCACTAGCTTTTCTCTTTAAAATTATCATCATCATCATCCCCTTGATTTCTGAAAACATCCTTTTATTTCTATCAACATCTGCTGTCCCGTACTTCTGCATCCAACAGTGCCCGATTTCCTGAAATATGACAACGATTCTTGAAAGTTAAATAGATAAAGATGTCGAAAAAATCATGGTGACTCTGAGCTTTTTTTTTATTATTTATTTATTGCATTCATGTCCATTAAAAGTTGTTAACATTTTTAGCTAGAATCTACATGAAGGGTTCATAGGGTAAGGGCATTGCAACATTCTGAGTTAGAGTTCCTATAAAAGTTTGTAGTTAACTATTTTATATTAATTATTCATTTGATCTCATATAATTTTTCAAGTAAGTTCCGATCAAGCGGAAAACCATATAATGTTTTTTTTTGGCGTGTATCGCTGAGGTTAACCTATGATGATTTCTTCGGCAGGATCTTTGGCGCACGGCGGCGAGTCCCGACGGATACTGGCTAGTCTAATAGTACTCGTAGTAGTTAGATAAATAGTAACTTGAAAAGAGTTATTATGAATTAATCCACCTAGGTAAAAATATATATTCTGCTACCCATGCGAATCCAGGGCACGTGGCTAGTCTATATTAATATTTTAATAAAAAGAGTACAGATTTTATTGTTTGTTTGTTTGTATTGAATAAGCTCCGAAACTACAGGACCGTTTCAAAATATTATTTCATCATAAAAAAGCTTATTTTTTAGGGAGTGACATAGGCTATATGTTATCCCGGAATTCTGGAACAGGAACGTGAAATACGCGGTTGAAACGGCGGGGCACGTTCGTAAAATATTATTCGTTTAATCACAAAACCATCGCAAAAGTGCGTATGATCTCAGAATCTTATCACTATCAGTACAGCCATCACGTTTTAATTGCCGGTTGCCAGCCAGATATGAATGTTGACCCAAAACGAAACAATGAGTGTTATGTCAAGGTAAGAGACTGTTGACTTGTCTCAAGGGCCCCATTTACGGTTGGAAATCTTATACAACCTGCTAAAATACATAAAAAGCTAGCTGGTATCAATTTAGAATAATTCAGATGTCACCAAAACTAAACTTAACTAAATTGACCGCACTTAGAATAGCCATCCTTTTGTTTCGATCTTTATGTAATGGGCGACAACATTTCTAGTCCGGTCAAATCAGTTTAGTATAGTTTTTGTGTCATTTGAATTAACAATCATATTTTTTTCCACTTCTGATTGATAGTTCTTATTACAACTTACTTTAAACATTTAAAGTTAAAGTTTTAAACATTATATTTTTAATGATGTATGTATCTGTTGAGTTATAGTAGGCCTCGTAAGGCTTCTTTCTAGAACCTGTTACTATAACTAAATACATAGAAATAATACACACACAATAAATACATATTATAAATATAAATTTTATATTGCTGTCTCAAACTAACCAGCACCATGTATCGTAGATGCGAGTTGTGTGACATTAGTAACTTCCGAAAATCTCGTTATCACAAAGTTTTTAATGTTACAAATAGCTTTACGCTGTTTTGACGCTTTAAGCTTATAAAGATTCCTTCCAAAGTAGATACACGGACATGCGAGGAAAGTTTAGCCCTCACTGGATTAAAATGCCAATCAGTTTACAAACTGATTTGAAAGCCTCATTTATTTTGCTCTGCTAGCGTTCAAGACAGTTAGTTAGACCGACTACACACCGTGTGCACTCTTGGTTTAACCATGTCATAAGAATTAAGCGCTGATTATAATAGCAATAGCGTCATAAAAGTTACCGGGGTCATTACTTCTTACAACAGAGTACGTAATGCTTTATTGCCAATGAAATTTTTATAAAATAAACACGTCCAATGTCACTAGTCCAGTCAATGAAGGAATGTGGATGGAAAGGTTGAAAGCAGAAACTTTTGACTTTGGAACTTTGTTTGGACTAGTTAGGGACAAACATACCTTCTAAAATTTCTGTAAGGTGAGCCCTAAAAGGGCGCGAAAAGCAGGTCCCGTTTTTAAGTATTTTGCTTACTTCTCGTGAACGAATAGTATAATTTGATTGTAGTTACATTAAGAATAAATTTATGATCTACGAGCATGTTTAAATCTGAAACTTTATAAATAAATGAAATCTGAATCTGAAATCGTCAGAAAGTTTCTTTTATACTACTTAAGGCGCGCATACAGAAGCCAATATGACAGCGCCACCTAATGTGCACGCCTATTATATCATATTATTACGTGAAACACAGGAAATTTTGAATATCCATAGTACAGTTTGTGGTTTCTATTATAAGTTATTTATTAATGCCTCTGTAATAGTTTCATTTTGTAAAGCTTAGGAAGAGATACGAAGTTGCACTTTTTGGCCACCAAACCCACAAAACTCTATTTTCGCATCTCCTCCTAAACTACATAAGATAAAACTATTACAGAGGTATCAAAAAATTGCATATAATAGATACCACAAACTGTACGATGGATTTTTAAAATGTCCTATGTTAAGCGTTATAATATGATAAAATAGCTGGCACTTTCATATTGGCTCCTGTATGCGCCTTAATGAACGCTTATAAAATTCTCGACAACTCGAAATGATAACAACCCCCTCTTCTGAGTAGGTACTCATGGACTACAGAGATTTTATGAAAGTTAGGTTCGATGATTATTTGCTATATTCAATAAACCTCAATAAGAATTTAATATGACATAAAAACTTCTAATGGAATCTATTGATTTCTAATCTACGATAATTATTAAGAGAGCTTAACAGCTTATCGAACGCAGTCGCGAAGCTTTGATGAAATTTTAATTCGATTTTGTAGAGAAGGTAGGCAATTGAGTATAACAGGGTATTTATCGATTTCATACTCTTATAAAGATAATAAAGGTTATTTTAAAGAAGACACCCGTTCTTTGTCATGCAAGGGCAATTTGAGCACACGAAATAAATACTCTATCTACTGTATAATTTCGTAATTTTATAAGTAACCTAAAGTTTTATTTGATATTTTGATTGTTAAGGTAGAGGTAATTGAAACTTACTTTAATTATCTTAATAGCGTAACTTACTTAATTGTTGGTAAATTGTTCACTTACTTAATTTTATTTTTCATACGTAATTATCATGCATTATAAAATTAATATATACATACTTATTTATTTATTATTATTCTACTCTATTATACGCAACTGCATTTATCAAAAACACGTGTTACGTTTCCTTACAATAATAATAAAAGGTAATGAGACATAAGAGTAGGTACATGTACTAGAGTGTTGCAAACATAGATACACGTAATTATTTACTGTGTACCATATTTGTCCACAGTAAATAATTAAGTATGCGCTTACGTTACCAATAAAATGTCTATCTGTCAGATTTAAAAATCGCCCCTAGAAAAAACGATTTCTACAAATGTAACAACCTTCTAGTAGGTACAAAATTCGCATTTCACTTGTGCGTGTCCAGTCATTTGGAAGATTTACCTGATAAGTTTTTACTTGAAACTTACTTGGAAAATTTTCCAGGTAACTTATATTTTTCGAACCAAAAGACTGAACTATATAACTAAATAACTATAATGTGAGCAAATACCGTGCATAGGGTAATAGGTGTTATCTAATATTTCTATTCTTTTATAATTTTGTGTGTATTTGTTACTTAACTTAACTTTAAGTATTCTAGTTCTTTAATAGTTTTACTTACACATTGTGGATCTCTATTATTCGAATAAAAATATATTTTAGTTTTATTTTTATAAGTTTAGTGTAGTTTCAGAACTCTTCCAACCTTACGATGTGTAAGAAATGGCAGTTCCGACGTCAGTTACGCGTGTGTACATACGTTCAAAAGAAAGTATATAAACAACGCTCATTTAAAGCAAGGTAGCTAAACGGCAACAAAGCTGCACCGATAAGATTCCTGGCAGGCGTCCACACGCCACATCAAACGAAATTCCGTTCAAATACCCGCAGACAACAAGGGAATTGCGAAATTTCCAATCAAACGCTATTATTAAATAAATAAAGCTCTTGCACACGACTGCGCACACAAAGTGCTTTATGATCCATAAAAATCGTTCTCTGTAATCCTTTGAATAGAATAAGGCGGTACACATTTTAGGGGATGGCCTCTTTTATATTAAAATCTTCGGGCTTTCGAGCCTCGGGCGGTCAGCTTTTATTCTACGATTTTTTTGTAAATCTCTTGAAGTTGGCATCCGAGTGGGATAAGCGGTTATCGTGGGAGGCCTATGCTCAGCAGTGGACTAGCATAAGCTATATATGATTAAAATGATGAAGAGTAAGTATTAGCCTAGCAGAATTACTCCCTATAAGAACTTACTTAAGATCGTCACAGGAAATGTCAGCATCAACCAGCAAATAGCATCAGCAAGTTGTCTACCACTTGACGGGATGTCGCGCTGCAAGTGTGTAAAGCCGCGATGTAAACGAGGCCCAGACTGGCAGCCTGTCGCACCCCTCTGATTGAACACCTGGCAGTCTGGTCCACGTCCCCTCACCCTTTAGGGCTGTCTCTCACCTGTTCAAGGCAGGCAGAATACTTTTAACTTTTAAGCCAGGTACTGACAAATAAATGATTGAATAGAATAAGGCGGTACACATTTTAGGGGATGGCCTCTTTTATATTAAAATCTTCGGGCTTTCGAGCCTCGGGCGGTCAGCTTTTATTCTACGATTTTTTTGTAAATCTCTTGAAGTTGGCATCCGAGTGGGATAAGCGGTTATCGTGGGAGGCCTATGCTCAGCAGTGGACTAGCATAAGCTATATATGATTAAAATGATGAAGAGTAAGTATTAGCCTAGCAGAATTACTCCCTATAAGAACTTACTTAAGATCGTCACAGGAAATGTCAGCATCAACCAGCAAATAGCATCAGCAAGTTGTCTACCACTTGACGGGATGTCGCGCTGCAAGTGTGTAAAGCCGCGATGTAAACGAGGCCCAGACTGGCAGCCTGTCGCACCCCTCTGATTGAACACCTGGCAGTCTGGTCCACGTCCCCTCACCCTTTAGGGCTGTCTCTCACCTGTTCAAGGCAGGCAGAATACTTTTAACTTTTAAGCCAGGTACTGACAAATAAATGTAATTCGCAGTGAGCGTAAAACGTAAAAAATCGTCTCCTTGCTGGTTGTCAACGCCTTCTTTCCCCCATACTGGCTGCACAACACAAATGCGCGCTGTGTGACACATTACACTACGTCCGTAACACAGGCTAGTACAGTAGGTAGGCCTCTATGTGTAGTGTAAGTAGTCCGATCAAATCAAAATTATGAGTTTTCCAGGATATTTGTGTTGAATATTTTACCTCTAAATATACGACTTCACTTGAAGGTCAACACAACATTTTGGTTGAGCCATAGGAGTCAAGTCTTTGATGTCTCTGGGAGAACTGATAGTTTGTGGAAGTAGTTTTCGTTTTCTTTTAAATTTTACTATTAGCTTTATACCTATTCAAAATAAACATTTTGGTATATTATATTATAGGTACATCACACCTAACCTTATACCTTAATATAGCACTGCCGTCCGATCACTAGAAGGTCGTTAAGTGATAAAACCAAATTTGTGGGTATGAGCCAAAACGTGGGAAATGCTGTCCCTGGAAATTGGGAAGACATACAGATTTCTTTGTTAGACCAAATTATCCATCAACATTTAAGCTATTATTTTATTAAATATTTTGTTTAAAAAGTTAAAAGTTTATTTTTCAATTTAAGATTTTGTGTTTTAGTTGAGCTTACCAGCTTTAAAATGTGACCATCTGAAATGCAAAAAAACGGCTTGCTGAAGCGCAACCGTATTTAAGAGTTGTAACAAACTGTAACTGCGATAATATTTTATAACGAGTAACAGTTACATGCATATTCAAAACTAAATAACGGCTAAGTTTCTTAGCCGTGTTCTTGAGTAGTAAGTGAATTGAAATGTAACTAACCTCAACTCTGAAAATGGCGTCATCGGACTTTAGTTGTTTATATTGTTGTTTTGAGATGCTAAAATTAAAGTATTTAAGAAACAAAAACATAGTAGTTGGATAAACAATCCAAGCTAACTGTTTTTTAGTGCTGAAAATACTGATCTGAAGTATATTGATATAATTACAAATAAGCAGTTTAGTCTAAATTTTCCTAAAATGAATAAGCTTGTTTAAGAAGGAAATAAGGGTCAATTAAAATAATATAATTTAACAATTTAGTTAAAATTGCCTTCTTACTGTTTACGTCATTATGTAATCAATGTATAAAGAGAAAAGTACAACTATTTTAAAAAAAATCTTTATGATTACCTTATTTATTATGAAAAAGATCTGGGTTAATAATCTTACCACAAAAAATCTACTTAATTACTTTTACATTACTAGCTGCGCCCCACGGCTTCCTACGCGTTTCCTATGGAAATGTTAAAAAGGAGATTTATACCACGTTAACTGACTTATGGGATAAAAAGTAGCCCATGTTTGATTCCAGGATTATAATTATCTGTATGCAAAATTTCAGCCAGATCCATCCAGTAGTTTTGGCGTGAAGAAGTAACAACCATCCATGCATCTATCCATACAACCATACAAACTTTCGCCTTTATAATATTAGTGTGATGTGATAGTGTGATATTAGTGTGATACTTAAAAGACGTAGTTTATATGTCTATGATATGACTTTATTATCAATTATTCGTTTATATTATTCGTTTTATAACAATTAATTAAAATTGAATTGTTTACTCAGACTAGATTCAATCTACTCTTTCATTTTTAGTTACATTCAGGCATCTCATGCCAGAATTGCATTTTGTGTGGTGCGCTTAGGTATATCTTTTAACGCATTGATAATTGCAAATGTTATTGCCTTCTCTATAACTTTTGGTGCACATTTAAATTCAGGATTCAAAACATCTTTATAATCATCAATCAGTCGTACTTCAGTTATCAAGAGCATATCGTGGTTATTTCTCTGGAAACAGACTTGTGTTATGTCTTTCAGGTCTTTTACACTTACAGCCGGTTTCTCGAACGCTAATCACATCCCAAATCAGTTGACAAGGTATAACTTGTCACTTAAATAAAATCAGGTTGCACGAACGCTGATTAAACAAAATCATATAAGTTGTTCAAAAACAAATTACCTAATCAACATTCTCTCTATAGTTGGTACTTCATGATATATATCTCTATTGTGCCGGAAATCCGGAATGGACGGCTTGTCTCCAGATAATTCTGTTTGTGGTTATTTTCACCACGTCGTAATACTTGCGACCCCCCTTGAGCTGATCAGTCCATCTGCTTAGAGATCTATCGCGATATCGCTTGCCCTCCACGTTGCCAACAATGACCAGCTTTTTGAGGTTCTTGTTGCCGAGCCTTGCAATATGACCGAAGTAGGAGAGTATACGGCGGTGACAAATCGTGGATAGCCTGTCCTTCACTTTCAGTTGCGTAACGATCGACATATTGGTTGGTGCGTTTCGCCGTTCAAAGAATCCTTAACATTTGCCTCCAGAACCACATCTCAAAGGCACCAAACCTTTTCTTCTCTCTAGATAAGATGGTCCATGTCTCTACTCCGTATAAGAATATAGGGAAGATCAGAGCACGAACTAAGAGCGCATCTTTGTCTTGCACGAGATACTTCAGTTCTTCCAGATGCCATTAAACCGAATCATTCCGTCCCTTCCCATAACCATGGGCCGTTTGATCTCTGGCACACAGCTACCATCATTGCAGATGTAAGAGCCGAGAAATGAAGTTGTCTACCACTTCGATGCCGCGGCAGCTATTTGGGCCTGAGAGGAAAAACCTTTTGGAGCCATAGTTTTTATATCCACTCTAGCTAGATTAGAAGCGGGACACACAGTGAAATCCTGAAAGTCGTACAGTTTGCCTTTCCTTTTCATGGCCAGCTCTACCCGATGATAAAATCAATCGTAGCTCATGAAGCTGTGACCAGACTCAAAAAACTGAAGAGTTATTGTTTCGGTTGCTATCAAGTCACTGTTAATCAAATATAATAATTAAATAAAACAATAGCCAGTTCTTATTTTGGGCACAACAGTTATCCATCCAAATATGTAGTTATACTCTTCACCTCGCGGAATTGAATAATGAAAATGATAATAACCACACAAGGATTTTTTCATGTGTCGTGAGGGTCACGAACTACGAATACTTTGCTATTAGAACACCCAGGCCCAGAAGAAATATTTGCATCAAATATTTCTACCGCCGCGCCGCGGGATCGAACCCGCCACTTTGTTTCTCAGCTGGTTATTCGTTTACTGAGTCACAGTGGTAGTCTAATAATAGGGAATAAATATTAACTTGTAATATTATTTTTAACAGTGTGATAAAAACAATAACTTGAGTATTACAAAAACTTCGCTTTTGAACTAATTTCTGGCCGGAATTCGCACTTATCGTATGTATGTCCTGCCTCCGTGACGTCCTAGCGACGTGTTAAGTTATATTGTTCTGTGGCGACGAGTGTGCAGGAGTAAGGGGCTTGCAGAAAGCTTCGCAGTTAACCTTTTCCTAGCGTTGCATTGTCATTATACTGTTTTTTATTTTTGTTTTTATTCACGTGAATGTATTAGTTTCACAGCTAAAAAACGGTCACCGTCTTTTAGTACTGTAAGTGTTTCAATCATACATTGGTTTTGCAATGACTAGCCAGCTAAGTATATCTAGCGCTTTTATAGTGTAGGAGTGGTTAGAAAACTGTTTTTTAGACATCGTAAGCACAAGAGTGGCATGCAGTACTAAAATATACTAAAACACATGTAAAGTCAGCTAACGGTTTATTTTTATTGTCATTACAAGTAACCGTTTTATAAGCTGGTATAAAACGGACAAAATTAGGCTTCAATACGTTGCTAAGCTGGTTTAATCGTGTTTTAGTATTGTAAAGTGAGGTAACCGTATTTTAGTTTTGGAAAACCCCAAAAATGATGTAGATAGTGGTGTAGCTGGACTCTGTATCTCAGCACTGACAAGAGATAGAATTTTTTTAACCAGATTGGAAGATAGAGCAAAAGCTGCCTTTTAGTATGGTACACAAAAGTCAAATTTGACGAAATGTCACTTAACGGCCTTTAAGTGATAGGACGGCAGAGCAGTTTCTTTAACATAAGAAACTGATTCAAATGTAGGAGATCATTTGTTTGCAAGTAAAAGGTTGTGTTCGTGCAAATGGTCCATATTGGCAAGCTTAACATTCTGGCACCCCTCAGTTTGAGTTCGATAGATGTGGGATTAAAACACCGGTGTGTGTGTTCCTGAGCTTTGAATGTCAATTTAGAGAAACCCCTGCCCGACCCTTTCGGAAATCTGCAAATAACTCTACAAATTGAAGTACGGCCGACCCTTTTCAAAACCTTTGAATTCTGTAAATGAAGAAAGTTGAATGCACTACGTGGATAAAGAAACCCATCCTATTTTTTTCTCTTTCTAAAACATGATCTTTCTGGAAACATAAATTTCAGAGAGTGGCAGCTGCAAGTCTACTTTTATGTCAGATTTATGACGCAAAAACATGAGTCTTCACTGCATAGAACATAAAAGTTATGAAACCAGATCATCAAGAATAACTAACGGTGTCTAGACGACCTAAACTAAGTACCTACCTACTAAATTCCTTCAAAACATGTTAGGTACGTGCTTGCGCTTTTGCACAGGTCGGTCTCGCTCAATCGAGTCGTCTTGTCTTGCAATAACTCTGCTATTTGGGACACAGCCACGACATCTTATCCGTCTCATCTAACCGCTTGCAGCGACATCTCGCTGACATTTTAAGCAACTTCATTGTGTAACCTAACCTTTATTATATCATCGGATTTCATTGGCCATTTAATGAACACATACGTGCATTACAGTAGCTAGAACAATAAAAACAAGTAATAAAATTCACAAGATCATAAAAAACATCGAAAATTACTGTTCCAAATGCCACGGCTGTGAATTTCATGACCTGGATACCTGGTTGGGGTATTAGGTTTGTGGTGGTGCTATTACAAATGTCACCCTTTGTTGGGGTTGGATTGATGGTGCCAGGGTGTGGGCTTCTACGCTGATTAATTCCTCAGCATTTGGTAGTCAAATGCTTTGATTTGAATGCGTCGGCTTAGGGTTGGCCTCCACTCGTAATCATTCACTTCATTTCCTGCACCATAACAAGTTAAACTCGAACTTTTGAGTGGAAAAGAAACAAACATTTGCCACGTTCTGCTAGCAGCTTACTCGTAGAGGTCGCGAAATGCGGAAGTGTAACACTATTGGAAACAACATTGTTTTATCGCATGTTTGAGTGTGTGGTGTGGGCATTTTGAAAGTGCGGATTCGTCCCAGTAGATGTAAGAGGACCATTCAAGCGGACGTGAGAAGAGTGAATGTTTTCATTAGCGTGTTTTATTTTACCCGCCAGGCTATAAGCAAGCTGGCGAGGCGTTAATGTCAACAGTCACGCAAATTCCCGTCGGGACGGGGTATTGATTAAATAAGTATAATCACCTCGTCTAAGCCACTATGTTCAATTCAACTTGTAGGTATATTTCTGACTTTTGATAGTATAAACTTTAGGTAAGTACTATTCTAAAATTCTACCTAAAATTTGTACACCGAGATCTTTATTTTACAAACAATTAATCATATCCCGAAACGGTCATAATAATCAAGTGGGGAAGTGGGCTTCAATTTCCAGAAGTGGCCATTTTGTGTAGTGGACATTAGGTATGTAAGACATTATTAGGTAATGATAATTTTCAATTGTTGATATGCACAAAATTGGTGACATTTTTCTTTCTGAGTCTTCACAGACCAAATTGAAAACTGAATGATGAATTCTATTCTAAACGTGAGTCATCGATTCATCAAACCACTTGACTTATTCTAACACTCTTATAGACGAAGCTATTTTAATTATTTATTCAGATACAGTACTTACCGATAGCGTACAGTAAATTCCATATGACGTCAATTCGCTTACAGCCCAGCCTTGCAAAAACTCTACTCACACTTTGTAAACAGAAATAAACTGGCAACGAACCAGTGATTGATCGAGCACTCTTGCTAGGCCCTAACTTAATTGGCGCAGCCTTCCCCCATACATTACGTAAACGAAGCTCATTTTATTTGTCGTGAGAGACTTAATAGGTTGGTGATAAGTTAGTGATGTAATTTCACTTCGAACACTGAGAAATAATTATTTACTTGTTTATAGATCAGAATAATTGCTAAAATCCTTCGGGTCCACTTTTTGTGACATTAACATTGAAATAGGATTTTTAGCTACTAAGCTTTAAGCTTAAAATTTACTTATACACTAGGCTTGACTAAAATTAAATAACGTAAAATAACATGTTCTTTTTTTCTTGTTACATGAAAAGCGGTTCCATCCACTGAACTATGTTTTCAATCTCTACCTTTGGTATCGTATGAGTATCCAGCTGAATAAAAAATACTCCTACCGAGTCGGAAATTCGAAAGTAATTTGCAAGCGAGGCACTGCGCTACTGCGTAAGTGCGGTACCGTATTAGGAATTAAATAGGGTTCAAAAGTTCAAATAGCTGAACCTGTAGAAACTTCCTATTGAATTTTGTAGAGCACTGAGTGCAGGTGCTGTTCACTTGGGGATCGGGAAACGTGCCGACACCCCCGTGAAGGGGGAAGTTTCAAAGTTGTTAAAGGTTCTGCTGAAGTGCTCTTTTGAAATTAATTGCTTACGGTGCACCAGGGTACAGACTGATCAATATTAAGGTATTACGTTACATAGTTTTTAGCGCCGATGCAGAAATGCACTCATGCATTAGCCAGATCCACATCGAAGACTCAATAGAGATGACAATAAATCTCACGAAATCGGTTTTAGATAACTTTTCGTACATTTATGAGCGATAAAGGATTGTTGTTGGTAAATATAGGAATCTGATCTGGTACTATACATATACAATCTAATGAAAAAGAATTAATTTCAAGTGAGTCATTTGGCCAAGATTCGATAAACAAGGACACCAGTTATTTATCGAATCTTGCCTTTATGAATTTATTAGAAATAACAACTAGACTCATTTTTCTAGACTTCACTACATTTCATTTGTTTCCTTCCAGATGGATGGCCCCAATAAGCATAGCGATCCACGCACCTGGCACCGACATAGGACTAGCAGTGAACTCGATCAGGTACCTCCGGGACTGCTCAAACGGCAGCCAGCTGGTCAGACAGTACGTGACCTTCCATCTCTTCTTCCCGAACAAGCATCTACCAAATAAGGTGAGACACGGGGGAGGTTTATACAGGGTGAAATTTTTGGACTTACGTTATAAGTTTGACTTTTGCTTTTTTAAATATTTTCTCCGACTAGGTTTTCGCGGATTCAATGATTTTCTTTGAAATGTATGGGAAATGTTTTTTACGTTTTTTGACTTTTTAAGTATTCAAACTATAGTTGGTCCCAACGAACTTTTTGATCAGGGTCAGGGTCGATTGGTATTAATAAGTTTTTTTTTGCTAGTACTACTTATTTATTATTAAAAATAACTGATATATCTTTTTGAAAAACTTTTGAAATGGAATCAAAATATGCTTATGGCTTTGTAGGCTAACCATTTTATACAAAATCATTATTTAAAATAACTATTTAAAAAGCTTCTGATTTTTATCGAATCAAAACATTCTTGATACTTGATCTGAGCCATGGGTACTTGGTACAAAATGTATTCATAATAAAAATCCATTGACAATGAAGACATACACTCATCTCTGTAGCAAGACTAGTAGCAAGATATAAATCCAAAGTCATAATAAACTAAACTTATCCTCATCGTATTGATGGATATTGCATGAAGTAACCTTCTGTCGAAATTACCGATAAAACCTGAGGAGCTTCGTGGATCTTCCGTTTTGGCAGGCATCCAATTTATATAATCCTGCAGACGCCTGATAAATGAACCTACATCATAAGTTTTTCTCAAATTCTAGTCAATAAACAAGCACCACACTAAGCCAAATTGTAATTAATTAATTATGTTTACACCGAACACCAAAAACCGCTGATAAAACGTTTGGAACTAACATGGTTATTCAAATTAAAATCACTTATATACGCAAATCATGGTAAATATCTCATTATATGCGATTTAACGAATAAATAGAATATAGAAAGACTAGAGCTAAAGTTTTTTCAGGTCTTCAGTCATCAATTCAAACAAATCTAACTAAACCTTCATCTTTGAAATTTCAGCTGGAAGACCCAGAAGTATTTATGACAAGCTCATACAACTGCTCTCGGGGAGCCCCTTACAGCAACATAACTGAACCAACCTACATGAAAGAAAAGAGCATCCTGTACCCAGTCAACGTAGCTAGGAACATCGCTAGAGAGGCTGCATTAACGCATTTCATACTACCTTCGGACATCGAGCTCTACCCCAGTCCGTACCTGACGCCTCGGTTCCTGAACATGATTGCGAGGAACGGAAAGCCTTTGAATGTGTCGACGAATCCCAGAGTATTCCCGATCAGCATATTTGAAGTTGATAAGAATGCTGTAGTGAGTTTACGCTTTGATACTAATTTGTTATCGTTGTTTATTAATTACATTTATTTCATAAACATATCCATCCATCCATCCACAGCCTGTATCGGTCCACTGCTGGACGCAGGCCTCCCCCTGATAAACGCCTTATTGGCGTTTAAATCATGGGGGGGTAATACCCATAATCCCCACGCTGGGCATGCGGGTTGGGGATCGCAGTTTGGTGGAAGATTTGTTCTGCGGGGGGCGCTGCTGCCCGCCCCTCAGAAGATATCCCTTAGTCGCCTCTTACGACACCCGCGGGAAGAATTGGGGTGGTGCAAATTCTATGCCGCCGGCACCACACGGCGAATAAACAATACTTCTAAATATAGCCCATATTACTCAGGGATAATCTAGCATTGTAATGGTAAAAGAATTTTTCAGAAGTTTTGAGTTTATTTGTGAAAATATACATATATTTCCACTATATAATACAAATTAAAATTACCTCATATTATTATTATTATTCGATGAAATGTTACGGAAATACAATCTGAAGGTAAAGGTATCTAATAACTGGGTTAGGGAGCCATAAAAGTTACGTTTCGTAAGCATAATATACATAATATACATAATTTTCAATTAAGTATGTATTGGGAACATGAACTATAAGTCAAATTAAATTAATAAATAATGCAGGGTATTTCATACAGAATTAATCTGATTAATTCTGATTGCAAATCGAATAATAAAATAAATGGGCATATTACGAAACGAATACCTACATATCATCCCATTGCATTACATGAGATGATAAATAGGTATTCGTCCCGTAGTTGTTACTACGGAACAAATACCTACCTATCATCTCATTGTTAAGAATTTGTGTTGCATGAAAAAATATATATGCCACTAATATGCCAATTTGTTTTATTATTCAATTCGCAATCTGAATTAATCAGTCATCAATCATCAGGCATAATAGAACAGGAAGCTAACATAATAGGCAACGTAAAAATGAAGAAATTCAAGAAGATATGGTCTTCTAAGATGAAGCTTTATTTACAGGTGCCATCAACTAAGACGGAACTGAAGAAGATGCTGGACAAGAAGCTAGCCGTGCCGTTCCACAAGTTCGTCTGCCCGGGCTGCCATAACATACCCCAGGGAAACAACTGGCTTAAAGCAAACGAAACTACGCGTAAGTGCCAATTTAAACTGATTATTTGAAAGTAACAGAACTAAAGACTATCTATACTAATATTATAAATAGGAAAGTAATTCTGTCTGTCACGCGTAAATGGCTGAAAGGATCTAACTGAAATTTGGCAGGCAGTAAATAGTGTTCCGAAGACGCCCATCTTAGGATACGGTATTAATACATAAGGGAGTTACTTTTTATTCCGTAAAAGTGTTTCGTGTGCGGCGAGCAGAAGCTAATAAGAATATAATGTCGACTTCATGAAAATAATACTTGAAAAATCTATTATTGAAAATTCCCCAAAATTACTTTCTGGTAAAATATTTTATTTATGATGTCCTCTTAGCCGATCTTCGACCACGTTGGTCAGTCTCAAGTCTCAGCAGAGTTCAGCCGGTCTGTTGGGACATGTCCAGCCGTGGACGACCATCGGCTAAAATGATGATGAATGATGAAAAGTGTGAAATCACAAAATACTCTGATTGATATCTTAGAGGTACAAAACAATGTTCTTGTGAAAACCTATGAATGTAATACTTTTGAATAGGGTATATGCATCGATTTTTTTTATTGTTTTAATCGATTCTTTAGGTCATTATTTAACCGAGATATGATAAGACGCTCACTGAATTTCGCAATAACAAGGTAAAAAAAAACAAATCAAAACTAGAATCATTTTCGGGTGATAAAAACGCTGCCATATTGGCGCCATGTTTATTTGACGTCGACGTTCACACTCGATTAAAACCTTTTGGGACGACCTCGGTAGTGATCATCTCAGGAAAGAGGTTTTCCGAATAAGCTGAAAATAACCGACAATACGAAATGTGAAGTGGGCAGAATAGTGTCTAATCACTGTGCAGCAAGCAGAATAAAAAAAGAAGAAATGTGTACAGTGATGTCAAGTCCGCTCTAGTCAATGGCGTAGCGTTTTGAAATTGAGATTTAAAATATCAATTTCTCAATGGTTAAATTCTACAACAAAAACATCTCCAAATGCTAAAATAAATATGTAGATATGTTTCTATCTCAATAGAGAATACGTATATGTTTTTTTAGCCATTTTGAAATCACATGCATATACCCTATTACAAAGTGCGTGTTAAACCAAGTAAACATTAACCAGGTAAAAGCTTGAACCGCAAATCCTCGCGTGTTGCCTTACATGTAAGATAGTGTCCATTGCCTAGGTAGACGATCTCGATAAGCTAACGGAACATGCGACATTTGCATCGCGTTTATTGCCAAAAATGCGAGTACAGTCAGTTCCGACATCTTATGCAGTCGCAATTAATCTCCTTTAATGTCGTGAGCTATTTATGCCGTCTGCAGGCCGCTGTATGGGGCATTCTAATTGCGTTTTGGTTCAACGACCGGGCTTTACCCGCTCGCTCCCAGACGGCCCGTACCCATCTGCTAAATCACGCCAATTTTTAAATTCCCGTACCGATGTTATCACACGAATATTATAAATGCGAAAGTTTGTATGGAGGATGGATGGATGGATGTTTGTTACCTCTTCATGCCAAAAATTCTGAAAAGATCAGGCTGAAATTTTGCATAGAGGTAATTATTATCCTGGAATCAAACATAGGCTACATTTAATCCCATAAATCAGTTCCCGTGGGATATAAATCACCTTTAAACATTTCCATAGGAAAGGCACGTGCGAAGCCGTGGGACGCAACTAGTACGTCATAAACAGCCACACTAACTAGACACCAAAACTTTTTATGTAAAATGTGTTCCCTGCATAACCTTATTTTATTAACCGATACATAATACACAGCTCAACAAAATATGAGCGTGAAAAAGAGTTTAGAGACATCGGAGAGCACAGTCTCACACTGATTATTTATTATTTATTTATTTAGACAATATAACATCATAACAGGTCAACTTACATATCCCTTCAGTTGCCAGGCAACCCGCCGAGTAAAAAAATGGAATATAAATACATACAATATTATTAGGGGTTTCGGATATTTGGCGGACGTACTTGGCGGACCCGCCACTACGTCATATCTTTACACACTGGGTGGATTTTTGAGACAAGACAGTAAGGGCAGAAACCTTAACCGGAAAACGTTCCTAGGATAGCATCCAAATTTTTTGAGATATTCTGAACTGCATTTTGTAGTTTTGTACCAAAATCTATAAATGCAGTTCAGAATATCTCAAAAAATATCAGCAATGAAATGGTATTTTACACCTCAACTTTTTTGATGCCAGGCGATACTGTTTCTTATAAGGATCAAATGTTTCTTCCGGACCGACTTAGTTTGAGTACTATAAAAATGCCAGAAATCGCGAAAATCTTTTTCCTGTTCTTACTGTACCGTCTCAAAAATCCACCCTGTATATTGGGTACCATTAAGTTATTAGGCCTTCCAAATCTGAGAAAAAGAAATAATATTTCGACCGACAAGCAAAAATGAGGTAGCGTGGGGATTATGGGCTTTATCCTCTATGAGATAAACGCGAATAAGGCGCTTATCAGGGGAAGGCCTGAGTCCAGCAGTGAACCAATATAGGCTGTTGAGGTTGAGGTTGAGGTTGAAAATGACGCATACACAATTACACATCACTAAAATTGGGCATATACACGACTTACCTGAACTGAACGCAAAAATTTGGATAATTAGATGTATGGATGTTTGTTGCTTTTCAAGGGCAAAAATATTTAAAAAAAAACATGTTTGTACTTATCTAGTTCTAAACCTAGAATAACATTTAATATAAGCATTTATAAAACTAGTTTAAACAAAATGTAACATGACCTTGCAGAAATGGAAGTATTCCACGTGGGCAAGCGGCGAGGCAAGTTCGTGCATTGGGAACCCATCTTTATTGGGACGCATCAAGATCCATATTACGAGGAGCGGCTCAGCTGGGAAGGCAAGAAGGATAAAATGACGCAGGTACATCTCGCTTTTACTCATAATTTTTTTAATAGAATGAATGACGAAGTGATGTTTTCGTTATCGTTTTTTACAGACATCAAACAAGGTTCTTAATTCGACTGTATTTTTTTTATGTTTGTTAACTCAGAACTTTTTACTGGGTGGTCCGATTTTCATTATTATTTTGTTATATGAAAGCTGGTGTTTTCCATGTGGTCCCATTTTAATTTGGTTTAGTACTGACAGATCCATGAAATCCCCGAAAAAACTATAAAAATTGAATTCGGTTTATAGTTTTTTAAAACAAATTTTATTATTGTATTATTTAAGCAAAGAGTATTACCGCTCTTAAATTATACACGAACTGCAAGTTGGCGACTGCAAAGCTCAAGACGATTCGGCTACAGTCGGCTTGCCGAGAGTCGAGCCTTTAGGTACATACTACATAATATCATATTATCTAGAGATGAAAAACCTTGGGACGAGTTTTGCTCCAGCTCGAAACTAACACCCTGACAAAGTAAAAGTTTCTTATTCGCTTCTTTACTTTACCTTAAAATATTGAAGTGGACTCAAAATCAAAGTGATCACTTTATTTCTTAGTTTAACTTTATGTCTTTTATATTATGAGACGTGTTTAATAGCTCTGGAGAATAGAATAGAAGAGAAACATTTATTCACAGAAAACATGTCAAATATTACAATGATGTTGTTGTATGAGTGGTATCAATGTAATACTACCAATAGTTATGGACTGGGGTGTGAATTTTAAAAAACCTACCTACTAACATAATAATAACGATTAAGAATGAAATTACATAATGTCTTGTCTTTTTAAAATTAAAATATTTCTCTACGCTATAAAAACAATGAGTCGGTAACCATTTATGTAAGGTCTAAAGGAAATAAAGCACTTGGATATTGAGAAATATCAAAGGAAACTTTTGACAAATCAAAATAACGTTCTAAAGTTGCGTCGCAATAGAATTCAAATTCGAATCTGACGTTTTCGCTTCGGAAGCGAATCGAATAAATTAAAATACTTGCTGACGATCAAAACTAAGCTGAGCTTAATAAAACTAAACAAACATTAAATAACAATTATTGACAGCACAATAAATGGTGACGTCTCTTTCATAACTATCGAAATATAAAAGGATTGCATAATTTTCAGGTGTAATAAATAAGTTCAATCAACATTACCTTTCTATCTGTCTGACTATCTATCTTCTGTCTTGAAGTAAAGTCGTGACGTCATACATTTGCTGGTTCGCACACTCACTACACTTTGAAGAGATTGACGTTCGAAATAAATGAGAACAAGTATCAAGAATAGTTCTGCACACTATAAACTTGTGCTTCCGCATGCGCACGTCCTACGTTTAGGGACCTAGTGTATGTAAATTATTATTAACTCGGTTTATTGAAGACAGGCTATACAGGGATATTTATTTAGTACCAAGACAATTATGAAACAAAACTGGTTTTTAGTTATTTTTTTGATGATTATTTATTACTTTTTCTATACACGGAAACCCTGTATAGAAAAGATAATCATCAAAGAAAAAAATCGTAACGGAAATGTTCTGAACCCCAAGGGAATCAACTTTTGATAAGCAATGCTATAAATAGATTATATTTTTTACTGAAAATAAAATTAAGCTTGTTTTCGTCTTACCGTTTATTTTTCGTTTTATTTTTCGATTGAGGTTCCTCCCACCCTGTATAAAGCAGTGGGTCAGCAAAGATTGAAAGATTGACTTTTCATAATTAAAACGAATGTTATTAAAAGCTAGTTTCAAAGTATCTATCGTACTCGCAAGCACAAACATCTGGCAAGATTATCTCGACAGAATAAATACAGTAGCAGTCTATTTTCGGCCTATTAGGCTCGTAATAATAAACCTACTCAGTGTTTTTCTTTATAACTAGCATTCTGTTTTAGTCCTTACAACGTTTTATATAGGTACTTATAGAAATAACAATAAAATTATGATGACGACGCATCATCCGCACACATGGCATAAAATTGTTTTTTGGTTTTGTTACGAATGTACGCGGGTTAACTACGAACCTACTCTGTGTTGGGCCACCATGATGGGACTGGATTGGACCTTCACCCTGGTGAAGTCCTTCGTTAAGAGATGAAACATTAGTGTTCTTCCAGTACAAAGTACGTTAATACTTAACCCGCTTACATCCTAATGAATTCGTCAAACTAACAGTAAAATAACATCATCTAGTACCCATAACACAAGCTTTGCTTAGCTTGGGGCTAGATAATGTAGTGGGAACTGTACAGCATTATTTATTTATTTATTTTAGGTTCTTATTCAGTAAATACATAATTCCTCAACCTTAACCTCCTACATTGTTCCACTGCTGGACGCAGGCCTCCCCCTGATAAGCGCCTTATTGGCTGTTATCACATGGTGCCTATACTGGGATACCCCCACGCTGGGTATGAGGGTTGGGCATCGTAGTTTTGTGGTAGAATTGGAAACGAATTCATAATTTATTATTGTTAATTTATAAGTATTTTTATAAGATTTTTGGAAATCAACTTTTATAGTTTATATTGTTCATAGCATTGAAAATTATACTCAATTTTTTTTTCTTTTTTCAGGGCTACATCCTCTGTGTGAAAGACTACGACTTTATGATTCTAAACAACGCCTTCCTGGTCCACAAACCTGGCATCAAGCACTACCAAAAGGACAAGAAGAGAGACAGCATAACAGGGAAACAGAACCTATTCGTCAAGAGAGTCCTCATTCCAGAGCTGATCAAACTTTTCGGTACTAGGTCAGGCTGTAGTGTATGACAAAAGTTTAGGATCATTAACATTATTCCTACAAGTCAATTCGTCAGTGCTCGGCATGGATTAAAATTTGTAAAGTTATGAAATATTGCCATGGAGTGAAAATATAGTATCGTAAAGGCAAACAAAATATGTAAGTCAATTCGACAGTGCTCGGCATGGATTAAAATTTGTAAAGTTATGAAATATTGCCATGGAGTGAAAATATAGTATCGTAATGGCAAACAAAATATGTAAGACATATTTTGTATGCCATGATATGGTACCTATATGTTATCAGCTATAAAGGTATGTATAATTTTTGTATGCGTTTATGGCATGGCATACTATAACTACTTACTGACTTTTTCATAGAGCTACATTATTATCCCATTAATGTAAGTAAACACTTATAACCAAAGTGAGGTCATTATATTATTTTATTAACTTTACCTATACTTAATCAAGCTTAAAATAAATCATGATATACTTAAATAATCTTAATACCTACTTATTGTATAGGTATTTGGGTTTCAGTCGGGAGTCTATGGATTCATTTATATTATGGTATGTTCACTTGTGTCAAATAAATGTATTTTACTTTACTTCAATGGAAGGTCATTTTGTGTTTCCCGTAGAGCTCTAAGAAATGGCCATAACTTTATAAAAGACCTAAAAATTTAAATGACAAAAACAATTATATTTGTTATAGCAAAAGGCTTCATTCGATTTCATAATCCTTTGCTGTATAATATTTTCTTTGATCTTTATTAACCAGACCTTTCTCAGGAGTATTTTTGGTTTCGCACAAACCCTTTTAAAAATAAGACATATCATTATTTCATAAAATGTAACTATTTTATTATGTATGTAAGCTCTAACTACTTTTTAGTGATGAACAAAAAATTGGAATGCAAGCTCAAATCTTAAAAACTTTGAAACTTAATCGTTAGGTATATTAAAGTAGGCACGGCCAATCAACCGCATGAAATTTGTCATAGTAAAAATCCAATTACTATTGCATTTTTACTCTTTCAAGGGTGAAAAAGCAACTTACACAGTTTTACAATGATTTATGTAGTTATAAACTAATTTTCTACAGTTCAATATCAGTCTCGATAAAAAATAACAGAAAGTAGAAGACGAAGGAAACAAATCTTGCTACCTTCTTGGTACCCTCTCTAAAGACTGGATGATAATTTCAATTGTAGAGCAATCCTTTAATATGTATATGCTTTTATTATCAACTACTTATTACTATTAAAAACGAGTGTAAATATAAAAATGTAATTTCATTAGTTAAATTTTGCTTTTGTTCCGATGATAAAATGCACTTGACTGGGTTTTAAGTGCGTTTTATCAAAACGCGCCTAGTTGTGTAACGTGAGCTTACAAATATAGCCTTAGTATATCGTAGTTCCTTACCGATAATGAATAATCATTATATTTTATCACCAATTTGCTACTTGATGTGTATTGAATCAAGTCAATATTTCCCGTAATTGTATTGTATTATCGAAAATGTTCGTGTATTGTGTGCCTATTTTTGCGTATTTCATTTAGAAAAAAAATCAGCATAGGTTAAGTAAGTTCTTGAAAACAACGATTTATATATTTGATGATAAGTACCTAAGTTGTTTTAAGGTAAAATATAAAATATCAGCTGAGTGTAGCCATGTATCTAGTGTTTGAGGTATTCCTATACGTTTAAGTATGCTGTTTTTATTATTTTTGAGGAACAAAGTATAGTCAGAGTCAATACTTATTAAGCTTGTTACTTATCGATTAGTTTTCTTGAACGTTGTTGACGTAAGAGTCTGTATTTTTTTTAATATCATCTGTTATTTTTAAGGTGTCAAGTAAAAAACATATGGAAAATTAAAACCTTTGATCAGGGATTTGCCCTGAAGATAAAAATGTAGCTTAAGCAATACAGATGGATCAAGTACTAATCATGTATAAAAAAACTAGTTTATTAGTAATATACTGAAGCATGTGGGCCTTATTGTGGTTTAGAGTTGTATTGAAGCTATTGTAATAAAGAGTGTACAGTGTTCAAACTCACCACGTTCGAATTAAGTTTTTAATTTAAGTTTATGTCTCAAAATTGTTACTAATTATTATCTAGTAGTTTTCTTATCATATCTTATAAAAACCTAAGCTATAAGGTTTGAGAAAAAACTTGACCTTATAACTATTTAGATTCTAGTGTAGGTAGTTTTACATAATTTTCTTGTAATTATTGTTTTTAAGCCTTGATCTTTGGGTTTTGGTTTTGGTAAACGCATGTGGTGAGTTTCCACTGTTTGGCTTCAAGTGCCTTTAGTTCATAAGTGCAATAAAAAGTCTATGAATGTGATCATATACGCAAAAATGTATTTATTATCTTATATATTTGACTATACTAGCATTTTACATTTTATACATAACTTTAAGTAATTTGGTAAAAAATTAGGCAATTTGTATTCGATCTTAAATAAAAGTAGGTGTATTGTAGTAATGGCAGTTTTATTCATCTTTTTCACACGATAAAATCTACTATTTTAATATATATATTTATTTAATTAAGTGCTGGATTTCCTACATTTATTCCACTACTATTATAGAATTCTTCATTGGCTTATACTCGTAGCAGTCATATTGTGATTCAGATGTTTAGTTAACCAAATTACTTTTAGAGTATATGAAACAAATAATACAATAACTATCATTCCAATACTATATCTAAGGCCTATTGATCTGGACCTTCTATATTCTGGCCGAGACGGGTAATAGTTCTGTGGGAATACATCATGATGCTGGTCTCCGTATATTCTTTGCCCTGTCCAATCGTCATAAGGGGGCCTACTCTCAAGCGATTCATCCTCCTGCTTCACGATCTCTTCTGGTACAAGTTCTTTTGGCTCTTCGGGTGGTTTATCATTCTTCGTGTCATTATTTGACTCTTCCGTTTGTTTTTCATTCTTGGGTTCGGCATTTGGCTCTACGGTTTCCTTCTGGTCTACCATTTCATTTGACCTATTACCATTGGCAAAAGAAACACTCCTCGGAATAATTGTTGGTTCCAGTGGAATCATTGTTTGTATTGGGACGGTCCTGTGTAATAACTGGTGGTGTGAAAGACAGTTTAAAACAGCACCATACTCCCTTATTCGTGGAATTGGTACGTAATACCTTCTAAATAAAACTAATATTAAAACTAAAAAGGGAAAACAGTTGCTTACTTGTAGTGGATTTGACATCCCAGTATTTTTTTTAGTGCCAGTTTCCTCTTTGGTTTTGTAGCTTGGAGGGAGATTCTCTCTCAATGCTTGACATTGACACTCAAAACGTTGTTTTTACAATTCAATAAAGTTTTTGCAGTTCAAAAATCCAGATTGAAAAAGTTTGTCTTCAGCTCTTGCCCGCAAAGAATCTAGTATTGCTCGTAGCTCTCGAATAATCTTTACATAGTTTGTACCTTCGATGTTTGTACCTTCTTCAACTGGCAAATTTAATTTAAAGTTAGCTTATCACAATCTAAGTTAGTCTAAGCTATCCCCTGAGATATGTAAGTTTCCTGTGGTAGGTAAGTGCCTGCAGATACGGGACCAAAACCGAAGACATGCCACGCACGTACTTTAAAACTTCCCCATCTAGATGACATAGGACAAATTAAATAGCTGGGCGAGTCAGCATTTCCTCAGTTCATAGAAGTCACAACTTACGACGCAATGCCTGCAACGATCTATGGTTGTAAGTTTAATAAGAGCAATGACTGTTTGATGTTTAATCCGCGGGGGGCGATTCAAACAGTCTCATGTAAGTCAAGTGTCAAGCCAAAACATACAGGGTTATTTATCAATTAATGACACTGCGTGAACAGGTTTGCCCATCATTATAAGCACGTTCGTGGAGACACCAAGTCTAAATTCTTAAAAATGGTAGTGCAGTGTTACTTGAAACTGGACCTTTATATGGCTCTACCCTGAATCATCAGTAGGTGTGAGTGTGCTTGGCTAACTCCCTGTCAGACTGATGTTACTTAATTCAACTTTTTTAGATGTAAAATAGGCCAACAATAATGAGGTGGATATAAATGGGGGTGGGAGATATTCGGTCCTTAATAATTTATTGTGTCATAAACACTATTATATGGTAAGTTATAATAATTGGCGACGTCGAAGACATGGCATCTTGGCTACAGTTCACGGGAATACTTGCGCGAAGGACGCTTGCCCAGAAGACGCTTGCGCGGAGGATATTTTCGCGAGAAGACATTTGCGCGACTGGACATTTGCGCAAAAAAAAACACAAATCTCCTAATATATTTCAAAATAGACGTCTCAGAGTTGCAGATTTTGCCACTGTGTAGGGAATTTTACCTTCTTTCTCGCAATATATCTAGCTTTTCCCTACATCTTCCACTTCCACATTACGACAAACATGTACTTTAACGTAGACCTACGTAGCACGTTTTCTGATGCTGCGAGGGATCGGCGTAGCCAACAAAAGACTTCAACGCGCACGCACTTTCTTACTACACACAAAATGTCATAAAGTAGATCATCGTAGCCAGTGCTACGATAGCTACGGGTGGACTGGCGGCGTGGCAAAATTCACAGCTGCCAAAAAGTGGAATACTGTGGAATGCTTTGTATATTACCAGAAAGACAGTATGATTCCCTATACAGTGGTGAAATTTGCAACTCTCTGCGACATCTATTTTGGGATATAATAGGAGTGCTGCGATTTTTTCGCGCAAGTTTCCATTCTTTATACACGCAAATGTTTTTTTGCGAAAGTGTCCTTCGCAAAAGTGTCTTTCGCGCAAATGTACCAGATCCCAGTTTACGCAGTGTCAGTGAATTTCCAATAACCCTGTATAGTCCTTTGCAGTTAATAGTGATTCATAATTCATAATTCATATAATGTTTGTGAATCCGGTAGTTTACAGTCAGTACATAAGACTTATTTTAAATTCCTCAATTCCGCTGTAGGCGTACAAACATATCATTATACATTTTAAAAGTAGTTAGTGTGATTCTCACTCTATCGGGTAAAACGGGCTGAATTTATATGGACTAAATACTGGAGCAAAACATCGTTTTGACCGACTGTATTACAAGAAAGAAATTCGGATTTCCTACACAGTGGTGAAGTCTACAACTTTCTGCGACGTATATTTTGGGAGATATTAGAAGTTTTGTAATTTTGTCGCGCAAGTGTCCAGTCGCGCAAGTTTCCATTCTGCATGCGCGCAAATATACTTTACGCCAGCTCCCAGTTCACAGTGTCAGTGAATTTCTAACAACCCTTTATAGTCATTTGCAGTGTGATATTCACACTAACAGGTAAAACGGGCTGAATAGAAATGGACGTAATATTGGAGCAAAGTATATTTTTGACTAACACGGAAGGCTTCTATTCAGCCCGTTTTAAGGTTGATACCTACCAACTGCATAAAATATTTGGAATACCGACTGGCTTCATTACTAATTTGCCTGAAAAAAGTTTTATTGAGTCGAACCCAAGAAGACTAGCCGTTTTCTGCAGACTATGTGTTTTAGTATTCAGCAAAGCGCACGTCTGGCTGGCTGGAGTAATTTGGGATTTCTCGGTTAGTTATTTGCGATAAAAAACTTGTTCGTATTTTTAATTCGCGTATTTATTGAGTGTTAAAATCTGTTCAAACCATGAAGTTACCCTGGTACCAAATTGTACGAAAATCATTTAGCCTTGTGAGCACTAAGAACATGCATACATACGCAAATAGGTACGTACATACGAACTTTCGCCTTCATTATATCAGATACGATGTATAAGCCGAAAGCGCCTTATCAAAAGGAGCTTAAAGATTCCAAAGCATTAAGATTAGGTAATGCTACCAAAGGTTAGATTGCACTCATAAGATATCTACCCACACTTAATTATGCGTAGGATATGAACTCAATTGACAATCTGTGCGTAAACCATACATAGACCTAATGCCACATTCCAACGATTCACAGCGATTTATGTATTGTGTAAATGCCGACGACACGTCGCGTGACGTAGACGTCTGAATCCGCATCTTGTTTATCTAAATACAATTATAAATTCCTGATGTAAAATTAGGAATTTAAATCATCGTGCTATCGTCGTTTTTGGATAAACCTACTAGTTTTTAGATTTCATTATGAAGGTGTAATAATATTGCGAAAATGTAGAGCATTTTTTGGATTCGACGAATTCAGACGCTGCGCAAACGTAGACACTTTTTGTTGTCGACACGACATACTAATCACAGGGAATCGAAGGTGCACCTGTAAGCCAAAGCCCATATACAGCTGCTCTTTTGACATTAGTTGACATGAATCTTATTCTTATTATTATTTTAATTTTGAATATTGTTTAACTGACTTTAGGTATTATTATTATTTTAGACCCTTTTACAGCCAATCATTTGTAATTTATAATTAGATAGGAGTATGTGTTTATGCAAAATTACCGTCTGTCTGTTTTTATTTTATTTTTACTCTCTCCTGCGCAAAATCCCTCTCATTATGGTCCTTTAAAAAAAATATTTTTTGGGTTTTGTCTTACAATGTATTAATTATTAATTATGTGAAATTAGATTACAACGATATCAAGTGTATATATAAATGTACCTATAGTGAAATAAATAAAATTATATGTAGCGGTGATCGGACACAGTCTACGTATGCGCAAGGAGTGGATGATTTCATAGTGGTTCTACTGAAATCAAATATTCATCGGTAGCTTGTATCTGACACAAGACACAAAAGTTTCCACGTTTGCACCCTGCCTTATATCATGAAAATACTTGGTTTTTGCATTATTTCAGCTTTGGTGAATGAGTATGTTAAGTCTAAGATTCCCTAACAAAAGAAGAAAGAATCCTAGACAAGATACTCTTTCAATCTAAAATTATTAAACATAATAGTAATTATTTTAATCGCTGGAAAATACAAAAACTTACTCAGAATAAAAATAATGTTACCGTATAAAAAATATTGATAACATCAAATAACTTTCTGCGTACTGTTCCCAAAACTTTACGACACAGCTATTACTTTTTCCTCCATTAGTGTTCCTTTCAGAAGTTGCGATTGCGATATACTTTTTACCCGTCATAATTTAGTAAAATATTGTCGTAAGTCACACCCCTTCAGGGGTCTTTGTAGTTCTTGGAAATACTATGCTTAATAGAAATAACCTCAACCTCAACAGCCTGTATTGGTCCACTGCTGGACGCAGGTCTCCCCCTGATAAGCGCTTTTTTGGCGTTTATCTAATGGGAGGTAGTGCCCTTATCTCCTTGCTGGGCATGCGGGTTTTGGATCGCAGTTTGGTGGGATAATTGTTCTGCAGGGGGCGCTGCTAGTGCGCCCCCGGTGGATATACCTTAGTCGCCCTTACGTCACCCACGGGAAGAGATGGGGTGGTGCAAATCCTAAGCCAGCACCTCACAGCTAATACATCGTAAATATTTCGTGAATATTTCAATAGAAATAACGTTTATTTAGTAAAACATTTATGACATAAAATAACTTTTGTACCTTGTTCCCAGAACTTTACGACACAGCTGTTACTTTTTCTTCCATGACTTCCTTTCGGTGGTTGCCATATACTTTTTACTCGTCACATTCAGAAAAATACTTTCATTAGTCATATTTTATCCTGATGTAAGATGAGGTGTGGTCTTGTTTCTCAACAAGCAAGGTCGGCCCCGGCTTCAGGGGCCGGCGACGCTGCACGGATCAGTGCCTTGCTGAAGCTCGCGTGCGCAGGTCAAGATGGACAGGATATTCGTGGTTCTAGCGTGCTTGTGTGCTGTTGGTGAGTTTGAGATAATTTATACTATTATTTTCAACAGTATGCAGCTAGCTCAATTGTTTCAATCGTAAATATTAGTTATAATTTATTTTTAATTTTTGATTGTAATATATACGTTTTATTTTATTTTATAACTCTAAAGTAGATTCCAGGCAGTTTCTAAAATGTGATGTCAAATAGTTTTTTTAACCTTTAAAAAAATACTTTAAATAATACAGTCATCGTAAGCGGAGTCTTATTAGAATCTTATTAGATGCTTCGTATTCATGCAGATGAAAATTTCAACAATAAAAATTATAATACAAAACAGTACACACAGTACAGTAGTCAACATAATCTGTAAAGCAAACTGTTATAAAGATTTTCTGCAAAGAAAAATTATATTAACATTAGTATAGGTAACATCTTATCCTCAGGTTAGGGTAAAAACATGACTTTTTTTCAAATTAACAACCTTTAATAATCGGTCCAATCTAATGTGAATGATATCTTCATCTATCATTTATCTATTTAAAGACACTCAACAGAAAATTCATCATATCCATATTATCCACCTGCAGTGGTGGCCCTTGGTACCTATCTAAAACTCTATCCTCTACACAATTTACTTCCCTTTCAATAATGAATTCGCGCTTCAATCAGGAACCGCCTTTGATTTCTTGAGGCAACAAAATCATCAAAAATACTAAAATAACTAAGGTCATTGCTAATTACAAAAAGCCAAACCATTGAGTTATACCTAAACTAAAATATTGTTAAATTGAAGAATCCGCATCTAATGAGTGGAAAGGTCAAGCCAAATCGTAAAACATGTTTATCAAGTGATTTGAATAAATTATCACCAAGGCAGCTCACACGCCGGCCCTCGAGAACAATGGGAATTTTAGTTACACATAATTGATTGTAGTTTTAGAATTGAATGCATGAAACGACATTGATGCGTCTGAAAATGACGACTAATAACAAATATACTATCAAATGAATGGTTGAAATAAGTATAAGTACTTATAATTATAACGCTAACGTTTTTTTTTTTTTACACCACACAAGAAAATGCTTTGTCGCAGAGCGACCACATCGCCTATATAATAACGCTAACGTTAATTTGGTAGTCGGGGTACAAACATATCCATCCAAACTTGCACTTATAATATTAATGTGATAAATTGCGAAGTGACCTATTTTACGTAAGGAACTATAAAGGAACGTCTTTAACTACCCTTCGGTATAGTTTTTACGCCTGTATATGAACGTAGCCGTTCGAAAAGAGAATTCGAAAAAGGTTTCTACAAAGCTGAACCTCTTTTCAGCCAAAGAAATGAAAAAGTATAGGTACCTACTGATTAGCTAGAGGTTCTAGGCTAAAGTCTAGCTAGAGCATCTTAATGTACCGAAACAAATAACTGTATGTACCTACCTTCTTTATTTTAATAATACAACGCAATAGTTTTTAAAATGGCCTTCGCCGGCGAAGATGCGAGAACTCTCGTAAAATATGCAACAACTTGTCATCTTCACATTATGTTTTACGTGCTGACGTGCATGTAACACATGCTTGCATAAATAAACAGACGCACCCAAATAAGTTACTGCAAAATGCGCATTTCTTGCTATTTGCATTGTGTGATGGAAGAAACAATGGGAAAAATCATATCGGTATTTTTATATAATACAAAAGACATCAACGCGCTCCGTTATTTCGGAATATTCTCAAAGTTCTATAAAATTCTCGTAAATTCTAGAGAATACCAGAAAACCTTATAACTTAGAATCTGTTTTATCTAATTATTATATTTCCAGCTTCGGGACAGTTTGGTTCACAATTCAACAGTCGCTACCAGCCCACCGTCAGACAACCAACCAACCAGCAACCAGCCAGCAAGCAATACCAACCCAGCCAGTACCAAACGAACCAGTACCAAACCAATCTGTACCAGTCTCAGCAGCAAGTTCAACAAGTCCCGAGGAATTCTGCCGGCGCTTGCAGAGAGCTGAACGAGCGTTACCCTGTCAGTGGTAGCTGTGATAGATATATCGAGTGTGTTGTAAGTAATTCAAAATCTAAACATTTTTTCAACGGCAAGTCTGCAAATTTTGCACTGTTTTTTTTCAAAAAACTTTGTTTCTACGCGAACTTATGTTTCTTTTAAAATTGGTCAATAACGTGGTCAAACTTAAAATCACTTAAAATTTAAAATTAGCTTGATAATACCTATTATAATTTAATAAAACTTTAAATTAAAATAACTTAAGATCTTAAAAACAAACAAGTTCCATTCGATGCAGATTGGAACACGTAAACAATGTCTTCTGTTAGATTCTCAACAAACATAGGCCATGTTCAGCAGTGGACGTATACGGGCTGATGATGACGATGGTGATACGATGACTACAAATAGAACACCCTGATTTTGATCTTCATTCGTAATTCCTTCATCACCTTCTTGTTCAAAGTGACATACTTGTACTTGACTCCTTTGAAAGAAATGCACGAACGAGTCTCAAATTTTGGTACTAATCAAATTTGTATCTTTATGTCTACTGCTTCTAAAGTCTAATTTTACTCAATAGAACGGAACATCTGAAGAGAAGACCTGCCCAGATGGCCTCCGATTCAACCCCAACGTAAACTTCACTGTGTACCCATGCCAGTACCCCAACGAAGTGTCGTGTCTCGAACGATCTGCCCTACGTGAGTACCATAGCAATTCATGATAACTACCACCTACAGTCATGTTTAACTTGTGGTCCGCAAATTTTGATAAATGACAAGGTATCAGTCTAAGCTTATATTGTCTGGTTAGCTCTTGCCAGTAAAATCTAATTCATTCAAGTAGGTATGCGTATGCCATAATTTGAGTTTGTTGTTGTGGTAAAACTTTTTGAAGCAAATAAATAACAGATATGTAGTGTGTGCTAAAGACGCTACGCTTGCATTTTGTAGATAGTGATATAATTGCGTTTATTAGTTGTACGAAATACTGATGTGAACTGAGCTACTATTCGTTTGGAACAAAAGTTTCTGCGACCCGCATTTTAAAACAATTTACAATCCAAGCAAACTGTTCAGTTCATCAGATCAACCCAGATTACATACTTGCGAGAATAGTCATCGCTGATTTTAGTCTTATTATTTCATTTTTCAAAGATAGCTAAGACGACACTTGAATAATGATAATGTAACGTTGAGATCCTAAGCGATTTGTCTATGTGACTTGATTAAATTACGAATTCATGTAAATTTAGCACAACAACAGTCATCGTTCGTGCTACGGAAATTTCGTAGCTCACTCTACGAACTTTCATGCCTACCACAGTTTCCATATATGTATTTCAGTATTGATTGGCAATGCTTATTGTTTAATAGTGAAGCTTGATCTCCTAAATAAAATTTTAGATCGTGAAGGATTTTCAATTTGTTCCCACACATAGGTGTCCATGCATTATTTCAAAATGCGTAGGCAGATTAAATTTACTCCTTGTAAGAAACCTACCTACTTAATTTTATTGAACCATTATCATTGGCCTTAATGAGAGTGATTTGCAAACAAAAAGCTTGAAAAAATCTTCTAATCGGTTCCATTCGTTGATAGAATCTTCGTGATTTCAACTGACCTTCTGTTACCATCTTAGAAATCAAAAGACTGTGGCTACACTATACACCCTTCCATGTCTGTTTAGTTTCGATGTTACTTGCAAACATATTTTCTAATTACTCCACAATAATTCACAAAAAAGATAGGTAGCCTGGAAAACCCCATCACAGATTGATTAATTATTACCCTTTTAAGCTCGTGCGGACTATAGATCCATATTTTGAATTCCATATTTCTTTGTACGATTTCTTTGTCGAAAGTTTTCAATCAGTGCGTCCTACCCGTCATGACCTACGGAGCTGAGACGTGTACACTCACGATAGGGCTGGTCCACCAGTTTAAAGTCGCTCAGCGAGCTATGGAAAGAGCTATGCTCGGAGTCTCTCTGAAGGATAGGATTCGTAACGAATACATCCGACAGAGAACCAAAGTTATCGACATAGCTCAAAGAATTAGCAAACTGAAGTGGCAGTGGGCCGGCCATATCTCGCGAAGAACCGATAACCGCTGGGGTAAACGAGTTCTTGAGTGGAGACCGCGACTCGGCAAACGTAGTGTAGGACGCCTCCGGCCAGGTGGGATGATGATCTGCGAAAGACTGCAGGCAGATGCTGGATGCGTCAAGCTGAAGACAGGGCGCTATGGCGCTCATTAGGGGAGGCCTATGTCCAGCAGTGGACTAATATAGGCTGATGATGATGATGATGATGATGATGATGATGATGATTTCTTTGTACAGAACCGGCCCAGCCGACAGAACAATGCCCCAACCAGTTCGGTTACTTCAAGCTGGGGGATTCCCGCAACTGCAGTGCCTTCAGAACCTGTGTCAATGGAGTAGGCTACGACATCACCTGCCCCGATGGACTGGCCTGGAGCTCCGAGAGCTACAGATGCGAGTGGCCCGATGAGGTCGCCGATTGTGATGCTGAAGGTAAGTCTTTCCATCTCTTTTGTTTTATTTGGTCCTGGTACTTTAGGAAAGTTTTTGTGTATCAATTATTATTTTATAATTTTTTCATCGGACATTTACATGTCATTTACCTTTTAGACAAAAGTTTTCATACTCTATGAACCTATGTCAAAGTTAGTGCCAACTGTTCCGACAAAGTTAAAGCCAACTGTGCAACCACTTTTAGCAAAAACTTAGTGTCAAGTTTAGCAAATAAAAAACTGATTATAACAAAATATTTTTTCCCTTCAGCGTTCCTCGGCTTCCGTTGCCCTGAAGTGCCACAATCCAAGGAGCTTGGACCCCCTGCTGGATTCAGATATTACAGGTAAATGCCTTCCATCACCGAACTCGCAAATATGTTATAGCAAGTTAATATGGCATCATTCGAACTTTATTAAGTACAAATATCACGACAGAGGTCGATTCTGAGAACTGGTTAAGTAAGCGGTCATCGGTCTAAATGTCAGGATGAGCGTGACCTTGCTTATATAACCTCCTTAGAAATACCTATTGGCTAATACTTAATACCAACTTGCATCCAACTTGAGCATGTTATGGTGAATGTTTAGCGTATTTGCTCATTATTGCGCATCTATGTGTCACTTTCTATGTTTCATATCGATATGTTAAGAAATGTATGAATTTGATGTTAACAAATTCTGGTTGAGCAAGTCACCTTTAAATCGATGTTATTTGAAACCTTACCAGCCTAATGATGTTTTAAATAAGATAAAGTTTAACAAATGCATTATATCTTGCAAATCGATGAAGATGGTTTCGTCTAGCCTGCTCATTTTAATGGTCGTTCCATGCGTATGCAATCAAAACAGGTGTTGTAAACTGTCTGAGATGTGGACTTATTGGCTGATTTTAAATGGGAAAACAGTTGTCTTTTCTTATAAAATTATCCTTTTTTAACCGACTTCAAAAAAGGGGGAGGTTCTCAATTCGTCTGTATTTTTTTTTTATGTTTGTTACCTCAGAACTTTTGACTGGGTGGTCTGATTTGCATGATTCTTTTTTTATATGAAAGCTGGTGCTGGTGAATTTTGTTCAGTTCTGACAGTGAGATCCATTAACATTCATGAAAAAACTGTAAAAATTTAAGTCGGTTTATTTAAAACAAAATTAATAATTACAGTTTTTTAAAACAAAATTAATTATTACACAGCATCATCTGGCCCTGGTAAACAGAACTTGTGTTAGGTTAGGTTAGAGAATATGGAGTCTACACACCATAGGACACCCGCGCTGGGTTGGTTTGGTGTGACATTCTAGTGTATGAATATTGTTGGCTGCCGGTAGCTCTTTGTAACTTGTCGGCAGCCTGACAACTTTGATGTGTGTGTATGGACTCTATAACAGTTTTTTGTACCAGGTATTTTTAATATCAGTTTGTAGTACACCTACTATAGGTTCATAATATAAAGGTATATCTGCAACCAGACCTGGTTTTTACCAGGTCTGGTTGCAGATATACCTTTATATGATGATATAATCCTATAGTAGGTGTAGTAATAATTATAATTCTATGATTTGCTAGTATTTTGTAATACTAGCAAACCATAGAATTATAATTATTGTTATTATTACCAAGCTGATCACGACTTTCGGTGAATCTAACAAAACCTCTTCTTTTTTCTTTTTTCCAAAATAGTTTTATATTTCTACCTACTTACTAACCTCTTTTTACGAATAAATACTTTATCTCTTATCTCTTTTTTTCTAGGTCTGATTCCAACTGTCAAAAATACTTCATCTGCATAGAAGGCCGCCCCCGCGTCCTCTCTTGCGGCAGTGACGCCGCTTTCGATGACCTCACCACCTCCTGCGTGTCCGCTGATCAGGTGTCCGCTTGCCCAGCGGAGCTGAGGGCAGCTGCTGCTTCCGCTAGAGAGTCAGAAAAACAGCTGTTAGCGAAGGAGCTTGAGTTTAACGCTAAGAGCTTTGGAAAGTCAAAGCTGAGGTATCAAGGATTCTAAGTCATCATTTCTGATAAAGTAATAGTCTCTTAAGGTCATTGCTGATGATTTTTTATGAGAGTAATAGAATGAGATAACAATAAATCAATACTAGCAATTGTTAGCTAGTAGTTTAAATATTTACCTAGTCCATTAAACTGTGGATAGTCTAACCACTAGCTACTCTCGCATCATCAATTTACCAAGTGTTAGTTTACCACCAATTTGCACAATACTCTGTAAATAGGCCCTACTATTCATAGAGCACTATTAACTGTGCTATTAGTATATCTAATTAAGCCTAATCTACTTATAAGTAAATTGATAAGTAAAGCTCATTTTCCATTAAAGTTACTTACTGCATCGGACGATTATAAATCCTAGAAAAAGCAAACGACGCCTGCGGTAACACTTTAGTAGAAAGTTGACTTATTTATTATTATCCTGTGGAATCCCACAGCAGACAATGGCCTCTTCCTCTTTCCGTTTACCTCTATTGACTGCTTGTTCTGGACTCTTTGAGGTACCTATACTTGTCCAGCTAGTTCTTCCATCTACGCCTGAGCTTGCTTCGTCGCCTGCCAACTGGTGTCCATTAAACAGTAGACTTACTTGTTTTAGAATAAAATCATGTTTTTATAAATCTTGTTTCATTTCCTTTTGCAAACCGCAAAGAATATTACAATCCAAAAAATATTACAATCCCAATTAGGGTAGCCACTAATTTAAAATTCATTTACAATTAATGACCTATTTTGGTATAAATTCCCCGGTTCAAACCTCGATCATCATTCTACGGAGTAAAGTGTAAGAATGCGTTTCTACGTCTGCCTAGTTTTGTTGGTGGTGGCATGTGGGTGGGCTGACGCCCAGAAAGGCAAAGGGTCAGTGGAATCTAGCCCATCGCAGATTTGCAGTAAAAGGAACGGTTACTACAAAAAGGATGGCAGTTGTGACTCCTACATTGAGTGCAGGGTGAGCATCTCAGATATTATTTGAGCGTGTTTACCCACCTCCCTTCGTTTTCACTATAGGTCCTTTGTTCCATTATACTCGTTAGTTTAGTAACTAATATCTAATAGGTACCTACTTCAGTGCTGTACCCATACAACTTACCAGAACCAACCCAAATAATCCAAAAACATAACCATATGTTAATTTTATTCTAAGAATTATACATTCAAGAATTAAACATATATCTATATAATGTATATTTTCAATTCTAATGTAATTACTTTAATTAGAGATTTTGGGTCTGACACTGACTTATCGGTCGATCGGGTTTGCATATAGAAGAAGAAGCCCTCTTTTTATAGTTTAAAGAAAATAAGGGGTCTGGCAGTCTGGCGCAGCCAGCGGTGGTGAGTGCAATTTGACAACACCTTTTCGTCAAATTGTACTGACCGCTACCGCAGGCCGCGTCAGTCTGCCAGACCCTAACCTTGTGTAATAAATGTTTAATTCTGATCTGAAAAGATTTGAAGATCGTTATAGCTGTAAATTATGATGAAAATATACATGTACAGGATTTCCATGCGACCACGCTGTCGTGCCCCGAAGGCCTCAACTACAACCCCAGCGCCCAGTGGCCTGACTACCCCTGCGGATACCCCATGGACGTACCTTGCTTGAACCGTGGTGTTCCTCGTAAGTATCTCCTCAAACGAAGAAGGCACCCCATGAAACTAACCGCCCTTCAGTCCAATGTGTGTGGTCTACTCTACATTCAAAAGTTATGTTAGATAATGAAGAAGAATTGGGATATTATTATACCGGACCAACGACTTGTAACACCACCAACTTCATGACACACAGCTTCCACTGTTATTCTTCCAGCTGTTTCCAGTGTTCACTGGAAATGGGGTTCCGGGTTTAAATCCCGGGCCGGGTCGTTATTTACTATCTACCAACAAAGTTGATGAAATAATTTATTAAAATTATTCTCCCACATTCCTTTGCAGCTAGAAATGACTATAGAACGCGCTGTATAAGTAAACGTCGTATACAAAATCAAATGCCTTTAGTAATACTTTTAGAAATACTTATAATTTTATATCGGAGTAAGTAATCATAGAAATATACCTAAGTAAAATTCTGTAGTATTTTACGTACAGTACGTTCAGTGCTAACTCAGTAAATGGGCTGTGTTGTAAACGCAATGACACGCTTTTTCCATTCTTTTGCAATATACTTATGGACAACAAAGATGGAAAGACGTAGGTACCTAGACCGAAATGTGACAACTATTAACTCGCGAAAAACGACCGCCGGCGGCGGCACCGTTCCGACTATGACTGAGTAGGATACAAAAGGACCTAATTTGAGGCTGCCACTTTCGAAAAGTCAGTCCCTTATCTCCCCTTCTTCTACATGCATTAGGGGTCCCTGTAAAAATAGTGTACATTTTATAAATAAATAAATACATCGATGGGTGTAATAAACAAAAGTGTGACATTCAGGGTGACCCCTACGTTGGATCTCAATGTTTTTGCCTTTCCAGAACCAGCAAAACCAACCCAGGAATGCCCGCACCAGTACGGCTTCTTCCCCTCTTTGAAAGCAGCCCCTGGTCGTTGCGGAGAGTATCGGATGTGCGTGGAAGGACGCGCCATCGAGATGTCTTGCCCCGTCGGGCTGGCTTTCAACAGCGCCACCGGACGCTGCGACTGGGCCGATCTAGTTCCTAGCTGCAATGCAGATGGTTAGTCCTTATTTCTTAAACTATCAGCTTACATTAGTGGATAATAGTTTAAATTATCAGCTAAATAAGAATATTTTTGTTATTCAAATAATAGAAATAAATTAAAACTAGTAATAACAAATGTAACAATTGAGCAAACTGCAGACTGTTGCAAACAATCTACACGTAGCTCAACAGATCCATATCAATACCAGTCGGAAGCGTACCCAAGACGCTGGATGCATAAATAAAAAATAAGTAATACTGATAATAATCAGGTAAATACATTAGTAGAGTAGTTTATGGCATATTATTTTTGACATTATTTGTTTTCTTAGAAATTACCTATAGTTTTTTTTTTTTAATTTCCAAAAACTTTAAACGCTTTTATTGTTATTTTCTTTAAAAAAACTTTAAAAAAATTACTGTTTTTCAGAATTCCTTGGATTCAAATGCCCGGCTGCACCCGTAGATGCCGATGGAAAACTCCTTGATGTGGTCATTAACTACAAGTAAGCATTTTATTCGAAACACCCTAATAATCAAAAGAATCACTGTCATGTTCGATGCGATTAAGTGCCAGATGTCTACCGCAATTCCAATGATCCTCTTTTCTAAACTCGATTAGAACTTTTACAGTCTTTGTTTACAAAGTCCTGTCCCGTACCGTTCTACCCTTAACTTAAGCCGTTAGTCCTGCGTCTGACCACTCCCAAGTCGTGTCGGTCTGTCGATCCATCGGATTATGAGAGTAAGGAAATACAACTGCGTTCTCGCACACACTTGTGGAATATAAATATGTCCTGCGCATCTGGCTCGACGACGTCCTCTTAGCCGAATTTCGACCACGGCGGTTTCATCGTCTTCGATAAGACTGACCGCCGTGAACTTTACTTAACTTAAGTCTTCGAAATGTTTCCTTACCGTGTTCTCTACTTTCCAGATACGAAGGTGAATGCTTCTACTTCTTCTCTTGCGACAAGGGTCGCGCGCGGCTCCTCTCCTGCGACTACGGGTTCGCCTTCGACCCCGCTCTCGGCAAGTGCGTGGATGCAGACCTCGTGCAGTGCCGCCTGCAGCTCGTAGAACAAGTGCCGCAATCAGCTTAAATATATCACGTTGTAAAAGCGTGCCTATAGCAGAAATGATTTAATAAATTCAATTTTCAAAATACTTACACCTAGTACTATTTTTTATCCTTATTCAAAACGTAAATTACAATCAATTAATGGAAATAAATTTTCAATTGACATTGATTGACAACTGAGCTTGTATGGCAGTTCAACTGATTATTATTATCATCATATTACTACTGCTTAAATATTATTATAAATAAGCTATCAAAATGAAATGAATAAGATAGGCAGGACACATAAAGCAAAAATATACATGCAATAAAACAATCCACTTATTCCCAAAAAGGCAACTTAACAAACGATAAACATAAAAACAAACGACTGTTGCTTATAACATAAATCTAACACTTTCACTATCTAGTAAGCACATACACACAAAACACTTACTACTTACGTACTACCGTACGTACTTACGTACTACCCATAGAAAGATACGATACTAATATTATAAAGAGGAAGGCTTTGATTGTTTGTTTGTATTGAAAAGGATCTAAAACTTCTTGACCGATTTAAAAAATCTTTCATATATAAAAGGTTTACTTTTCAGGGAGTGACATAGGCATTTATGAGAGTTACTAAGAGTTTGTGAACACAACGCAAATGAGCATGGGCTCATTATTTAATGTAAAGAAAACGGTCTTTAATGCCGCCGGTAAATTTTCAGAGAACAAACTCAATATTACCCTTAACGGCATGAACATTAATCGCGTGTTGAAATTCAAATATCTTGGACATATGTATGTATATTTACCGACGACCTTAAGCGATGAAGATGTTGAAAGGGAACGTTGGTCTCTGTCGGTTCGAGGTAACATGCTGGCTCGCAGATTTTCCCGTTGTACTGACGAAGGCACATGCATAAAGAATCAAATTTACAACAAACTACCTCTGGAAATTACAAGTCTTTCTCTAAATCTATTCAAACTAAAAATAAAATCTTTTTTGGGATCACAACCCTTCTGCATTTCTAGTCGATTTTTACATTAAATACAGGTAACTGTTATTTTCTTTAATACTGCATACTTTATTATGCCATTAATGTAATAATAATATCAACGTAGAATAATTAATTAAGTAATGTTTAGAATTATCTTACACATGAATGTATAAATTTACTTGCCAATGTGTAGTGGTACTGGTGTAACGAAATGGTGAATAAATAAATACTGAAGTACTGAAGCTAAAATCTCGCTTTTCAAAGCTTATTGTCAGAGCTTTTTCACGGCGGCAAGTTATGGGTCCAACATACCAAAAAATCGACTGTCACCCAAAGAACCCAGTATAATAATATATTTCGGTTGATGCTGCGACTGCCCCGATTCTGCAGTGCATCGGGGATGTTTGCGCAGTACCACACGGATGGCTTCCATGCTATCATACGCTAAAAGACTGCGTCCCTGATGCGCAGAGTGCGCGACAGTCACAACAGCATCTTACGGCGCATACCCGAGCCAATCTGACAGCAATTCCTATTTTATCATATTTTTACGTTTATCATAAGAATTTTTAAAAATCCTACGTTCAGTTTGTGGTATCTATTAAAAGCTATTTTTTAATACCTCTTTTATAATTTTCCTAAGCTTTACAAAATGAAACTATTACAGATACATTAATAAATAGCTTATAATAGATACCACAAACTGAACGTAGGATTTTTAAAAATTCTTATGATAAACTGCCACAGTTCTTAAGGCCCATACACCAGCGAAAGTGGCGCCCCCAACTATTATATCTTATTATTACGTAGAACGCAGGAATTTTTAAAAATCCTACGTTCAGTTTGTGGTATCTATTATAAGCTATTTATTAATGCCTCTGTAATAGTTTCATCTTGTAAAGCTTAGGAAGAGATACGAAGTTGCGCTTTTTGGCCACCAAACTCTATTTTTGCATCTCCTCCTAAACTATATGAGATAAAATTATAAAAGAGGTAAAAAATATAAAAACTTAATACACTATAGAACTATCTAATAATGACGTACCTACGTGAACAGTTCGTACGAATTCGTTACGAACGAACGAAAAGTTTTCAAAAATGAGTTTTGATGAGTGATGAGATGATGGAAGAGACATAAAACCATATACGTAAAAAGTTATTTAATACTTAAGTTATATAATATGGTTATTTAGGAACATAATTGAGGCTAATAACAGAAGTAGGCAGCGATGCGACCTGCAGAAGTACCTATAATAAATACCGTGTCGCAAATCGCAAAGTCCACCTCCGCGATTCGAGCTCGATAAGTTCCACGAACTATAGGCAATTTTGTATAAATACCACTTAACAATCAAAGTCAGAGTCAAATCGTTTATTTCTTTAGACTTACAAAATAAGCACTCAGACAAATCAAATTTTTACTATATAAACAGCTAGATAAATAGTTAATACTATCAAACAAGAAATAAGGTGCAATTGACTCTAATTCACTTCAATTTTTTGTCCACTAGCGGAAGAAGTGAAAAAGAGAGAAAGAGAATAGGTTTTATAAGTTTGTTATCTAATTAATTAATGAAGTTTAATGTAGTTAAAAAGTTTCTAATTAATAAAATACATAATAAATTAATTGTGTAAGTATCTTTACAATTACAAAAATAAAAAAGAGAGGAATTTATATTAATACTAGCTGCGCCCTGCGGCTTCGCACGCGTTGTTCCTATGGAAACGTGAAAAGGGTGATTTTCATCCCACGATTCTAGGATTAGGACTATTTGTATCAAAATTTTCAGCCCGATCCGTTCAGTGGTTTTGCCGTGAAGAGGTAGCAAACATCCATCCATCCATCCATCCATCCATCCATCCATCCATCCATCCATCCATCCATCCATCCATCCATCCATCTATCCATCCATCCATCCATCCATAAATCCATACATCCATACAAACTCTTCCCGCAGATGTCGTAAGAGGCGACTACGGGATATGCACCGGGGGCGGACAGCAGCGCTCCCTGCAGAACAATTATACCACCTAACTGAGATCCCCAGCCCACATGCCCAGCGTGGGGCTTATAAGATTACCCTACATGAGATAAAGGCGATAAGGCTCATCAGGAGGAGGCCTGTGTCCAGTAGTACCAATATAGACTGTTGAGGAGTGGTTAAGAAAATTCCTACGTGATAAATTCAAATAAATAAATATAATGTCAGTACCAAGTCAATATATTTATGAAAACTTGTTGTATACTCATAAAAATATCAATAGTTTCCCAAAAAATAGCGATATACATAATGTAAATACTAGATATAAATCTACATACCGAAGCGATCGAAATAAAAAATACCACTTTATTTCCGTGTCAGTGTATTTTTTAATATGATTTGACCTTTTCTAAGTGTACATTTATTGTATTTATGGATATAAAGCGTTTTTGAGTTTGAGTTTGAGTTTTGACGCCTATTTCTAACACAAAAGGAATTCAATTTTGCGCCGCTGCTGCTTCCTGTGGATATATGCACTGAAATATCTAGATTTATTTCTGTAGGTAGTATGTTTATGTGCTTACTAGAAAATGAAAGTACTAGCTGAAATAAGTGGAGGTGTTGGATTGTTTCATTGAAAGTTTATTTTGCTCTATGTACCTATCATATTTATTTTAATTAATAAACATTTAACTATATAATATTTTAGCAGTAAGTTACACAGTGAAAAACTATAGGTACTTACATAAGTAATACATATAATATGGATCAGGAGCTAGTTAGCTCAGTTGTTTTAATCGTAAATACTTGTTTATTTATTTATATTACTTTGTAGTATTTTTCTTTTTCACTTATGATTTTAAATAGTAATAGTACCCATCTAATATTTTGTCAATTTAATTTATTAAATCATACAACGTGATGCATTTTTTAAGCTGATTGCGGGACTTGTTCTACGAGCTGCAGGCGGCACTGCACGAGGTCTGCATCGACGCACTTGCCGAGAGCGGGGTCGAAGGCGAACCCGTAGTCGCAGGAGAGGAGCCGCGCGCGACCCTTGTCGCAAGAGAAGAAGTAGAAGCATTCACCTTCGTATCTGGAAAGTGGAGAACACGGTGAGGAAACATTTCGAAGACTTAAGTTAAGTAAAGACCACGGCGGTCAATCTCATCGGAGACGATGATACCGCCGTGGTCGAAATTCGGCTAGGAGGATATCGTCGAGCCAGATGCGCAGGACATATTATAATGCACAAGTATGTGCGAAAACAAAGGTCTATTCCTTTGATTATTAGAGTGTTTCGAAAAAAAATCTTACTTGTAATTAATGACCAGATCAAGGAGTTTTCCATCGGCATCTACGGGAGCAGCCGGGCATTTGAACCCAAGGAATTCTGAAAACCAGTAAATAATTGTTTGATTTATTCGTTATAATATACATATACTATTAGCGTTATTACTTAGTGCTTATCTTGCTGTGCCCTAGCCGGGTCCATATTTGAGACTGTTTAAGTTAAATATAGATGCAAAAAAGAATCTTGAATTGGACTTTGATTTTATTGGCTTGTGATTAACTTAAGATTCAGTTGAGAGAAAGATCCTAATCATCTGACTTGCGATCACATGACAAGAAGCTGACAATACTATTTTGATTTGTCCTTATCGTGTCTATGTTTTTTTAGTACTTATCTCTTGAACTAAATCACTAAATCCTAGCCCTTAGTCTTTCATAGTTAACTATGTTTTGAGTCGTGCTAAATAAACTTTTTTCATTTCATTTACATATCATTTTAGAGCTTTGAGTAGTTCTGTAAATGTTTGTAGCTCATCAATGGCCTTAAAGCTGATAATTTAAGAAAGAAGGACTAACCATCAGCATTGCAGCTAGGAACTAGATCGGGCCAGTCGCAGCGTCCGGTGGCGCTGTTGAAAGCCAGCCCGACGGGGCAAGACATCTCGATGGCGCGTCCTTCCACGCACATCCGATACTCTCCACAGCGACCAGGGGCTGCTTTCAAGGAAGGGAAGAAGCCGTACTGGTGCGGACATTCCTGGGTTGGTTTTGCTGGTTGGTATACACGCTCAAATAATATCTGAGATACTCACCCTGCACTCAATGTAGGAGTCACAACTGCCATCCTTTTTGTAGTAACCGTTCCTTTTACTGCAAATCTGCGATGGGCTAGATTCCACAGACCCTTTGCCTTTCTGGGCGTCTGCCCACCCACATGCCACCACCAACAAAACTAGGCAGACGTAGAAACGCATTCTTACACTTTACTCTGTAGAATGATGATCGAAGTTTGAACCGGGGAATTTATACCAAAATAGGTGATCAATTTTAAATGAATTTGAAATTAGGATTGTAATATCTATGTGGTTTGCAAAAGGAAATGAAACAAGATTTATCACAACAATATTTTAATATAAAGCAATTAAGTCTACGATTCTCGATATGCCTTCAAAATTAGCCTAACTTAAAAAAGTTGTTACATACGAGTTTAAATTAAGAACCATTGAATGAGTGACATTGTTGTGTTCACTTACTCGTTTTTTCATAGAAAATGTATGGGAATTGTTTTTATTTAATTATTGTCAAAACTTACGATTTGATTTGGTATGTTACTTTGAGAAAAGTGTTCCTGATTGGAAATAGAGTCGATTAAGACCAACTTGTTTTTTTGACAAATGTCATTTTTTCAAATAGTTTTCTTCAAAAAACTAAAATGGCATTATTTTTCTCTTAAAAAAACAGATGGTTCCTAAGAACAGAACCTTCTAACTACAAAAAAAACGGTAGCTACCCTTAAGGGCCCAAAAATGTGCCCCACCCTGTATAGTAAAAAAAAAGACTTGTCCGAGTGTTTGTTTTGTAAGTCTAAAGAAATGAACGATTTGACTCTGACTCTGACTCTGGTTTATTCGACACCATTTGGTAGATGACGAAGAACCCCATGCAGAAGCGCATTCAACGAATGATGACTTTCGGCAATTACAACATAACCTCTTCCTGATTCCAATTCCAATTGCCAAAAATTCCAATTCCATATGCATATGTAATAATGAGCTGGACACAATTATAGACGGACACGCAGGAGGTGGTGAGGTCATTGAAAGTCACTGCCGCAAGAAAGGACTAATATGCCCTCTATGCAGATGAAGTATTTTTGGCAATTGGTATTGGAATCAGAAAGAGGTTTTAGTTTAGAGGTTTAGTATTTGCCGAAAGTCATCATTGGTTTGTGAACAAATTAATGAAACTAACGATCACAATAATTATGTTTCTAAGATTTGCAAGTATTTTGTAGAATCTCAAATCATTCAAAAAGAGAAGAGTCGTGGCGGTACGGTGAACTAACATTTTTATTCGTACCGCAATGACAGAGCAGTGTTGTGAACCCAACAAAAGTTGTCAATAGCCACACGAGCGTTCTCCATTACCACGACTCTTCTCTTATTGAACAGACTCTACCAGGTCTCGGTGTAGATATACCTTTGTATTATGTTTATGAACCTATAGTAATTAGGTGTAGTACAAACTACGTACTTGCGGTGTAGTATATAAACGTTTGGATGAGTGTTGAGATGATGGTAGAGAAATACAAGTAGATAGATAAACATTTATTGAACAACTCAGTTACAGCACAGGAATAGTAATAACAAGCTGCGCCCTGCGGCTTCGCACGCGATTATATGGTCCCAATAGACACGTTTAAAGGTGATTACTATCCCACAGGAACTGATTTATGGAATAAAAAGTAGCTTAAGTTTGATTACAGGATTAGAATTACCTGTCTGCAAAATTTCAGCCTGATATGTTCAGTAGTTTTGGCGTGAAGAGGTAAAAAGTATGCTTGTTACCACCCATACAAACTTTCGCATTTATAATATTAGTATGATGTGATAGTGTGATTAGTGTAAGAGTGTGATTTGATTATACAGGCTTACATAGTTGACTTAATTAAATATTAATTCATGACAATATCATAAGAAAACTGTAGGTAGGAGGTACAGTACTTAACGAACTGACCAACTTTTAGTGCCTATAAACTATTCCTATAAAAATTCCGGTATTATAGTAATGGTACGATGTAATAATTGGGTTTGTTTTAAGAAAAACTATAAACCGACTTCAATTTTATGGTTTTCTTATGGATGCCATTGTCGCTGCTGATTATGCGATAGGGCGCTTATAGCCTTAGGTTAGGGGCGTCCAGCTGTGGACCAATACAGGCTGTTGAGAATGATATTGTTTTAGGATCTACTCGTTAAGGCCCATACACCAGTGAAAGGGGCGCCCCCAATTTTTTTATCTTATTATTACGTTAAATGCAGCAAGTTTTAAAAATCCTACGTTCAGTTTGTGGTATCTATTATAAGTTATTTATTAATGCCTCTGTAATAGTTTCATTTTGTAAAGCTTAGGTAGAAATACGAAGTTGCGCTTTTTGGCCACCAAACTCTATTTTCGCATCTCCTCTTAGACTATATGAGATAAAATTATTACAGAGGTATTAAAACATAGCTTATAATAGATAGATAGATAGATAAATAGATAACTCTTTATTGTACCACACAAACATAAAAAAACAATACAGAAAGAAATGTACAGAATCATGGAAGTACAAAGGGCGGCCTTATCGCTTTGAGCGATCTTTTCCAGGCAACCTTGGGATGGACTGGAGATAAAAGTACAACATAGACGGTGAATAGACATAGATACCACAAACTGAACGTAGGATTTTTTAAAATTCTTATTATAAACGTAAAAATATGATAAAATAGATATCGCTGTCATATTGGCTCTGGTATGCGCCTTAATACCAAATTATACCAAATACCAAATGTCATTATATCCAAAACCGCTTTATTTTTAAATTAAGATAGACAAAACAATACAATGTAAGTATGTTTTATAAGAAAGCATATGGAAACCACTAGCACCTATACAACTACAATAAACATTTTAAAAAAATTGAACCTCCTCCTTTTTTCAAATCGGGTGGAATATTATTAAGTTTTATTTTTTTTATTTAATTTGTCATTCTTGATTAATAATTGTTTTGACATAGTTAATAGAAATCTTGAATATGAATTATTATTTTATATTATGTATAAAATTAATTTACTAATTATTGTACTTACTCCAATAATAATTCTCCGCAATGTATATTATTTACTTTTGTAGGTAACAAACAATGTTATAAATAAGTATGCTCTAGTCAATAAGATGTGAAATTTCCGACACAATCTCAATTATTGTTTATAAATAAATAAATGAAATACTATTAAAAATGTTGTGTTAATTGATATCATGACCTATGTTGCATACGGCGCGCTCCGTCTGGTACACCCAAAGACTGCCTGGGGCCTAATTCCACTAATTTTTAAATAAAATGCCATAATGGCGCCATACGATTGAGATAGAGATTGAGTCGTAAATTTTTTTGGTATTCTCTTACCATAAGATTACAATCTCTATTACTTATAATAGCGTGTCAATAACGTGGTGGGGCATATAAATATAATCGCAATAGTCATAGATATGGCATCAACAAAAAAAAATCGTGTTAGTAGAATACCAAAAGGTGTCAATGGCGGTGATTGATACGCGATAATGAAGCGATAATATGAGGCGATGTTGTTAGTGGAATCAGGCCCCTGTTCATATCAATTGTCGAACAATCCTGTAGCACAGGCATCGAGTTAGAATCCTAGGAATCTAACTCGATGAGCACAGGTCACCAGGGTATTCATTCCATGGGATGGGAGCTAGACATTTAAAATTGCTTAAAGTAATTATCCTACTAATATTATAAACGCGAAAGTTTGTAAACATGTATGTATGTTTGTTGCTCTTTCACGCAAAAACTACTGAACGGATCGGGCTGTAATTTTGCATACTAGTTAGTTAGTTAGTTAGTTAGTTATAGGCCAGGAATAACACACAGACTACTTGTTATCCCCTAAATCAGTTCCCGTGGGATAGGCGTGCGAAGACGCGGGGCGCAGCTAGTGTATAATAAATAGCAAGGTGAGTTATACAAGTTTAAGACAGTACTTAATAAAGATAAAATTATTAACAGTAAAGAATTAAAAAATATAAAAATAAGTGCTTGCTCTCCCGAAGCACTAGTCTCATAAGAGCCTGAGGCACCGGGAGAACAGTGAATTTAGGGTATCTCAACTGATCCATAGCAATACCGATCGGTACCATAGGAGTACCATAGGAAACAGGGGCCTGATTCAACTAACACAATCGCTTCACTATGACAATATTATCGCTTCATTATCGCGTTACAATCACCGCTATTGACACCTTTTGGTATTCTACTAACACGATCCTTTTTTGTTTAAGCCATATCTATGGCTATTACGATTATGATTATATGCCCCACCACATTATTGACACGATATTATAAGTCATAGAGATTTTAATATTATGGTATTGGAATACCAAATAAATTTACGACTAAATCTCTATCTTATTCGTATGGCGCCATTATGGCGCCATTATAGCATTTTGTTTAAAAAATAGTGGAATTAGGCCCCAGGGGTGAACTACAGCATCTCGACACACAAACAGATATTTTTTTAAGGAATTGGTTTTGTATTTTAACTTAGGTAATGTTACTTACTTAGCTGTGTGGTGCTGGCTTAGAATTCGCAGCGCCTCCTGCTGAAAAATTCTACCACCGAACTGCGATCCCCAACCGCATGCCCAGCGTAGGGTTTATGGCCATTACATAAACGCCAACAAGGCGCATATCAGGGGGAAGCTTGCGCCCAACAGTGAACCAATATAGGCTGTTGAGGTGAGATAATTTTACTTTTTCTTTGTATGGTCGTAACATGTAAATACTATTGATTTAGCCTTTACTTTACGTAGCATGCCATTTCGAAGCCAATTTATGTGACGGCTTATATGTCAAAAGCACAAACGTCGCGTAAGATGAAGAACGCTTAGTATTTCCAAAAAAGGAGAAGTTACTTGTTTTCTGAAATAAACAGTATTTCAGCTAGGTAGCCTTATAAATAGTTCAGCAATCTATAAACTAATAGTTTTGTATCTCTACTTGTTTCAATCAAATGCGTTGACTTTTGAAGTTCCAATCAGCTGTGCGATAACGCAAAAAACCATCCATCCTACTATACTGACATTTGAAAGGCCTTGAAAGCCATTTCGATGACCTTTACCATAAAATCTCAAATTACGAAGGCCATTAAAGATTTAGCGTAATTCCATAGAAGTTCTTATTATCATCTTTCGCAGAATGAACTCAAGGCTTACCCACACTACGTAGTACCTCTATATAAGTAGTTATTTTGTGCCACGCCATTACTAGGTAAACTTTTACTGCAAGCCTCATAGCGACAAGATATAATAGATTTCTATAGCTAAGTCACTAGTAGAAAATGATAATCATATAGATAGTAGAAAATGATAAAGTCCAATAACAGTTAAATTAACTTACAATTAAGACGGTAACAGCTAGTTCAAGTGAACCACAAATAGCACATCATTAAATATCAATAATTTATTAATAGGTGTCATCCAAAATTCTTTCAAAATTCGTTTTGGGATACCTTTATAAGAACATCTTGCATCTTAGAATTAATAACATTCGTACAGTGGCAGCAGCAATGTTAGAAGCTAAGCTCTTATTTATTTCCGTGCTGGCTTATGGTAAGTTTTTAAACAACACGATTTGTCAAAAGAATTTCAGAATAATAAAACTTATCCATTATTTTCAGCATCAGGCCAAGGAGTTTCATACTATGGAAGCTCCAGTGTCCGGACCCAAAGTCGGCTTCCACCTCGGCCAATAAGTTATAGACCAGGCTATGTTGGACAAAGTCCTGTCTACAACCCTCAGCCAGTATACCAAGCCCCCACAGCTCAGTTACCTGAACAATCCGTGCCTAGACCCCAAGCCCCTTTACAATCACACCCACCTCTAAGACCACTACAGCTTACCTACGGAATTATTCCTCAACCACCTGTGTATGACCCCGAAGCAGACACGTCTACACCTGAACCAACGACAGAGGCTCCTGAAATCCCTCCCCAAACGATATATTCACCGATTCCTCCACATTCTGCCATACCATTGCAGCCATCTTCGAGACCTATAAGCCCCAGACCACTTCCAGCTTGGAGTTGGAGGCCATCAACACCAGCTGTAGTAATCATTGAAGAAAACCCTACAACGCCTGCGCAAATAATATACCCAAGCTCTACATCAAACTCAGTTGAACCTTCTGTGGAATCTTCTAGCCAGTTATTGGTTATCGAAGAACACACATCAGAGCCTGAAGAAAAAGCAATGATTACTTCATCAGTTTCGGAATCATCATCAATAATAGAATATCACGAACGATCTGAACCGTCCACACAAAAACTTTTACCAGAACTAATAAAGGTTCCACAAACTTCGTCACCATATTCTGATTATAGAATAGACTCTCAGGAGCCATTGATAGATCCTATTCCGGAACCGTCTTCAGAACAACCACAACCGGTCGTGGAGTCAGTGTATGTCACGAGCCCGCAGCCGCCCTCTAATATTCAAGCTGAGATTTCACCATATCAATCATACTCTTACCCATCCCCACGCCCTCTACCTGAAAGGCCCTCGACCTCACCCGTGCCAGTAATTGCGCTTGAGCCTCAACCAATAGAACCTGAGCCGAAGTCGATAAATCCTGTGCCTTCTTCGTCATCATACTCTGATTATAGAATAACCTCTCAGGGGCCATTGATAGATCCTATTCCGGAACCGTCTTCAGAACAACCACAACCAGCTGTGGAGTCAGTATATATTTCGAGCCCGCAGCCGCCCTCTAATATTCAAGCTGAGATTTCACCATATCAATCATACTCTTACCCAGCCCCTCGCCCTCTACCTGAAAGGCCGTCGATCTCACCCGTGCCAGTAATAGCTCAACCAATAGAACCTGAACCGAAGTCGATAAATCCTGTGCCTTCTGTTCCAAGCTACCGGCCTATCGAGCTTCAAGAACCACAAGTCTCTGTACCTATACAAACTACTTCCAGGCCAAACTATCAACTTTCAACTCCAAGCAGTTCACCTCAGCCTTTGCCTGTACAACAATTTTCAGCGCCAGCAGTTCGGCCTAATTATTATCAACCTCCAGTACCAGCGCCAGAACCGGTTCGCATTCCTCTTAGCTATCAACCAATAGCTCCAACCCCGGTACTTCAATCTCAACCACCACCTGCTCCAAGACCAAGTTATCAACCAAAACCTTCACAAAGACCAGCTTATCAACCTGCAGTTATTCAGCCACCACAACTTGTTGCTAAACCGATTCAGCATCAAATCTCGCAACAACCGCTGCCAGTAGTTCAACCAGCCCCCATCCCTGTACCTATCAGTCAACCGTCGTACCAATCTGGACCTGTTCCAGTGCCTGAAGCTCTTCCAATCATACCGATCGATGACTTCCATTGCAATGCTGGCAACGCGTACTACCAAGTTGTGAACGAGTGTGACTCTTACATCGCATGTCAGGTAGGTAACCATAAACACTATAAGCAATTCAATTATTTCTAACTAGCAGCGCCTTTCACCCGCGCAGTTCCCGTTCCCGTGGGAATTCTAGGATTAAATATAGCTTATGTCACTACCCTGAAAAGTAAGCTTTCTAATTTTGAAAGAGTTTGTTAAATCGTTCCAGTAGTTTCAGAGCCTATTCAATACAAACAAACAATCAAATCTTTCCTCTTTATTATTTTTAGTATAGAGTCACGTTTGGTTAACACCTTCATGGCCCAAGACGCAGGTGCCTGTGTCCATCTTCGTGCAGCTGCAGAGCTGGGCAGTGAATACGTTAAAGTACTTAATATAGAAATGGTTCTATGGTTCTGTTCCAGGGTCAACGGGCGTGGAAACACACTTGTCCCGACGGCCTCCACTTCAATCCAAAGGCCCTGTACCCGGCATACCCGTGCGCGTACCCTTCGGAGGTGAAATGTGAAGTTGCTGCTTTAAAACGTAAGCATTGCCACGTCTCTTCCTAGTACTGTACCGAGCTCTCGCGCTCTCTACCTATGCTCTGTCTATCTTCATTTTATTGTTCAAAATTTAGTTATTTACTCACCGGAGAGAAATAACAGGAACTTAGCCTAAACCGTTACACCTCTTATACAATAATTAATTTTGTTTAACTACTTAAACTATAAGCCGACTTCGATTATATGGATCCCATTGTCAGAACTGGACCAAATTATAATGGGACTACACGGGAAGCACCAGCTTTCATATAAAAAAAGAATCATGAAAATCGGACTACCCAGTAAAAAGGTCTGAGGTAACAAACAAAACAAAAGAAGAAAAAAACAGTCGAATTGAGGACCTCCTCCTTTTTTGAAGTCGGTTTCTATCGTCGTTTCATCCATGTGTCTGTGTGTTTAACTCACAGAAGTCACAGATAACCGAGCAGCGCGCGTCGCCGTTTCAATTTAAATGATGTCGCGTGTGTAAGAATTTGAAGTTGCTTTATAGTTTTTACACTGTTTTAAACAAACCCAATTATTACAGAGAGCGCACAACCAACAAGCGAGTGCCCTAACCAGTATGGTTTCTTCCCGCTGCCTGGAGGTGACTGCAGCAAATATCTCATGTGCCAGGATGGGAAGGCTTCCGTTATGAACTGCCCGTTCGGTCTTGTTTTCAACAACCAGCTAAGTAGCTGCGATTGGCCAGAGAACGTGCCACAGTGTAGTCTTTCAGGTAAGCGGTGGCATAAATTCTTACCAAGGTAGATATGCAATTCTCCCTGCATTTATTTTTACAAACCATAAAAATCGTGGACTTAACTTACCTACATAATAATGCCTATATTCCTGCAAAATTCGATGTGAAATCTATAATATAAAAATAAGTCGGGTTTTCCTTCCTGACGCTATAACTCCAGAACGCACGAACCGATTTCCACGGTTTTGTATTCGTTGGAAAGGTCTCGGGCTCCGTGTGGTTTATAGCAAAGAAAATTCGTAGAATCAACGCGTGCGAAGCCGCGGGGCGCAGCTAATGTGATTATACAAACTTCAATGCTGTTTATTCAATTTACGGCGAATATACATTTCACGTCTAATGTACCTACCAAAAACGTCGCGTTTTGGTTGATATCAGGGCTCTTTGAACGGAAGTTCTGCTTGGGGCTAGATGATGCTGTGTGATTTGTCCACTATTATTTATTTATTTTACACATGTTTTTTACATTTTATTTCATTAACTTTTTCCATTTCAGCGTTCAAAGACTTCTCCTGCCCTATTCCACCAGAAGACGATCCAGATTTCCTGACAAGGCACAGGTAAGATTACCAAAATGCGTAGGAACTTACTTTTGGATTCGGTTGGCTTTTTTGAGACTTTGTCATAACATTAGATAAACCTTAAAGCTAGACTAAAATTATCTATTTGTCCCTAGAGTCCCTACCCATTTAGTGGTCGTCTTAACTTAATCTACTTGCCACTTTCAGGATCACTGATGCCCTTTACCATTATCATTATCTTGATAAAAAATAGAGTCAGAGTCAAAGTCAAATTGTTTATTTCTTTATACTTACAAAATAAGCACTTAGACAAGTCAAATTTGTACTATATTAACAGCTTGATAAATAGTAATTACTATCAAACAAGAAATCAAGCAATTGACTCTATTCACTTCAATTTTTGGTCCACTAGCTGAAGAAGTGAAAAAGAAACCACTAGGAAGTTTATCGCAGGGGTAGGTAGGTACGCCGCCTCCTCCGCCGGCCGCGCCGCCGCCCCGTGTCGTCACGTCGACGACGCGTCGTCGACGTGGCGACGAGGCGGCGTACCTACCTACCCCTGTGTGTCGCACCGCCCTGCCTGGGCAGTGAATGCGTTAATCTATTCTTAACACCGACAATAGTATGTAAGAACAGTTAGACTTAGTTATGCTAAGATTGTATTAGTTGACGAGACGTCGCGACGTCGTCGTCAGATTACTAAGGAGGACATCTGTGTCCTAGGCTATAAAAGTGTTAAGGTACTTATGCCTACTTTCCTTCTTTCAGATACGGAAATGACTGTGGAATGTATGTAGCCTGCCAGCGGGGACATCCACGCTTGCTGAAGTGCGACTTAGGTCTTTCTTTCGATGAGGACTCTCAGGTTTGCATTGACACCGACCTCGTCGAAAAATGTAGCCAAAAAGAAGCTAGATATTATTAAAATGTAAAAGGCTTGGGTTTCAGTTAATGATTAAATTATAAAAAACGAAAATGTGTTTTTTCTATTCTAGTTAAGTAGGTAGTTAGGTAGGTACAAGGACATATCTATGACAAGGACCATAACATGGACTAACGAATTTACGCGTGGTGCTGCCTAGCAGTAGAAAATACAGAAATATCAACCTACCCTACCTATATTTTATTGATAAAACCACTTTAAAAATGCACATGTAGGAGCATTTTTTGAAAAGGTAGATCGAAATCGTATTGAAGATACATTACATTAAGCAGTCCAGTCAATATACTTATTATAAATTGTGAATGGAAAAATCGAAAGCCTAAACAAGAAAGAAGAAAGTTTGACTTCGCAACTTTCTTTGAAGTAGATAGTTAGGAGACAAACATACAAAGTCTCCACTACATAAATCAATGACTACACCCTTTCGAGTTGAGCTCTTTAGGGTGTGGGGTGGATGGATCACAAAAAGTAACCTATCAACTCATTTTTAGTTTTAGGTCAGAAGTACCTAGGTACCTGAGCCGAAAACTAAAAAAAAGTTGATGGATTGAAAATTGAAAATTGAAATTGAAAATTGAAAATTGTTTATTTGAATAATAATATGTTACACTACATGCTAAACAGTGTTTAGGACATCCTTTTAAGTATGAAATATACTTGTGCCAGGATGTCCTGCTCTTCCATTTATTTACAAGGATATTATATCATATAAACTAAATTAATTATTATTACTGGTTAATTATGCAAATAACAAATAAACTATGTACTTAGATGAACAAGAGTATGAGAGAGTATTATAATGTATTGACAAATGAACTAAGTTAAAATTATGATTTAGATGCAATTAATTAAAAATATAATTATTTTTATCTAAATTATCTTGCCTGGTGTGATAGCACTGATATTATTTTGGATTTATGTTGAATGGGTGTGATGTGTGTATGTTTATTTATGCATGTGTGGGGGTAAATGTTTGTGTGTATTGTGTGTCTGAGGGCTACTCCTGAGGACACCGGTCTCTTAAGAGTCCGGGCAACAGGAGCTGCCAGAGAATGTGTGCGTGTGATTTTTTTCTTTTTTTTAATATGTTTAAATTTCAAAATATGTTTAAATGCGTGGTGCTCCTGAGGACACCGGTCTCTTAAGAGTCCGGGCAACAGGAGCTAGGAAGAAGTTGTGTAGGTAAATGTGTGTGCAGGTGTTTATAAATGTTTATAATAAGTTACCATATATAACATAATATAAATTGTACTATGAAAAATATTATATTGGTTTCATGTATAAGTACGTATCTGACATAAAATTTCCAGTTATATTTATTATAACGGCTTAACTGATTACCTGTAAGAATGTTTCAATCTCATCATAGCTCATTGTAGTTAGCCATTTAGTAATACTAGTTTTAATCGCGAATACGGGTGCATTATAGATGTTAAGAATGTTATGGATCTTTTTGTAAAGGAAGATAGATCGCCTTGTAAATTGTTGTTCAGCAAAACGGGTCTTGACAGATGTGTTGTCATTAAATTTTATTCTTCTCTTCAGGTAGCTATTAGGATCACATCTAACTGTCTTGTGTTTTTCAATAATTAAGTGTAGTAAATAAAGTTTCCTAACACTCAACAGATTACTAGCTGTGTAGAGCTCTGAGGTCGGAAAGTCATGTGGCTTATTGTACATAATTTTAATCAAAGATCTCTGTGATCGTTCCAACTCAAGTAATTTAGTTTTAGCGGCCCCTCCCCATACCGGTATACAATATGTCAAAATAGATTGTCCTAAAGCGAAATATACCTGATGTAATACTTTGTGGGGCGCTACATACCTTAGGTTCTTAAAAATCCAGTTTAGCTTCCTAATTCTTTTTGATGTTTCCTCAATCTGTAGGTACCATGTAAGTCTTTGATCAATAATTAGACCAAGATATTTAGTATAAGGGAATCTATTTATAGTGGCACAGGTACAGTTTGCGTTCCTGTCACAAGAATGAATTTTTAAGTTGAAAGGAGTCGGTTGTGTACGTTTGTCGATAGAAAAACAGATATAATTAGTTTTTATGGTATTTAGTGTAAGTAGATTTAGTTTTAACCATTCTGATATATGACTCAGCCCAGTCTCTGCTGTAACGTGAAGTTCTTCCCAAGTCCTGCCAAAGAATACAATTGCAGTATCATCTGCATATGAAAAGATTCGCCCGTTATGAATTTTGTAGTTGCATAACTCATTAATATATATTAAAAATAGGGTTGGCCCTAGGACGCTTCCCTGTGGGACGCCATACATAATAGGGAGTTCTTCGCTTATAAAGTCCCCTATTTTTACTGTTTGAGTTCTATCTGAGAGATAGTCTCTTAGCAACTCTAGTTGTTTACCCCTAATACCTATCTTTTCTAGCTTTTTGACAAGAGTAGGAACAGAGACTGTGTCAAATGCCTTTTTTAGGTCTAAAAAGACGGCAAGGCACTTATTTTTTGAGTCTATGTTTTCAATAATATTTGAAGTCAAATTTAGAATTGCGTCCTGAGTACTTTTCCCCTGTCTAAATCCATATTGTGAGTCTGAAAGAATGTTAAATTTATTAAGGTATTGAATAAGTCTATTGTTAATTACTTTTTCTAAAATTTTTGAAATAGCTGGCAGGATAGATATAGGCCTATAATTGTTGACGTCTTCTTTGTTCCCACTCTTGTGTACAGGAATTATTATAGATTTTTTCAAGCTATGCGGAAAAACTCCCTTTGAGAAACATAGGTTGGTCAAGTGAGTAATGATTGGTACAACCATATCCTTTGCTAGCTTTAAGAATCTGGTAGGTATGTTGTCCCAACCACAGGCACTGTTGGATTTAAGATTTAAAAGAACAGAAGTTACTTCTTGTGGGTCAGTGTCTAGTAGGGTCATTGACCTAAGTGGAGTATTCGAAAGTACAACACTGTCTGTGGTTTGGTCAGTTTTTGTTATCTGGTCTTCAATTTCTTTAGCCAAATTCTTACCTATATTCGCAAAAAAAGTATTGACAGAGTTCACTGCTTTTGTGGGAGCTGATTCTGTCTCTAGTAATTCTTGATTTGAAGTTTTCGACTGTTTGATATTAGTGATAGTTTTTATGTTATTCCATAATATTTTAGGGTTTTTATCTAACAAGAGATTTCTTTCATATGTTCTTTTTAGTTTTTTTAATAGATTAGTACAGTAATTACGATATCTTTTATAAGTGATTTTAAGGATTTTATCAAAAGGATTTAATTTTAATTGTTTTTGCATTTGATTTCTATTTTTAATACATCGTAGTATACCTGGAGTAATCCAGGGTTTTATTGTACGCTTACTTTTCGGAAGTCTAACGGTTCTAGTGTTATCCTGTATGGCATCTGATATTTTAGTAATTAAGTTTTCAATGAGTATATTCGGACATTCACAGTACAGTAAAGCTGGTAAGTTATTGTTAGCTAAACAAATAAGTGCTTGATCAAAGTCAACATAGGTTTTAGTTTTACGACATAGTTTTAATGATTTTGTTTCTGCCAGACAAACAAGTACCATGCTATGGTCGGTAACTGTTGTGTTAAGAACGGCAATTTTAGCATTTATCCTATTTAGTGATAGTTTCAGAAGCACATGATCTAGACAGGTTTTATCTCTAGTGGGCAGTAAATGTCCAGGTAGTAAGCCAAATGTAGATAGCATACCTAAGTAGTCTAGTCTATTTTTTTGTTCTGAGTTTGTTTCATTAATTTTAGGAATAAGATTTATGTTTATATCTCCTGTTATTATTATATTTTTATGGTTTTTAATAGTGTCAAGATGCGTGCGAAGTGATTCTGTAAATTTTTCAGAGTTCGCGTTTGATGGGGATCTATATATCCCCAAAATAATAAAATTAAGTATTTTTAATTGTAAACATGACGCATGTTCTAATTCCACTTCACTTATTTTTGGCTTTAATTAACTTTTGACAAATATTGTAATGCCGTCGTTCTGGTTGAGGTGTTTTGTGGAATTAAAAGATGTGTAATTATTTATCTGCGGTATCGGTTTGTGAGGATTAAGTCTACATTCAGTTAGAATTAAAATATCCGAATTAAATTTTAAGTTCGATAAAGTTATGAATAAGTCGTCTATATTTTCTTGTTTGTGCACACTTCTTATGTTTTGCGTTATAATGGTTAGATCTTTCTTTCTTACTTGTATTAATTTATGTACGTCTTCAATGTCACAGTTAAAAGAATTTGCTATTTCCGTATCGTCTAATTCTTGTAGTGTCGTTAGTGTATTATCCATAGAGAGTCTTTGACGATATGAGCTTGTCAGTTTCCATCAGGTTACACTTGTGTATAAGTTTTAACAAACAATAAAAACACCGGTGAGATGATAACTAGGGAATGGACACCGGTATTCGGTATTACCAAAAAACCGGTAATACCGAGTTATTTCAGGCACTTCGGAATACCGGTATTGAAATTGCAAATACCGGTAATTCGGTATTTTGAATTTAACGTTAAAATAAATGAAAAAAACTCATAAGGCGGCTCTAGATTACAAACAACTTATTTTAAATTTATAATGATTGTAAAATTGATGGACAGTCTATGTTTTCGCTTCACCATGTTTTTGTTCACGGGGTCTCAAACCGACTTCAAAATAAATAAACGACCAAATGCCCGAAGGATAGTGTTAGACTGTTTTTTGATTTAAATCTTTACTTTTATAAAAGTTTTAAAATATCTGTAAATAGATATTTTTAAACAATCAAAGTATACTAGCAAGCAGATAGACGGACGCGGGTGGCTTTGAGTAAGCCGCCTAGCTAATAGCGAGCATAGCGTTCGGGACATTATTTCTGCATGCATAAAGCTCAAAACTGATTGACGAAATTAACGACGAATGCAGGTGTGAGTGCAAAACAAGTATTGTTCCTGTAATTTCATGGAAACAAACCGTCGGACCCGTGCGGTGCCTCTTTCTTTGTCACGCACATTTTGAATTGCATAGTGCGCTCTCGCTCGGTAGGCCAGTTATCTATCAATTGTTACTACGCACGAGCACAAGGTTCAAACGGTAATCAGTGTATCGTAGCATTTCGCAGTGACAAGTTCAAAAACAGTGTGTGTTTTAGAAGAAGATGTGCCAATTATTTTCCAAAATGATGGCTGTCCGGCACATTACCAACGAACGGTACGAGAACATTTAGATAATGTATTTCCTAACTCGTGGAGAGCTGGCCCTATACCATGGCCACCACGGTCCCCAGATCTGACACCCCTGGATTTCTACATATGGGGACGTGCAAAAGAATTAGTTTATGCAACAGAGGTGCCCACAAAAGAAATTTTAGTGGAACGAATTAACACCGCATTCGTAAAAATGCAAGAGGAAATGCTGCTTTCAACCACAACCACAGAAATCAGAAAAAGATGTCGTGCATGCATAAGGTGTGGAGGCGGTCAATTTGAGCAAATGTTGTAATTTAAATGTAATAAAAACAACATAACATAAAAAACGTATTTTCTTTATCTTGACCCTAGCAACAAAGTATCACTTAGGTCGACCCCTGATGTAGTATTTCTGCCATGTAGCATATCGTTAGAAAGGGTTAAGGGGAACTTTTTAAAAGAAAGCTAATTTCAAAATGACTTTTAGTTTTTTTTCAATGAATTTAGAAGTTGTCACTTTTCATAACATTTACGCCGATTTACCACTTTGAAAGCTCAAAAGTTTTTTGTGGATATTCATTGTAACAAGTAATGATTTATTTAGAATAGGAAAACATCGTAGAATACAAGCATACTTTATTTTGTGGTATAATAACCACACACAAAAAAGGTATGACGATTTAAAGACAAGATTTCGGGTGGTTTAAAAAAAACTAAAAATTAGCATATCTAAACTACCGTGACACTTCGGACATCGGGTGTATCGGGGAAAAATAACACGTGACCCCCACCCCCCCACACCCCAAAAAATCCTGTCGATCCATGTACCAAACACCCTGTATAGTTGATTATAATTATGTCAAAAAAGATCTTAGTTCTAAATGTTGATTATTTCGAATCTTTATTAATGTGTTATTAAGAATGTTTAGAGTTCTAAGTTTTTAATTATTTGTTTGATTACTTATATCGTGATTATTTTGTTTTATGCATTTGTGTGAAAACTTTCGAGTTTTAAATGTTTAATTAAGTTTGTAGTTGTTTCTTGTTGTGATAAATATTTGATTGTTATGTATGTTTAAGTTAAAGAAAGACTGTATAGTAGTACCTAAGTACCAAAAATTCTCAGTTAAAATTAGAGTTGATTTAAAATACTGCTTTTTTTTAAGAACTCTTTTTTATTACAATAAAGATATACTTATTCAGTCTTAAACAATATAACACGCAGAAGAAAACATTTTTTTCGACTTTTTTAATATTTATAGTAAAATACCGAAAAATTACCGAAATACCGGGATCCCGGTTTTAAAAATATTGATACCGAAAAATTACCGGTATTGGCAATAGGTCCATTACCGTCATTCCCTAATGATAACGCAGTTACAACAACACAGGATTCGCATACCAAAATTAAATCATAGTTATGTGGGTATTCAGAAAAAAAGTCCACTCCACTAAAATACTTTGCTGAATAACATCGAGTAAATTCGTGAATACGTAATAATAAGATAGAGTTTCTGTAAGATTTGCATGCCAAACAAACATTTCTGTTTCTAATGTTATTGTTCATGTACGAAAAAATTAATTTCGTGCCAACCTGTACAATAATTAGGTACTTCTTCATAAAGACGATAGATATAATTAATAAATGAATACATAAATAAAGTGTACTATCTGAAATATATATGAAATGTATGTGTAAAATGTAATAAAGTTTAGACCCTAAAGTTATGTGTAAGTGATAATTACGTTCAATGTTGTTATGGAATGCGGGTGGATTACAAGTGCAGTAAAACAAAGTGAACAAAAGGTAAGGCTGCATACATAATGGTGTAATTTCGGGACGAAGAAGGTTGAGACTAAAAAATGTAGTGAGTTTTTTTAGTATATCAGTGCTACTTACAATTTTGAATTCACTACAATTAAATTCTACCAATAATACTATTCTAGAGGTATATAAGCCAAGTCATGCTTTTTGTAAAAGTTGTTGGATTTGTTGTTCATCCTTTAACTGTATTATTGGCGAATTCTCATCTTTTCTTAGAAAGACTTTACCGTATGAGGTCCAACAATATTTGTAGACCTTAGACTTAACCAAGTCTCTTCCCAGAAAAAAGAGGCGTGCTGCCTTAGCAGTAAGGTGTTCATTTATAAACACCGGAGTATCCTCGATCGTAGAGCGAAGTCCCAGGTGCTTTGCACAAATCTTTGTCTTGTGTCTTACATTGAATGCCTTCGCTACTTTCAGAAAGTCATTTTTGAGGATTGTTGATCCGGTTTCTACAATAATAGGTGTATTTCTTACTTTTTCTTTCTTCTCGCGCACTCTGTAAATATCCTTTATGTCTTTCTTATTTAAATCACATCCTATGCTTTTAGATAAGCATGTTATCATTTCCACTAAGTCATCCTTTGATTCATTTTCTTTTCTAGGCACATTTTTAACTTCAAAGCAAGTTTTTCTCATACCTTTCTGTAGATCTTCAATCCTATCCTCTAAAATTGAAATGTGCTTGCGATCTTCTGTTGCTTGTTTTTCCAACTTTTCAATTTTATTTTTGTATTCCTCATTCTGCGCGATGAGTGATGCCATTGAGCTTTCAATATTTTTGTTTGACTGTTGGATATCGTTGAGTTTTGGATCAATTGTCTTTATTGCTGTATCAGTATTGGAGCTCACAGAGGCAATAAGTTGTCTCATCTCTTCTTTAAAATTTGCAAAATCAGCACTGTATTCGGTAGACCACTTCCTTTTCTGCCGCTGCGAGGCGAACGAGCCATGTTTAGATTTTTTTTGAGAGTGATCTGTGTCTGAATTATTTTGAGATTGTATGATAGATACATAAGACTTATATCGTAAACGATGATTTTTTTTGTGAAAGCTAAAAAAATGATATCTACAACTTTATTCTTTATTCTATTGTTTATTCTGGTTTGATTCCCGCCACGGTACAAAAATGTTGTCCGGGTGTTCTGGATGTTCTCTATGTATGTAGGTAGGTAGGTACCTCTAGTAAATAAAAAAAAATCTATGTATTAGTGTATTGTATGTAGGTAGGTACCTAGTCCGCGAAAATCTTTATGAGCTCTGAGGTGCGTTCACAGCCTACACGCGAGCGCTTTCGGAGTGAGTCATAGGTTGTTCATGACCTCAGGGGTAAAACGCTCGGTTGCTAGCTAAAGCGTTCACTTCGTGTGGCCACTGTGCGGCGTTCCGTATTTTTGTACAGTCATAAAAACATAGTAACTGCAAATCAATGGTAACTGCACAAATAGGACTGCGCATTATGCTGCGCAGGTTTCTAGGATATTCGCATCGTGCATTGACAGCGGGTATTTTTTTTTATGTGCAGTCTGATATAAAGTCTACGACGTAGAAGGAGAAAGCTATAGAAGGATGAGGATGAAGAATGCTATCTCACTCGCACTAAAGCGAGGACGACTTTAAGATTCAGGCGTAGAAGGAGAAAGCTATAGAAGGATGAAAAATGCCATCTCACTGGCTACTAATATAGCAAGAACTAAAGCGAGAACGACTTATGATTTAAGCATGCCCATAATCCCCACGCTGGGCATGCGGATTGGAGATTGCTGTTTGGTGGTATAAGAATAACATATATTTCTCATTTATTGTAAGGTGCGAAGAAGCTGCCGTGCAACCACATATTCCACTGAATAAATGAGATTTGATAACGTTTGGTTTTGTGTCTCACTCATCCGCATAGCCGGCTTTTTGCAATGTTTAGCTAGTTGATGTGCCAAACAAATTTCCTTGGAGAAAATATTGTTGTTTTGGACTGTTATGTGATCAGAGTGTTTCGGTGAGGGTTTCTACGTGCACCATAAAACGATAAAATCCAAAACCAACGATGATGCGGTGAAGTGTTTTTGGTTGTAAATCAGATGGCGAGGCAAAAGTGCCGAATTCATCATTCAAATCGAAGGTACACGTTCTTATGAATGTAAAAAGGTAAAAGAATTACTGTTTCTTAGATTTTACGCAAAGACAAGGCTCAAAAAAGTTAATTTTGGCTATTTTAACAAATTTAGAAAATTTAGGGCTACCAGCAGTCAACGATGAAATTCCCTAAATGGCGCTATCAAATGTTTTTGAATACATCCATAATGAGCAAAACATACGGTTTTAGATATTTTTATTCTCAAAAGAATTTACAAAATTCGCTTACTGAGAACTTAAAACTTAAACTTAGTCTTATTATTGTGCCCTAATGCGTAGCGTGATTAAAATTAAAATTTAAACTTACGTAAATATGTGTGTACATTGCTTGTAAAACATTCATTTTTGACAACAAAAGATAATTAACTACGTCTATTTTAACATCTAAAAAATTGCGGGTAGCTGGTGATTAGTGTGATTACAAGTACAAATGGTCCAGCGCTAGAAATGTAAGCCAGTTAGGCCATAGTGCAAAGAATACAGAAGGCCAATAACAAATTTGACTTATAAAGACTGCAAACAAATTTTTGCAAAAATATAAAGAAGTGGGTTAGGTAAATACGAATTGTAAGTATCTAAAATGTGTAGTATAATATATGAATAGTAATTGGAAAGAGCCAAATATTATCTTTTTTAAATTAATAATAATAAAATTAAACGATTTTTTGTCTTTTATGTTGCCTTAGCAAGGCTAGCATCGCACCGTGGCTTCGGATGAGAAAATACAGAGAAACTTTACTATTTAAAATATATACTAAAGTGAATTTTTGAATTAATTATCTTTTGAAATGTACTCTTTTAATAGTCTTTTGAATGTTGTCATTGATTGAACCTCTTTTATGTCTTTTGGTAAGCTATTGTAGATTTTAGCGCCTTCAAACATAATATTTTTAAGCTATTGCATAGCTTCTATCGCGGGCCTTGAGCGCGGGGACCGAATCCAGAAATTCCGTAACGAAAAAACCTTGACGTTTGTCTCTTTAGTTCAGCAACTCGCCTCTAGATGGCATTGCAATAGCTTTACCGCGGCAGTCCCCGAGTGCCACACGTCTTTTTTTAACCTATATCACAAGCTCTGTTTAGCATGGCCTACTACATTAATTATCTATGCCCGCATTTGTACCCCAAATAAGTCCATATATATTCAGTTAGTACTAGAAAACGACTAGGTACATTATGTTGAACGATTGAGCTTAACCAAATACATAAAGAGCGGTTAAAGGTTTGCTTATTAAAAACAGGATCATCAGGTCGTAAGTTGTAAAGTAGTTCCAGACCAAGTAGTAATTTATGTTTACAACAGGCTGTAACAAAAAGTAAGTACCTACCTACCTAAAACCACCAATTATACCAATAGTATTTTTTTTCCTACCAGAGTAGAAAGGTAGCTTTCTAGGGTACCTAGAAAGAATGGTTGAATTCCCTGTTCTGAATCTGTATCTCCATATTTATGAACTGAAAAATCGCAAATCTAATCCAATCAGGCCTGAAACCTTTACTCGTATACTCTGTCTTGCTCACCGGCCAGACATGCTAGCCATCTATAGGTACTAAATCTATGGTCTAGGATCTATCGTAGAGTAGGTAGCCGTAGCCGTTTGCCATTTCAAACTAAAAATTTAGCTGGCAGCACAAGTTAGTTCTTCTTGGGGACACTTATATTAAAAATTCTATCAAATCTACACTATTGGGTACATTGTCATTTTTTCGTTTAAACCAATCAAAACGTCGGAAATCGTTTATATTATAATAGCGCGTCCATCCGTCCACTGAGAACAATACTATTTATATTTCTGCAAAAAGCGATTGGCGCGGAGAGGCAATTAAAATTTATATTGGGTGGGAATCATGAATAATTTGTTATTACAATAAAAATAAATCTGGCATTACCGTAAAAATACGAAAATTATATTTCTAAAAGGCATACCGAATACCAAACCTACGTGGTGGAAGGCAAAATGTGGTATCTGTGCAAGTTCGGTGACGAGACTGGCGGCGGCAGCCGCGGGACATTCCGCTAGCGCAGCCCTGACTGACATCGCCCCAGTTGCCCCTTCGGATCGAACGGTTGCGTAGTCGCGCCTCGCAGCCATCGCCGCGCAATCCTATTCTCGAAAAAGAGTGCTGTTTGAGTGATCCATGTCCTTTTGAAAGGACAAAAAACAAGATAAATACGTTATCCTGTCATTCGTAAGATACCAAATCACGGGGGCCTTCGCGGTGGCGGCGATGTGATATCGATTTCGCAAAATGGAAGATTCCTACATCATCGCGAACTTCCACGCGTTGTGTCGCTTATGTCTGAACAAAAGCACGCTAATGGTGTCTATTTACGGGGCTGCGCCCGATGACGAAGCCAAAGTATTGCTAACCTCCAAAATTGCTAAATGCTGCGAACTACAGGTTTGTATTTTCTATTTTCAATACTACTTATCAATAAAATTTGTCACTAACTTAGCTACAATGTTAGGTTTAGCTCCAATGTTGCATTATCTATGGTGCCTACTGTATTTTTGGTTCAACTATCTATAATAAATGCAATGTTTATTATTATTCCAGGTTGATCCCAATGATGGCCTCCCAGGAAAGATCTGCTACAAATGCCTTCTAAAATTAGAAAAATGTTCGAAGTTTAGAACACAATGCCTACAGAATGAGAACCGGCTAAGACAGATCACCAACAGTGTGAATGACCATGACCACTCCAACTCCTCAGAACTCAGTAATTACAACTACAGCAATATTCATGACATAAAACCAAAGCCTGAAGATTACATCGTGGAAGACAGTGTTGTTATGGTGGTGGATCCCAGTCTTGACTATGACTCTTCAGAAGATTCTGAACAGGAACCACAACCAGGAACCTTCCAGAACAACCATAGGAAGATGAGACAGCAAATACAAAATCACCAACACGAAGATTTTGAAAGGGAAATTAGTCCTGATCAAGATCTCAATGAAAGAGAAATGTCCCCTGAACGAGAAACTACAACAGATTCTTCTTTCTTCAAAAATGTCTCCATGTGTCAATATTGTGACCAAGCTTTTGTTTCAACAGAAAAATGTGCAGAGCATGAGCTTGCATACCATGACCCTAAGTTACCTTACAAATGTGTGGAATGCAGTTTAGTGTTTCCAGAACGAACTCAGTATGTACATCACTCTAAACAAGTACACGGCAATGATAAACCATACAACTGCCCCGAATGTGAGAAAAGCTTTGGTAGACGTTCTGACTTAAGAAAGCATTCCATTGTTCACACTGGAATAAGACCATACCAGTGCCAGTATTGCTTGAAAAGTTTCTCTCGCAACACAAACTTGAGTAAACATCTCCGTATCCATGCTGGACATAAACCTCATGTATGCCCATTGTGCCCCAGAAGCTTTGTGGCTAAAGGAGATTTAGCTCGTCATGTCCTTGTTCACTCTGGACAAAAGCCATACAGATGTCGAAAATGCCCTCTAACATTTGGACGACGAGATAAACTCCTCAAGCATGAAGTCAGGCATGGCCCTCCATCTCCAGAACACACAGATAATGATAACCAGGATATGCAAGATATGGTTGTAAATGTTAATCCCTTCAGCAATCTCATGACTTCTCCTAACAGGAACCAAACTGATGGATCTAACACTGACTATGACCTCCCCAGGGTCCCAGATCATATATCTGGTGAAAGCAGCTTCAGCAGAGTACAGAAAAACCCCTCTTTGCCTAAGCAACAAAATTCCCCACCAAAAAAGCAACTTGCTAAGAATAGACCTAAGAATATTAAATGCCACCAGTGTCCCAAGCGATTCTCATCCTTAGATGCTTATAAAACACATGTGACAGTTGCCCATATTGGATCACGCAACTTTCAATGCAAAATTTGCTTTAAAAAGTTTGCCCGAAAAAGAGAACTAGATCGCCATACACCTATTCACTCTGGTATGAAACCATTTTCATGCAGTCAGTGTGACAAGAAATTTAACAGAAAAGATAAACTTGACAAACATGAGCAAAGCCATGAATGTTTGGTTGTGAATATGCCTTGTATAGAATGTGGCGCCACATTTGAGAAGAAAGCAGATTTGGTTGCTCACATCAAATCTCATTTTACTGATAATTTTGATGATAAATTATCACAAATAAAAAAAGAGGATGAGCCTGATTTTCCTCTTGATGACAACTTTTACGATTTAGAAACATGAAATCTTTTTGACTGTGGCACATTCATAATCTATACCTCTAGTACTTAGAACATCATTTGATTTGTTATGCATTTTTATAACGGTTATAATAGAATTTAACTTATTTTCTTATGGCATACACTTTTTGTTGCTTAGTTCTGTTAATATAAATGTCTGCTTTGTTTAATCTCTATTATGGTCTACCAAGTTACCTGTTGTAGTAAAATTTATAGTATAAAATATTAAAGATGATAATAATGCTCATAACAATCATAATTAAAGAGGTCTGTTCCAATATCTTGTATCTCAAAGTGGTATACTAACCTTGAGAGTTCCATGTTTGTAAATAAATCAATGAAAATTTTATCCAAAGACTTAATTATTAGATCACAAATGTATTAATTACCTAGTGTTAATTGTGATGTTCTATTATAATAGAATGTTAGAAATATAAACAAGACATTCTTGTAAAAGAAAATCTTTATGTAAAAAGCATTAAGCTATAAATTTGTTGGTATGTAAGGAAAAAAATTAAGGAAATAAAAACATTACTATTGGTAAATTAAAACTATGATAAAAGGTTTTTACTATAAAACACTCGAAATTAACTATAAATGTAAGCATGTTAACTATGAACCTAGTTAGTGTTCGAAGAACACCAACATTTCACCTCTTATGACTTCAGGGTGTGTGCTGTTCAAGTATGTGTGTGTGCCTGCAGGGATGCGCGCAGCTCGAACCACTCTCAACTGAAGTCCCTTGGTAAGGGATAATACATTGGTCTTCTTCCAACACAAATAGGTTTGTTGTTAAGCCTGATTAAGATAAGAGCGCTCCTGTAACAAGTGTTTTAAAGAATCTTATAGTATTTAAAAAAATATGAAAATATTATAGCTGTTCTGTGATAAAAGCCATCCTCTTAATTAAGGTTTTGAAAATCATTGATTATAACTGCACCAATACTTGTTAAATGATGTTCATAACAGTTATGATGACAAAAAAAAATCAAATTAGTCCATCCGTTAGATTTATCAGAAGATATTAGAAATGTATTTTTTTTGTCAATCAAACAATAAATGTAGCTTGTCAAAGTTTGGGGGAGTGGGGTGGGGAATTATTGAAGTCACGGCTTACTAAAAAGTGTACTTATTGCTTAGCCATGATGTCATGTGGATCTTTAACTGGCTACATCTTCACAATTTTTTTTGTTTAAATGTCAATAGAAATAATACATGTCCAATATCATCTGATAATCTAATTGATGGACTAATTTTAATTTTTTTGTTGGTGCTCAAATTTAACCAACCACTTTTTTTAACACTTAAACCAATTTAAAATCATTTCATACCCAATTTTATCTTTATAAATTAACCTATCAAATTATTATTATCCTATCACAATTACCTGTTGACCTAATTTTAATGTTGATATTATAGTTTTATTTTAAAATGTACTGACTGTAAATATTTGAGCAATAAATGTTGTCCACAAAAAGCAAAAAGAAACTTATTACCTCTAACCAGGTTATGTTTTATCCCTCTAGAATAATTTATCTGTAATCTGGGTTTGTATGAGGTTTGTATAAATAAGTGATTATATTTCAAAATGTAGGTTATATTAAACACTAAAAAGTAAAATTTATCCAGCTAAAGGATTTGCATGAATTGTAACTGATGATATTTTAGCTTCTGATAGTGGCCTGAAGGTTTTTGGATTCACAGCCATTTTCTCCAAATCATCCAGAGCTTCAAATCCATCTATGACCCTGCAATCAAAGAAACATACAAGATTGCATACCACAGAACCATCAAGTAAAATTCACGAAAATGGTTCCTTTTCGCTTTGGAACACTCAAACTATATCGTATCCATTTTGAATGGAGCATAAACGTAAACAAACCGCCCATACTTAACCTAAAATTCACTTTGTTGGCGCGTCTTTTTATACGTAATTTACATTACTTGTCGATTTTAGATCCTCCCTTCAATAAAAATTGCTTACAATTATATCTGAAACTCGACGCCAAGCAAGTGAGATTTTGTTATTTGTGTTGTACTTTGTTTACTAACATGCTTCATTCAAAATGGATAAACGGTGCAATTATGTCCACAGCCATAGTTTGAATTGCGCAGCACCATTTTCTTTCACATGCGTATTTGTTGTAGGGTACACTTCAGTACAGGTATGTCTTTCCATCTTTCTTGTTCATTGTAGCATGTCTTTGCATTTAGTTGTAATTGTAACACAACAGAGCATTTATTGATATAACACTGGGAAAATGTACTATAAATATATCTAAATTAATTTAATAAGATCACATAAATTATTTTTAGTGGTAGTCCTCCAAGAGGCCGTACTATCTCAACCCCATAAATGTTAATAATCACAACTTTTTTACATTTTTGTAAATAAACTTGCCTTCCAAACAAGGTATACTTGAGATCCAGATGAGGTTGTTCTCCATAACTGAAGAAGAATTGACTTCCATTTGTATTTGGGCCATTATTAGCCATGCTGACCATCCCTCGTGAACTGTGCTGAAGATGAAGATAAACATTACAAACTTGTGATTACATACATTACAATCAATGTGTTGATTCTGAAACTATTCTGACAGGTTACCTTTAGTTCGTCTTTAAACTCATCTTCAAACTTACGACCCCATATTGAGGTACCACCCTTTCCTGTTCCTGTGGGATCTCCCGTTTGTACTATGAAGCCCTAAAATGCAGAGAATGATTGATCATAGAATTAAGTCTGTTTTCATTTATAAGCACTTATTGTTACTATTTTTAGCACAGCTTTGAATCAGAATGATTGTTCTATTGCGAAGCATTATAGTAAACTGACGAATTGAGTTACAGAATTATAACCTCGCTCTGTGGTCACTTTCGAGTTTAATCTTAATACCTTTATATTTCGATGAAACAGGCATCCATTGTAATAGTCACTAGCACATAAAGCAAGAAAGTTCTCACAAGCTTTGGGGCATTGTTCACAAAATAATTCGATTTTTATGTCGCCAACGTCGGTATGCAAGGTAACTGACATTTTTCTTGCAAGGTTTTTGCAATAACAAAAAAGTTATTTGGTATCAGATTTATTGAAATATGAATCTTTTTATTCCTTGAAACTTTGAAATATTGAAAGTAAAAAGTAAACTTGAATAAAATCGACGAAGTGCTCAAAATAAAACCGAAAATGGTAGTAAACTAAACAACAACAAAACAAAACATATCAGCTGATAATTTCATTGAAATTGACAATTACATTGACATGCCAATTTTTTTTGACTTTGATAATTGCTGCGGTCCGTTTTTAAGCAAAATCTTTTGAGTGCTCACAAACGTGGTCCGTATTTCCATTAGCGTCTACAAGTTGATATCGTCATATCCGGCGTCATCTTTGCGCTCACAACGGCCATACCTACCGAGTATGGTTGCTGCGTAAATGCTTTTAGCGTGTAATCGCTCCGTGATTCGTCAGTTTCAGGTTTTCCCGCCTCGACTCGCATCATGGAATGCAATCAGGTACCGCCTGTACCACCTCCTCCAGATCCGCCTGACTCACAGATAATTAATAAGTCCTACTCCCACTGAACGGTCTGGGTATGAGCTTCAGAGCCAAACCCCTCCTACGAAGAAGATAACTTCTTCGCAAGATGATCTGAATATTCCCTATATCTAAACAGTCTACATTCACCCGTCGATAGCAGTTGTATGGTATATAGGTGCTATACAGGCCTACACAAGCTTGGATAATGGACAATTTATTGTCAACGTTTCGCGTGTTAAAACTGACCTTAACGCGGGACTATTACCTTTAATGTATTAAACCAATTAAGTTTGGCCAGCTCCTGGCCACAAACAGATTAGAAAATGTTTGCCCTGGTGAAGGTGTCCGAAAGGGTTGGAATAATCGCAATAAAGTATCTGTAGAGGTTACCTCAGCAAACTCCGCAAATAAATTCATAACATTCCTAATACCCTTCTAAATACGTAGGTACCAAGTAGGTATTCCCACTTACAATGTTACAACGATAGGTCTTGTACTTAATTCGTTCCGACTGACCGTGAGGGGACTGACTGTGAGGGGCGGCGACACTATCTGCCCCCCAGAAGCTTGACAGTAAAAAAAACTCGGAAAAGGCCGTGAGGGGCGGCAAATATAAACAAACAAACGCTTCCAACCAAAAACAAAACTAATTAATTACCTACAATACCTACATATACCTGCCAACAAGGAGGTAAGTAAATATGTATGCAAAAATTTTAAACTAGGTACTTTAATACTTGAATACAAATTAGTAAAAAATATTTAGAAAAAGTTATTTATTTAACTGGATCATTATTCATTATGCGCAAAATTACTTATACATACTATATTTTTTCACGAAACGTAAATTCTTCTATGGTTTATTTAACAAAGTTAGAAAGTGCGAGTGTGGAACAAAATAAAGTAAAATCACAAAATATTGATCATACCGGATTTTCAGTGATTATTTTTAACCGTAAAAATTTATGATTACATTTGGGGATTATGGGATTAAATTTGGGGATTATGGGATTAAATTTAGGGATTATGGGATTAAATTAAGGGATTCTGGTATTACATTTAGGGATTTATAGGAATAAATTAAGGGATTCTGGGATTAAATTTGGGGATTATGGGATTAAATTCTGGGATTCTGGGATTAAATTTGAGGATTATGGGATTAATTATTGGATTGTTTTTGGGGATTATGGGATTAAATATAGGTATTAATACTGATAACTACAAAATTCCTAAATATAATTAATTTTGTTTTAGAAAACTAAAAACCGACTTCATTTTTTATAGATTTTTCATGATTTTTCATGGATCCCATTGTAAGAACTGATTAAAATTAACTTCCCACACGGGAAGCACCAGCTTTCATATAAAGAAAAGAATCATAAAAATCGGACCACCCAGTCAAAAGTTCTGAGGTAACAAACAAAAAAAGTTGAATTTATAACCTCCTCAATTTTTTGAAGTCGGTTAAAAATAAATTTGTTTTATTCCTTCCTTTGATTTTATCAAATGGAAACTAATTTCAGAAACCTCTACTGGACGAATGTTTCGCCACTCACTATAGTTTTTTGCCTGTCTGTGATAGGTAGGTACCTACCTACAACAAGTTTATTCCCTAACTAAGAGTATGTAACTTCTTATTTGCGAATTCATTTTATTTTTATAGGAATAATAAGAAATAAATTAAAAACATAAAAGTTAATTAATTTTTTTTTACTTATCAATACTTATACGAAACTATCGTAGTTTGAGGAATTTACTATGGATCTAAGCAGGAGTAGATACCGTTAGTTCCGTCTGTACCCAGACATAGTATGATCTTTACGATTAGATGACTCCCATGCTCTGCAGCATCTACAAGCAGCGCACCCCCATCACCCTCACCTCCGCGCTCACGTCGAGAGTCCAAAGCGCGCTTGTGCGCAGTGCTCGAGGATGCGGAACGCGCGCGTCTAGAATAGCACTCACACTGAAGATGTAGGGAAGAAGGGATGAAACTTTGGTGTTCTTCCAACATAAATAAGGTTCGTTGTGAGCCGTTTTCATTCGTAATAACTATTGCTTAAATATATTATGCAACAAATGTCTAAACAAGTAGGTACCTATATCTTCAGGGTTCGGAAAGATAATTATAAATTATTATTATCATGATTATTATCCAGATTAATTATCAGGATAATAACAAATGGATAATTATCGATTGATAATAACAAAAAATTATCGATTGATAATAACAAATATGATTCACTTTGCGCTCGCAAAGTGAACCATATTCGAGCGTGTTTTATTCTACTGCAGCTACAGCAGCAACAAAATCAATGAAAATAGAATTCTCATCGAATGAAGATAATTCTTTGACTTCTTTGGTCAGTCCAATATAATTTATTTATAATGTCAAATCTGACTGACTTTTACTCGAACTATGTACTTTTAATTTATATTAATTTGTATTGGATTTTAAGTAATATGTATAAAATTTATTTATTTTAATTTTTTGCTTAAGGCCCATACACCAGCGAAAGTGGCGCCCCCAACTATTATATCTTATTATTACGTTGAACGCAGGAATTTTTAAAAATCCTACGTTCAGTTTGTGGTATCTATTATAAGCTATTAATTAATGCCTCTGTAATAGTTTCATTTTGTAAAGCTTAGGAAGAGATACGAAGTTGCGCTTTTTGGTCACCAAACTCTATTTTTGCATCTCCTCCTAAACTATATGAGATAAAATTGTAAAAGAGGTATTAAAAAATAGCTTATAATAGATACCACAAACTGAACGTAGGATTTTTAAAAATTCCTATGATAAACGTAAAAATATGATAAAATAGGAATTGCTGTCAGATTGGCTCGGGTATGCGCCTTAATTTATAAGGTGTCTGATAAGAAACAATATAACAAACGAATTTCTTACATAAGTGATAATTATCCGATAATTATCGAATAATTATCGGATAATCATCAAGAAGCGTAATTATCTTGATAATTCGAACCCTGTATTTCTTATACCTAACTAAGGTAAGATAACATAATATCTACTGAGATCACTATTCACAACCCCCCTCCCGTTCATTATGCCACGCATGTGGTTCCTGCGGATGCTCCTCTAGCCCAGCATTCCCATAATTTCCCAGCAACCTTTGCCCAGTCGGGTCAAACGGCGATTTCAAGTGCAAAGTCGCCCTATACTTCTTGCCTAGCGCTTCGATCTCATAATCGCCATCTTGTAAGAATGCTTTGGTGATTGCTGAGTCTCTAGTTACATAGCCGATGCCGATTGGTTTGTCCAAGTAATGTCCGAAATCTCCTCGTCTTAAATAGCCTACTGGTACGCCGTTTCTGAAAATTGCTTCTTGTCCGAATAGCGCCACCTGTAACAAAGATTTATACATTACTAAGTATACAAAAACTTTATTGCACAGCAAGAAAATACAAAAAATACAGGAATAGAGTTGCACAATGGGCGGCAAAAGCGATCTTTTCCAGACAACCTTGGGATGGACGCGAAGCAGTTGTACACGCCCATCCATCCATTTAATCCTACTGAAGTTTGTGAAGATGCGTGTGATTTAGGATTCTTAATAAAATTAAGAACTAGATCTAAATAATAGCAATTTATACTAAATAAAAGCAAATTTATATCCGGGTGTGCGAAGCCGCGGACAGAATTAAAAAAATACACAAGTACACACTAAAAGTGTCATTTGCTATACAGGGTGTATTGTCAGCTGTGTGGTGCTGGCTTAGAATTTCCACCACCCCAACTCTTCCCGCGGGTGTGGTAGGAGGCGACTAAGGGATATCCACCGGGGGCGGCCAGCAGCGCCCCCTGCAGAACTATTATACTACCAAACTGCGATCTCCAACCCGCATGCCCAGCGTGGAGTTTATGGGCATTACCCTCCATGAGATAAACGCCAATAATGCGCTTATCAGGGGGAGGCCTGCGTCTAGCCGTGGACCAATACAGGCTGTTGAGGTTGAGGTTATTTTTGGACGGGACAGTAAGGGCCTTAACCGATATAGTTACATGTAAACTTTCCTAGGAGATCCTATATCCATAACATTTTAGATATTTTGAACTGCATTCATGTACAGTCAGCAAGAAAATGGTAATTATAAACAAAAACTTTTCTTGATGCCAATAGACCCTGTTTCTTTAAAGTCCATTTATATAATACGAATAAGGTGTTCTGATCGCGCAAGGTTGAAAATATTTATTCTAACATAATTTCCCTGAAACGATATTTATATAGAGTTGTTTATTACCTTATCATCAAGTGTGAAGTAAGCATATTTCTTCAAGACACCATCCTGCCGTGCCTTGGCTACTTCCTTATTGCCGATGTAATTGCCGTCCTTTCGGCACGCGAAGCCGAGATTCGCTTCTATGGGGTTGTCGTCCGTTCTCAAATCAGAGTTCCACAGGTGGTATCCTGAAAGCAACTCCTTTTTAATCGACTTCAAAAAAGGACTCATATTCCAGTCGAATTTCGAACCTCCGAAATTCGACTGGAATATGAGTACTTGATGACAGATCTAAATTATACAAGACATTACATAGATACCTAGATATTTTTTTATTGAACATAAAAAAAATACCCGGAACCAATATTTAAAGATAAAAAATGTCCCAAGACGGGAATTGAACCCCGGAACCTCCTGCCTCGCAGGCGGAACTTCGCCCGCCGCACCAAATCGGTCGTCAATCTATCAAAACAGTAAAACGGTGTGTATGTGCCTCCACTCCAAGGTGAAAAAATATGAACAAGATACTGGAGCAAGACATTACCTGGCTGAAATCTGCAAAATAATGTTTGTCTCCAGTACTTCGTCCATTTCTATTGTCCCCTAAGGCTTTGTTTACGGAGATGCGGGGCGTGCAGCGTCACCGTCATCGCACGCGTAAACACAAACATATGCCAATGTACGGTGATGTTTATGAACAGGCGGTGCATGCAGAGTGACGGTAGCCGCCGCGTGCGACGCCTCGTCGTACTCGTAAAAACAAAACAGAGGCTTAGGTATTGTTTACGGGGAGGCCGGGCAGCGGCGCGGCTCGCAATGTATTCAAATGTATGGCGTTGGTAAAGTGAGTTCACGGAGAAGCTATTTTACACGCGTTTAGGTACATCAACGTATACATATACGGTACATTGCGTTATGTTTGTGATAACGTTTAGGTACATCAACGTATATAGTTACGGTACATTACGTTATGTTTGTGATAACGCAAACATAACGCAATGTACTTGAACTTGCCCTGTCTATTATTATATTATAAACTTATTAGAGGGTAACGGTGCTGATTGCACTTATAGGACAATCGTTTTAGAATAAGTAGCTGTTTAATTAGGCTAAGAGTGTAATTTTTTGCTAACCCGAATAAATAAAAACTAAAAAAACTAAAAATGCAATGTACCGCCTCACCGTAAACAAGACCTAAGCCACAGTTGCTGCTAAGTTACCTTTCTCAGCGCTAAGCGCGGTGAGTGCTCGCCAGCCCGCGTTCCTCACTCCATCAGCCCGGCTAAGGTGCTTGTACACTTGGATGGCGTGAGATGAAGGCACGTGGAGCTCCCAGCCTAGCTCGCCTGACCACGAAACTCGGAGCGCGCGGCATCTAGCGGTAAAGAATATGGTAAATTCGCGTTTCTACTGAAGCATAGCGGACATTGGTTAAATTAATATCTGATGGTTGCTGATTGGTCGATTCCGGTCTGCTCCACATCAAACAAAGCATGTCCAGAAAAACAAAAGATAAAAAAAATCACGCTAGTCACAAAGATACGACTACTAATGAGAAGTGTCAATAAATAGTTCGACCAGAAAAGATGGAGCATTTAGATTGAAAACACCTAATAGGGTATATGCATCGATTTTTTTTATTGTTTTAATCGATTCTTAAGGTCATTATTTAACCGAGAAATGATAAGACGCTCACTGAATTTCGCATTAACAAGGTAAAAAAAACAAATCAAAACTACAATCATTTTCGGGTGATAAAAACGCTGCCATATAGGCGCCATGTTTATTTGACGTCGACGTTCACACCTTTTGAGACGAACTCGGTAGTGATCATCTCAGGAAAGAGGTTTTCCGAAAAAGCTGAAAATAACCGACAATACGAAATGTGAAGTGGGCGGAATAGTGTCAAATCATGGTGCAGCAAGCAGAATAAAAAAAGAAGAAATGAGAACAGTGATGTCACGTCCGCTCTAGTCAATGGCGTAGCGTTTTGAGATTTAAAATATCAATTTTTCAATGGATAAATTTTACAATAAATACATCTCAAAATGATAAAATAAATACGTAGATATGTTTCTATATCAATAGAGAATACGTATATATTTTTTTAGCCATTTTGAAATCACATGCATATACCCTATTACCTACCTATATGAAATATGAAACTAATGCCTCGCCTACATAAGTACATTTTTGACAACAGCGCCGTCCACAATTCGTTCATAGTTATTTGCATTTGATACTTACGTCAATTCTATTCAGTCACAGGCTCTTATACCTCTGTAAACAAGCATTCTCTTGGCGAAATCTCTGTAAAATATGTAAGTAAAAATAGTTAGAATTACCTATACTTCTCATTTCCTGATGAATGCGGCGCCTGAGATATGTGGATACTGCGATGTGTGTTCAGAGGGAAGGCCTCGTTAGATAAACCAACGTCAGTGTAGCGTTGCAGGATTTTTTGACTGAAAATAAAAAAGAATAAGAGTTAGAATGTGAAGAGCTATGCCCGGAGTCTCTCTGAAAGATAGGATTCGTAACGAATACATCCGACAGAAAACCATAGTTATCGACATGGCGGCCGGCCATATCTCACGAAGAAGTTCTTGAGTGGAGACCGAGACTCGTCAAACGTAGTATAAGACGCCCTCCGGCCAGGTGGGATGATGATCTGTGAAAGACTACATGCAGATGCTGGATGCGTCAAGCTGAAGACAGGCGCTACGGCGCTCATTAGGGGAGGCCTATGTCCAGCAATGGACTAGTTAGTTAGCCAGCAATGATAGGCTGATGATGAAGAGTTAGAATGTAAATGTGATTAGCGTTCGGATGTATGTCGACTCGACACCGGATTGTAGAATTAGCCCGTTTGTAGAATGGCTAGATCGATTAAACAACGGCTTAATTCAATAATTGCCTATGCCGATTGCTGAACTATCAACGTTCAACAATTTGTCTAAACGTCATAAAGCTACCTCGTCCAAAGAGTAGGTATAACAACCCCAACAACCCTAAGGAAATGACATTTATTGGGTAGGTACCTATTACTGTAGAGGTATACCTTAGCATTATAATATCTGTGGTACCTATTACCAACAATTTATTTTGCAATCAGCCTAAATGTAATTCTGAACTAAAGTTTACATGAATTTTAAATAAGATACTTTGTTCTATGCTATGATGACCAATGAATGGCACTTCGTTATTTCCTTTTGTTTAAATAGGTTCGATAAAGCGCTTGCAAGCGTGTTTAAATTTATGACTAAAATGACAAATGTGCACTTGATTTGTATTATTTTTATTTGATAACTTTATTTACATTATAATCATCACCCCATGTTAGTCGAAAACGATACCCATATTAATATTTTGATGGGTGAGGAGGGTCTGCGCGGCCGGGGGTCACAGCACAGCATTTGATGAGGCATTCATATATCGCCACGATCGCTGTAACGTAGCGTAGCCCGGTAGAAACGTAGAGGAAATAAAAACAAAGGTACGCGATAAATCACAGTAATATCATAAATGCGAAAGTTTGTAGGATGGATGTTTGTTACTTCTTCGCGCCAAAACTACTGGACGGATCTGGCTGAAATTTTGCATACAGATAATTCTAATCCTGGAATAAAACATAGGCTACTTTTTATCCCATAAATCAGTTCCCGTGGGATGAAAATCACCTTTTAACGTTTCCATAGGAACAACGCGTGCCAAGCCGCGGGGCGCAGGTAATTATTCATATTTACCTGTCAGGACCTTGAACACTAAGGATGCACACTTGTTTCGTAACGTCCACGATATCGGCTTTAAGGTTGTACTTATTGATGATGCGTCGAAGGTGAGCCATCGTGTGGTTCGCATTGAACCCGCTAGTCACCACGTAATAGCCGCGACCCTGGAAATGGAACAAAATAAAATTTTCTTTATTTCCTTAAGTTAAACGCCGTGGGTGTCGTAAGAGGCCACTAAGGGATATCCAACGAGGGCGGGCAGCAGTGCCCCCGGCAGAACAATAGTACACTTAGAAAAGGGCAAGTTATAAAATTAAACACTGACTAGGAAATAAAGCTGTGTGGTGCTGGCTTAGAATTTGCACCACCCCATCTCTTCCCTTGTGGGTGTCGTAATAGGCGACTAAGGCATATCCACTGGGGGCGTGCAGCAGCTCCCCCTGCAGAATCATTTTATCACCGAACTGCGATCCCCTCAGATATTTGTTCAGGGCGTTCTGGACGTTTTCTATGTATAATAAAAAAATATCTATCTATGTAGTGTATTGTATTACGTATATCAGTTATCTAGTACCCATAATACAAGCTCTGCTTTGCTTGGGGCTATATAATGCTGTCTGAATAGGGTATATGCATCGATTTTTTTTATTGTTTTAATCGATTCTTTAGGTCATTATTTAACAGAGAAATGATAATACGCTCACTGAATTTCGCATTAACAAAGTAAAAAAAAACAAATCAGAACCACAATCATTTTTGGGTGATAAAAATGCTGCCATATTGGCGCCATGTTTATTTGACGTCGACGTTCACACTCGATTTAAACCTTCTGTGACGACCTCTGTAGTTGATCATCTCAGGAAAGAGGTTTTCCGAAAAATCTGAAAATAACCGACAATACGAAATGTGAAGTGGGCAGACTAGTGTCAAATCATAGTGCAGCAAGCTGAATAAAAAAAGAAGAAATGTGAACAGTGATGTCACTTCCGCTCTAGCCAATGGCGTAGCGTTTTGAAATTTTGCGATTGAGATTTAAAATATCAATTTTTCAATGGTTAAATTCTACAATGAAAACATCTCAAAATGCTAAAATAAATATGTAGATATGTTTCTATATCAATAGAGAATACGTACCTATATATTTTTTTAGCCATTTTGAAATCACATGCATATACCCTATACCACTTGTAAATTAAGTTTATATTTATTGGTATTTGTACTGTCATTATCTCTTTTTCAATAAAGAATTGTATAGTTTATTTATATACGTGTTTTAATTCCACAATGGACATCACTGCGATCCTCGACCCATATGGGTAGGGATCGCAGTTCCGTGGTAGAACAGGGTATATGCATGGATTTTCAATTTTTTTTTAATCGATTATTTAGGTTAATAAATATATTGAGGTAAAAATCTAATAGGAAAACTACACTCAGTTTCGGATGATAAAAACGTTGCCATGTTAGCCATTGCATTCTATGACGTCACGGATCATCGAGTTCCATATGTAAACTCAAAGTCAAAACTTCATGTCCATACAAAAATGTTCAAGTATGACGTCACGCTTCACGTGCCAATAGCGTTGCGTTTAGACATTTTGCTGTTGAGACTTGAAATATCTACTTTTCAATGGTTACATTTCACAATAAAAACATCATAAATAAATATACAGATATATTTCGATATCAATAGAAAATACGTAAAAAAACATTAGCTTTTTTGATGTCACCCTATTGTTCTGCAGAGAGCGCTATGTCCTCCCACGGATATCCCTTAGTCGCCTGTGGCGACACACGCGCGAAGAAAAGGGGTGGTGCAAATTCTAAGCCGGCAACTAACTAAGGTCCAATTTCACCGTCTGTTAAACTAAGTTCAGCTTGAAACGGACCAACGCGCGCTATTTGCTGAACTCGTTCAAAGCGTTGGACTGAGGTTTATCTAATGTAAATCGCGTTAAATTACATAAGTGTAATCGGACCTTAGTGTTCAATGTAATGAGAACCGATGTTATTTACAAATAAGGTTGAATTTACCGTGAAATTAGGTTCATGCAACTGCCCGCTGCCTCCATCAAGAATGCTGACGGTAACGTCTGCTTCAACGCCGCCTTTCTTGTTAAGCAGGAGGGAGTAAACGACTCTGAAAACATATCGCCGCCTTAGTGCATGAATGACCAACCGACCATTGAGTGATTTTTACAGGAAAGGTTTTCCTCGCTTGTTATTCGTATATTCATCACCATAAGGTACTAATTTATGACATTATATGTCGTAAAAAAGGGATTTTATTAGAGTAGAGCTGAGTACTCCCAAAAATCAGCGAAAAGGTGCGTTACCACTCGAGACAATTATAACGTAACGACCTATCATAAATTTGGTATCTGATGATTACACTAAACTAAACTAAGGTACTAAGAATAATGCCCTCTCTTTCTTATCAATCGAAACAGAATGGCATAATTTTGAATGCTGTCAAATAAGTTTAATTGGTGTGTATGCACCGGGCGCTATGGCGCCTACAGTAGACTATTATAGGCTGATGATGACGATGAGTGTGTTCGTGTGTGCGATCTGAATTGACAAAAAAAAAATAATGGTTGTTGTTTCCTATCTGGTTCCTGGCCGATTCTACTCTTTTTCAGTTTTGTCCTGAACTACTTTTTAAAATTCATCCATTTTGGATGGAATTTAATACAGGGTCCCGCGGAAGAGGTGTACAAAGCCGAATAGGGGTAATTGTGGACCCCGAGGGGATGAACTTGAGAATAAAATAAAATTAAATATTTTTATCATTTTTAGCCGTTCAATCTAAAAATCGTATAACAAACGGTGACCCCCTAGATGCCATCCCCTTTCGGCTAAGTACACCATTTCCGTGACAACCTGTATAGCCTTAGTAGAATCTTACTTGTCATCATTCTTCGACAGATTAGCAGTGAAAGCCATGTCGGCAGTGCGTTGTGCGTCCGGGCCGGTCAAGTAGAATTTACCATAATACGACATATTGAAGAGGGCTGCAGCTTTCCTACAGGCTAGAGCTTCGGAGCCGATCTGAAAGAACAATTTGAACGTAATTTATTTAGTAACGAATTACTTGGTTGTATTGTAGTAGCTACTCCTGAAGACCTCTGTGCCGCGGCGGGCAAGGGCCGCCTGCGAGGTTAATTCCCGCCTCGGGACAAATGTTTGCACCTCAACCTCAACTTCAACAGCCTGTATTGTAACCTGATAGGCGCCTTGTTGGCGTTTATCTAATGGGGATAATGCCCATAATCCCCACGGAGGGCTTGCGGGTTGGGAATCGCAGTTTTGTGGTAGAATTGTTCCCGCCCCCTGTGTATATCCGTTAGTCGCCTCTTACGACACCCACGGGAAGAGATGGGGTGCTGAAAATTCTACACCAACGCCACACAGCTCAATGTTTTCACGATCTACATATATTTTTTCAAGGTGTCTATCTACGTAGTGTTCAGCGCCTCGCGGTTCCCCCCCCCCCCCCCCCCCCCGTAGTTCCCGTTCCCGTGGGAATTCCGGGACAAAATATAGGCTATAATAATATCATACCCTGAAAAGTAAGCTTTTTATGATTGGTTGATGTAATTGGTTGATGAATTGTTTTAATGAGTAGTTTCGGAGCCTATTCAATATAAACAAACAATCAAATATTTCCTCTATGGGTAATATTAGAATAGATATCAGTCATCATCAAGTACCCATAACACAGGCTCTGCTTAGCTTGGGACTAGATGATGCTATGTGGATTAGCCAGCATTTTTTTTTAATTATTCTAACCAAATGTCTATTAATCAATATCACATACCAAGTCATGGTGCTTCGAGAACCCAAAGCTGTATTCACCTTTGACCACTTCTTCATAACGCTGGTCGTCATTACGAGGGAAGTCGTGGGTGGCGCCCCAATCATACTGCTGCACTCTAACCTAAAATAACGAAAAAATATGTGAAATGACGTTCGATTCGTAGGTGTCGCGACAACTAAATGTTGTTTACGATTAAGAAGTAATACAACAAGTTGTTTTGCGACAATCTGACCATTGTAAACCATTTTCTACGAACCCATGCTTTAACAAACTTCGATAAGTACATATCTAATTTGAGAATTGAGAATAAACGACATTATTTTTGTCTAATAATCGCATATAACATGTCATTATTCTTCAAAAGGACAATATAATGGAAGTTCGTTAAATTATGGGTTACAAAATAATAGAATAGGTAGAAATAGAAAAAAAATAAGAGCAGGTACAAAGAGTAAACATACAAAAAAAAATTATAACAACAGAGGTAAGTAACAAAATGACTACTCGTATCATCCATAATCCATCGCTGTGAACTTTTCCTTGCATAAGGGACCTATATCTATACAAGACGCATCTAAAAAGACAATTAATACTGTACCTTCTCGTCTCTGCCTGCTAGGGGCTCGTCGTAAGGACAATGCTGTAGTTTTTGACGTAGGCTTCGTCGTTGCTCTCTCTATTTTCGGAGCATTCAGTTTACCTTTGATCTGTTCTGTCCAGAACCTTTGTAAGTATCATAAGGTGTCATATCTACAAGACGCATCCAAAAAGCCAAGCAATACAGTACCTTCTCTCCAGGCATGAAGAACGCCGGCCGCTGCCAACCCGCGCGCGCTTGCATCACCGCGCCATCTTCCACCAACTCCTGGTGCACAGCGTCGTAGCTGAGGTCTCTGCCTGCTAGGGGCTAGTCGTGAGGAAGACAATGTCGTAGGCTTCGTGGCTCCTTCTTCTATTGCCAGACCATTCAGTGTAACTTTGATCTGGTCTGTCCAGAACATCGGTGGTCTGCCACGAGCTTTTCAACCGTCAACTTTCCTTTGTATCATAAGGTATCATATCGACAAGACGCATCTAAAAAGCCAAGCAGTACTGTACCTTCTCTCCAGGCAAGAAGAAAGCCAGCCATTCCCACCCCGCCATCTTCAACCAACTCCTTATGAAAGCGACGTGCGTGGCTAACGTCTCGCCTTTCTAGGGGCTCGTCGTGAGGCATGACAATGCTATAGTTTTTGACGTAGGCTTTGTGGTTGCTCTCTCTTTTTCCAGAGCATTCAGTGTACCTTTGATCTGGTCTGTCCAGAACTGTCCAAAAAGCCAAGCAATACTGTACCTTCTCTCCAGGCATGAAGAACGCCGGTCGCTCCCACCCCGCGCGCGCTTGCATCACCGCGCCATCTTCCACCAACTCCTGGTGCAGAGCGTCTTGGCTGACGTCTCTGCCTGCTAGGGGCTCGTCGTGAGGGAAGACAATGCTGTAGTTTCTGACGTAGGCTTCGTGGCTGCTCTCCTTGGTCCAGTGAGGTCGAGCCATCTGGTCGGGCGTGAAACGGCGGATGTCGAAGGTAAACATGTTGTAGTTTGGCCTGGTAAATAAATGAACATTTTAGGATAAATATTATAAAATACAGGTGTACCACAAATCCAGTGGTAATTTCATCAAATAGTATTTTTATTTTAAAAACCTTAGTATCGTACATGGAATTCATCACACTAATACCTTTTATGAATAAAAAAGTTTGGATGTTTGTTGACTCGCGTCTCCTCTTCACGTCAAATTTACTGAACGGATGGGGCTGAAATTTTGCATACGCGTATTTCTATAGGAATCAAACATAGACTACTTTTTTATCCCCTGGGATAGAAATTACCTTTAATAGTTTCCATAGAAACAACGCGTGCGAAACCGCAGACAAAAACTAGTTATTAATCAAAAAGATACATTTAATTTAACCTATTGAAGTCTTAAAGGTGAGGTGGCTCAAAGATTTCACTATTTATTATGAAGACCAATGACCATCGTCCTCATATAACAGTAGAACGATGGTCATGGTCATTATATTGACGAATGACCATCGTCCTACGCTGCGACCATCAATCCGCCATCAAATAACGAGCAAGTTCAATAAATTTTGCAGGCTACCTTATTTTTTTAACCGACTTCAAAAAAAGAGGAGGTTCTCAATTCGACTGTATTTGTTTTTAATGTGTTTTACCTCAGAACTTTTGACTGGTTGGTCCAATTTTCGTGATTCTTTTTTTATATTAAAGATGGTGCTTCCCGTGTGGTCCCATTTTAATTTGGTTCAGTTCTGAGAACGGGATCTATGAAAATTCATGAAAAAACTATAAAAATTGAAGTCGTTTTATAGTTTTTTCGTCTCAAAATTAATTATTTATCGTTACGGTGATTAATAAGTCTGATAACCATTCATCATTAAGATGTTTTTTTTTCTATTATCAGTTCATTCTGACGTTGTTAGTAGCATTATTAGCAAAGAAAAAATAAATACTAACTATCTTTTAGACAACAAAATTGAGATAACCCCTAGTCTATTATAAGGTTGCGGGTTCGATTTCCGCCTCGCAACAAATGTTTGTACGATTTGCAGAGGTTGTTTTTAGGGTTTTCTATGTAAAATAAAAAATATCCATCTAAGTAGTGTATTGTATTAAATAAATCGGTTATCTAGTACCCATAACATAAGCTCTGCTTAGCTTGGGGCTAGTTAATGCTGTGTGAATTGCAGCATTATTTATTATTTACATCATAACAGATTTACTTTAATTTTTCGACTTCTTTAATGTTATGATGTCGAATGCGTTGGTGTGGTTTCTGGAACACTTGTCTACAAATCCCCTGTGCGTGTTCATTTTGAGCCAACAGGGGATTATTGGAATAAGCTATTATTACTAGTAGTTCTCCGAACAGTAGACCTCATGAACATTAACTTTGTTTTAACATTGCAGAAATAAGATAATTATTTTATTAAACACTACACACGACTTCATAAGCCTCTTTTATACATGGACGTCTCGCTCGACTGCAGGCGACGGCAGTAGACGGCAGTCGGTGGGTGTAGTTGCCTTGAAGTCGGCGTGTGTATTGCCTTGCTGTATTTGACACTTGCAGTCCGTGTATAAGAGCCCTAAGTAACACGTAGATATGCACACAGAAAAAATAGTACTTACCTAGCCCTCCTTATGTTTACATATTACTGATGTTATTTAAACGGGATTTTTAAGTAGGTATCTAGTTGTTTGAATACCTCCTACCATGTTTTTTGTGATTCCTGTTTGTAGGTAGGATTGGTAGTTTGATGCACCACACACAACCTCAACAGTATTGGTCAACTGCTGGACGCAGGCCTCCCCCTGATAAGCACTTTATTCGCGTTTATGTCATAGAGGGTAATGCCCATAATCCCCACGCTGGGCATACGGGTTGGGGATCGCAGTTTGGTGGTATAATTTTTCTGCAGGGGGTGCTGCTGCCCGCTCCCGGTGGATATCACAGTCGCCTCTTACGACATTACACACATTACTTGAGGTAAGTACGATTTTACCGAAGGTCAATGAAAAGCAAATTCTGTACCTACCTACCAACCTAGTATTCATCTATTAACAGTGCGTTGATCCATCTAGGTACCTATTCCATGATAAAACCAAGTAGGTATCTAAATGAATGAGAATCGTTTGTAAATGGCGTTTTTTAGTTTAACAAAACAATGTTTTAACGAAGTTTGTTACCGAATAAATTTATAAAATGTAATTATTCAATAGACTTCTCTCTCATGGAACTCTCGAAATGTTACATTATGTAGGTAGATAGATTTTTTTTTCTTTAGATAGCACTGTAAGGCTGTGGACACAAAGTCAGTGGGTGTGGGCGATGTCATAGTAGACCACTCGATCTCGAAGCGTTACAAATATTATCTAATAGATGGCGCTGTTTCAGGTTCTTTTGGTTCTATGAAGTTATTTTGCTTTCATGCCAAAAACCGTGATCAGATTTCTGAAAGCGGAGATATTTAAAAGCTCCCCTTTTTGCCTTTTTTGGAGGAAGTACGCCTTCAATCAAAAAACTCCGACGACAAAAAAATTCTATAAAATCGTTGAATCTGTACACGAGATTTCGTAACGATCGGTTGTAAAATAAGACCTGTAGAGGAGTACAGACATACAGAACAAAAAGCGAGAATGTTGACCCTGAGACCTCATTTCATTCGGTCTATAATGTTTTTTAAATCTATTATCGTCTCATTTTGACGTCAACATTATTATCTTATTATTAGCGCAGAATAAATAAATACTATCTTCTACCGACTAGTAAATACTATCTTCAACAACAAAATATAGATGACCCTTTGTCTATTATTTACTTAAAAACATAATATTTACTTCAATTATTCAAGACAAAAATATTTTTATTTATTATGATATCTATTCTATTATTGATTTTTAACCAACTTAAAAAAAAGAGGAGGCACTAAATTTGTTTGTATGTTTTTTGTACTGCTCACTGATCGGACAGGTCCATTTTTTGATACCCTCTCTGGATGTGTGGAAGGAGGGAAGGGAGGCATTTGTCCAACAATGGGATCCAACGGGCTGTTAAGATAAGTCATAATCATCATCATATCAGCCGATCGACGTCACATACGACGTGACATTGGCCTCCCCTAAAGATCTCCACAATAGGGTATATGCATAGATTTTTTTATGTTTTGATTATGATAGCCAAAGCCAAAAAAAATTAAAAATTAATAAAATCGGTTGATAAAAACGCTGCCATGTTAGCCCTTGCATTTTGTGACGTCACGGTTCATCGGATATTCTGTCAACTCAAAGTCAAAACTTCATGACAAATATGTTCAAGTATAACGTCACGATTCGGTTGCAAATAGCGTTGCGTTTATAAATTTTGTGGTTGAGATTTAAAATATCGACTTTTCAATGATTAAATTTAGACAATAAAAACATCATAAAATACAAAATTAAATATACAAGGGTATATCAGATATATTTCTATATCAATAGAGAATACGTAAAAAAACCACTAGCTTTTTTTGAGTCACATGCATATACCCTTTTACCGATTTAGCGCTGCCCGCATCCAGTGACATCCAGTGACCTTTACTAGATCGTAGGTCCATCGCGTGTGGAGCCTTCCAACACTGCGTCTTCCGGTACGTGGTCGCCACTCAAGAGCCTTGCTGCCCCAGCGGCCGTCGGTCCTACGAGCTATGTGACCTGCCCTGCCTACTGCCACTTGAGTTTCGCAATAGGGTATATGCATCGTTTTTTTTATTGTTTTAATCGATTCTTTAGGTCATTATATAACCGAGAAATGATAAGACGCTCACTGAATTTCACATTAACAAGGTAAAAAAAACAAATCAAAACTACAATCATTTTCGGGTGATAAAAACGCTGCCATATTGGCGCCATGTTTATTTGACGTCGACGTTCACGATTAAAACCTTTTGTAACCTCGGTAGTGATCATCTCAGGAAAGAGGTTTTCCGAAAAAGCTGAAAATAACCGACGACAATACGAAATGTGAAGTGGGCAGAATAGTGTCAAATCATGGTGCAGCAAGCAGAATAAAATAAGAAGAAATGTGAACAGTGATGTCACGTCTGCTCTGGTCAATGGCGTAGCGTTTTGAAATTTTGCGAATTAGATTTAAAATATCAATTTTTAAATGGTTAAATTCTACAATAAAAACATCTCAAAATGCTAAAATAAATATATGTTTCTATATCAATACAGAATACGTATATATTTTTTTAGCCATTTTGAAATCACATGCATATACCCTATTCTGAGAGCTATGTCGGTTAACTTTTCTTCTGCGGAACTCCTCATTTCTGACTTCTAGCATTCATAGCTCTCTGAAGAAAAGTCTTCTTTCTAAATAAACCAACAGTAAAGCACAACCAATCTTGAACGTAATTGATCACCTTAGGAGGAAAAATTTACCTACGATTCAATCTTTTAATTTGGACGGTTACCTATTAAAGATAGTAGTTATGAACATGGTTTACCTTCCGCTTATGAGCCATTCTGCCATTTGTATGCCACATCCAGCCGAGAACATCATACCAGCCGAGTTGTAACCGCAGTTGTGATATAAACCTGAAATTATATGACTTTAGTACTAACCTAAAAAAGTTTTTTTTTAATCCTAAGTATACTAAAACACTCGTATTTAGAGCGAGTAATAAGCGTTTTGGTAAAGAGCGTCGACGGCATCGACGCATATAGTTGCCCTTAGAAAATTACATGTTATCTGTGTCAGTTATGTTATATGTTTGAATAGGGTGGCTGGTAGGTGCGGGACCTCAGTGCTTATTCGATTAACACCCATGTAATTTCTGCGATAATCAGTGGTCTAAAGTTATTTGAACTTTGATAAAATTTTATTTAAGAAGATTTCAGATTTGACTTGGCTGCAATAAGCCAAAATATTAGGTCTGCGACCCTGCCTTTTTATTTTAAACAAGTACAATAGTAATAATAATAATAATAAATAATGCTGGATAAACCACAGCATCATCTAGCCCCAAGCTAATCAGTGCTTCTGTTATGGCTACTAGACGACTGATACATTTAATACAATACATACAAACATAGATATTTTTTTTAATTATACGAGTACATATAAATCCAGAATACCCGGAACAAATATTTGCAGAAAGTACAAACATATGTTTCATGAACCCGCAACCTCCTGCGTCGAAGACAGACCTTCAACCGCCGCGCCACATCGGTCGTCGTCGACAATAACTTATCGAGTTAAAATAAAAAAACTTGTATGAAATATCTACATGACAAGATATCTACTACATAATTCAAACACAGCATGCCTGTCTGATACCTACCTCAATTCGTTCAGAGGAAGCTTTGCTACTTTATTCCAAAGTTTTGAAACACATATCCGTGAAAGTGTCTCAAGGGAGTTTATTCCAATAAGTAAGGTATCCTTCAAAATCCTTCAAAAGCAAACTAAAGTTATGGCTTATTGAAAAATGTCACTATAATCTGAACGAATTATTTAATTGAATTTTATTTCCAAATTTTTATTTGTACATATTCTATTTTGTAAACATGATTTTGTACCTATGTATTAATGTATACAATCTTATTAATGTTATAATTATTTAAGAAATGACATGTAACCAAAAACGTTATCAATAAATAAACTGAACTGAACTGAACTAAGGTAATAAATGCGTGGAAATGAGTAGGTATACATATTTTAATTCAACGAACCAACTACGAACCTATTAGATACCTTTTTTCAACTATTGACCTAGATACGGTCTTAGAAACAGATAATACACAGTATCTTGACCCTTATTGATAACAATAACTTAATAGAGGTGAATGGCATTATAATAATATTACGATGATAATTACTACATCATTGCATTATGATATGATTTAAACAAACTAAACAGAACAGATTAGAGATTCGAAAAACATTTATTTGGAAACAGGTCCATAAAATAAACAAACGGAGACCAAAAAGGTGATACAAAAGGTTGGTGGTATAAGGTAAGGTGACTTTGTCACCATTCCCATGCGCCGTGATAGGGGTTGACTCAGCGTGTGCTGAACATTTTAACCTCAGCTCAGCCTCAGCTCTATCAATAAATGTATTAAAAAGCTAACTTATTCACATCCGGCCATCGATCAGGTATTTCGCGGCGTCCTCCGTAGATATCTAGAACCTTACGAAAATGACACTCAAAATTGTCTGCGACTTGTTTTGATGGAGACAGTTTGCGTAGAGCCTGGCAAGTTTTTTGCATATAGATCAAGAGATTAGTGGAGACGAATTTATTTTATTTTGTAAGTAGGTAGGTGAGTGAAAATAATAAAACTGCGTGTTTACAGGAACAATCTGTAAATCATATCGTTACCTTGTACTTATCATTTATAAATTCATTTGGTTCCTTCTAATTAGGTACTAATAAAATAAATAAAAATCTTTTATTTCGGACAGAGAGAGAAATAGTTAGGTAGGTATGTTGGTTATGAGAGTTATGGTAGATAGTTATGAGAAGTCACAGAACTGTTTCTGTGTAAGTCAATGCATAACAAATAATAAAAAAAAATGCATAAAAAAAAACAAGTAAAGAAATAAAATCTATATCAAAATAATAATAAAATAATTTTTATAAAGGTTTGAATCAGAATTAAATGAAAAAAAGTCTTTTTTTGGTAAAAAAAAATAAACGCAAGAACACATAAAATTATAATAATAGGTATAGTATTTAAAGGAAATCGTAACATAGCAAACCAAAAATAATTTTCAACGCCGATTGCTTGAGGTAATGGCAATAATAATTATTGCCATTACCTTAACGTTACAACAGTTAAAAAATCATTGAAACTTTACTAAAAATAGGAAACCCCGTCTTTTTGTGTCTTGGACGTGTAATTTTTGTAATTTTGCTAGGTATGCTTTCTCTCCAAGCGCTCCAATGACTCAGATGCTTTCCATGCTTGCCAAAAGGAAATCTTTGGATTCAGAGCACGCATTGTGTATGTATGGGGGGCCGGCGAAAACTTCGATCGATGCATGCAGACGAGATTCTTGCTACCTCATCAGAAACGCTTTCGTTACTAACCCGCTACGCTTTCGTAATTAAGTCGTCAAATTTGACTTGTCTGTGAGCTTTTTTGTAAGGCTAAACAAAAGAAATGTTATTAATTTTTGATTTGCTATCTAGCAAGACTCTACCTATATCTATTCTCTATATTTGAAAAGATATCTATCCAAGCTACATAGGTACCTAGTTTCGCAACTTGGGAGCTCAAACGCGGAACTTTTACTACCATACTATGCCACTGGATACACGCTGAAAACATAAACTAGTATATATCTGTGACTTTAGGTAAAAACAGTACGTTTTTTACAGTTTTTACCTAGATAGCAAAACACAGTACGATTTGACAGCGCCATCTAGTTACAACGAACGTACTTACCAAAAATATTAGGGTCCTCTCCCAACAGCGGTTTATGATCCGGCGTAAAGGACTCTGGGCCGCAAACAGTGCTTTTGACGCCCACATTCGCTAATTTCGGACATAAGGACGTAGCATTGCTCATGTTAATGTTGAATACGTCCCAATCTAGGTTGTATAGGTGGAATGATAGGTTGTCTGGGACCTGAAACAAGTTGACAGAAATACTTAAAATAAATTAAGAATTAATACAATGCTGGAACACACAGCACGTTCTGCAGCCTTATTATCTAATTGAACGTTTGTCGAATTTCGTTATTTGCCGACTATATCAGTTTTTCTACTTTTTGTTATAGTGATGCCCAGGATTTGCTTTTTTTTATAAGAAATTGACAAAATATAGGTAGGGTTAAAATAGAGGTAGGATTAACTGATGTACATATGTAGTGGTTTTTATCATAGAATGATAAAGGTTTAAAATAATAATAGCAATGTTCTTACCTGGTCCAACATTATAGGGTTATCTTCATACCCTCCCACGTGACAGCTCTCCCCTTGCACCTTGATGTACATGCTGGCGTCATGATCTCTGATGTTAGGGCCGTTCCTTATTTCTGGCGTGCTGTCCATTACAACGTACGCGTGTTTGAAAGGCACGATGGGAAGGGATGGAATACCGGCAAATCTGGCTATTCTTGGACCCCATACACCTGGAAATTATGAATTAAGAATCTTGTTTTCATAGACATAAAGTCTAAGCTATAGCTTGATTCGAACTAACAATTATATTTTTTGTAATTTTTGTCCGCTGCAAATTCTTTAGTAACTTTAATACTTCTTTGTGCAATACATTTTTTACAAATTTACTAGAGTTCGATATGCTAAAGTCATCAGTTCTGTCACAACTCTACTGCACTCACAGTTTTGAAGTAAATATGATGAAATGTGGGTACACGTACAGACCAAGTGAGCGAGAGGGAGCGAATGCGAACGAGTGGAATAATAATTCGAAGATCGCTACGTTCGTTCTATTTTTCTTTAAAGTAGCGACAGGCCCCGGAGCACGGCCGAAGGCGCTCTTTTGGGTTCGCCTGCTTTCGCAATGACGTCAACACTGGTTCTTTCGCGTTCGTTTGCTTTCGCTTGCTCTCGCTCGCTTGGTCTGTATTTGGCATTAAATGAGAATAATCAAGTCGTTTATAAGTGAAAGTTTAAAGAATAAAAGATTTACCTCCACAATTAACAACACATTTTGTTTTAATAAAGCCCCTGTCGGTGTGAACTCCCGCGACTTCCTTGTTTCCCAAAATATTGTGAGAGTAGTGAATGTCGATAACTGGACATTCGTCGTAGATCTGGAATATAAACGAATGTTCGTGATATCTAGGGTTGCCATACGTCACGTACCTATATACGGGACTGTCACCGTATTTAGCCATCCCGTCCCGTATTAGGCCATCCCGTCCCGTATTACTACATGTCCCGTATTCGTCCCGTATTTTGACAAAATACGGAAATAGAGGTAAGTGGCGCGGGCCGTCTGGCCGGCAAAAAATAAATTACTTACTAATGATAAGATGTTAAAAATTGTCAACGTGCAACATTTCAAATCAAAACTTCGATTTAATAATTTTGTTCTTTTTATTTAATTTATTTTATACTTTTGATATGATTGAGATCAAAAGGTCTCTCACTATGTACACATGCGTGCTAATGTATTGTATGGTGTAGTTGAAGGGCCGCGTGTCGGCGTTGATGTGTAATGAGTTTCGGGCATCGGAAAGGAAAACGTCCCATATTGGTTCCTAGAAGTTATGGCAACCCTAGTGATATCTATTCAACGATCATCTATATTCTGGACTTTTCAAGTTCCACAAACTGTGATATTTGTCAGTTTGTGGTTCCAAAAAGGTGAACTTTTTCGAATAGCATGCTTATTTCTATAGATACAGTCAGCAACTAAACACAACGAATGAACAAGGTCGTCTTTTAATCGCCGTGCTTACATGTTTTGAAAATTAACAAGGTATTAAGACTTTTCACACTAAAGTCATTTACGGGATATTTCCCATAATTAGAGTTTTAAGCTTGCCAATATTTCGGCACAGTTTCAAAACTCAAGTTATGGTAAGCAAACTGCGCTCCGCGGCTTCGCACGCGTTGTTTCTATGGAAACATTGATTTTGACGATTGAGATTTTGTCAATAAATATTTTTTATCCAACGGGAACTGATTTAAGGGATAAAAGTAACCTATGTTCGATTCCAGGATTAGAATCAACTGTATGCAAAATTTCAGCCCGATCCGTTCAGTAATTTTGGCTTGAAGAGGTAACAAACATCCATGCTTTCGCATTTATAATATTAGTGTGATATTCCGTTGTACCTACATAAATAAGAAACAAACTGTTGTTCACCAAGTTTTAATTTATTCTATTTAAATGTACGAATATAACTACATAACATAAGGATAAGGCCGCCTTTTGTACTATATTATATTTATTTATTATTTTTATATAAGACTTTTATGTAAGTATATAAATTATTATTAGTACAATAAAGAGTTCTTTGATTTTTTTTAACCGACTTCAAAAACGGAGGAGGTTCTCAATTCGTAAAGTTACCTCAGAACTTTTGACTGGGTGGTCCGATTTGCACGATTATTTTTTTATATGAAAGCTGGTGCTTCCCATGTGGTCCCATTTTAATTTTGTTCAGTTATGACAATGGGATCGATGAAAATTCATAAAAAAACCGTAAAAATTTAAGTCGGTTTATAGTTTTTTAAAACAAAATTAATTATTACTATCTACAAGCTAGTTTTCCATAAAACTCACCTTAGCACCATGCCTTGTAGCCACTTTGACCAGCGCATTACAAGCCATAGCCGGATCAATGGTCCCATCTTCACTCGCATACAACGCCATTTGTAACACCGATGGGTCTATTAGAGGGAACTTCTTCTGCGCTTCTTTTGGGTCGAGGATTTCGCTCGGGATGCCGAGGGCTTTTCCCAGTGTGTGGAGCCTCATGTATTCTTCTGTTCGCACCTGTTAAACATTCTTACTTTACTTTCAATAGAGAGGCCAACTAATACAATAATATGATAGATTCATTTGATCCATAGTAAGACATTGTGTCGTTGATTTGGTGATTTTTTGAAGGCTACGAACCTCTCCCAAATCTCAGAACAAGAAGGAATTTCACAATTTTTGATATTTTTTCATATTTTCCGATTCATTTTGAATAAACGAATTCAGAAATATTTTTGCTCTCGGAATCGCACGGTCTTGGAGACCAAACTATGATCTACCTGTACCAACCTTGCTCCTCGATATAAACATGCCGCCATTGTTGATCCAGCCAGCATGATCCCCAGTCTCCTCCTCCAAGCCGCTGTAGACCGACCTCGAGTCTCTCAGCAGTCTGACCTCTAAGTCACACGGTCTTAGAGACCAAACTAGACCTGTGAACAATATTAAGTAATGTTGGACAATTCATGCAGCATTATCTAGCCCCAAGCTAAGCAGAGCCTATGGTTCTACTAGATAGCTTATATTCTTAATTCAATTCATTACATAGATATATATAATTAACCGACTTCAAAAAAGGAGGAGGTTCTCAATTCGACTGTATTTTTCATGTTTGTTACCTCAGAACTTTTGAGTGGGTGGTCCGATTTTCATGATTCTTTATTTATATGAAAGCTGGTGCTTCCCGTGTTAATTTTAATCAGTTCTGACAGTGGGATCCATGAAAATCCATGTAAAAACTATAAAATTTTAAGTCGATTTATAGTTTTCTAAAACAAAATTAATTATTTATTATACATAGAAAAAATCTACAACACCCTAAACGAATATCTGCAGATCGTACACACATTTGTCCCGAGGCGGAAATCATACCCGCAACCTCCTGCGTCGCAGGCGGACGCCCGCCGCGCCACTAAGGTCGTCATTTATACTGAAAATACCTGCAGTGTGCCAAGTAGTTCCGCTGGTAAGCTTGGACCTCTCCAGAAGTACCGCGTTCACGCCTCGCTTCGTCAGCTGATAGAGTGTGTTGCATCCTGCTATACCTCCTCCTACAAATCAGAGTAAAACAATAAACAAACATAGAAATGCTTTGCAAATATGATATTAATGAATAGCTTATGAAGTTATGATTTTACATTTTACCCACAGATTTTACCTAAACATTCCAGTCTTTTTAATTATAAAAACTATCGTAGTTTGGCGAATTCGTTACGAATGTAAGCGGGTTGCTAGGAACCTTATTTGTGTTGGAAGAACACCAACGTTTCATCCCTTAACGAGGGACAGCTTCAGGGCGAGTGCGGTTCTAGACGCGCGCGTTTCGCATCCCTTTGAGCACTGCTAAACTGTTCTTCCAACACAAATAAGGTTCGTATTTAACCTGCTTACATCCGTAATGAATTCTAGTCTTTATTAACAAACAATATTACAATAAAGGAATAGAAACAAATTAGAACTAAGTACTCGTATTTACTATTGAAATAGCTAAGCAGTCGTATAAACGGACTGTACGTCTCGATGACGTGAAGATTTATCACGAAGGTCTAGAAGACTATCTACTCTATTCACTCTAGTCTTGAAAAGAGACTGGTTGTAGTTGGCCGGGAAAATAGAGGCATGCGAGTTCCAATCCTTAGCGGTACGAATAGTAAAGGTGGAGGAGAAACAATCTAGAGGTAGCTCAACAATATAGTCAATCGACATGGCGTAGTACGGGCTACAAAATGTTTTTAAGTTAACACTTTCAAATAAATCTGTTACATCCATCGTAGCTAAAGCTATTTTTTTTTATTTTTTTTTTTTTTATTTAACAAAGGACTTTGTCGCTTAGCGACCACACCGTCCTGTAAACATCAATACAAATAATTTATAATCTATAACTATAAAACATGAATCAATCAATGCCAGTTTCTTAATTTTGGTTGAATCCTCTATAATATAGAGTTTAAATACCTACTTTTATATAGAGTTTAAATACCGCTTCTGGCGTTCGTTTGGTTTAAAATAACATAGTCTTCACTTACCAACAATAACTACATCAGCCGAAGAAGCAACTTCCGTTTTCGAGGACAAAAACCGTTCTTGTCGCACATTCTTCAAATAATTCGCCGCTTTTAATCTAATACTGCCGTATCGAACCACTTTAAACATCTTTACGAAAACAATGTTACTTCACGCAGCATCAACTACCGAATGTAGAGAAAACGAATTCTCTTAACATTACCTACTGATCAAACTTGTTATAATTATAAACAAAACAGTTGATAAGATGTAAATGGTACTCATTTGAAACCTTTGTCGTTAAAAGGTCAGTGTTTTGATTTTCTTATCTCAAAGTATTTTGGTCCGTTTACGTTTTGTTGAACCGAGATTACTCTGCAAAAGCTGTTTACATCAGAATAATTTACTTAGCAAACCCAAGCTAGGCATGGAGTACCGAGTAACTAACAATAGACATTATATAAGAAATTTATTGCCGACTTCGAATAAAGGAAGTTCTATGTTCGGCTGTAAGTAAAAATGTGTACTTACTTACTTATTTGTTTCGCAAAACTTAAAAACGGTGTCAAATTATTCGTATAGTATATAGTAATGATATAGTAAAGATTCGAATTCGGGTCTTTAGTTTTAATCAAATAATCAAATTGTGTTATTAGAGTTCCATGTTCAACCAACAGAACCCCTCTATCGAGTATCTACAATTCACGTTTGGTTTGACACTTACCACTCACCTCTCGACTTTTATATAGCCCAAACAGGGTGGCTGTTTGGGCTATATAAAAGTATGAGTCATAGGGTCGTCGGACCAAAATTTAAGTACGTTTTTTTGTTTGTATTCTATCTATAATCTTTCGATAATATTTTCTCGGATTGATGAATAAAACTAGTAACATGATGTATTATCACTTTAATTTTAATAAGAAAATTATAATTTTTTATAAGCTTAATATACTTATTGTGAACACACATTTTTTTCATCAGTTTTATTTATCGATTTTACTGTTATAAGAACAGGATGATTTTGATGTAGTTTTATATTATAATGCTTATCGGTTCCTATGTTAAAAATGGTTTCCTAGTAGATTTTAAATAATATATAATTATAATACTTATAAACTAGGAATAACAGTTACAATACCTATATTTATAATGAAAATACATACAAGCAGCAATTAAAATGTAGAGCTACCAACTAGTTTTATCACCTGGCTTGGCAAAAAACAAAAATATCAAAATAAACTATGGATAGAAAAATGAATAAAACGTAAAAGTTAATTATAAAATGCTTAATCTGTCTTATAAAAGAAAATAAACAATAGCGGTCTAGTCTATTCAACCATAGAAAATTACATTGAGGTAGTGACTTAATTAAATTCTAGAACATCTATTTTTTGGGAGTTCTTATGTTTCTCATGAAAATGTAATGGTTTGATTATTCAGTTCGAGATAAAATTGAAAATCCACCAGTCAGTCATTAATCACCACCTCTGAGATTTGACTTACTAAATATAATTATAATCTTTCGTGTAGTACCTATGTCGGTTTTTTTTACATTTCGGGAGAGGTTTCAAATGCCTGACAATGTTTTCAGAAAACACGACCTGGTGCCGAATTCTGTTAATCAATCGCTTTAATATGACAATGATTTTGTTTATGACACTTTAGTTTCAACCTTGATACTTTTGATTTATACGTCTATCTGTAGTTTACTTCATCAAATTTAGAATAATAAATAAATAAATAAATAATGCTGGACAACAATTCACACAGCGTTGGCAAAGATGTGTTATCCTGAGACGATAACATTGGAATGGTGAAGCGATTAATTTAGTAGAATTGTCGGCTCAGTATCGCTGAACCTTATCACCTTGACTATGACCTGCTCACGCATGATCGATACACACCAGTCCAGAATGTGCCACGAAGTCATTCTACAAAAGGCAAATGTCACATTCCAATTCCGCTAAGATTGTCGTGACATCATAGAAATCTAAGTGCTATTCAATAATGACGCGATGGGAGTTTCTTACTCGAGGCGACATTAATAATGAAAGACCGCGTCACTTCAAAGACGCTGCGCATCGCACTTTTAGAGTCTGTTAAAAAAGATGACAACTTGTCGTACTGCAATGACAAAGCAGTGTTGTCAACGCAACAAAAGTTGTCAAATCGGCACACGAGCGCCCTCACTTCCCACGACTCTTCTCTTTTTGAACAGAGTCTATCGCGTACAGTACTTTAGCTCTCTATCTTGTTTGTTCATCATCATCATCAACAGACGTTTGTGTAAAACATCTAAGATATGAATGTGGTCCAGACTGGCCACTCTAGGTAGCATCAAGCTAAGGCGGTGTAGATTTGCCGCGTGTTCATTCGCCACGGTCATTGCAGCCGTCTCTAGTGGTGCACGTAACGCCTCTAGCTTTTTAGTGCATTTTTATGTATGCCATCAACCAAAGACTTCGTTTACAGTGTCTACTCCGTACATCAATCTACGGTATAGTTACTCTACATAATACATATCAGGAGGTGCTGCGGCTGCCTCTAGTTGTGTCTTTATCGCCTCTAGCTCTCTAGTATATCCGCGTATGTTTGTTTACAATCCTTTTTCTACATAATACATAATTATTCTGTGTAGTTCTCTACATAATACATATCGTTAGACGTGGTGCGGACTAGCCACTCTTGGCGGGGTTAGCCCAAAGCGGTGCTGTGACTGCCTCTAGTTGTTTCCACAACGCCACTTGCTCTCTTGTATATTATCATCCGCAGATGTTTGTATACAGTACCTTTTCTACATACTACATATATTCTGTATTACTCTACATAATACATTTCGTTAGACGTGGTGTGGACTAGCCACTCTAGGCGGGGTCAGTCCGAGGCGATGCTGCCTTGCCGCGTGGTCGCCCGCCGCGGCTGCTGCTGCCGCCTCTAGTTGCGCACGTAACGCCACTAGCTCTCTGGTGCGTTGGTATATCGGATCCTAGAAGATAAATATAGGATTTAATTTAATAACTCAAATACAATTTTTATTTGCTGACTCGAATTAAAGCACCTAGCGTTTTCGTGGTTAATGATTGTATTTACAATTTAGTTTGACAAATTGCGTAGTCGATAGACCAAATGCTGGACGTAATTTATAATAGTGTATATTTCACGCAGCACTATCTATCTAGATCTATACTATAGATAGTGCTGTGTGGTTAAGTCCCCAAGTACTAGCATGCATAGCATGAACCCTCAAGACAATTTGTTTATATAAGTAAAGACTAGAACAGTCCCTAAAAAAGATGCGGCGATGGGGCGACCATGCTTAAAACCTGCGGATAACTGCATCATCATTTATATTAGCTTCAATGTTTCTACGCTAAGAGGGCGCATTGCGCGCTATTTTGTGAAAAAGATAGTCATAGGATTTGGCGTTTATAGGAGCGAGCGGGACAGAGATACGTTTTTGGAACGGCGTAGGCTCAAAAATGATGTTTTTGTATATTTACAAGAAAACTACTCCACTTATGAAAAAACCCAACCGAGGAACCAATGAATTAGTACCTACGAATCAAAACAAAAATCTATTCCATAGACCGCGGGGTTCCTGAGATCCAAGAGCAAATTAGGTGGAAGCAGTGCACTTTCATGTTTTTTTTATCGTATTTTTTTACGCATCGTGTTTTCACAACCAAGGAACCGAAAAAAATGTTGAATTTTGTGTAATTCTTGTTTTTTACTACGGGGATCCCATGATTACTGAGATCTAGGCATAGTTTATTTAGCAAATCCACTAGGTTCGAGCCTTAAAAGCCGGGTCTAGAATGAGCGAGCATCGTGTGAGGCCATACTGAGCTATAGAATAGGGTAGTTCTGGATATTTTTTTAAATTATTACACATATTTTTCTTTTGTCGATCCAACAAAATATTAGTATCATCACACCTTGATAAAAAGTGTAACAAGGTGTGACGTCACGCGGAATTTTAAATGAGTATATCTTACTGACGGACTAATTAGATTTTTATAAATAAAACTAACCTATCATCAGTCTACCTCACTATTCACTCAGTGTGGACCCAGCCAAGAAGTTAAACAAACTATACCTGCTGCCGCATAGTAGGATTCCACCTACAATACAAAGCCTTCCACAGCTTTATGATCCTCAGTGACGCGACCGGGACGAGGACGACTTGCGGGGTCGAGAACGGAGACTGCGGGGCCGTGATCCCGAATGATGATGGACCCCAGTAGAGGGGGTTCAGGTACAGATCCTGTCGGCTGTTTATGTACGACCAGAGGGATACCGTCTTTGTTTTTACTTCTGGAAACAAAGTCACATGTTTTAATAATATAAACTTACTTTCCACAAAACATATTTGCGCAAAAAAGTACTGTTATCATCAAAAAATGTAGGTATACCACTCAAACGTTTAATCTTTAGCACTTCTTTATCTATCGCATCTTTTACAACTGATGAAAAAGCTGAAACGCGTTTACGCCGCGTACTATAAACTAAACAAGGTCACTACATCAATCCTCCCCTTTTTTAAAATTTATTTACTTTATTTTTTTTCATAGGCACATTCATACGTTTCAGCCTACAGACGACTTTCGTAGTTTGACGAATGTAAGAGGGTTAACAACGAAACTAGTTTGTGTTGGAAGAATGTTTCATCCCTTAACGAGGGACGTCATCGGGTTAGTGTCAACTCTGTATGTGCGTCTAAAGATGTATATACGAGTAGGTTAGGCCTCCAACAAAGGTGTTTGATAATTTGCCATAATCGCCACGTTTGGAGGGCAGGTTGGCGATTGAAGTTCGCAGATTGGTCTGTTCTGCAGATGGTGGTGCCATCCAGTGGGTATCCCTGAGCCACCTCTGACAATACGGGGAAATTTGGGGTGTGGTGATAATTATAATACGGCATCAGATTGTACTAGAGACTATGGGCTGGAATTGAGCCCAGTCAATATAATTAATATTCGATTCCGAATTCGGGGTTCGAGTTCTTCAATCTTTTTAAAAGAGAAAGCTCGTTTCGTAGTCAAATAGATAGTCAGATATTCAACTTATTAGTAAAATCATTTACAAGTTTGTAGGTGTCGTAGGTCCCATTGATGGGCAAAGACTTTTCCCTTTTGTTCTGATATATAATTCGAAAAACTCACTAACCTTCCTTAACCCTCTCCCGCTCCGTATTAAACAGGAACGTGCCAAAGCGGCAGGAGTACAAATGGTCCACAATAGTGATCAGCAGTCGCTCAGTAAACTCGAACGCTGTCGGGAACTGCTGTTGTAGCTGCCATACACAGTCCACCCATTGCACGAATACGGGGGAACGGTCAGCGTCGGAATGGCGTTCGTCGCCGTGGCCTATCCGCTGTTGAGAAACATAAACTTTAGTTGGTTTAGGATAAGACTGAAAATACGCTGTCAACAGTAGCGACACTGTGAACAGAGGTGGGTTGTGCAGTTCTAGCCATCTTACTAGTATAATACACCCTCTAGTTTAGATGCTAAGGTCTAAATTCAAACGCCGTCGGGAAATACTGTTGTAGCTGCCATACACAGTCAGTCCACCCATTGCAATATACGGTGTAATACGGGGGAACAGTCAGCGTCGGAATGACGTTCCGTCGCGAGAAAATACTTTATTTAGGATAAGACTGAAAATTTACTGGCAATAGTAGCCTTTCCATCCTAAAGATTAGAAGCTAAGGTCTTAACTTGTCTTACCAGTTAGAACTTATGTCCACATCTCTCTCGATCTGAACTTAGAATCGTCTGAGAGTTCTGTAGTATGGGTTCAGTATTATCATGGCGAGCGCTGACAGCTGTGGGCTGTTCTATGCCATTTTACACTCTAAAGATTAGAAGCTAAGGTAATTCAACTAACCAACTGGAACTTATGTCCGAACGATAGCCACTCCTTCTCGATCAAAACTTGGAATCCTCGAAGTGTTCTGTAGTATGGGTCCAGCATTAACATGGCTAGAGCTGACAGCTGGGCGGTTCTGTCCCAACCATCGGAGCAGTGGACTAGTACTGAGGTTTTGTGGTTTTCCACCTGCAAAATGAGTGAATGTTTGTTAAGTAGTAGTTAACATTGTTGTTTTTTATTTATAGATTTATTTTATATCCTTAAGAAAGTAATTTTTTTGTTGTAATGTCTGCTTAACATGTAAAATTATTTGTTGTGCGCACATAGGTTACGTCTCAAGCCAGTTCGTATTTAATTATAATTTGTTGTGATATATTATAATAGCTTGTTATGTGTTTCGTGTACCTAATACGAGTATATATAAATAAAAAAATAAATAAATAACGCATTCACTGTGCCGCGTCGCCGGCCCCGCGACTCGGGGACCTAGAGGCACGTCTGCTTCTTGAACCATGAAATTGTTAGTTTAGTTTGATGAATATTTGGAATTTATCTATTTATTGCAGGTCAAGGATGAAGGTCCCTTCTTTCCACTTTTCATATAAGCTTCATGGTCTAGAACTGTTGATTACAAGTCCTTTTAAGAGACACAATATTTTTAAATATCAAGCTTATGCAATAAAACTTATTTCAAGCTGTCTTCAACTGCAGATTTTTTAAGAATTATTTGCTTTGATTAAAGTTATTGAATTTTGTAACCTCAACCTCGGTTCACTGCTGAACGCAGGCATTCCCTTGATAAGAGTCTTATTGGTGTTTATCTCATGGGCGGTGATGCCCATAATCCCCACGCTGGGCATGCGGTTTAGGGATCGCAGTTCGGTGGTAGAATTTTTCTGCAAGGGGCGCTACTGCCTGCCCACTAGTGGATATTCCTTAGTTGCCTCTTACGACACCCACGGGAAGAGATAGAGTGGTGGAAATTCTAAGCGCAGCGCCACACAGCTTAGAATTCTATAAACATTATTGTAATTTAAATACCTTGTCAACGATGCGCACTGCACCCGCCAATATGCATTTAATGTGTTTCAACCAGCAGCTAGCTTCTATACCGCTGAACCATCTGCAAGGAAAGATAAATTAGCTTTGTTATCAAAAACCGTAGAGTTTATTCAAAAACACTATTGAAAAGTCATGTATTTTATCTATCATCGATCAAAAATTTCGCCGGCCCCCCCTTAGATGCACAATGCGCGCTCTGAAACCGTCTGTATCAAAAGCTTTCCTTTTTGGCATGTCTGGAAAGCATTTGAATTAGTGTCATTTGAGCGCTTGGAGAGAGCATGCCTATCAAAATTACAAAAATCACACGTCCAAGACACTAAAATGACGGATTTTCTATTTTTAGTAAAATTTTAATGCATTTGTTACCACTTTAATGTACAATTATTGCCCTTACCTCAAGAAATCGGCGTTGAAAATTATTTGCTCGATTACGATTATATGTTACGATTATAACTTTGTTCTAAATACATGAATAAAGGCAATTTTTTATATTTATATATTTTAATTATTTTTGTTCTTGCGCTTATTTTTCATCTAAAAAGACTAGATTTATTTAATAATGATTGAAACATTTATAAAAAAATATTAGATTATTGTTTTGATTTAGATTTTTTTTTTGTTGTTGTACTATATTTGTTATGTATTGACTACACAGAAACAGTTCTGAGACTTCTCTTAACCATTTTTTCATCATATACCTAACTATTTAATATCCGTGATAAAAGATTTTTATTTATTTTATTAGTAACTAGAAGGAACCAAATGAAATGAAATATGATAGTAGGTACGAGGCAACGGTATGATATACAGATTGTTCCTGTAAAAACGCAGTTTTATTATTTTCAGTTACCTAGCTACTTAAAAAATAAAATAAATTCAACTCCACTAATCTCTTGTTCCATAAGCAGAAACCTTGTCAGGCTCTGCGTAAACTGTCTGCGTCAAAACAAATCGTAGACAATTTTGAGTGTCATTTTCGTAAGGTTCTATGTATCTACGGGGGAGGCCGCGAAATTTTTGATCGATGTGTATTATACTTTTTTCTTGAAGAGTTGTTTTTTTTGTTCTTCCCGTGTAGTCCCATTTTAATTAGGTCCAGTTCTGACAACGGAATCCATGAAAAATCTATATAATTGAAGTCGGTTTATAGTGTTTCAAAACAAAATCAATTATATGGAAAGCGGAGGAATAAAGCTAAAGCTCGATAACTATGCTCAGTCATCGATATACGCTTGAGTAACGCTTCTGTCATAAAAAATCGCTACCCAAACATCGATGAGTGAGCAAGATTTGTAATACATACAGGCCGACTTTCACTACAGGGCCATTTTTTTATAAAGTCTTTACCTGGTCTGATCAATTTGCGGGAAGCACAACTCCTTCAGTTTCCGTAGACTCTCCCTCATCACGTGGATGTTATGTATATCCAGGAACACCAGATCTGCGTTCTGGTAGGCGTCTTCTGACTCGTAGCTGTAACAGAGATAATTACGTTTATATATTTTATTGAAGAAGAAAATGACAATTAAGGAATACAAATCAATTAAAACTGGTATTTAATGTTGCAATGGCACACGATAGAGGAGGCCTATGTCGGAAGACAACCTGACTCACCTACATAACCGGAGTCAATCGAGCAAATTTCTATATATAGATATTGAAAAAACTATACCTAGAGTAATCTTAGAATATTCGATTTTATTTGATTTCTTAGAAATTACCCATAGTACAAAACTCTTCTAAAGTCTTTATCTTTAGATTTTAAGCAAAAGCGGTACCTCCGTCAAACGAACTAAACGTAACTTTAGTCTTTGAACAGGATTAGATAAACTTTAATGTTTCCCCTGTAGGTCAAAAAATTGAAGTGAATTAGAGTCAATTGCACCTTATTTCTTGTTTGATAGTAATAACTATTTATCAAGCTGTTTATATAGTAAAAATTTGACTTGTCTAAGTACTTATTTTTTAAGTCTAAAGAAATAAACGATTTGACTCTGACTCTGACTCTAGGTGGAGCTAACGGCGCTATAGTCCGTACATACGTTTCCTTTACCTTATTTTCTATGGAAATGTGAGTGTTATGTGAACTTCCTGCTTGGAGCGCTGTGACATTTCCATAGAAAATAGAGTAACACCAAACGTTGAAGTAAACAGTATGGCAGTTCACACTAAGCATACAGAGGTCAACAGCATAAAATGACGCAGCAGAGCAAAAAAAAAAAAAAAAAAAAGACGTGTGGCACTCGGGGACTGCCGCGGTTAAGCTATTGCAATGCCATCTAGAGGCGAGTTGCTGAACTAAAGAGACAAACGTCATATTTCAAAAAGTCATTAAAAGTTCTACTATTCATCGATATATGGCAAAACTAAAAAGTATCACCGCTGTTCCGGTCGGAGTGGGGAGCGTAAGGTTTTCTCGTTACGGAATTTCTGGATTCGGTCCCCGCGCTCAAGGCCCGCGATAGAAGCTATGCAATAGCTTAAAAAGAATTAGCATTAAAGTTGTTTTGAAAAAAAAAATGTAAACAGATAAACATTTTATTTATAATTTTTCACATTATACGTCACATTGATTTAAATTAATAAAATAAAAATAGTATATTATTAATGAATAATTAATTAATTAGCAAACATAATTTAAAAATTCGTCGTAGGTATAGAACGTCTTCGCTATGAGCCAGTTTTTTAGTTTTTTCTTAAAATTTTCAAGACTCGGTGCGTCCTTAACCTTATCTGGGAGCTTGTTGTGGTTGGTGGCCCCATCACGTGCGTCAACTTGTCCGATTTGGCCAGTCGTCTTGTCGCGGGCACCAGCCAGCCACCGGCGGCATTGCGAGTGTTGTAGCAATGCATCTCCGCTTGTTTTTGAAACGAATTTATGTTTTGACGGACATGCAATGCTACCTGATAAATAGCTATCGATGGGACGGACATTATATTTAGCTGTATAAGAACTCGAGAGGTTCAGAACTTTGATTCATGTCCAGGTAACTTTGTAGTAAACAGTATGCACACGCAGCATACTGATGCGACAGCGTTACCGGACTTTAGCGTAGTACAACTACGACGTTGGCTGAATATATCACTGCATAGTATAAAACAAAGTCTGACTGGCTGGCTGTTTGTCTGTCCCTATAAAGAGTGATTCAAGAGGAAGGTTTATATGTATACGAGTAATACATCAGCATTGCACATGTGTGGTCCCATTTTAATTTTGTTCAGTTCTGGCAATGGAAGCCATGAAAATTCATGAAAAAACGGTATAAACTGAAGTCGGTTTATAGTTTTTTAAAACAAAATTAATTATTATGTTCTTTGTACCTACCTTTTATTGAGTCTTTTGTATTGTGTGTTGCAGTTGCAAATAAATGTTTTATCTACCTAGCTATCATGCCTCTCTTGATTCAGCTATTTACGACGTAAACATTAAACGTAAATAACGCTCCTTACCCGCCTCCTTTAGCCTTATTCGCGACAGCATTGGCCGTGGGTCGCGCATCCATTATAAACAATTTGTGCGCCTGAGCATTCGCGTCCATTATCAGCTGAATGTAGCGCTCATCTTCGCGACTCCGCTTGCCGCTTACCTGTAAAATAATAATTAATAATTGAATATCACAATGGCCGTGTGGTGCCGGCTTAGAATTTGCACCACACCAACTCTTCCCGCGAGTATCGGAAGGCGACTAACGGATATCCACCGGGAACGGGCAGCAGCGCCTCCTGCAGAGCAATTCTACCACCGCACTGCGATCCCCAACCCGCATGCCCAGCGTGGAGATTATCAGCATTACACCCCATGAGATGCACGGGCTTTTCAAGGGGGGCTTGGGTCCATCAGTGGACCAATACAAGTCGTTGAGATTCAGGTACAAATTACACAGTAGTACCCCACTCGCGATGATAGGGTTAATTGCGAGGTCTATTTTTCCAATTCCCGTTTTCACTTTTGATTTGTTTTCGCACTCTTGTCTTCACTTAGGGTTATTTTTGGGTTTATCCAGCTTATGGGTACAATAGGTATATTGTAAAAAGTTAGTAAAAGTAAAGTAAAAGTAAAAAGTCTTTATTTAGGAACATAATTCAGGTAAAATGACAGAAATAGGCAACGATACGACCTGCAGAAGTATAAATACTGTGTCGCAGATCGCAACGCCCACCTCCGGTATTAGAGTCAGAGTTCCACGAACTGTAGGCACTTATGTATAATTATAAGTTAACAATAGATTTTAAGTTTGTTATCTAATTAATTAATGAAGTTAAAATGTACTTAAAAGTTTCTAAACAATAAAAAATTAAAATAAAATTGTGTAAATTATACAAAAATAAAAAGAGAGGCAGAGTTTAAAAAGATCTTATACAACTACCTTAGACTGTTACTCGGAGTGCTTGTGTGTGTGTGTGTGTGTGTGTGTGTGTGTGTGTGTGTGTGTGTGTGTGTGTGTGTGTGTATGAGGCACTTGGTGCTCCTGAGGACACCGGTCTCCTAAGAGTCCGGGCAACAGGAGCTTCCAAGATGCGTCTGTGTTTGTGTGTGTGTGCTTGACGCTGTCGCATTTAAATTACCAAAGCGTGGTTAATATATATATATATATATAGTGTGATCACTTTATTCATAAAGTGTGTAAAACTGTTTGTTCTGAAATAAAGCAAAATAAAATAATAAAATTGTACCCTGTGGCCAGGTAGAGGTTTGTGCAGATCTACAGGGTACCTATTTGCTACCCAGAAAAAAAGTCGTAAATTTCGCTCGATTTCGCACGGTCTACTATACATACCCCGCCGAGTATTTTACTGGACGGATTAGGACGATGAAGAACAAAAGGTATGGGTCTTAAATGGCAATCTGGGGAACACTGCTTGATAGTATTTAATGGATGCGGCAAGATTAAGAGAGCGCGCTATGGTTCTCTTCAGGGGAGGCCTATGTCCAGTCGTGGATTAGTATAGAGGTTGCTCATAAACGTGCATTTATCTATTTACAGCTCAGAATGACATGCTTATTTTTCTGAGATTCACTGACTAATTTAGCCAATAAATGCTACAAGTATGAACCATATTAGTTTAATGACCATGAATGAGCTAAGTATTGATCATTAGCTAGGTAATTAGAGGAAGTTTCGAAGAATAATGGCATATACCTAAGTGAAATTTCTCTGATGTCATTATTCCTTAAACTTCCTCTCATTACTTAGGTAATTAAAATAACTGTTCGCATAATGTTAGGCATGATATAATTGGCCTTCTTGGTGCAAATTCGTCATACCAAACCGCGAAACAATTAGGCCATAACGAGGTCGAAGTTATTGTTGCGTATTGAGACAGCTTTCAATCGACCGAGTCGAATTACGCATTTACGTATCGTTAGGAATACAAACAGAGCTTGTCTTGTTTTTTGTAACTAGAAGACTACTTATTATTCGTTGTCTGGTAAAGATCGCTCTTGAATAAGATTAGGTTGGCGATAAGACAACTGTCCTGTTTTAATAGTTGCTATTAGATTTAAATGTTCGTCGTTCAATAGGGTATATGCATCGATTTTTTTTATTGTTTTAATCGATTCTTTAGGTCATATATTTAACCGAGGAATGATAAGACGCTCACTGAATTTCGCATTAACAAGGTAAAAAAAACAAATCAAAACTATAATCATTTTCGGGTGATAAAAACGCTGCCATATTCGCGCCATGTTTATGTGACGTCGACGTACACACTTGATTAAAACCTTTGGTGACGACCTCGGTAGTGATCATCTCAGGAAAGAGGTTTTCCGAAAAAACTGAAAATAATCGACAATACGAAATGTCAAGTGGGCAGAATAGTGTCAAATCATGGTGCAGCAAGCAGAAAAAATAAAGAAAAAATGTGCACAGTGATGTCACGTCCGCTTTAGTCAATGGCGTAGCGTTTTGAAATTTTGCGATTGAGATTTAAAATATCAATTTTTCAATGGTTAAATTCTACAATAAAAACATCTCAAAATGCAAAAATAAATATGTAGATATGTTTCTATATCAATAGAGAATACGTATATATTTTTTTAGCCATTTTGAAATCACATGCACATACCCTATTTACGCAGTCTCTTCTAGCCTAAAATACAGAGCTTGTATTGTTTTTTGTAACTAGAAGACTACATAAGATTGCTTGTCTGGTAGAGGTCACTCTTGAATAAGATTAGGTTGGCGAGAAGACCGCCAATTTTAGCTTCGTGTTTACTTAAAATTGATTTAAATATGTAGTTGCTATTAGATTTAAATGTACAATAAAGTATTTTCTATCTACTTTTTTATACTATTCTACGGTAGTTACGTAGTACATTGTCGAGTCGAGACAGTACAGGAGAGTGATCGATTTGAATAAATCGTTGATGAGTGCTCAGCTCAGGTGTTCGGAGGAGCCGAGTCTAAGTTAAACACCTGCCTTGTACTCTCCGTTTCTCTTGGCTTAGCGATTCAAAGTGGTTCTAAGCCTCAGAAATTTCAGAAATCTCGATTCTCAGTTGGCTCTCGCTAGCTAATAGCTTCGATTGCGATCGGATCGGCCTTCACATCAGTAATTCAATTATTTAGGCATTCCTATTTCTTTCTTTCTACGTAACTATAACTTTACTGTCTCGCTATAACATCACTTATCTTGATTTCTGTGTAGAGGTTTAGTATGTATGCTGTGTAAACAATGGACAATGTGAATAAATAAACTTTTTATTTTATTTATAAGTTCTCAGTTAGGTGTAGCCAAGACTTTAGCTCTATGTTCTTGCAAGAATATCTTCGGCTACCACAACTAACGGTTGGCTGCGTTTAGATACAGTCGCGTACGAACTGGGATGTATCCATGACAGCACGAGTATACTACCGCTGGGTCGGTAAGCGGTCCGATCGCACCAGATCATCATTGGCGGCGCGTTAGGGACAGCATTAATTATAGTCTATCTAGATTTAAACTTATTCGTATGTTCTTAAAAACATTGGCTTCACTCACCCCAACTAACGGTTGGCTGCATCTGGAAATAGTCGCCTGAGAACTGGGATGTATCCATGACAGCACGGGTATCCTTCCTCTGGATCTGAAAGCAGCTACCGATCGCAGTAGGTCATCGTTGGCGGCGGCAGGTACTGCCCAGATGGACGGATAACTGTCGCAGACTTCATATTTGTCATTAATTCGGGTGATACGCCACATGTCGTTGTTAACGCCCTGAAATAAAATCATTAGTAAGCTGAATATTTTACACAGGATCTTCTAGCCCGAAAAGCGTTTTTTAACCGACTTCAAAAAAAGGAGGAGATTCTCAATTCGTCTGTATTTTTTATTTTTTTTGTTACCACAGAACTTTTGACTGGGTGGTCCGATTTGCATGATTCTTTTTTTATATGAAAGCTGGTGCTTCCCGTGTGGTCCCATTTTAATTTTGTTCAGTTCTGTCAATGGGTTCCATGACAATTCATGAAAAAAACTGTAAAAATTGAAGTCGGTTTATAGTTTTTTAAAACAAAATTAATTATTTGCTGGACAATCCACACAGCATGATCAGCGAAAAAACGCTTATTTTAATGCGTATATCATACAGCAAGTGCAATAACCTAAACATAAAACATGGGATATGGATAAATAAGAATCAATGTAATGTGTACCTAGCTAAATTGCGGGGCAGATAAATTGTCATAGATTTGAAAATCGTCACATGACGTCATCTAAAATTATCTGCATTTTGGTAACGAGTTGTTTATTGTGTTGTCTAGTGTGAAAAATAATGTAACAAAAAACATAAAAAAACGAACAAACATTTAATACCATTCTCCTGAGCTCTGCTATAGGCTCGTACACATGCCAGCCATCTTCGGGAAAGCTCTCGGAGTAGCTGAATGCAAACAATGGCAGCCGGTGGGAGAGGGGGAAAGCAAGTTGTTGGAGCTTCTCGAATATTCCACGCCGGGAATGGTTCTCTTGGCGATGGGCGAAGCGCAGGTTGCGCATATCCTGAAAAATTATTTCATTTAACGCTTTCACTGCCAATCTCAGTAGCTCCTAGCTTTTCTTCAGTGGTTTGTTACTCATCGACGTTTAAAACAAACCACTGAAGAAAAGCTAGGCGCGTAACACGTAATCCAGTCCAATCTAACAAGATTTTTCTTTTTAATATATGGCGCAATCATTATGCGTTGTTGATTATGTATTTTTATTTTATTTTAATATTTAAAAAAAATTATTGAGCTACAAATCAACAATCAATAGTGTAGTACAATGAAAAACGGGATTAAAGAGTCTCATAGAGGCATCAAACCCATCCACACCCACAGAAAAGCTGAAAAGAAACTGTCAATCGCCAAAAGTCCCGCTCCTGAAAACTGGGCTGGCTTAGGTAGGGGGACAATGAACAATACACTCCAATAGGAGATGTCAGTGCAGATCCCAGTTACCCCACTGAGAATTAGAATTAGTGTGTAAGAATAGTGACAGCACAAAGAGTAGGCTGTAATTAATATTACTACCTAACAATCCTTTTAGAGCTTGTCAAGGCCTCATTTACACTGACTGCAAGTTGCCGTACAGCGAATTGCCAGTGAGCTCCAGTTGTTACCTGCAGTTGAGCCTTGCGGTTCTTGCGGCAACTTTGCTGTACTTGTATTTGAGATGTGCAGTTCATGTATAAGAGTGCTAAACCATTTTTATGGAAATGTTATAGTCTTACCTTACAGAATATTTCAATGCCGTATGAGTTCTCTCCTTTAGATGATGCACCACCAACTTTCTCAATTCTGGATACCTACAACATAATTTCATTTAAAACCAAAGACAAAGACTTGGTTCATGAAATTTTTTAAAGATTTTTGACCATCAAATGGGTTGGGTGTGTTGGGAATGTTTGTATTCTTTACAAACTGATTTATAACATTAAAGTAAAGTACCTACTCTTTTTTTAAATATTAATAAATACAGGTGATTATATTATTTTTGTTTACATTAACTCATCAGTGAAAAAAGTACATAGGATGATAAGATTAGACTGCAGAGTAATATAAGATATCAAATAAAAAACACCTGTGTTGTAAACAAACTTTGTCCATTAATATAATAACAAATTGAGTGATGATCGAATGCAAGACGACAATGACAAAACAGACAGCCGTCAAGGTTCAACAGTTCCATAAGCTTTATTGGGGGTTTCTATCCATAAAGTTGGATAAGGGGGAAGTAACAAACATTCCCATATAATATTACAGCTTCACTGCAACTGGGATTGGTATTACCATAGACAAATAAAATGGTATTACTTACAACACCTAATGGGACACTCAAAGTACCCTGCAGCGCTGAGGACTCAGTTGGACGGAAGTGCAGTTGGTAATTTGTAACCTTCAGTATGCCTCTTGATGGTCCGCTATATGGACAGAGGTAGGTGACATCACGAGCCACACTCATCACCTTCTCGCCATCCAGGAGCTGAATGTCTCCGAGCACTTGAGGCTGTAAAGATATTATCACTTTTGACAAACAGTTTGTGCATATGGAAACAACACTTGTGGACTGCCGACTGCCTTACAGCATTAGTTGGCTCAGGTTGTTGATACTTATTTGGATTAAACATACTGGCCTTAAATAGTTCTCGGTGCTGCCTGTGGCTGTGAATTCGTTTGACGAATAAGCAGATATGATCTGATTTAGGTTTGAGCACTGTGGAACTCATAGTACCTATCGAAGATATTTGATGTGGAACACAAGTTAGATACAGTTTACAGGAACAGCACAGTATGAGATTAGCCAAGACACTAATGCATAAACTACAAAGCCAGAGGAAATAGATAAACAACGGTTCGTTATTTGATAAGAATAAATTATTCCTTTTAAGTAAACTTACGGAGTCCTGTCCGTGTTTAGAATTCAATGAGCTCGATTTCGAGTCAGAATCCAGAGAATCAGAACTTGCATTTTTTGATAGGGAAAAGTCAGAATTTAACAGTTCGGAACTATTGTGTTTATCCATATTTATCACAATTTATTGACAAGTTTTTAAAAACAATCGCGTAGGTAAATTGTTCTTGAACTCTTGAAAATCCTGGAAAATCCAATACCAGAATCTGTCTCAATCTCAAAACAAACACTTCTCTCTCTCTCTCTCTTCTTCCATCCCCTTTTCCCCTGACGATGACAAAACAGACAGCCGTCACGTTGACATTGAGAGCCAAATCACATTTCCAATCACGTGATTGGTTGGTTAAAATAGGTACAACACAATCCAACCCGCGACTAGGCTACTGGAAATGACGTCGAAATACAAATTTTAATTTTTACATTGATGTTGCCAACAGACAACTTCAGCTTACCCTGACGTTTAAAGCAACAGCAAGCATCAGCGTACTTTATTAAAAAAATATACACCTAACAACCAAAAGATACCAATTGAAGTTAGTGCTCAAGAGTAATCAGGTTGGAAATAATCTAGATGTACCTAGCTACTCACCAATCCAAAGCAAAAGGTACCAATCGGAAGCGTCTCCAATCTAAAATGCTGGCTGCATGCATAGTTACCTAATTAGTTTCAAAATAATAATAACGTAACCATGTCGTCGACATGGTAGTAAAAAAGGCACCAGCATTGATAAATGAAAATACCAACCAATAACCATGGCAACTGTTCAACCATTTTGATATTGGTTTATTTGACGTCATTAGGTACAAAGCAAACAAAAAACTGTTTATGTATAACTATTGAATGAAAATGAAGTTTCCAGATAGTGTTAGTTTAAATACACACTTGGCCTATAAACCCAAAATTAACTTAGAACCCGCAAGAAAATTAAAATCAGAGGACTTTGATTGGGATTTGGACCATCCTAAAACATTAGTCACCATATGTATTGAAGAAATAGCTGACAAATGGAAAGGTTCGTTAAGCTAAAACTAAAAAATGCGATAACTGATTACATACTTGGCTTTTTATACTTACTCATAGTTATCATATCAATGTACATTAAGACAATCAACTTCTTTGTTTTCTTTAAATATTCTTCCAGGGTATCCAAAGTTGAAGCAGTTGATAGCAAAAGACCGCGAATTTTTCTTGCAAATTTTAAATACAGATGTCCCTCTTAATATTTTGGTCGATAACATAAAAAGTGATATATTCTGGAAAAGATGTTATCGTTCCAAGTGGCCCGATATACCATCGGTACCTCGTGATAAGAAATGGATCAATATATTTATGGAGCAGCACTTTGCAGATATCTTAGAAAACATGAACCCAAGGAATTATGATCCTGAGAAGGTGTCCTATATCATCTTTGCCTTTATTGAAATTGTATAGACTAGTAAAATAAAAGATTAAGTGCAGTATAAGTTTCTCCTTGCTGAAAAAAAATCTTTGCATTGTTTAGGTGTAAGTACACCTAAACAATGCAAAGGTTTATTATTCAGCAAGTCAGTAGGTACTACGTTAAAATTTCAGATTACTGCATTAGTGAAGCTTTGTGGGCCTTACATACAATCGTTATCTATTCGGAGCTTGGTGCCATCGGACATTCCAGTTCAACGAATGACCTCACCCGAAATGGCTGATCTCATAACAAGTCAAGGTCAAAACGGCATCAAAATTCAGCCGAGCAATAGCGAAAATATTTCAAGAGGTTATTTACAATTTAACAGTCATAACTTGACATGAAAACCAAAACTATGCGACTATGATAGCTATTGATTTAAACAATTTCAGATCACATTTCACTACATGCTGCAATTGGGAGTTTATCTCATTTGGTAGAACTGCATATCACCTACCAACTTCGTAATATTGGCTTAGAATTTCGAAGGGATCAATTTCAGTTTACTAATAACGATGCTAAAAATCTTGCTCGTGGATTGGAAAAATGTCCTCAGCTAAAAGTTTTTCGGTGAGAGTGATTTGTATACGTTTTACTAGGTCTCTATGTCTATGGTATTCTTACACAGTTTTATTTCAGAATTACGCGATGTGATATGAATTGTCAAAGAGTAAAATATATTTTAAGAGGACTGTCTGGTAGCCAACACCTTGACATCTTGGATTTTAGTCATTGCAAGGTAGGCGACGAAGGTGCAGCTTTCATCGGAAAATTTATAACCAAACGTGAAAACTTAAGGACTCTTGTTCTTGCTGACAACATATTCGGTAAGTAACAGGCGTTACAGCCTACAGACAAACGAGGGAGAGTTTTTTTTAACAATAGCTAAGTTGTTAGTAGATATTTTAATTACTAATTGTAATCACTGATAAACTTACCGACAATTTCAGGTCCAACTGGAGCCGATAGTTTATCTCAAGCTTTAAATCATTCAAGTTGTGGTGTGAGAATATTAGACTTGCGCTTAAATAGCAAATTGGGATCTGAAGGAATCGCTTACATCGCAGTATCGGTAGCAAGAGGATGTAACCTTACGAAGTAATTTCTTCGTCAATAATAATTCCCTCAAAATTAAATACATCAGCTTGCTGGTGTTTCTAGTAACTATGAAAGTAAATTTATTCCTTCGTTCGACGGAATAAATAAATTAATGAAAATATTTTTTCTGTAGCCTAAACATTTCTGGCTGTGGTATCAGACCTGGGCCATTGACCAAAGCACCAAGTGGTGTATGGTCAGTTACAAGTGCAGAGAATCCCCCTACGTGTGGTGAGCTTTTAGCACGGGCTATAGGGTTGGTGAAAACGCCTTTAAGATCGTTGGACATAAGCGTCAACGACATTGGATCGGTAGGTACTTAGTGTGTTCTTTTACCTTTGCGATCACCTATTTAATCCCTGGTTATAACAGTTATTTTATATTTGTAGCCCAGTGACAATATTCTATCCAATGCAATCTGCCTTAGTTATATAGTGGACATTAACTTAAGACGATCTGGTATGAGTCCCATGTCAATATCCATTGCTGAAGCAGCGGCAGCTGCACAAAGATTGAGAAGAGAAGCAGATAAGGGAATACGTTTTAGAAGAAGCGCAGGAAGGGTCCTTCAAGCGAGCCGTGTCGTGAAAGGCATGAATATAGGTTAGTAATGAAATGAATTTTGAATATAGTTTTGAAGCTTTAGAATACTTATATAAATAATAAGTTCACCACGCCTTTGAGAGTGACCAGCAAACAAGATCATCTAAACCTAGACCTACTTGGAAACCAATTTATTTTAATCTTTTTAATAATTGTTTCCCTTAGATGCAGATCCAATATTGCTAGCGCAGCAACTATCCGCTCGACCATCTCTTGTATCAGTTACGTCTGAAGAAGGAATGTTTAGTATGCAAACACAGCCTCTTCCTGCTGAATTTGGATTCGTCCCAACATTTAAGGTGAAATCGTGTATTATCTTTGCCTTTTCTATTCATGAATTATCTTATGTCATCAATCATCTTAGCCCGCTGACACATAATCCAGAGTATAGGCCGTTTTTTGTGGACGGCAGATTGATGGTTCCTGCCTATGTTGATCTCAGTCAATAATACAATATCTACAGTCAATAATATAATATTATATAATAAATAACATTATTTAATTTTTATTGTTCGTAGAACCCTCTACCTTCTTCACGAGCCTCATCAATAACTGGACCTCCTACTTCACGAAGATCTAGCCATCATATGATTCCAGAGCCAATTAAGGTAACATTTGAAACAAAAACAATTAATATAGACATTAAAAAAAAGAAAATGATTACCAATATTTTCTTTTATTTACAGGCAGTCCGTAAAACCGTTCTCGTACGTCGAAGTTCTGATGGATCTCTCCTACAACCTCGCAGTGATAATTCCCAACGTCACATAAAAATTATTATTAATTAATTTCGTAGAAGTTCCTACATAATTGAAGATCTGACTTTACAGTAAGATAAGTTTTATAGCATATAAGTTGTACTATTTTTTGCGTTTATGTGTGTATTGTTACTAATACAAAAAATAAAATCGATTTCTTTCAGGTTTTCATAAATATATTTAAAATATTGTTAGTATCATAAAAATTTAAGTAAGTCGGTAGTACATAAATTAATAATTATCAATATTATAATAACTGACGTGAATAGTATTTTTGAGTTGTTTAACGTAGTACCAACAGCGATACGACATAATTTAGCATAATTGATTGTTTTATATCCAGCATATTTATTGAAAAATAAAATACATAATAGAAAAAAAAAAAAATTAAATTCAAATTTTACAATTATTTTGCTTCCACGTTAGGGAGGGGGATAACTCGGAGTGGCAACATATCTCGCACCTCCGGTAAGTCGATTGAACTGTCACTGTCATCCGTCTGTCATTTTTTAAGTGTCACACTTGTGTCACATTTGCGGAATGTCACTCAAGTCGAGCAACGCAAAGAAAAGGAGTCAGTCCAAGTCAGTCAGCCATGTTTATTTCTTGAGGAATGTGTTTTGGAATGGTGTTAGTGCTACAAAATATATCGGTGTCATAAATGCCTGAAATTGTTCTGCGACTGTTGTAAATTGTGAATTTTAAATGTGTTTTTAGTGCAAGTGAAGTGAATTAAAGCTGCAAAAATGAGTTGGGGTGTTGAGCTATGGGTAAGTAAGTAAAGTAGGTAGTATGTTTGAAACATCATGAGTTGATCTCTACGCTGTCGGTTGCCTACAAACTTGTTACTTGCGTGGTGAAGTTCGCGAAGGAGCTATGTAGTAAAGAATGGCGTATCTTTTTCTTGAGGTGATCTCCCTTCGAAACTTTTTTGAAGCAAAACGACCCAGTTTTTACGCCAATGGTCGCAATTTGTATAAAATACCTACTTACCAAGTTACTATAATTACCATCCTTTCTGCACATATTTATTCAAGTGGAATATGGTATTTTTCTAGAATTTGTCCTCTAAAAATATTACGTATTTATGGACATTGGTATATTAACATGGAATAGGTACCTTCCTTTCAATGCAATGCATTGAAGGTTGCATGGACTTCCATTAATACATCATTTACATCTTCTAAGCCATAGAGGAAGTGTCATAACTGTTAACGGTTTAGGATTATACCCACAGAGTACACCATGAATTAAATCAATTATTCATGCGGCATTATTTTGGCTATGATTTACTGTTTTCAAGTTTGTAGTTGCATGATCGATCCAGTAAATTAATGACATCAATTCTATGACTAGCTGGCTATGGCAATGGGGTTTTCCCCAGCCCACCAGAATGTCCCGACCAATTCATAAAGTCCACCCACACTTTGCATTTTATAGCTACTCTTGCAAACAATGAATTTACATTCTTTTTTCTTATCAATGTTCAATAGCTATAGTTCAAAATATTCTAAATATAGTTTCTTTCTTCAACTAACTCCAAAGATGTTTACTCGTGATAAGATTTTTAATGTTTACCTTAGCTGTGGTTTTGATGTCTAATATATTTATTTTGACCTTGTAATGAAGAACAACCTTTTCCCCGATGAATATAATTTATCAACAAGTTTTCCCCATTCCCTGCTAAAGCTGAAGTGGCAGTGAGCCAGCCATATCTCGCAAAGAACTGACAATTTGCTGGGATAAACATGTACCTGAGTGGAGACTGTGACTTTAAAAACGTAGTTTTTTCAAAAACTAAATTATTGACCTCGATTTTATGACCAAGTCTGAACCACCCCTTTAAGTTTGGTCCTTATTTTTTGTTATACTCTGTATGACTATGGCAGAGTTATTGAATTAAGTAAATAGGTATAGTGAATTAAGTAGGTAGATACTTAATTTATGTTTACTAAATACATGCATGGCATTCTATAATAGACAATAGATGGTACAAAATAAATGTTGGTCTGTGACTATTGTGTGCTAATACCATATTTACATGCTAGTATTGATAAAAGATATTTTAGTTCAGGGCATTCTGGATGTTTTCTATGTATAATAAAAAATATCTATCTATGTAGTGTATTATGTTTATCAGTTATCTAGTACCCATAACACAAGCTCTGCTTAACTTGCTGTGTGAATTGTCCAGCATTATTTATTTATTTGTTTGTAAATCATAGTAATAATGTCAAACAGGTTGACTGTTTGACATTATTATTGGCATTAATTTTAACTAAGTAAAAATTTATTATATACAGGGCCTTCAAAATTAGCCTACTAACTTAAAAAAGTAGTTACATACGAGTTTAAATTAAGAACCATTGAATGAGTGACATTGTTGTTTTTACTTACTCGTTGTTTCATAGAACATGTATGGGAATTGTTTTTTTTTTTAATTATTGCCCAAACTTACGATTTGATTTGGTATGTTTCTTTGGGAAAAGTGTTCCTGGTTGGAAATAGAGTTGATTAAGACCAACTTGTTTTTTTTGACAAATGTCATTTTTTGTGCGACCTGTCACCTGTACATTTTTTCAAAAAACTAAAAATGGCAAAAATATTTTCTTCAAAATAAAACAGAAGGTTCCTAAGAACAAAACCTTCTAACTACAAAAGAAACGGTAGCTACCCTTAAGGGGCCAAGAATTTGCCACACCCTGTATAAATATTAAATTCCCTATGTGTGCTACAATGAAATATCTAGGCCTAGATGGACCACTGACATGGGCCAACCACATCAAAGTTAAAAACATTAAATTCCCTGTTTCAAAAAGTTTGAGCTGCTGAATCCCATACCCATCCAATACCTATTACTCAAATTGATACACCAAAGTTCTGAAGTTTGGTAGTCAATTCTTTGTACAATAAATTAACTACGTAGTACTACAATATTTTTTAACTGCAAAATAAGTAAGCTAAGTTCGTTGACCAACACACGCACATAAGCACCATATCGCCGACACGACACTGTTTACTTGGTATCTATAGGTAGTAGTGTGCGAGAGTGGTCAGTGTTGGCAAGCTGCAAGGCCGGTGGCGGCGCATTCCGACCGACTTGCTCTACCTAGTTGTGAAACGAACCCATTTGATACTACCTCCCATTAATATGTAGACTACAACTTACCATAGGTACTTCATTCTAGCTATGTATGATCTTGATCAGTTATGTGGTGTCCGTAACACAAGCACTACCAACTTGAAGCTAGATGACGCTGTGTGGGTTGTCAGGCGTTATTAATATAATGCACCGTTTTAACCCCTGACAGAAAAGGAGGGTGTTAATTTGGCGTTAAGTTTGACTTGTATAATTAACTATTTGTATACCTCAAATTCGCTATAAAATGACAGAAGGGAATTCTTATCTCTGTAGCATGTTAGCTCCCAAACAGATGAAAATCGGATGGGATATAGTTTTTTGTTTGAAAACTAAACGGCCGACGGACCTATCTGATCGGTGACCTATCGAACTATCTGATCGGTGACATATCGAATGTGTTCTCAGCTTACGTTTGACGAAAATCTTTGGAGCTGTTCAAATGTTATTGTGGCGAATCAAAGTAATATTTTCTTCTGAAATGGTAATAAAGAATTTTATGAAGATTCATTTCAATGCAGTTTTACTATGTAAAAGTGAACATTTTATTTATCTAATGTAGCAAAAATCCAAGTTCCGACGCACCTGCTTCTCATTACTAAGTAGCAGTTTATTGTCCACACAGGTACCTATTAACTTTTGAGTTAGTAAAAGGAAAATAAACGAATAATTAGCCTGGTTTAAATAGCTAGAAAATTTACGATGTGTTTATTTTCCGGCTAACCTGGCCGAGGCGGTTTCGTTATCTTCATGACATTTTTACGAAGACATCTTAGTTATCGTCCGACCGACCCAGAACAAATTGTCTACTAGCAGAGTATTAACATCTTCCTCTAAGGTTCAATTGCACCGTTTGCTGCCAAAACAATAACAGAGCTAAACTCAGCTTGATCGAGTAAGTTTCGTAATAAAACCCAGTTTATCTAATGCAGGGTGTTAGTAGTTGATAGTTAAACCACGAATGTTTAACCCTAAAATAAAATTGTATCGATCGCGTTCAACTGCAACGTGGAAATAAGACTGTAGTCTTCGAATAATATCTTAAACAATTCAATTAAAATCTACCTAGTTGACTTATGCCCATGAACTATTTTCTAGTTCTAGCTAAGCGTTTTGCAACGTAGGTACGACGAGGTATTAGTTTTATTATACCTAAGCCTGTCAGTCAGTAGAAACGTTACCTACCTCTAAGCAGCCATTCACCTTGCTACTTCGTGCATGCACACGACAAAATCAATATCCTCGATTGTTATTAGCTTGGCACTCGTAACTGCCCCAAAATATTCATCGATCTTGTGCTTCAGTTAGTTACTGTACGATCCAGTCGAGTACGACTAATAACTCAACATCACTGCGTGTATCTCCTAGGCTCCTAGTCGAGTAAGAAGCCTGTTAATCCAGTTGTTAGGTTGATAAGAGAAAGAGATATATGTATAATGTAACTTTGAACCTAGGGTCCGATTTTGAGAGACGGTAATCTTAAATGTAAAGTGTCCCAGAGTTGAGATACGTTTCTAAATAAATAGAAATCATCTACCAGAGTCGCGGCCGTATTGAGATAATATCAAGAAATAATAAATAAATAAATAAATAAATAAATAATAGTGGTCGCTATTCGAGAATCATTAGAAAAAGCTTGATTCCCCAGGGAAATAAAGCAAAAAGCCTCTCTTGGGGAATGGGTGTGCACTCCCGACCAAAGGTCAAGTGCAAAGTAAGTTTTATGATGCCCTTTATACCCCTTAAACATACAGTGAATTGCATAGGGCCAGAGGGGAGATGAATTTTCGCCTTTACATGCTCGTTAGACGATTGCTTTGATGCGAAGTATGTGCTCGTAAGGTGTTTGAAAGTGTGTACGCACTTCATATTATAAAACAACTCTATGGCATGGCAGCATAACGAGGTTTTACCACATTTTACACCATCTAACAACTCATATTAGTTGCAACGACGACGGCGCCGGCAGTGTTATGCAAAAATCACTCAGACTTGTTTTATAGAAACAATTTTCTGTCATTCGCCTTCGGTAAGCCGTTTTGCCTGATTGGTTTCCATTGACACATAGGTAGGTAGGTACTTGTTATTGCTCTGATTGTGGTACGATCGCTAGCCGCTTCAGAAACCTTAATAGATTCAAGGCAAGTAATAAAGATACACGAGCCAAACATTCTGTAAGATATTATTATAATATAACATTGTATGGGGAACTCCCTTTTACACATATGCTTTGGATAAATCTTGATGAGGAGTAAAACCGTGGTAGGTATTATGAAAGTAAGATGTGTAATTATAATTAGATTGTTTTGGAAAAACTAAAAACCGACGTAAATTCCTTCACATTTTTAGAGAGGAGAACTTATTATGGAAAATCTCGGGACCATACGGATACAATAGCGATTTTTTTTCTAAATCGGTGGCAATTAACCCTTTTGGCGACTTAGGTCTACCAGGAAAAATGACTAGAACGTGATATTGTCAAGAAAGAAAATTGGAGACATATATTATTAACTACTATGAATAAAAATTCCGAAATAAAAAAAGACTCATTGACATACCTAAGTAAGTCAGAATGAGAAATAACACTACTTAGCAGATGTTTTATGTTATCAGCCCATTATGATTATGGGGGTTAGATTTAGGATCAAATGTAAATACTAATAATGTAATCCCAATAGTTTATGGTTTGCTGCTAAATAAGTGTGAAAATACGTACATACGGTTCTTCACCTTATTGAAAGATAAATTGGGCATGTATATAAAAGAATGCGATTGCGAAGTTGCCGTAATGAATGCTTTCGTGAATGTTTTCCCAGAAACGGTGATATTTAGGTGGTTTTTCCATTTTCAAAATAGAACAGCCTATAAGGAATACGGCCGAGAATATTGGACTGTACTTTGATACCAGCAGGGGTATTTTAATTCGTCGGAAAGGCCGTCGGATTCGAATTCGGAATCTCTTTACGAAGAACGCTATTTTAAACTGTCGGATTCGAAAACTTTTGACATTCGAATTCGGATCCATCATAGGATAGTTCCCGACAGCCATTCAGTGTCGGAAACGATTCCGCCGGAGTATTAGATTCTTTGTTATTGTTGATATTACTTTCTTATAGGATTTAGATTCAAGGAAAACTCATTTTATTAACAACGTGAGCATAGGAATAATATCTTGATCGAAACGAGAGAAGTTTTACCTATTTAAGTACCTAATCAATCGAGGATTTTCTGCCACTGTTTATTTTTTAGGTTGTTTACAAATTGAGTAAACAATAGCTTTGTTTCAAACCATAAGTTGCTGTTGAATACCTAGATGGAGCATATACCTACTCGTAAGGGAGAGAGAGAGAGCTCAACGAAACATCCACAGTTCGCAGCAGAGACAAAGAACTATCATTCTTCATTGCACGCTGCGAGATAATGTCGAACCCCTTCCAACTCACTCATGAGCTAACTACCTCTATTTTACACCGACAATAGCTCTGGGGTTGATTGAGGAGTTGAGGAGCTCTTATAGTGAGACAAAATACTCAAATGCAATGCCTGTAGAGCTAAAAGTAAGTCTCTAATAATTGTATTGAGGAAGGTTAGGCCACCTACTAGGTATAACTTATGGAAAGTAAGTGTCATGATGAGATCAACCTGCCTACCTAATTATTTACTTCTTTTTTATAGTTTCTAGCAGCTCTTCACTTTTATGCCCAAGATAGCTATCAAAATCCTGATGGGAGGGATGCCGGTGTTAGCCCTAGGCAGGCATCCGCTTCAAAAGCGACAAGCCAAACTACAGCTGTGCTAAATTTGCCACAAGTGTTGTGCATGTGGATCAAATTCCCTGTTGCCAGGAATGAAAGGGAGCAAATAATTCAAATATAGCTGTATGTAGGTGTATATTTTATTGAAATAAATAAATAATTAACAATTACAACATTTGTTTAAGATATTATGATTTATAGGTATGTGATAGGGATTTGATAATATTAAACATATTATCAAGATATCCAGGCAGCACACATGATGCTTTCATTTTAAGGACTAGTGCAGTCAAAGACTGGATGGCAATTATCTCCGAAACAGCTCCTTGCTGGCTTCTTGGTTAGCAACTGCAACAAAAACATGCAAGTAATTATCAGAAATCAAATATAATAGGCAACTTAACATAACTTTGAGGTGATTCTGGTGCAAGAGCGTCAAGAGTCTGAAATTGAATCAGATGATCCTGCAGATATTGAGGCTGGAGAACATTATATCACTGGATATAAACAATGATGTTCACCGCAGAGGAATCCAAGTTTGGTCTGACCTAATAAATAAATTATTCTAATGTATTGCATTATTACATAACTACATCAATCAAAATTACCTATATGAATCACAAAAAGAAATGTATCTCACCTTAATCTTTATGTCTAACGCTTCTCATTTGCAGCTGCAATTGCCAGTACGGCAGTTGCAACCGAGGCCACATTGACAGCCAACCTATTTAGGTAATGTGCTTTCCGTTTTGGAGAGTGGTGCAGGGGCTGAACCACCACCGGTTCCTGCTTGATTGTTTTTAATTTTTATTGCCTTGGTGTCCAACTTCCAGTCTTCACAGCACTGTAATAAATAATAGTAATAATGTTACAAAGCATACACTCAATAAGTAATATACTAGCACCACATAATTATAAGATAAACATAGGGTAAATGTATGTTCTGCGTTGAACAATCCCTAATTTTTCCTAGTAATAAATATAGCCTATGTTACCCAGAAAGTGAAAGACTACAGGGAGATGCTGGGTGCATCAAGCTGAAGACAGGGTGCTATGGCGCTCATTAGTGAGATGTCCAGCAGTGGGCTAATATAGGGTGATGATGTTACTCAGGGATAATCAGAGAAGCATTGTAATGGTAAAAAAATGTTTGAAATCGTAGTTTTTTAGTTTATTTGTTACATACATACAAATATTTTCTCTTTATAATATTAATAAGTGTAGAAAACAATGACAATACTTACTTTTCACCATTTCTCCGGCAGCTTTGTACCCCAGCGAATTGGGAACCAAAGCAAGTTCTTGTTGAAGAACTTTCTTCGTTCTCGCTGCGTCGGGGGCTGTGACTCGGCCGTGAGCGAGGTCGGCATAGGCCAACATAAACTCTTCTTACGTTGCTCCGGTGATACTCGGGCACTCTGAAGTAGCACTTGATCATGATCATAGAAAGTTGGTAGGTTCACCTCTATCGACAATCAACATAACACAATCATTTAGTGGCTAGTGCGTATTAGATAGATAAGCTTATACATAATATAATGTAATGCTCGTTTTGCTTTCATAGCATAGTAATTCCACTTGTATCACTTCACAAAACAAACACAAATTGAAAATTCTAAAAACAATGTTCAACTCAAATGTTGAGAACAACCGCGAACAAATTCGGAAAAAGTATTTCCAACACTGATTAAAAATTATGTCATAAACTTTATTTTTATTTCTACGAAAACGTCTGTATTGTTCACATAACTTGTATTCGTCAGATAATAGTTTGATTTTAGCCCCCCCATACGAACGTACTTTCCGCTTCATTGACACTATGTCCCCGATCGTATTAAAATTTTCTATACAAAACCGCATGAAAAGTAGCTAAAAAACATTATGATCTTTAAATGAGAGCGAAACTAATTTGCCATATTTTGACCACTAAATCGACTCATTTTCAAGCAAATCACCGAGCATTTCTATTTAAAAGTTGTCATACGGCACACGAGCGCCCTCAATTCCCACGACTCTTCTGTTTTTGAACAGATTCCACCGTCACTCACCGCCTTTGTATTTGATGGTCAGACACGCTTTCTCACTCATAGATACGAACCAACAACAGCTTTCATTCAGCAAGCCCGAACCAATCCCTGGTTTAGTTCCGAATTTCAACTAATCACCGAGCATTTCTATTCAAAAGTTGTCAATTGGGACACGAGCGCCCTCATTTCCCACGACTCTTCTCACACTCTTCAGCCACAGCTTTGTATTGATCGCTTTTGCATTTGACGCGCTTCACTCATAAAACGCCCCATTTCATTCGACGTGAAACAACAACAAATTGGCATGGGCCGTCCCCTGAGATTCGGGAGAGCTTCGTACCCTTTTTAAGAAGCAAATTTGTGTAATTAGGACTCTACGTATGTTATTCTAGACTAAAAAACAAATAAATAAAAAATATTTTTGAAACTCTTTTTTTGATACTTTAAACCCGCTAGATTTGGCGAGAAGTCTAGTAAAGTTGGTAACACTTTTGCCCAAGTAATGGTACGAAGTCATGGTTTATCGAAGTTAGTTTCCTCAACTAACTTAGAACTGGGTGTGAATTTGAAGTGTTTCTTGTTATTGTTGTCATTTAAATCCCGATGATTTATTTATTGATTTAGATACATTAAAGATGCTAAAAAGATATAAATTGAATGTAAAATTACTTAAGAATATTCCATATAAGCATTTCTACTATTTTCTACCATTTCGAAACTGTCTCCGTAAATTCATATTTTCCACCAACCCGCGGATTCGTTTCGGAAACATTCGATTACCGATCCGAGGCGCAATCAAAATAGCGTTTTGTAGATTCGTCGGAATAGAATTCGAATCCGACGGTTTTGTTTCGGAATCGAATCGAATGAATTAAAATACCCCTGCAGAGAAGGAAGGAAACTGATCCGATTAAAAAGTAACTTACCTCTCATACCTGCGGAGAATATGTCGAGCGGAGCTTTCTGCTTCAGCTTGAACGAAAAGTAGTTTTACTGTTGTACAAAGTACAACATTTGATACTTTTATAATTAGACGTTCTGAATCATAATCTTGCCAAATTAATGTTTTCATTTTTACATATTGACATTTCTCTACTTATACTTTTTGGGTTATAGGTATTTTTACATAATGACATTTGTAATTAACGTCATTTCTATATCTTGGCTTAAAATAGCCTTCGACAATTTAACTTTATAAATTCGTCATTTTTTTACTTAATCATTATTCCTGATAGACCTAAGTTGCCAAAAGGTAATTAACGGAGAATTCGAGAAAAATGCAAAAAATAACGTTCATACAGTCGAACATAGAACCTCATCCTTTTTGAAGTTGGTAAAAATCGTTATATTATAAAACCTTTACCCTATAGCCTACTCATCATGTTCTGGCCCAGATAAAGCAAATTCTTAATAAAATTGCCGAGCGCTTTATGTGGTCAGTGTATTACCAATCACTAAATTTAATGATCAAAATGTGCCATTCGTCATGTAGTGGTTTAGAAACTGCCGAGTGATCAGGTTGGCCTCATATTATTTTATGTTATCTTCTCTCTAAAGACAGGAATATACATATTGACAATACAAGCGTACCAACGTCAACGAATTCTTGTGGCAACTAGTGGTCGTTCCGCACACCTTTTATGAACACCACCCCAATGATCGATAAGGTTTGTAGGTAACTAACTTGTAGGGTGGTACGAAGCAGGTTTAAGGGAGGTCTCACTGATTGACTATAAATAGTGAAAATCGAAATACAATAACATTTCACCCGAAAAGTAATCTTATTGTAAACGAAAATCCGCAGAATGGGTCTCCAACAGGTTTCAACATCGCGTGCTGGCTAAGAATACGTAGGAGACGGTTATGGCATGTCAGTTTTATGAAGTAACGAAAAATGCTTCGCGGAACTCAAAATAAACTTAACAAGATCGTAGCATTCCATTTTAAACCTTAGCACGAATTATTTGAGTGCAAATTTGCCCATAGACTGAAGATAGCGATTATTTGGCGTGGGTCCTGTATTCTGGTCGGACCGGTTCTCCGCCTTAGTCTGACTGGACCTGCTACTGCTCACGGAATGAGTCGTGTGCGCCTACTCGAACGTGTTATTGTATACCGAAGGTATTATGAAAATATTGGCGTTTATACTTTCTGAGTTTATCAAATCGATAGAGTAGCTAGACTAGTAGAACAAGGCTGACCTAAATAAAGCTGGCGCATAACATAAAGTCCGTAACAAATCGCGCAGGTGCGGCTGCCATCAAGACTATTGGGTTTGGGGTAGTGCCTAAAGGTCACACCTTTGAGTAATGCGAGACTAGTCCAATTAGCCAAGGGCATTAAACGACTCGCCCTTTGCAAGCTTAGGCTTTGGTTTCAGCAAGGGAACCCGCTTATTATTTTGTCCTAATAAAAGTTAAAAGTAAAAGTTCTTCTCAGGTGTTTACATAATATCCACGAATTCATGGCACAATAAAGTATTAAAGGAAAATGATGATCTCACTATGTCTCTGTATAGTTTTTTTTTTCAAACAATCAACCAAGTTTGATTTAAACACCAGACACCAGCACAGGTTTGCTCGATTTCGTCCTCACGACTTCAGACATCACGCCCGTGCTAATAAACCAAATGACATGTGAGATGACTACAAAATGCACAATGCTATAGGTAGATTATAGACCTTTCTCTATTAAATAATTGATGATGCCACCCGAAAGCATCGGTGTCGCAATGCAATTGAGGCAACAACCAAGGAATATTGACTTGCACGCACACCTTTGTAGTTGCACCTTTGAGTTCGCGAATTTCAAAACGTTCCCACATGACCGGCTAGTTAGACCGCATTTATGATCAAAACAGCCTAGCCCAGCCTACCTGGCCAAGAAGATGCAAGCATAGTGTCATAGAGATTTTCTTGTCGGGTTTAATTACAATACAAGTATAACTCTTAACAACTAGTCCATCAACAGTATAGGTACTAGTATGTTCATGGACCATGTTACTTGTTTACAATCAAAAGCTTCTTACAAAAATAGCTAATCTCCTCTTTTGATGTTTCTGCTGCTTGAAAAAGTCTGTATCTGAAAACCACAAGTAAAAACCTGGTTTCTATGTAATCACAGTTTGTTTTGGATCGCTGATTTGTTAGCGAGACCCTGAGAAAATATGGGCTGCACATTTAGACCGATAGATGTGTAGCGTCGAGCAATTAGACGGCGATATGGTGCAATTATGGCCGATCTAGTGAGGCCCTATCTGTATCTACTATCTATAAATGCCATTAAACTGTTCCTTGGTTAGCAGTAAATGCGGTTCCTGTCTCCAAGGCTTCTATCAGGTATCTCTCAGGTATCACTTTTGAGTCGACCTAATACATCGATCCCTTCGAAAAGCAATTCTCTTTTCGAGCTTTGATGTCCGTCCATGAGCATGAACGTAGGTACTTGGTCGTCGGAAGCTTGATCTGTAGAAATGAATATTATGTAATTTAGTAATCTGAGAACCTTAGCGTGCTCAATGATTTTTAAACAAGCGTGTGAAAGTTCTTTATTTTCACCAACTTACTATTCAGGTTAGGCGAATGGTTAGCTGTGGTGAATTTTCAAGCGATAAATAAACTCTAATGTTATGTAACCTTACAGGTGTGCATTCCACATTGTCGTTTAGCGTATTTTATTGCCATTATTTATGACGGAATCGAAACATGACGACTAGCTTATATTCAATTGACAAAATGATTTTACTTTTACTTTTTGTGCTGTCTGCAGCGATATGACTTTCGAGAATGTTTCGCTGTTTGGTTGGATAAAATTTTAGCCGATGCTAAATTGTAGAGGTTTATTGCTGCCGAAATTGTTTTCCTCACGCGATCATTTCAGCTTATTATCGAAGGTCAATGTCTTTTCAGAGCAGAAATACTCAGCAAATTACGAAACTAATTGTTTTGGTCTCCTTGAGATTAGATTGGTTCAAAGTCAACCGTGAAATCGATTTCCTCCAAAACTCTAACGCACTTCAACAAGAAAATGTATGCATTAGCTAACAGATGGGTTATGCTCTATCATCAGAGGAAGTAACGGCATTCGAAGTCGCGGAGAAAACTGTTGCGGAACCGTTAGTGACGCACCGCATATATATTCGTTCAGGAAGTACAGAACCATCGACTAAAATGTTAATTATATATGTGTAGTCTTAAGGGATTATCTTACCCCGCAATGTTGTCCCGAAGACGTATTAAGTTGCTTCTCCGAACCGGCTATTTGCGGTCACACATGTACTCGTATAATTTCTATGGTCATATAACTCATAATAATAACCGTTATAATATAACAGCTACAGATATACGAAGAGGTATCTTATCTCTCGTTGTGCCACTTCAAATGCGTGTCCGGAAATCTGAATTTGAATTCATGATGAGAAATCTTCTAGGGCCGCATTACCTACTCTTCAGAATTACATTTTTCCTAAGCGACATAGGTATGGTCAAACGTTTTTGCCGTAGCGTGATGTGATGATATTAACAGAGCGAGAGTCTGAGAGGCCTGAATAGCCGGATTTCTCTCTCAACACAGCACGTGTTAATACGGAAGCGTACCTCGTCTATTGGAATTTCATTTGCCAGAACCTGCCTCTGTTTACATATGGCCATCTATTAAACCGTTCAAGTTCGAGGTTATTCACTTGCGCTGCGTGTACGGATCTCGTTCGATGCCGCTCTTTTAATTACCGTTTTCTCTTTGATTTCTCGACGGCCAATTCTGCTGAAGGTTATTTTGTATGTACTCGTACTGATTGAAATGACATTTAGCGCGTGCTACCTTGAGTGCTTGTTGAACGGACTCGTCACTTTAAGTATTTTAAACAATAACATAAAACCGAAGATATACATATCTACCTTCAAGTAATGTTTTAAATAACGAACATCAACAATCGTGGACATATGGTCAAGATGGCAACCTCACACGTCATACTATGTTTTCCATCTGTAAAATAATTAGAATAAGCTAGACGCAGACGTGCTAATGCTAACATGCTATTTGTTTTTGTTACAGGTGAGTAATCGTTATGTTACTTATAGCCGATAGGAAGCAAACTCATCGACAGGTACCGGTATGCTTATCTTTCAGAGCACTAACAGTTCCGGCGTTTATATTATACAACTGATTCAAACGAATTACCTATTTAATAGTATTCTCGAAGATGGCGCACGCAATGTTCTTAGTTATGGTTATGACTACTTCCCTCTATCCTGGCTGTCAAATGTAAGTTTTCGGGGCAAATTGTAAATTGAAGGTGTCTTCTTTCTTACACCGCCCTTGTTTACTATCCTCGTGACACACGAGCATTAGGGAAGGGAAGGCGCGCTGTCTGATTTTGATTTATAGCAGACCAAGGCAGCATAATGTTGCAAGTCAAGAACGCCAAAGTTTATTTACGAGTTCTTATCGCGTTAGATAAACATCGACATTGAAAGTCAGAAGTCAAAACATTGAACGATAAGTTACTACATTGACCTAGGTACATTGAAATAGTTTCTCAAGTAAGGAATTTTAAGGATGCATGTTTATTTTAATTGTGTTTATTTTCTTTGTGGTTCCACTTGAAAAATAAGCGCACTGTGCAGTGAACAAATCGAGCTGATTTATTTTTATACCAGTTTGTATATTTATCAAGGGGCTTGGGGTTTATTAGTGTCACAAAACACTCGGTTTGAGTTAGTCAGTCCTATGCAAACAGATAACTCGCCGTAATCGATATTTTGGAGATATGCATGCGGTCAATTGACACTCCCCTCTATTGCAATACAATATTATTCCTGAGATAAGATAACTTCATGTTTGATATCGGTCAAGACTGTTGACTGTGTCCACACATTTAATAAAACACGTTCCAAGGAAATGTCGTAATTGATAAATAAAATATCTATACAATCGATCGTAAGAATCTACTTTAGATAAAACACATTTGTGCCACTATGAGATAAAACGTTCCGTCATCAATCAAACACAGTGTTTAATATTTCATTCATTCAGAATGTGCGTGCAGATATAATTAAAGTTAATTTCGCTTAGTCTTACTTATCACAAAACCATGTTGCAAGAGGTTAAACATAGACTTAGCGAGCTCATGGTTAAGCAAGTCGAGGCGATCAGTATTGATTTCACATGTATCTTCCTTGCAAATCTTGCAATAATGTGTGAGTCTAGCTTAGCGGCTTACAACATAGCATAATTTGGTATTGTTTCTTACTATAATGTTTATTGTCGGACTAAACAGGATAGAATAGAATATTCCACGACAAATCCAAGGCCGTTTACATCTACGTTAGTTCATTCGTTTTCGCAAATGCCACAGTCGTAGGTAAGGTACACGAGTAATAACTCTGGCATACCTTTTATATTGAGTGCGACGATCCTACAGTAACTATACCTACCTACACATAAAGGAATGTAGTTAGCAAAACATACATGTTAGTATCCTAGGGTCTCACGAAACCAGCTCTCTAATGCGCTGTGTTTAATGCTATCTTTCCATGGTTTAAGTACTTATACCCTCTTACAAGTAGCTTTCATGCTTCTTTATACTTCAACTGGCATTTATATTGTCGACCGGTACTTATTTTTAATGTTTCAGTAATTGTACTTGCGTAATGTTGCCCTTAACTTTCTAAAGATCTGTAGAGTTTGAGCTCATACGAGGTGCGTGCGTTTTGAATCAAGGCCAATAGAATTTGTAAACGAGCCTTTCGCTCATTCATAACTGTATTACTTTTGAATTTTGACGCCCGAACACTAATATTTTAAGACGAGACGTGTTCGGTTGGGTATTATCGGCTGGCTCCAATCCGTATTGAATTACGTGCATTTCTGAGTGAAGTAATGCAACTTCTTAACCTAGCTTCAGCTAGGTGTACTCCCCGATCTGTTGGTTGTGTGTTATCTTAACAGTTGTACTGACTCCTGAGCTCACCATGGGTTCATACAACGTTTATTTTAACCGAAGATACTCAAATTCTCTCTGGTTATCGTATGGTTAAAACGCAAGTGTCGAAGCAAAGGTGCGCCGCACAGTCCGTAAGCCGAAGTAGGGCTGCCTGGTTTTAAAACTGGTATGGAATAGGTTACGGACTCAATAATAATGAAGACAAATCTGCCGAGAAATTCTTCTAGTCATGTATATTATAGCTCATCGACATACATCTCATACACAACTACTTTTGTCATTTTATAGCTATTTTGGTTTCGTGTTAACGTCAGAACCCCGCTAGTAAATAAGTGGGTGATCTGTCTCGCTCCACCTCCACTCGGGCTTCGCAACGGTCACACTCGACTCGCTTTCGAGGAATTTCTCATGTTTATTGCACACCACACCGTCGTATCAAAATCAACCTATTACATGCATAAAGGTATAGCTAAACCAACTTCTCATTTTACTACGCATTGTAAAACTACAAAAACAATGGCTCTAGAAATTCTTGATAACGATTACAAACACGACTCGCCTTGTTTCGTCATTGTTTTATATAGTGAAAGGTTTGTTTCGTCTCCAAGTAGGTATGTATTATGAAAATCGTCTGTAATATAAAGTTACTTTATTACTTCTTTGTCTGTAAGAAAATAAATCAGTCTTTGTGATGCTGTGTTGCGTTTGCGTTCACATCTTACTCGCCCCGCGCTTCATGTTCTGAAGGGTGAGTCTATTTGATGTTAGTAACGAGACGTCTTCGTGACGTCTCCTTACAATTTGGTACAGCCAGCGCCTCTATCGTGCGGACATGTAACTACGCAAATCCCACACTAAAAGCAGACCTCACCATCACGTTTCGTAACTAACGTAAAATAGACTCGCCCCTGGGCGAGCAGTCTCGACATAGATAACGAACGACATCGGTCGCAAAGTTTTACCGAATATATTTTATCGTATTTTGATCTTCTTTACAAGAATCAAGTTCCAAATGATTCAATAACTATTTATTTCCAAAAATACAATAGATTAACATAAAGAAAAGGTTAAATTTGTAATATTCATATTGATTTACCATTGAAACTATTCATTTTTGTCAGCTGTTTTGGCAAGCGACCGCCATCTTTACGATTTTTGTCGCAAACTTTACGCGTTAGTATAATAATTACTTCATCCTCTTATCTCCTTAATATCTAATAATTATAATATGTCCTCGTTCAAACGCATAGCTCTGGCGGTTTTGTACTAATATCTTGGTACTGCTGGTATGGTACCTACCATATAAACTCTATGGGTACCTACAATCCATACTAATATTATAGTTTCGAAACTCTGCCTGTTTGTCTATTACCAATTCACGCCTAAACGTCTGCACGGATCTCAATGAAATTTGACAAAGAGATGAATAGTATCCCGAAGAAGCTAGCAGCTTATAGAAGTTCATGATCGCTGGTCTGGAGCGCGCTTGTTATTTATATGAGCATTAATTTCCTTGTATGGTTGGTTGTTATGATTGCGCGTATTCCACGCGTGAGAACCAAGAATTTGCTTTGGAACGACGTGTGCGAACTGACTGTTGACTTCGTCATATTCTGCGGCGATCAGTACAAGCTGTACTGTGAGTACACTAATGTTGTACCGAGTACAGAGTACGTAGTCCGCGCAGCTGCTTAGCAATATTACGTTTCAAGGTTCTATTGTGAATGGGAACTGTAAGAAATCTGATTTGGACATCGATTTATGTAAAAAAGGAGAGATGAGGTACTAATTCTCGAAAGTGGAAGACTTAAATTAGGTGCAATGAGGACCCACCTCAGTTATAGTCGAACTGACAACGACGGCGTTCGTATACCACGTGCTTGCTACGACTTACAACTTTAGTGTGATTTATTGACTAACTAGCTGCGCCCCGCGTCTTCGCGCGTTGTTTTTACGGAAACGTTTAAAGGTGATTTATATTCCACGGGAACTGATTTGTGGGATAAAAAGCTGCCATGTTTGATTTCAGGATAAGGATTACCTGTATGCAAAATTTCAGTGCGATCCGTTCAGTAGGCGTGAAGAGGTAACAAACATCCATCTATCCATCCATACATACATCTATACAAACTTTCGCATTTATAATATTAGTGTGATTATTGCACAAGATTGGTAATATAACTGTGCAGCGAGTGTTTTCGTGTAGTTGTAATACAGGCTTGAGTTAGCGCTGGGAGAACGTAGGTAAGGTACCTTAACTACAGATTTTACTTAGATCTATGGATTTGTTTCACAGAATCCCAACGTGTCTGTAGCTCGTGACTTAACATGATAACGTTCATTGCGAAAGATCAACGAATCTCTATCTTTACGTACGTTTTAATCATTCATAAGGCCAGTTTTCACACAAGAATCTACATTTATAAATGTTAAAATATTCGACGAAGGCACTCCCTCAATTGGTTTTGGGCTAAAAGCGTTAAAAGTTTAATTTATTCCATTCGTTCGACAGTTGCAATCTGATGCCCTAACCAACTCCATCTGCTTCCTCTAATGCAGGTTGCCATGAATGCGTCACCTGTTGCCGGCATATTGCTGCTTTGTGATTCAGCTCATTCAAAAGGGTGCATTCGACTCAGGGCGACGTTGTTATTCTTCATTCATCGAGATTCGCTTCAATTGCTATTATCCACTAGTGTATCTATTGTCTGCATGGCGCTTGTCCTTTGACCGACTTTTATCGTGTGAGTTTGTTTTATTTCGAATAACAATTGTCCGCAAAACGATTGACCCGATGTTCATCCTCTTGTAATAAGATGGTGAACATCGAATCGTTCACGGCTGATTAATCAAGAAATTGGCAGAATTATGATTCAAATTCCCTGCCCGTAATTTATGTTATGAGACACATTAGATGACAGCAGGCACGTAGTCGCGTGCTCAGATAGATCGTGAATCGTCTTGTGTCCCCTCGTTATTTAGCCACATGTTGCCGGCTGGGGTGGAAGTGATACTTTCACTTCGGTGTACTTACTCATACGTGGCCGACGACGACGGTCTAAATACCTCGATTCGCGACTTACGTACCCTACTCATTGAATAGCTCTTGTTGGTTTATTTACTTCGTCTTTCAATGCCAGCAACCTGCTGTACACTTCATAATATTATTGTAAGTCCAGGGTTAACGCACTCTAAGCTCATCCCGTCTGATTCTTCCGGGTTGCATTGAGTATTTTATTTTCATCTTACTTGGTAGACGAATACCGAGAAAATTAATTTACGGCCCTCGTTCCACAGAGAGGTTTTAATTAAATATGCATTGTCTTGCCTGGCTACTCTGGCTAGGTGTTCAAAAGTTAGTTTGCTACAGAATCTACAGATAATAATCTTTATAATAAAAAATGCTCTTATATAGAGGCGTTACATATAAAACCCGTACAAGAGCTAATAAGAAAGAAGATTTACTCATATGCAGATTGAATATGCATCAGTAAATATAAAAAACATGTTACCCGCTTTGTACTAGGTAAAGCTCGATCCCTTGGCGATTTTTCATATCCACTCGAAATACCAAAATGTTTTCCCTGTTCGATCATCATAATAAAGCGCCCGGCGCAAACCCAAAATAGCTGTTCGAGCGAAGCGGGTTTTCGGCAATGCTGACGTCAACCTCTGGGGCCATTTGGACAATGTAAACGATATTTCATCTGAACACCATACGAGTGGGCTTAACAACAATACTTATTATTTTTGTTTCCAGACGCTCGCAAATAAAAACATATAACAAGTAGTTATGTTTTTGAAATCGCAATAGTAGTAAAGGTATTTGCAAAACAGGCTATGGGCTAGACAGACGTTAGAGCAGCTATAGACTAATGCGAAGGCAGTTACATTACACCTGCCGGTCGTTCGACCCCTCTGACCGGTCCTGCGTCCGCTCTACTGTGAAATTATGCACATCTGCCAAGCGCAACCTTTGTCCGTTGCCATGGGATAGGCCTTTATCAACAATAACAAATGTATTTCAACATTCGTCGATCAAAAACCTCTGTAGAATAGCCGACGATGAGAATGACTGCAAACATAAAATCGCGCTTAACCTGATTCAGCGGAATACATTTTTAGATGTTTATTTAAGTCTCCAAATAGGTCATGTTGTTTTACTCTTTTTTCATTAAATTGAAATTGAGGAAATGTTTTTGAATTTTACCTACCTACATGATGCAGTATCTTAAGATTAAGATGAGAAATATTGTATAGTAAAATAATGTCAAGTGAACACAAGGCCAGTCTGGATGATACGGTTGATCGACCGCGTTCTGTTCTGCAGGGTAATCTCTGTAATTGCGCCTCTCTCATCGGTACCCAAAGAACAGAGGGCTTTTGTGAACGGCTTCATTCAGTCGCCGGAGGCGCCGGACTGTCGCTGGCACTGGCTCTATTCTGAATAACTTATCCAGAATGGTTCTATAACAACTTTGTATGCTACTTTATAAGGCAAGCAAAAGACTCCAATGACCTTCAAACTTGTTTGCTTTTACATTCCATAGTTGAAGTATGTTTTTTCGTTTCTCCCTAAGTTTTCTTAATTCCGTCAGCTGCGTTACCGAATAGTAATGCTGCCGTTTTATCGTTCAAGCTGTTTGAAACAGGTGTGTTTCTCGAAATCGGATCATAACACACGTTACTTTCCAAGTGTGCTTGCATTTTTCCACGAGAAAGCGGAAACGCGCGTGTTCCAACAATGGCTTGAGGCTCGTGCTGAACCACATTCTGTGCTGCTATTGTATATTATTCTAGGAACGGAGACAAGTAACACGTTGAGCTGTGCTGTGACGAATGCACGGGTTATTGCCACTCAAACTTTGCTCTTGAAATGCATGCACTCAAATCACAGTTCCACATCTTAGTTTCGTGTCTCATAACATAAATTATGACTAAGTTCATGATTCAGTGCCTATTAAGAATTTTTAATCTATTAAAGCCGGATTTAAAATGCCGATGACTCTAGAACGCACGAAAAAAGTGAAATTCCAGAACCACTCAGTCGAAATGTTTACCTGCACCCTTCTCCGAGGGTAGCGCGTATATCTTGGGGATAGTAATCCAATCACAAATCCCTTCACGGGGGCGAACCATTTACTTGCATTGCACACGCTCAATAGAGAAACTTGAGACAAAACAGCATAAACGTATCAATTCGATATTTTCGCTGAGTCCCGATGCTAACACAGGTTGAAACTATGCACCATTGTGAGGTGCATGTAATATGAACTTAATAGCAGGAAACTGGTCCTTTGTGTTATAACAATAAGCAATAGAATGACAAAAAGTTTTTTAGTATCCAAGCTGCACAATAAGCCCGCGGCCGTCTTCGTAGCTTCCCACGTAACTCTGGCTGGTTAGTTCTGTGGCTGGCTGGAGTGCGCGCTTTGTATTATTTTTAATCAAGCATCTAAAATGTACCAACCACCTACTAGTAACTGAGCACAACAATGGTAGAGCTAAAGAGAAAAAAACTTGTACTGAAAATAACATTTTGGCCCACTCTCCTCTACGATGAGTTCTAAGTAGTCAAAAATGAAGGAACCATTAGAATAATTCATGAAATAATAGGTAAGTAGTATGATTTGTTTTTTATTTTTAGTTATATCTATCGTTCGCTTATAGCGTCCATAGTAGGTAGAGTCAGCTCTCTTAAATTAAATTATCTATGAACGATCTGTGGAATGTGAAAATGTAATATTATCATTAAAGCCTCGCCTCGTTTCTACGTGACGCGTTGGAAAATATGAAACTTAGCCGCTTTTCTACGGCTAGGTATAGTAAAACTACATCCAGTGGCATGGGGGAAGTTCAATGGTCGACGGTGTTTCCAACCTGGCCTGGCAGACTGCCGGAACTGCAATTGTCTGAGGATCCGGTGAATACGCTGAGCTTTTCATATTAAAAAAAGTCATTCATCAGTTTTCCCCGCCCCATCTGTATGTACGCAGCGTACCTACGCGTTTTCTGTGTAATTAAATTTGTGGAAATTTGTTCTACCAATGAGATGACTAGGTAACCAACCACATTGAGGTAAACCTTGTAAAGAAACTAAGAATTTCATGTACGTTTCTACTAGTCTACTTTTGCGCCGTTTTGGCGTAAACGTTGCAGCTCTGTTCGACTTTCACAACTTAACTGTTATGAAGGTCTTGCACGAAGAACATGCCATACATAGCTCGATGGTCCAGTGAGCATGCACCCCCGGATTTTGCAAGCGTATTTTGTAAAGAAGTTATGTCAATACGACAACGCTCGGGTCAATACGATACGACGTAAGATGATGTTACATAAAATATATCAAATTTCTGTATCATCATTATTAATGAGGTTGTTCGCTTTGCTTTCTACTCAATCGGACTTGAAGCAGCTGTCTAAGACACTTTAAAAGTTACAACTAACCAGAAAACATGGAATCTTTTGGCGAATAGAATATCTAAATTACGACATATATACAACAATAGACAAAGGTTTTAAATCCCAGTTGTAGGCGAATGGGATGGTGGGATGACGATCTCCGAAAGAGTGCAGGCAGATGCTGGATGCGTCAAGCTGAAGACAGGGCGCTATGGCGCTCATTAGGGCAGGCCTATGTCCAGCTGTGGACTAATATAGGCTGATAATGATGATGATGATGTAGGCGAAAGTAAAGATACTTGATGCCAAACGACGAAACTACCCGGATTTATGAAACCGCAAACATTCAGAAAAAAGTGTGAATTAATAATGCTCAAACTCTACGCCACGGCCAAGTTAATTCAGATTACGTAAATATGGTATAAATACATTGTATACTAAAAACGAAAACGATTTATGAAGAAGGATTTATCGAATTTCATTAAATAAATCGCCTGAATACGAAGAGGAAATATTTGAATTTGACCTATCAAATCGAAAGTTTGAACTCTCTTACATAATTAAGTTGGTAGGTATGTTGACAATGGCAATGGCATTTTATTTTGTATTCAAGTCATTTACAGTATTTCCTCGTTACATAAACGTGTAGAAAACAAAGCGTGATAGAAAGTACCAAAATTGATGACATGTAATGTTATGTACGTGATGCGTGGAACCATTTGAAACTATTTCTGTACCTGCTCAATCCTAGGCACGTTTTGCACCATATATTTTTTTGTTTTTACCTATTCAATATCAATACAACATATTGCAGCTGGCTTTACTCTTCGTTTCTTGCCGTTAGTAAGTTTCAAATTGCAAATTTTGCTTCTACGATAAACATACCTAATGCTTATTCTCTGATGCTAATAAGGCACTAGAAAAACTTGATTTAAATATTTTGAAGAAAGTGAATGTTACGTCATATTTTGTAGTTTTTCAAATAACTGTGCATAATTTATGTAGAAGCTATAGGAGTATATTACGTACCTACTGATGTTATCGTATCTTTTTAGTAAACTTGATCATTGATTCAATTCGAGTCTACGTATAGAACGTATTTGAAGCCGCATTAAACTATGCGTACATTAATCCAATACCGCTACCGCACAGCACAAAAATGTGCATTCAATTATGGGTTAAAACTCGTTATCTTTAGACAAAATAGTTTCCCACAGGCCTCAAACGAATGGCCCGCGAGCTGCCTGTCATCTGATGCCATCAAAATAAAATTCCTCCAATTGGCTAATACTTTATAAACTCCTCCAATATTACAAGTTTTTTTTTCTTTATTTATTTAAAGGAGTTTTGTCAACATGACTCACTCCCGTGGAGAATATTACGAGTTAAAGCTTATATTTGAATACACAGTTTTGTGCTGTGCTGCAGCGGTGCTTTCCAGGTGTGCAAAAAATAACAGTGATACACGAATCAAAGTACACGAAAGCAGAAAATCAAAGGAAGCATGGGTTACTTTGAGAGACAAACCCAATCCCTGTCTCATGCCAATTTTAGTATCATTTTTGTGCTTATTTTCTGTCTGGTGGCTAGTCTGGTAGGCGGGGGTAGCTGAGTCACCAGGGTGACGCGTGACGCAGCAGGGGTGCGCAACCTTTACACGCCCTTCGTCACTCACGTGCCCTCGCAGCCACGTTCTGTAAAACAAAGAATTACGGTTCAATTTAGTTGCAATACTTCTGAAAAATTCGGTGAAGACCAATTTTGGTCATTCATAATTCTTTGTGCGTGCCTTCACAGCCGTGCTCAGATAAATTAGGGTGTCCTAGATATTATCTTTCTACACAAGTAGGTACTTATTTTTCTAGAACTCATTTCGGTCTCTCGGTTCATTGAAAATAAAAATGAAGGGTCCACTGCTGGACGCACGCAGGACTCCCCCTGATAAACGCCTTCTTTTTTGTCATTTATCTCTACTTAGTAGAGTAGAGCTCTACTTTTGTCTCATCATTACAATCAAATTGGTGCTGGACGGTAAACCAATTCAGTCCCATCGTTATTCTGACGTAGAATAGGGTAGTGTCCTGGATATAAATAATATTAATATTATTATATTTAGTCCGTCAGTTAGTTAGGTTATCAGATAAAAAAATTACAAATATAAAGCGCATCAAAGTTTGAGAATAGGGGCTAGTGACATCAACCTAAACGGCCTGTATTGGTCCACCTCCCTCTGATAAGCACTTTATTGGCGTTTATCTAATGGGGGGGGGTAATGCCCATAATCTCCACGATGGGCATGCGGCTTGGGGATCGTGGTTCGGTGGTAAAATTGTTCTGCATAGGGCGCTGCTGCCCGCCTCCCGGTGGATATTCCTGTAGTCGCCTCTTACGACACCCACATAAAGAGATAGGGTGGTGCAAATCAAATTCACAGAATTCTAAATTATTTAGAATTCTGTGTGCAAATTCTAAGCCACACGGCTACCTTGCTAAAGTGTCGAAAGGAGTGCAATTTTAACTGCTATATCTTCTTTTTTTTTGTTAAATCGAGAAATGAAAAAACAAGTATCCAATATCTTCTGATAATCTAATTGGCGCGGCGGACTAATTAGAATTCTACGACACTAGCCTATATAATACAGCCATTATATAGCCTATTCTCGCACAGTGAACCCCTCGACGGTGCTTTCCGAGTAACTACAACATCTTCTGTCGCAGGCACCCCATGACGTCACCCGAATTCGTGACTCACAATCGTTGGATTTAGAATTGGGCCTCGGGGGAAGCACTGCTTTAATTAGACTGACGCGCGCCCTTAGCGGAAATCGATGCATTTTACTGACGCACGTGAAGTCTAAGTACTTACTTCCTGCGTAAAAGTGCTTTTACTTACCTTTGGACGGAGATTGTTTGGGTTATTGACTCACTTACCTATTCTTAAGCCGGGTACTCATCGGTGTTACGCAGCGAGCATGGTACATTACACCGTGTGCTAAAATCTGTCTCGTTGTTCGTTGTGAACGCCTTCGTTCCTCTACCGTCTGCACGAACGATCGCTGTGTTACTGTAACACGTGATTTGTTACCCCCCGGTTCGTTACAATACGATACAATACGTTTTACCCACCTTTAGGTTAACCAACCTCTTAGTGATCTAACCCCCGAATACTCAAACGCAACTCAGGTTTAAGCTCGTCTCAAGTCGCGGTTTTTTGACAGTTTTCAATGAAAAACTGTCAAATATTCGTCACTTGAGACCTGCTCAAATCTGAGATGCGTTTGATTATTCGGGAGTAAGACTCTAGTCTGGGTATAGGAAAGATTTAAACCACGTCCTGGAAGCCACTTAACATTTCCAACTAGTATCTAATTAAATATACGTTATCCTACTATTACGCACGTCCTTAATACCTTACTTATCTTCCATTAGTACGAACTGGTTACCGTCAACTTACATAATTACTTATACATATAACACCCTGTTTATGCTCGCCCTAAATAGCTTTTTCTTTTGCTCAAAAAGCTTTCCTAATCGGTCTCGTTTTGCCAACGAAGATATCTATGTATTTATTTCCAAAAAAATATTTAGGCGCTAGTTTCTGCCCGCGGCTTTTTACGCGTTGGTTCTATGGAAATGATAAAGTTATTTAGATAAAAATAAAAGCATCTACATTTTTGCAAAAATTCAGCCCGATCTGTTCAGTCGTTATAGCGTGAAGAGTCTGAAGAGGTAACAAACTTCCAAACTTTCTCATGTATCATTTATTTATACTAATATATAAATTCACTATTATTGTTTTTTTGTTTGTATGGAATAGGCTCCGAAAGTAATGGACCGATTTAAAAAATCTTTCATCATTAAAAAGCTTACTTTTCAGGGAGTGACATAGAAGGTATATTTTATGCTCGATTTCACACGGGAACGGGAACTACGCGGGTGAAACCGCGAGGCGCTGCTAGTAAAATAAAATAAGTGTTGTTCTTTTGACTTGAAATACCTGACCTTACGTATAGGTAACCATAGAAATTCGTTGCGATTTTTTTTCGCACGGATTTTGAGACAGGGGCAGATGATTTAATCTGATGATTGTATCTAATGATTGCATACCCCAAAATCCGTGCCGATAATAAAATATTAATCAATAATCAGTGTGTCCATCGAGACCTGCATGCATTATATCACCGCTTGGCACATTAAGCCAGACTATCTAGACATCAATTACGTAAAGTGAGAGTTAATCCCGCACTCAGTTTCATCAATCTGTGCCGATTACAAAATATCGTGGCACAGGGGAAAATCTACTCTAATATTATAAATTCGTAATTCTCCCTTTGTATCTGTTTTTCACGATTTAATGAAAAAAGGATCGGAGTTTTGGCAAGGTTAAATAAATAATTAAATATAAATAATGATAAAAATACTTAATACTTGACAATCTACACTGCATCATCTTGCCCCAAGCTAAGCAGAGCTTGGGATCTACAAAAATATCTATCGTTGTGATAGATATTTTTTATTATACATCCCAGAACAAATATTTGCAGATTTGCTTTTGTCCCGAGGCAGGAATCAAACCTCTAAAGCGTCGGATGTGAGCCCGCCGCGCCACTTCGGTCGTGTTATTGTATTTTTAACCGACTCCAAAAAAAGGAGGAGGTTCTCAATTCGTCTGTATTTTTTTTTATGTTTGTTACCTCAGAACTTTTGACTGGATGGTCCGATTTGCATGATTCTTTTTTTTATATGAAAGCTGGTGCTTCCCGTGTGGTCCCCATTTTAATTTTGTTCAGTTCTGACAATCGGATCCATGAAAATTCATGTAAAACTGTAAAAATTGAAGTCGGTTTATAGTTTTTTAAAACAAAATTATTATTGACGGTTGTATTCCGAGTCTAAGGACTAAGTAACGTTTCTATCGAACCGACATATAACCGATATATAACCGACAAAGAAACCTACCAGAGAAAGGGCAGCAGCTTCCTTTTATAAAGTTACTAGCTGCGCCCCGCGGCTTCGCCCTCGTGGATTTTTTTATGTCACATCCCACGGGAACGGGATAAAAAGTCTTATATCCGTCTCCTGGTTCTAAGCTCCCCCACCAATTTTCATCCAAATCGGTTCGGCCTTGGTTCGGCCGTACTTGAGTAATAAATAGTGTAACTTACACGACTTTCTTTTAAATATATTTTAACGTCTTCTCTGCGATTATCAATCCGGCTGCTAATCTGGTTATAACAAGATGGCAACACCCTCGTTTCAGATGGTGTTCAGCTGTGGACATACAAGTGTCGATTCTAATATTATTAGAAGAAAATTGTTTATGTTAAGGTTAAACACAAACTTCCTAGTTGCATATCACTGTAAATTCTAAACAATTCTGTACCTTCAGTACCCGTTGTGTTAGGTACTGAAATAAAAAAGGACTATAAAATATATATTTTTACAACATTAAACATTTTATCAATAAATCAAGTTATCTTTTCGATAGCGGTGTCATTAACAGATAGTGTTGCACCCTTCAGCCAACTATTTTGCAATGTAATAAAAAAAAAATACACTCATGAAACCTGTCTTTAAGCTGACAATGTAGTACCTACCTAAACCTAATACAACGACCTCTGTGCCGCAGCGGGCGAAGGCCCGCTTGCGACGCAGGAGGTTGCGGGTTTGTTTCCCGCTTCGGGACAAATGTTTGTACGATCTGCAGATATTTGTTCAGGGCGCTCTGGTTGTTTTCTATCTGTTATCAGAAATATATTTGTAGTGTCTGTAACAATATGCGGGTAGGACAAACCACTACTCTGTACCTTCAATGAAAATAAATCATTCGGTCTGCTCATGAACTAAACGGAGTTTCTATTGCGATCCCTTTATCCCGAATTATCCCAACAATCTATTAGCGACGAGGATGGGATTTTCTATCTGTTATAAAAAAATAACTATCAATGTAGTGTATTGTATATCATAATCAGTTATCTAGTAGGTACTCATAATACAATGTGTGAATTGTCCAGCATTTAATAAGAAAAAAAAAATACCCATGAATGATAGTAATAAGTGCTTAATAGCTCATTGCATTACCTGTAGTAATTCTCGGGAAGTCACACTAATAGTAATATTAGGTCCTTACACATGAAATTGGCGTTTTGTATGGGAGGAACAAAAAGTCGAATATTTTTAATACCTATAATATATTTAATTAATCAAAGTATGAACCATTATTTTCTATGCACTTTTGCCATCTTATAGGTAGTTCATTGATCCCTTTACTAAAAAAACCAGTCGGACGGGAATCAATAAAATCTTTGAAGGCGATTTGGACTGCCCCATCGGAGTTGAATTTTTTCCCTTGCAAGAAGTTATCCAAATTTCGAAAAAAATGGTAATCTGTTGGAGCAAGGTCCGGGGAGTACGGAGGATGTCTTAGACTTTCCAATTGAAGCTCTTCTAATTTAGTAGCCGTCTGTTGCGCAGTGTGTGGTCTAGCGTTGTCGTGAAGCAGTAGTGGCGTGGAGCGATTGACCAGCCTAGGTTGTTTAGCCGCTAGCTTTTCCATCATGGTTTGCAATTGCTGACAATAGACATCAGCCGTAATAGTCTGGCCAGATTTGAGAAAACTGTAATGAACAATACCGGCACTAGTCCACCAAACGCTTACAAGTAACTTTTTTGGGGTTAATTTTCGCTTGGGGCAGGATTTGGCTGGCTGGCCAGGATCCAACCATTGCGCTGAGCGCTTCCGATTATCGTAAAGAACCCATTTTTCATCACAGGTAATGATTCGGTTTAAAATACCTTCATTATTGTGCCGGTTTAGTAATGTAACGCAGCAGTCGACGCGCGTTTGCCGGTTTGCTTCAGTCAATTCGTGAGGTACCCACCTTTCAAGCTTTTTAATCCTTCCCAATTTGCTTCAAGTGAATTAAAACAGTTTTATCACTAACATCGCAGCCTGCAGCTAACTCGGACGTGGTTTGCGATGGATCCGCTTCCACAATAGCCTTCAACTCTTCATTATCAACTTGAGTCTCAGGCCGTCCACGGGGCTTGTTCTGCAGGTCGAAATTTCCAGAACGAAAACGTTGGAACCAAAAACGAACTGTGTTTTCTTTTGCAACACGACCGCCATACACATCATTCACCCTTCGAGTTGTTTCCGCAGCACTAGTGCCACGGCGGAACTCGTACTCGTAAATAATGCGATATTTTAAGTTTTCCATTTTGTAAAATGAGTGACGCAAACAGAAAAAAACAGAAGAAAAAAAACAAATGAATGACGATCATCGAAGCACAAATACATGAGTCTATAGCTGTACAAATTTGAATTTGGAATTCCTTACCAAAGAGGAGAAATTTGTGATTAAAGTGGCCAGTACGAAAAACGCCAATTTCATATGTAAGGACCTAATATTAAGTATAAATGCAAAAGTTTGTATGGATGTATGTTTGTTACTTCTTCACGCCAAAACTACTGAACGGATCTAGTTGAAATTTTGCACACAGGTTATTCTAATCCCGGAATCAGACATAGGCTATTTTTATGCAATAAATCAGTTCCCGTGGAATAAAAATCACGTTTAACGTTTCCATATGATCAACGCGTGCGAAGTCGCGAGGCGCAGCGCAGCTAGTTTATAATATGTTTACAGTTTGATATGACGCTCATCATTAGATCATCCTGAAGCTTTGTGTACCGAATTGATGTACATTATGCTTGCCGCGATGCCGTGCCAGCTGTATTTCATACAAGTCACGTAAGGACGACGTAAGGGTTAGTTTATTGTTTTAGGAAATCGTGAAATTCTCGATATCTTATACAATCTACGCAACGTTAAGTTATTGCCCTGTCATAGAAGTTTTATTGTTTATGTAACGGCTGAATGGTTGGATAATATGCAGTTTCGCTTTTCTTTAAATATAAATATAAAATTAATCCTTTTTCAGGATTAAACTTTCGTGAGAAATTTTGAAAAAAGCATTCTGATATAGACATACCTGTTTACATCTGCTCGTCTATTATTTAATAATAATAATAGTATATAAACTTATCTTTATGGTGTGATTTACAGAAGAATAATTAGGTGTTCATAACTTTATTATCAAAGAAAATTATAATCAAATAGAAACAAATTAGTACTAGTATTTACAATTGAACTAACTGCAGACTTTTGCAAACAATCTGCAGGTAGCTAAAGTGATCCATATCCAATACCAGTCGGAATCATTGCCCTGTGATGTGTATCTTCAGCTGGCATGAGTAAACCAACTTTTTTTCCCATTCTGGTACCCGTATCTCAAGGCTTAATGAAATCATACAATTACTTCAGAATCTGACACATTTTGCGAATTGCGAATACTTCCGCAAAATATTTTGCTAATTACATTTACGCATACGGAAACAAGTTTTTACAGTTTCGCTGCTAACATCCAGCAATCGATACATTTTGGCACGCTATTCGGCCCTCGCACGACTCTAGCTTTATTATTGATTCTACCAACGTAATCTTATCGTGAGCTGTGGGTATTGTCTCATTACTTTGCTGATGACTAATGAGTGCTAATCAGGTAAAGGACATGGCGTTCCTCCGCCCTGAGTCACCTCCTGCCCTCGACTCGATATCACAACACAATAACACTTTCCTTTCCCTCCAATTGACACTTTTCCGGTGTAACTGATAAATTGCGTACATTTGAATTTCAAATGTCACGGATGCTGCTCGTTTTGCGTGTGAAAAGGTCACATTCATAAGCTGGGATCACGTTTATTAATTCAGAATACGTTTGGGCCATGTTTCATCTCTATTGCCATAGGATTCGGTTACACGATATCACTTTTGCGGTAAGCTTGGCGTGACATTGGCATTCAACTGAGACATCTACTTAAGTATAGAACGCAAGGTCATTTGCACTCGCTTGCATATTAATATTGTTTTACAGCGCAAGGAGTGCCTATTTATTAATACACCTTTTTATTACATATATTTGTTAATACTACGTACAGGTGTATATAAATTTGCTAGATATCAAACATAAAACCAGTATTCGTACATACAGCTATAGGCAATTTAAGCATAGATAACGGTTTATCTTGTTTTTTGCAATTAAATACTTACAGCGTTTTAAGGCTTTTAATTTGACCTTCATGGGCACTTAATAACTGTAATAACTTTTAAAGGAACTTATGTGTAGGTACTACTAATGACTATACGGGTTTTGAAAGCAAAAGGCTGTAATGCCTTTTGCTTTCAAAACCCGTATAGTATAGTAATATCATATAACACTAACTTTCATGATACTTTTGTCAATAACTTCCATATTATCCAGTTAAAACCAATCAAATAAGAAATCCTCTCACAGAACTTTCGGTATGGTACTTATCATACACACTGCAACGACACCTTTTAAGGTTCACTGACACACTTTTTTTGCATGTCTTCTTAGTTATTAAATATTATTTTTATAAATATCGTATAATGATAAAACTTAGGGCGCTAGCCAGAAAGAAATTAGAAATAAGTTAATATAAATCTCATTATAAGTGAACTCAATGTAAGTTTTTTATGAGAATAAATTCTTCTTTAAACCGACTTGACGGCAGTCCGTTGCCAAATTGAAACATTCGTGTCGTGAATCATCAACAATATTATTACAATACTTTAGTGTTTATAACACACATGTGTTTTAGATTAAGATCTCATCTAAATGTCTATGTCTATTGCTTCCATCTTCTCTGTGTTCCTAGTATGTGGTGATGTAGTTACTTGTAATACTGGGGCGCGAACAGTCACGTAATGCCGAACGAATGTTTGAATTGTAATAATTGTCCAAGGTAAGGGAGCTACACGTGTCGAGTCGGTTACTAAACTGGCTGTGCCCAGCATGCTAATAGCCCGAATGTTGCCTGCGCGCATTCCTGCCCTGAGGCGATGCTCGCTGATTACCGTACCGACCACTCCAGCCTTCTGCAGAGATCACGCATCAGGATTTACATATGCCTGAGCAATTTACACTATGCATGCTCAGCTTTAAGCTCCATATTTGTCTAGAGTCTTGTTCAATCTATCATCATTCACGGTCAAAACGTTCAGTAAAAGACTGTTCTCATGCTTTAAGTTTAGACTCATCGTGCGAGTCATTCGCTAGATACGCGAGGAACTTAATGTCTCCGCAAATAGCTCCAGTTTTAATAATCCGAGTAATCTCGTTGCGAATGAGCCTGGAGTTGTAATGTACTCAGGCGCAGATCCAGTTCTCCCACGTCCACTCGGTGTTGCCAACAGCCGGTTAACGAACCATCCCACGACAGTGTCTATTACACATGGCTGATTGTTATTTTTTGCCCATAGCTATCAACCATATACATTCTTAACTGTAAAATAACTGACAGTGACACGGTATATTATTGGTACAAAGAGAACAAGAAAAAATCCAGTACAAATAACATTTCCAATTCCTGATACTTCGCGCTTGTATTGTAACAATTATGATGTTGCATATTTTTTTAATCGATTGTCGGTTTGTATAGGCAAGAAATATTATAGCTCATTATATCCGTTCATCAAAATCGAAACCAGTATGACCCGCTTTTAAAATAAGCGGTACAATATTAAGTCGTTAGGTTAATTGTTTTTGGCCTATCCGCAAATCAAGTTTTGAACAGACATTACTCACGCTTTGGGAACTCTATAGTTAATGATGGAATCATAAAAGCGATAAGTATCAACGCAAATTTAAGTTAATTTAACATTTAGATAAGTAATTAGGCAAATTATCCATCTGTCTACTGACTGATATTAATGTGGTAAAAACACGCATAAACTGTCTTAATAGTTTTGGTCGTAAATCATTTGTTACGTAGTATTACTGTCTCACTAATAGCCACAAATAGGGAAGCGTAGAGTACTATTTACTTTACGAAAACCAGCTTAGCTAACATATCATTGCATACAAAATTTTAAGAGATGTCCTTAGCTTTCTTTCTTATTTCTTCACTTATCTCCTATTGAATTTTTAAATCTAGATGTCTATGCCATGGCGTCATATCTAACATATCTAAAAATATTCCAATCACATTTTCATACAATGTCTGTGCGTGTTTAAGGATCGTTGCACTAGCTGGTGTTGCTACGCATTCAATTAATTTGGTCCTCATATCATCACGTCGTCCGTAAATAGTGCCGTATGGCATAAATTATTATGACAATCAAAACTATAAAACTGCTACATTTTATTGTTATACTTATTGTATGGTAAGTGTCCACACTGTTCACTACATCGCTCGATATAGATGTAGTCGGTACCCTAATTCAGTAGACCTGTTCATTTATTGAGGTGCGTGTGTACCTATTTGTGGTGCAATTATCGTTCTGTCTGGGCAGTGGGCACTAATAAAAGGTCTAGGTTTTGTTCCCTACTTCTCATCCAGTTCGTTGCCCTTCGCTTACCTCGCTGACAGTCAAGGGCGGTTGGTGAAAACCTCGACGCAGTCGCAATGCATCGCATCACGTTCTACGCTACTCACGACGGACGTTCCCAGAGCTCATTTCTTATTGTCTCAGCTTGTTATGAGAATATCGTTATTGATAGCATAAATTAATCATAATATCGTAAACTTTTACTATCTCCCTCATTTTTTTTATCAGAGCTTAATAATTGTGTAGGTGATTTCCGATAACCAGTTTGTTTGGTAAACTGTAATTGCATTATGAAAGAATTTACTGTATGTGTAGCGGTTATCGGAGTAGTTCGTTTCCCGGTCAGATGACCTCGTATCGCGGACCGTTTCCTCCCGTTTTGATGATTCCATTAGCTACGCAGCCCACCGAAGCATTGTTGTATGAACGTAATCTAACTCTACGGTCTATATTTGGTTATTACATCCCAGTCATACAGGGTTAGAAATTATCAAGATAATAACGTTTTTCTATAACTAACTATCCGATAATTATCGGATAATTATCTGATTATTATCTGATCTATTAGAATCCAACACAAAATAAACATTCATTAAATGTTGATTGAGTAAAAATCAGTTTCCGTCAGATTCGACATTATAAATAAATTGAATTGGATTGACCAAAAAAGCCAGAGTCTTCATACGATGAGAATTCTATTTTCATTGGTTTTGTCGCTGCTGTAACTGCAGTAGAATAAATACACGCTCGAATACGGTTCACTTTTACTAGCGCAATTGTTTGTTATTATCAATCGATAATTATCCATTTTTTATTATCATGATAATTATCCTTTCGAACCCTGTATATAATAAATAAATAATTATGTATATATATATTAATGCTGCAGTACAATGCCGAAATCTTAGTCCCGTATTCTGAAAGCTTGCTCAGTCATAGAGCTATGCTTGAGTGACGTTTAAGCCATAGAAAAGCGTTTCTCAAGCATAGATCGATGACTGAGCAAGCTTTCATAATACGGGCCTTAGAGTCTCGAAGCTTCTTCATTTGTTTTTGTAGTTGGATACAAAACAAATGAGTTTCAGTTATTTCGTTATTTAGTACTCGTAGTTCATAAATATAACTTATGCTTACTTTAGGGCTAGATGATGCTGTGTAGAATGTAAAGCATTATTTATTTTGAGTCTATTTTTCAATTGTTTATATTGGGTTGTCTTTGTTCACAGGATCAATACGATAACTTAGCGACACACACACACAGAGGGATAGATTTTTTAGACAAATATGGCAACTACGTAAAGGAGAGGTGCGCTATCGAACTCGAATATGCAGGAAAACTTAGGTAAGTGCTAGGAAAACTAAGATAAATACTAGGTTAATCACTTGGTTATATAGGAACCCAGTTACATATCTGCGATAATATTCATAATGCATAACGTAATATACTATTGACAATTTTCTAGAACGTCTATAAATTAATTAATTATAATTAGCCAGCTTAAATCGCTCTAGTAATTAAATCAATGATGTAAGTTGATTGACAAAGAAATACATAATAATGTATGACAATATTGAATGACTAATTTGATTCTTCAAAATCTAGACATCTAAAAGTTATTTATACAGACATCACTTTCCTTTTTACGCTGCTATTAAATTATCACGAAACAAGAATTTGGCAGCATGTTTATTTTTACACCTTTGTCTCGGTTGTCATATGATATTAATTGATTAGTACTATTATGCATACCTATCAAATACCCATGAATAAAATAAACAGTTTGATTAGTTGCTAAAAGCATCTTTTTATCGAAAGCATTGATATAGCACTAAAACAATCGTAAAATCCAGTTTTTCTACCTTCGATAGAAGTTAGAACGGTATTTTTGTGACCGGAATTTGTATCTTTAGTATCTATGTCACATTAATAAATAGTCATAACACTCATAACCTAGACTAGCATATTATTTAAAACTACATAATCAATGATTTCAACGCCTTGTTTATTTTCTGTTGACATCGTAACATTTTTGCAGGAGGCTGGTCAAAAACTATCAACCAAAAAAGAAAGAAGAAGATGAATACCAGTAAGTATTTTGTCGAGTTTTTAATTTAAATTTAACCATCTGACTGATGTTCTTTATTTATAAATATCGTACTAATATTATAAAGCCGTAAGTTTGTAAAATGTGAATTTTATGTTGTTCCCTAGGATGTCCAAAACTAGGTACTGTACAGATCGAAATGAAATTTCATATTAGACTAACTTAGATGATAGTCTACTTACTATACCGATAATAAGTAGGCAGCTCGTTATGTATAATAATGAGATGTGTACCTATCTAAATACTATGCTGTATTTCCCCCTGCCTAGCTAAATATACTTCTGCTCATAGCGGTTTTCCTCAATTTTATCGTTGAATCACGAAAGTATTATATCTGGATATGTCCCATAATTGCGCATAGCTAAATATCCTGGCACCCGCACACACTACTTCGCAAATTGCTCGACCATCCTCATAGTTAATGGTCAGTCAATAAGTCTGTTCTTATTGTCAGCTTGCTATCAATGATAAGTACTTACAGTTGGCAATATTTTAGCATTGGAATATATTCAATTTTTTTAAACCCTGCACAGACGATACACGCAAATTAACCTGCAATTAACTTTCTTGTTGACGATTTTTGAACATAATGGAAAATACTTGCGGATTTGAGATCCTTTCTTCAATAAGCAGGTGAATTTTATTCTATGTTATTGGAATCTGTTGACATGATTTGCAGCTTTATGTCAAATAGATCATAGCAGAATATGTTGCTAAAGCGGACAACTGATTTTTATGTTGATTGTAGTTTTGAGACTCGGAATTGATTACAAACCTATCTAGAAGTGATTTACGAGGACATAATATACGAGTACGAGTATACATGATATGTCAGTAGTTCACATTATGCGAGGATTATTTTTTACTAAAGACGAGTCAAGCCTGTTTATTTATGTAAGGACTATAATTGCAGATACACAGTATGCAAAGCATTCAAGCAGTTGTTGCTAGAGTTGGGCGATTTCGCGGGACAGCGCGAGGTCGTCGCCGAGAATCTACAGTCAAATGTCGTCAGGGAGCTGCATCTACTCGCGAAGGAGCTGCGAGAAGAGAGGAAGGTATGCTTAGTTATTTATCACATTCACTGCCCAGCCGGCGGGGGCGCGTTCTACATCGCCGCTGCTACACGGGGACGGAGACTGGCATCTGCTTCTTGCGCCATGAATTTGTTATGAATTATATTAAGCTGGATTTTTTCATTTATTGGCGTACAGACAGAAAACAATGCATCACCAAGCTTTTTAGTTGATAAAGATTATCGTCCGGGGGTCAAGGTTATATGTGATGAACACTGAAAATTTGGAAAATGATAAATGTTTGGATGATGCTTAAACTTAAATCAAATGGTCAGCGTTTATGGTTGTAGACTAATACATAGCAGTCGAGGTTTATCAGGAAAAAACAATCGATTTGAGTTTTCAATCAATTAAAAGTCAAGTGCTCTCATGGCACTAACCTATAAAAGCATTGTGTAGTGGATAGTCCGATAAAAATAAAGTAGTCGATTCAATGCGAGAGTTTAATAGCAAAAGTTTATCACGCCTCGAACGCTACAATGCGGTGGTTTTCATCTCCGCATACGAGTTGCTCCCATTAGGTACTTTCGCAGCCAGTGCCTGCATCGATCCGATGCGTCGTCGACCGCATCCGTTGTTGTTAATTTGAAACGAGATCGCTGTTATTGAACTCGATAGCTTGATAAATATCAGAACAGATTTATCAAATGAAATATGGCAACAAAACGTTCCCGAAAAACATGCGTGTTGACGCGCCGAAATAATAAGCACGTTCACACGTACTGCTGGGAACTAAGGCTGAGAATGAAGACTTATTCATCCTGCGGTTTATGTATGAAAGGATTCGGATTCTGGTGTTTCTTTGACGCAAAACTTCTGAGTCATTATCGCATTTACGCACGTTCGTGCTTTGACCTTCTTTCAAGAAACCTTATTATTTGTATAGTTGCGATACGATCATGGAAAGTTGTACAACTATGGCATAAGGTCTCTAGGACGAGGCTTGCATTGTTCCATCACATTTGAAATAATATTAGGATGCGAGAACTACAGGACCGGAGAGGCTATCAAAAGCGAAAGGAGAACATGTACCCAGCTGTGAGTGATTCCGGGCTAGAATCATGATGATGATGATGATGATGATGTTTATTAATTAGCTACAAGGGGTTACCTAAATTGAAAATATTATTTTCCAGCAACATTTAAACGAAGGAGCGAAACAAATGGGTGTCCTAAACTCGTCAATAGGCGGGTTGGAGCGCGCGCGGCGAGCGTACGAGCGTGCGGCCAGGGAGTCAGAGCGGGCGCTCGAGACCTTTCAGAAAGCAGACGCAGACCTTAACCTTAGGTAATTGTCCTTAAGTCCATTTTACCTTGTCCATTACTGACCACCACATACATAATACCCAATCGCGACTATTTTTTCAGATTTGTTTCAGAAATGTTAAAAACCGCGACTTAAGCGCCGCACCCAGATACGTTAATGCTTACTTAAACAGCCACTAAGTTTTTTGTATTGAAATCTTTACTAAGTGACAGTTTTAAGTAATCTTTAACGTCTCTGAGTGCGGTTATAAGACATGCTCAAATCTGAATTTCGTTTTGAAAGTGCTAAAGGAGTTATAGAGGAGTTCTGTATGCGGGGCCGTATAGAGGGTTTTTGAGTATTTGGTAGAGTTACTCGTCAGGGAACCAAATCTAGGAATAAGTTCGTTAGTCTCTCATTTGTTTTGCTTTTCTGGTACGTCACAAGGCTGGAATGAGTAGAAATACTTGATCAAGTAAGCGTGGCCTTACGTACGTAATCATGTATTTATACCTGGACCATACGATAAATCATCATGGTACGCTCTCTAAACACAACACGTGCCTTCAATCATAATAAACAATCCGTAGGCAGTAGGGAGGGCCAACCTAGCTGGTACTATTACGTCCCATTATCTTATTAAATACGGTGCCTGATAAAGTTTCACAAATCGGCCCAAGATTTGACCGGCAAATTGTTCAGTTAGTTCAATTGCCTTGTTTATGTCATCGCGAATTATCTGAGCCTGTCTTGCCTTCACGATGTCATCCGTATAAACAAACAAATTGAGATATGGCCTGGATACTTAATTGACGAAATTTCATTCAAACATAGTTCTTAGTCGGGGTCTGCGACCCTACTTCTTGTCGTCTCGTCTCGTCGTCTTTAATTCTTAGGAATATTGTATAACACTTTCTGACCATAGACATCCAATATTTATTTCGCCTGTTGACTCTACGAGCCTTCTCTTACTTTGGAAAATTTTGTAAATCGACATCATAGAGTCTTGATTAATTCCTGAGCCGTTGCCTAAGTCATGATGACTAAGGCCACGGCCGCAATTCAGGATGTCTATAAATTATAGTCGATGTTAGCTTTACGGGATGCTCTGATGATAGTCAGCGTAATTTCATCATCTAACGTGCCTGGCTAACAAATTCTAATAAAGAATTTTCTTCCTTTCTTTGTCCGCTAACCTAACTGCTTACCCACCAGCCTGCATTGCTGCCGTGGACTTAAGGATTTGGCAGACTGACCCGGTCTGCGGTGGCGGTCAGTGCCTTTTGACAACACCTTCTCGTCAGATTGTATTAACAGCCACCGCAAGCCGCGCCTGTCTGTGAGACCCTTAATTATCCTACTGGCTTACTTTACGTCCAACATATTTTAATAATCTGCAAACCTCTTACAGTCGAGCCGAGGTTGAGAAACAAAAAGCAAACATGAAGCTACGGAGTCAAGCGTGCGAAGACGCAAAGCACGAGTATACGGAACAGCTGCGGAAGACCAACGAGGCACAACGGCTGCACTACGAGCAGCGGCTACCTCATGTCTTCAAACAGTTACAGGTAAGGTGTAGATATAAGATATTCAAAAGTGTCTCTAGATTCTAGATGGTTCGAGAAAAGGGCTTCCGATGACGGCCGTCTACTAGACTTGGCGCCAGTCGGGCCGCGGTAGGTTTAAATGTTTCCGGGGTTGGAGAAAATTTCGAGAGGTTTCATTGGTTATTACGACCTTCTCGGCGTCGAGTCCCACAAAATTATGGACACCCAGACCAGTTTTTTCGTAAACGATTTTCCTCGCCGAATAAAAAAAAAAGACGTGTGGCACTCGGGGACTGCCTCGGTAAAGCTATTGCATAGCATTTTGTATCTTATTTTATTCATGCAGTATTGCTTTTTCTTTGATATTAATTCAAGTTACACTTTTTGAGCGTGGTGACCCTATACACCTATATACTTTCTCATAAACAGCTGCTTATGTATTCGTCCGATTTCGGAGCAGCTCGTCTCGATTCGTGCGAGTTTCGTAGAGTCGTACAATACGTCTAATCGCACGCACACAACGCCGTGTCGAAGACTGCCGAACTGAAACGACGTTAGACGATGCACGGCCTTCAAGCCACACTTCCTTGCCCGGCGGAATGGGGAGCGTGAGGTTTTTTCGTTACGGAATTTCTGGATTCGGTCCCCGCGCTCAAGGCCCGCGATAGAAGCTATGCAATAGCTTAAAACTGGCACTGATGTACCTACATCTGTTACCAAAGTTACTGACAAAGAATTGATTGTAATTATATAAATAAATTAGAACTTTTTGTTTACAATTAAATCTACTGAGCTAACTACAGACTGTCTTAATCTACAGGAAGCTCGACTGATCCATATCAATACCAGTCGGAAGCGTTCCCAAGCCGCTCGCTGCATTGCCTTGCATATTACTGTACTGACCAGCTCACGGGTCAGGCGTCGTTTCAGCCAGACGCTCAGATATTAAGTTACTTTACATTAAAATCGTAACGTTTTCCAAAAAAAATACAATTATTTCTTTACAATTTCTTTGCGTCGTGGGCCATGGGTGAATTTGTTAGTTTATCCCATTCAATGCCCATCCTAGACAGCACGAAATTCTAGATAGAAATGTGCATACTGGGCTCTGGAAGTGTTAAGCAACGACACGAACTTCCTGCAATAATGTAGGCCATTAATTATAATTTCGATTATTAAGGAAAATAACAACCAAATTGTTAATTAACAATTGCCATAAAGGTAGATAATTTTAATTAACGTTACATTATCTAAGTATGAGAAATGTATACAGGGTATCCGATAATTTATTGTGAGGGGGCACCGCGGCAACACAGGAAAAATATGTTAGTATAATATGTATTTAAAAAAAATGTATCTGCAGCAGTCTCGCATATTTTTTTAGGTACGAAATTTTATACCCTTGTCACAGATATTGGTGTCAATTCAGTTGCTGCCAAAACTAAACTAAACTAAATTTGACAGGACTAAAAATTTCGCCATCCCTGTCATAACGATCCAAATAATAAGGATGGCATCAGTTTTCATCATCATCATCATCATCAGCCTATATTAGTCTACTGCTGGACATAGGCCTCCCCTAATGAGCGCTATAGCGCCCTGTCTTCAGCTTGACGCATCCAGCAGGCAGATGCAGTCTTTCGCAGATCGTCATCCCACCTGGCCGGAGGGCGCCCTACACTACGTTAGCCGAGTCGCGGTCTCCACTCAAGAACTCGTTTACCCCATCAGTTTTAGTCCTGTCAAATTAGTTTAGTCTAGTTTTGGCTACATCTGAATAGACACCATTATAATACTATACAAGTATCTTTAGTCACATTATTTGGCACTTTGGCTACAAATTTAATAATAACTAAACTAATAAAGAATTGATTTTCGCTGGTAATAACTGTGAATATGCCTTGCGCGCTCGCGCATTTCAAAATATTTATTTCTGCTTAAATAAAAATTATTGTTTTCGATTAACTAAAACTTACGAGTACTATATAGAAAACATCAATAACGGCGATATAAAACAAAAAGATAACCCGCCAAAGCTTCATGCATGGTAATACAGGTGATTTCACTATTCGCTCTTGCCAATAGCGTTTACTGTACTTAACTACTGTAGTAGTTAAGTAAAGATACAGTAAAGATACAGTAAACGAGAGTAAAGATACAGATAAGTTTCTATAGCAATAGGTACTCCCTATTCGTAAAAAAAGTAATTAGCTTTTTTGAAGTAACATGCATATATAAACTATTGCTCCGCCATTTATAAAATTTACTCGTCTTTCTGCTTATTAAGATTAATGACATTGAATTTTATTATGTTTTTATCAAGTCACAACTCTGGTGCTACGTTATTTATTTTCATTAGTCATGAATATTGTAAAAATAGCCGGGTTGTACTGACCCTGAAGTATAAATTTAAATAAACTCAGAGATTCTAAAATAATTTCTCGTGAGTAGTTATTTTTACCCATTAGAAATGCGAAAGTTTGGACGGATGACTGTATATGTTTGTCACTTCTTCACGCAAAATTGTATCATATTTGTATAATTTACTTGACCAAGTTTTGTGAATAATTAAATAAATGAATTAAATTGAAAACCGTTGAAAGAATCGCGCTGAAATTTTGCATAGATGAACATTATATCTAATCGAACCTGGAATGATACATCTTATTTTTATATTCTTTGTAGCAAAAACGCGTGCGAAACCGTGTACGGAACAAGTCTCGTAATTTGTCTGCAAGTTGTAAAGAAATAATGGCTACTACAATAGGTATATTATGTACCTACCTACAAGTAAATATAAATATCGATTGGTTTTCTATGTAAAGTAAACAGATGATTCATAGATAGATCCATGTTTACTACTACACAACAAACGGAATAAAACTGCATAAAACAGTTTAAATACATTGAAGTATTAACATGTGTCGAAAACAAAAATAAAATTATCATATAGAAATGTCCATGCTATCAATGATTCAATGTTGAATAAATTAAGGAAATTTTGAATTCATGCATGTGTTGTCCAATATTATGTAAATATCCCACCTGTTTTGAGACGCACTTACACGGGAAACAGGTGTCACTACTATGTCAAGCGGATTACTTTATAGAACGGTTCAACCGTAAGCGACAACTGTAGGGTAAACTAACTCTTTAGTGGAGACCGCTACTCGAGAAACGTAGTGTAATAATTAATTTTGTTTAAAAAAAACTATAAACCGACTTTTATTTTTATATTTTTTTCATGGATTTTCATGGATCGCATTGTCAGAACCGTACCAAATTAAAATGGGACCACACGGGAAGCACCAGCTTTCATATAAAAAAAGAATTATGAAAATTGGACCACCCAGTCAAAAGTTCTATAGTAACAAACATAAAAAAAATCTTCCGTTTTTGAAGTCGGTTAAAAAGAGCGAAGGGCGTCATCCGGCCAGGCAAGGATGACGACTTGCGAAACCTGCTGCCTGCTGGCAGATGCAGCATAAGAGACAGCTTGCGAGACAGGTGGTGCTGATTGTGGGACGCTTATTAGAAGAGGCTTAACACCGCACTCAGAGACGTTAATGCTTACTTAAACCGTCACTAAGTAAAGGTTTTTGTATTGAAATCTTTACTAAGTGACAGATTTAAGTAATCATTAACTACTCTGAGTGCGGCTGTAAGTAAAATAGCTGGTGATAATTAGGAGTAGGTACCAATAGCTCGCTTTATATTAGAGCCGTAGTCATCTTATCGTATCGTAATCATTCATTCATATTATTTAATTTCAAGTAAGGCAACCTGCTTTCTGTGCTACATGTAGAAGATTAAAATTATGTAGTTCTGTTTGCATTACGAATTTCTGAGAACATAAGAAGCGTAAACTTTCTCTGTTATTCGTGAATCATGTGAACTTCGTTTGGGAACATTTCGGCGAACGCCCGCCTAAGCTTTAGTGCATGTTGAGTGCATATTGGCTTAATGCCAACTGGGTCGAATTGCCTATGTTTTAAATGTATTCCTATTTGAGTAAATGTATTCTTGATGCTCTAGCAATTCAAGAAGACGTATGTGACGGAAAACGGTTTGTCCTAAACAGTTTGATCGCTTGTTATGCCTTTGTTATTTTATAAGACAGTTTGCATCGAAGCGTTAATGATGGTTGTAGATAAATGTTCGTTCCAAAGATTTACTCCCTCTGATTTTGCCTATGAGTAGTTAAAATTTAACACTAATTATAACGAAGGGCGAGTGAGGCTGAGTGCACCACCCATTAGCACCACCACAACTATTCCTCCATGTGTCAGTCCGGGTAAGAGGGGACTAAGGGATATCCACAAGGGGGCGGGTGCAGTGCCTCCTGCAAAACAAGTTTAACACCGAACTGCGTTCCAACCCGCATGACCAGCGTGGGGATTATGGGCATTACCCCCCATACGACGAATGTCGATAAGTCGCTTATAGGGGCAAGCCTGCATATAGCAGTGGATCAGGATATTATACCATAAATTAGTAACTAATCAACTAACTTATACCCTCATTGTTTCAGGATCTAGATGAGAAACGGATAAAAAACATAAAAAACTTCATGCTGAGCTCAGTAGACGTTGAAAGAAAAGTATTCCCAATTATAATGCAGTGCCTTGACGGTATGGACCGAGCGGCGAACAGTATCAACGAGAAAGAGGTAACATCCTGCTTTTTTAACGCATTTAACACCGTATCGACGTATAAATTACACGAAACTGCGCAAAACCGTAACAAGCGTATTAATTGGACAAAATAGCGGTAAGAGGAACGTTTAGTCCCGCCACAGTGACCAACGTAATGAAAAACATTACCACTAAGTAGTACGAGTAAATTGGTAATAAATAATAAAGCGTTTGGAAAGTGAACAAACGGCCGCGCCTTATGAAAGTTTTAAACAAAAAGTCAGTTAGCTGATTATGAATTATTCAGCTGGTTCTGTTGTTGTGATTCCGTGAATTACAACGTCTAGAACGGAATCTGTTTGTGTCATTGAGCACGTGTTTGTGAAGTTAGAGAAAACATAAAAAAACGCAATTATCTGAAAGCTTTCTGCGTGAGTTTCAGTATTTTTTTTTTTCGTTTCGTGTTTAAAGGACATTTAAGCAGAACACCCTTTTATTTGAACGACCTAATTTTTCTATCTAGTTGCGGTGTTTATTCAGAACTGCGAAAAAGCATTATAGGCTAGCTAGCAAACGAAATACAATACAATACAAAATACTTTTTAGTACTTAAAAATACAATACATAAGACACAAGTCCAATGGGCAAATCCTTATTTGCCAGTCCAATACAAATAATTTTTGCGATAATTGCGATATTTGTTACTTCTTCCTGCCAAAGTAAATAAATAGATGACTATAAGTTTGTATAGACGTACTACGCTAGTTTTTTTTACCTATCCTTCTGGTCCTGGAAAAAATTCATTTGAGATTCTAGAAGCATCGCAATAGAGTTCATTTCAATGCTTGTACTTCTTCGCCAAAGCGCTAAATTATTGTCAACAGTTTTTCTGCATTGAAATATAGGACATCTCTTTCCACACTATGCAAACTGATTGAGACTTCAGAACCAGTCAATAAATAAATAAATAAATAAATATAAAAAATAAATAGAAAGAAAAGAAAGAAAGAAAGAAAATAATTATATTTTTAACTTTAACCACACAAATTCTTAGATGATATTTACAGACCAAGTATTAAAATAATTAAAACTAAATAATAACAAAAAATGCTATCTATAGATACATCCTAATAACAAGTAGATTAATTTATGAGATGATGATGATGATCAGTTGAGCTACCTGCACATTGTTTGCAACAGTCTCCAGTTAGCTCAATCGTTTCAATTGTAAATAATAGTTCCAATTTAATTCTGTTACCAGATTGAAATTTCCTGTTTCAATTAAGCTTTGTGAGATAATTTGTATAGGGTTGAAGTTAAAAACTGGGAGCAGGCTCAGCATAAATGCATACAGGATACACATAACGCTCTTCTTCCGCCGGTCCCCGCAATCAGTAGCAAGTACCACAGTAAAATCTGTAATCTGTAAATTTTATTTCAGGACACAAAACTAGTGATAGAAAGGTATAAATCCGGCTTCGTCCCGCCAGAGGACTTTGCGTTCGAGACGGCTACAGGCGGCGACACCACAGACTCTACTCACACGCATCACGTGCACAACCACCTGACGGCTGCTAGAGGGACCGTTTCAGGGAACCGGATAAAGAAGCGAGGCGGTCTGCTTTCCATATTCAGCTCGAATAAGGTAAGGCTTGTACCGTAGATGTAGAGCTATAGGTATATTTGCTTAAGACACGAATAAAACAATATAAAGTATTAGGCTTGGATACCATAGTAATAATGATGATGATTATGGTGCTAGCATTTGACTTATACCGTATCCATCCAGCATGGAGCATGTTAGTAAACAAACCACGATACAAATAACAAAAACTCACTTGCTTGGCTTCGAGTTTCAGATATAATTGTAAGCAATTTTTATTGAAGGGAGGTTCTAAAATGGACAAGTAATGTAAATTACGTATAAACGGACACGCCAACAAAGTGAATTTTAGGTTAAGTATGGGCGGTTTGTTTACGTTTATGCTTCATTCAAAATGGACACGGTATAGACTCAGACTTAATCACATCATCATCATCCATCCTACTAAACGGACTAATACTATAAAAGGTGGTAGAAGGTATCTCGGGGGATTAGGATTCTTTTTATAGGGCGTGCGAAGCCGCGGGTAGACGTTAGTCAGATATAAATTAAAGTACTCATTAGCTTGATATTCTTATGCTACTACTAGACACAGTGCTCGGAAACCATAGAAATATCAAATAGAGTTATAGGTAAATACTGCTTATGAAAGAAGCGAAGAAAAATCATAGAGCTGGTAGAGGCAAGGGCATGCTTGGGAAAAGAGAGGATAAGAAATAGAAAAAATAAGACACTTGATTTGCTTATAGAAAATCAAATAGAGTAAAAAAGAAAAAAGTATAAGAAACATTATTTGTTTGAGAAAGAAGAGTAGAAAAATCATGATTGATACGAATTGATTGACTAGATTATACTTATTTGCTCGAAAAAGGAGAGCTTACGTTAATTCTGGGAGTTTTGGGAGTATACTGTGTTCGGCGTTAGATTTCGTTAAACTTGGTTTTTATTAATCTTGGGAAAGTATACATGTAAGTTGAGGATGAAACTGTGTTTTATTAAAGCTATGAGGAATTAATGTAATACCGCTATGCTTATCCTCATTTTTGCCATCAATAGACAAGGAAGGTGCTAGTAAATATTAAAACCAGTTTGTATTACTTGTGTTGTGTTGTGTCACGTCCCACAAAAATAGTTACAGAAATTGACAATGGGGGCTAGATTAAGTAAACGTGCGTCTGAGGTAAAGAATAAAGATTTATTAGGTATCTATTTGTGTTTTTTCTGCAAATTATATCAACAATACTAATATCAAAACATAGAATTCTCATGCTTGGGGCACATAATATAATACTAAGTGCATATATTGGAGTAAACTTGGCAATAAAGATATAATTGTGTAAACAATAAGTATCTCAAATCGGCATGCATTGTGTGTTTAAAAAACAAAAACAAAGCCAATTTGAGGATAAGTACTGCGGGATTGTTTATCGTGTTTGCAGGTAATAAAAATATTAGTTGCGGCCCTCGGCTTCGCACGCCTATCCCACGGAAACTGATTTATGGGATAAAAAGTACAGTGTTATTCCAGGCCTAGAACACTGTACTACCTGTATGCAAAATTTCAGCCCTATCCGTTCAGTAGTTTTTGCGTGAAAGAGCGACAAACATACATGTTTACATACGTGTTAAAATGTACTTTCGCGTTTATAATATTAGTAGGATAAGTATTTAGCTGGAAGATTGTTATAATCGTCTTCTATAAGTGGTTTTTAAACGATAATCGGACAATAAGCAGCTTTGTAAAAACTTAAATAATATGAAAATATAAAAAAAATATATAATTTTCCGATTATCTTTAATCGGAAAATTATAGTAGAATACATCCCTAAGTTTCTAATTCTATCTTCATTACCGATTTTACTGCCTTGATTATATTTAATTGTAGTTAGTTTAGTTTATTTATAGTCGGATTTATTACCTCCTTAAATTATAGTTTTATGGGGCTGTTGCTTGGAAATTTATGTTTATTATTATGACGCTTGATATTTTATACGAAATGACATTGTTTTACGAGCATGGTGAATGGGATAATGTTATTTATTTTAAGTATACCTCATTTAGTCAAAATATTATATTTTCGCTTTATTTCAGTTATTTGAATAGCCGGTGTATGGTCTTGATACTTGATTACAACGTAATTTTTGTTATATGAATCAGAATGTTTGTTTTCAAAACAATAACTATACGCCGGTTTTGTATGTAGAAGGTTACTAATTTATTTTTGTATTTCAATATTCCAACCTCGATTCGATCCTTCAATAACATGGGTTATACAATTGGCGGACGTGGATTGTCAAAATAAATGTAAGTTTAACAAGGGATGCGTTGGTGCATGCATGAGTCATTTCCATAGAGAATAATGCACTAACTTAACGTCTTATCACTTATGACTACATTGTTTTTAATTTATAAATGCAACATGTGCTTTACTTGTAAACGTCTGTGTAAACACATTCACAGATTACTTCAATATTTACATTCCTTTGCTGAATCAAAATTTACGGTGACCCAGTTTGATTCCGATGCCTACTAAAAATACTAAAAACTTACTCGTTTGTTTATTCGATCAAAGCATTTTTGACAGCTTTAAAGATTTTGTTGAAAAATTTATCTGGGGGGTTATGCTCTATGACCAATTCCACGTCTTACACAGATACGACAAGATATCGGCGGGGAATGGGACAAAACCGTATTCTGTATGCCTTCGTTGGTTTTCTCAGCTGCGTCACAGCGCGATTCGGGCAAGAATTGAACTGTCAAGTAAACACGCCCTCTGCCAGCGTGTTAGGGCACAGATTAGCGTGTTTCTGCGATAGTTACTACGGCTCACTTCTTCAGATTGTCAAAGACAATATGTCAAAGTGAAAACAATAACAACGCAGTGTTTATTTTATGCGGAAAAGGCAAGTATTATTCAATAATTCATCACAAAAGATTTATAAATAGCAGCGACAATAGCCGTATGGCGCCGGTTTAGAATTTGCACCAGCCCAACTCTTCCCGCGGGGGTCGTAAGAAGCGAAGAAGGAATAACCACCGGGGGCAGGCAGCAGTCCCTCCTGCAGAACCATTCTACCATCGAACTGCGATCCCCAACCCGCGTTACTAGCGTGGGGATTATAGGCATCATCCCACATGAGATAAAAGCTCAATGGAACTTATATCAGGGGAGGTCGGCCTACAGCCAGTGCACCACAATAGACTGTTGAGGTTGAGGAGATTCGCCTATCGAAGTATTCAATGCCTAGTTTGGTTGAGTGTTTTTTTTTAATGTGCTGAAAGAAACACATGTCTTATTGATCGGTTTCATTTGCAGAATGCAAGCAAGTACCCGTACGAAGATCAGCTCAGCCCAGCTTTGGCTGAGCATATGTAGGCCCGCCCGGCAGTGGCTGCAGATCAGCAGTATCACCATAAAAGGCCTTGCAAATATATGGAGAATTCTTGGAAAGTGTCTTTAGTCTTGAATTGTATTATCAACGAGAATACAATAACTACGTGGTGTATATCCATCATCACTCTACTATTGGTTTCGCCAAGCTGGACTTGGCCTCGCTGCCTCCATAGGCGCGATGGAATTTGTCTATAATTTCCATCGGTGATCTTTATGGGATGGGATATTTTAAATAAACTGGATAAATTAAATAAATTTGCAACAAAAACCTTTTATTTCGTTTTTTATTCGCAATAAATACACCTACAAGGAAGGCCTATAGAAAATTAGACATAGTTAGGTAGGTACATATAATTATTGTTTACAAACAAGATTAAACACAAATAAATTATCACATTAATTTATGATGCCACATAGGCGTCATCAATCATAGTTTTTGGGGATAGCCAGCAGACAAATCCACCCACTTTGAGGAGTCACTATCCTGCTTACAAGGATCCCTCATAAAAATAATAAAGATACCTATAATAGTAATGCCTAGTAGGTAATTATTTGTTTTGTTCTTTGCAGCAATGATGTTTTAATAAAATATCATTGCTTTGCAGCAATTTAGTGTCCATTGATAGAGGGTCCGCAGGATCCCTTAGTAACCTCCTGTTAATTTATACTTGTGCTTTGTTGGCGCCAACATCTTACCCGTCGTCTTTGTAGAATTATATCCATTTTTATTTTGCTGCTTTGAATAAAATTATGCTTAGGGCTCGTTTAGACATGCACGCGGGAACCGCGCCGCCTATCGCGCGTTAGGGATCCGCAAAATTGTTTTATGAATGCAGACAATTGCGGTCAGGGTTCGTGATTGATTTAAATGTATAAGTAAGTATACCTATGTATCCATATAGTTATATAGTTACAATGTTAAATAAAACATTTTTTATTTTTTTCAGACGGCGACCGCTCGTCACCCTAAACTGAAACGTGTATGCATGTGGTTATTTGAAGTCCATCTCTCTAGCCTATGATTCGTAAGGGTAAGCCTTACGAATTATAGGTAAATTAAGTTGAATGACCTAGTAAAGTGTGACTAGTACCTAAACTGTATTTGTCTTAATCGCTGATAATGTTAGGTAGGTAGGTACTAGGTACTTAGACTAAGTATGTTTATTTTATTTATGTTTTCATTTTTATATAGGTATCTATCTTCCTACAACTTCATGCCAAATTTGTAGCAATACGCCGTAACTGTCGACACTAGACAAACCTTATATGGTTTATAATGTCGTATTAAATAAGATTAGAATTAGTTTTGATTAATAAAGAAGTACCTACAATACAATACAACTAGGTACCTACCTAATTGAATTGATCGGGAAGATATTTCGAGCTCTGAAATAATAATAATAATAAATCAAGAAAGATATAATATGAGGGTAAGCATTTTCTAGCTGTTATCCGTCGGTACCGGCCAGCGCGCGGGCGCGTCTGAACTAACTACGCGGTATCTACGTGAAAACGATTAGGTAAGATAGTACTAATATACGTAAATAAGACCCGCGCGATTCCCACACCATTCTAAAATCATGGTATCGCCGCGTCTGAACGTAGCTTTAGCTAGGAACTTTTTCTGTATATTTTGACACTAAACCAACAATGAAAACTACTTTTTCGTTCCGAAACTAGGCATAAATTACTTGAATGATTAATACAAATCGTTATTTTGGGCTGTAATTTTTTAAATCACACTAAAAATATTGTAAGCTTAACAATTGATGGTTGAGCAAGCATATAATTAAAGATATTTTTTATTTAGATACAAAAACATTAAGTATAATAAAACCGTAAATTTTCCGAGTGAACCGGATGTAAGATTTTGAACGAATCATGTGAAACTGAAAACGAGGCATAGATAACTAGTCTTGTGGCATGCAGAATACAATTTTTGAAAATCATACCACGGCACGGCCAATAATCGCGTTTGTGTTTAGAGCACGCTGTGACGTCACACGATTTGGGCAAGAAATCTCTTAGGTCATAGAGCATAACCCCCCTGCTCAAGAATAATACCAGCTAAATAAATCATACCGTTTGCTCGTACCGAATCTAATTTCCTAACTGATATTTTTTGTTCGTGTAACTAATAACTAGGTATGTAATAGTGTGTTGTGTAACTCTGTTTTAACAGCTTACTCAGTTATTTTTTATCCTAGGTAAATAGCAAATTTTCTACATTAAAATGTTTGTTTGAGGGTCGGTGTTACCCGAATAATACGGCTCATTTGCCAAGCTACGCTGCAGCGTACAACAATTTCCATGTGCATATTTAAATCGTATCAACCTTAGAAAGAAAGAAAAATAATGTATTGTGGATATACATTAAAATGACCACAATAATTCACCAGTTGTTAAAATAATGACGTTTATTAGTAAAGCCTGCGTCCACAATCCACACCCGAACACTTAATGTGCCACACAATTTTTTTTGCGTTTATCTTATTTCTTATGTTTATTTACTGCGCCTTTGACTCCTAGGCTTGCCTTCGAGTGGTCTATATCCTGTTTCATTTACTACGTACCAAGAGAATTGATACGATGCCAAACTAGGTTTTACGTGAAATTTGCGACATTTCTTTGACTAATAACCGGCTGCCGGTCTTGTTTAATGACTCGATCATGGCTCCAAAGTGTCTCGGACATCGACTGAGCTGCTGGGTTATTAGAAAATTTAAAGACGAGTTTCGTCTACGATGCAATGTCGAGGCAATCTCGTTTTTATCAATTCTCCTGATACATTCCTCTGTACCCTTATTTAATTGTTGTTTCTTTGCTTCCCTGACTCCGCGCCGTCTAACGCTTTGGCCGCAGAAGATTGTCGAGGCGTGCAATTCGATCAAGGTCAGTTTCGAACGGTCGGTCGAATGTTTCTGTAGGTGAAATATTTAGGAGTGACTCATCGATCTGTGATCGGGCATGGCAAACACGTTTGACGTGATCGCAATAAGAAAATAATTCGTATGCAGAGTTTCGTAAATCCTATTCATGCTTTTATTCAAGTCGGAAAACTAATGATTACGTTATCTATTCGTAAACTTTGATAGACATATTTACAGAAACATTTATGAACCGTTCTGTCTGTTTGGCTTGAGCTTCCTAACATTTCATGCTTGCACGGCTTTCATTGTTTTCAGCGCACTGGCAAATTTTTATACTAGCTTTCCGTTATTTTAAACGGTTTTAGTCTAGGTTTGTCACTAAAATAGAGTGGTACCTTCGTGGTTTTGCAGACACAATAGATATATGAAGGAAAAGTGAACATAATTGTATAATGCGATGAGATTGTTGAGATTATTGGTTTGTGGTTACGAATTGAATTCGGGTGATTGTGTATGACATCTTTTGAAAAAAGTATACTGTAAATAATAAATATGGCGTTGAATTTCAGAATAACATGTCGATGGACGGAAAGGAGGACTATTCAGATCTGCCACCGAATCAGAAGAAAAAGAAATTGCAGGCCAAGGTCTTAGAATTAAGTAAACAGGTGAGATTAATCCCACTTCTGATGTAAATGATTAATAAAGGGGTTCACACATAGCAGCTATAATATATATTTGTACATAACATTCCTTCATATTTCATACTTGTAAAAATATACATTATAGCTGTCTTGTCTTAGCGGTTTCCTGACGATTTCTATGCAAAGATGTAATAAGATGTATCGTGCTTTGATTAAATCATATTTACATTATATCTGCCGTGTGTTAAGCCCTTTAGGTACGACATTATTTTAATTCGACAAAGATCAAGCTACGAGTATGTAACTAACAAGTCTTATCGTATTAGTAACCGACTTCGTTAACATAAAGAATTTATATTATTTTTGGTTTTTAGGACATGTGAATTCATAAAATTTTTCCCTAAGTGTGAGGCAACACAATAAAAACAAATAACATTTGATTTACCCTTTATTATATAAATATAAAACTTTTAGTGAATTCGTAACTATATTTTTACGTTAACTTTAATTGTTTTAAATTTCAGGTCGCACAAGAACAAGCCGCAATGGAAGGTCTTATGAAAATGAAAGGAGTCTACGAAACCAGTCCAGCATTAGGAGACCCCATGACAGTTGAAGGTAAGATAATCATTAAAAAATACCTCCACACTGTTATTTTTACGAAAAGCATAATAAGTAAGATAAGTAAATGATCCAAGTTCTTATGAAGCTGTTAAATCTTGTATGCGATTCAAAAGCTTTTAAAAAGTCATAAAAGCTTACTTGAATACCTTGCAAACGAGTTTTTGTATGCTCAGTTTTAAGTATTGTAATTCATGTTTCATCTTACTTATATTATAAACAATAATAATATAAAGTTTGTAAACATGTCTGTATGTATTTTTATTGCTTTTTCACGCAATAACTACTGAACGGATCGGGCCGAAATTTTGGATACAGGTAGTTCTAGGCCCGGAACAACACATATGCTACTTTGTAGCACAAAAATCATTTCCCGTGAATAAAAGGCGCGGGGCGCAGTTAGTATACTATAGTGTGATAAGAATCGCGCACAAACGAGTTTGAACCTTATCTCAATAGGCAAAGAACTACTCTAAATGCCTAATATGCATTCAACTTTTTGCGACCATCACACTAATATTATAAATGCTAAAGTTTGGATGGATGTTTGTAAACTCTTCACGCCAATACTACTCAACGGATTCGGCTCAAAATTTGCTACAGGTAATTCTAATCCTGGAATCAAACAAAGTCTTTTATCCCATATAGAAATCACTTTTAAAGATTTCCATAGAAACAACGCGTGCCAAGCCGCGAGCAAATACTTGTGGCATCTATATCATATAGCTAAACAAATGAGTATTGGAACTTTGATCAGAGATTGAGGAAGGTCGAACGGTCAAATGTAACGCTATCGGTAAGGATGTAACGTGTATTGTATGCAAAGTATTCACCAAACAATCGCGATTTGAAGATATCTCGCCAATTGCAATTGGCGGTGATGAAATCAACCTTACGGTACTTTTGAAAGCCATCTATTTATGTTTATTTTTATATCTTTGTATTGAGCACTCGATTCCGTTTTTAGACATTAAATTTCCCTTTAAAATTTTTGGCGACCGGTTCTTAAACTGAAATTGCGTTGATATAAATCTAGATTAAGTTTAGTATCCGTTATATATGACAGATTTATAGCAGTTTCAATAGGGTATATGCATGGATTTTCTTTTTTTTTTAATCGTTTATTAATACATAAAGGAAAAAAATATAACAACCAAAAAATTTAAATTATTGAGGTAAAAAACTAAAAGTAAAACTACACTCAGTTTCGGGTGATAAAAACGCTGCCATGTTAGCCATTGCATTTTATGACGTCACGGATCATCGAGCTCCTTAGGTAAACTCAAAGTCAAAACTTCATGCCCATACAAAAATGTTCAAGTATGACGTCACGCTTCACGTGCCAATAGCGTTGCGTTTAGACATTTTGCTGTTGAGACTTAAAATATCTACTTTTCAATGATTAAATTTCACAATAAAAACATCATAAAATACAAAAATAAATATACAGATATATTTCTATATCAATACAGAATACGTAAAAAAAAAATTAGCTATTTTGAAGTCACATGCATATACCCTATTGTGTTTTTAGAAAAAATATGAAAATAGATTTGTCCCCGTTTTATTGAGGTTACAAACTTTAGATAAGTTACCACTACGAGTACAATGTAGGTTGTAACTTATCAAAACTACTTCCTGTACTATATCGTGTGATTCAAAAACACGTCATGTTAAAAGTGACTCATTGTAACGTTTGTAACAAAGAATCCTTCCTCCATCCGCATCATAATTTATCTTGGAACTGCTTGAAATCTATAACCCGGTCAAATTAACATGGCAGCCGATTCTAACAAAAACTTATCGAAAAATCCAATAACAATAGCAAGTAGCAGCAAGGTAATACAATATTTCAAAAATTTAACACGTGCAATATTCTGCTATCGTTACAGTCCTCAGCTATCTATGGAATGCTCTTCCCCTGGAAAATCACTACCTATTTAAAAAAAAAAAGACGTGTGGCACTCGGGGACTGCCGCGGTAAAGCTATTGCAATGCCATCTAGAGGCGAGTTGCTGAACTAAAGAGACAAACGTCATATTTCAAAAAGTCATTAAAAGTTCTACTATTCATCGATAGATGGCAAAACTAAAAAGTATCACCGCTGTTCCGGTCGGAGTGGGGAGCGTGAGGTTTTTTCGTTACGGAATGTCTGGATTCGGTCCCCGCGCTCAAGGCCCGCGATAGAAGCTATGCAATAGCTTAAAAACTGCTTATGAAATTTTTTTATCCGTGCTAAATTTATTATTTTCTATATTTTTTATGTGTGTTATACGGTATTTAGGCAGTATACGGTATGTTAGGTATATTAATATTGCTTTCTGTGCTGTTAAGTTTTTTTTAATGATACCGTCTATATTGTTTTCATGTCTCCAGTCCATCTCAAGGTTGCTTGGAACAAATCGCTCAAAGCGCAAGGCCGCCCTTTGTACTTCCTTGATTCTCTGTATTCCTTCTGAATTGTATTTTATGTTTGCGTGGTACAATAAAGAGTTATCTATCTATAATAATAATAATAATGTTGGACAATTCACACATCTACCTACCTATCTATCCTCGCACGCCAACGGCGGGGCGCAGTGGACGAAGTATCGAATTCCGAGCCAGGTGCTATGTTAGTTCGCCCGGGATATACGTAAATGAAATGACATCCAAAGTCTGCCTTTTATACACAAAAAGCAGAGTGCAAGAAAGTAAACTGTCTCAATTTCTGGATAAATATTTTATCCATATACATATTTCTCACAATTCTCATTTCCAGACCGAATGAAAAATCTTACTCTTGACGCTATCTGAAAATTTTACTTTCTGTTTGTTTCAGGACAACTAAACGAATGCTGTGACAAACTGAAGAAGCTACGAGCACAGTTGAACAAATATGAGGAGTTACTTGCAGAGGCCAACAGCCAAATAAGCGCACCGGCCACTCTGCACCCACCCGGCAGGACCAATGGTGCTGCGCCACAGCAAGCCACCAGGTAAACTTGCTACAAGAATATGCCAACTTAAATAACCAAACTACTGATTTTGGTCTAATACTCATATTAGGTCCAGAATATCTTTTGCTTAACCTTTAGAACATTTAGAACCTACTGACAATACTAAGGCCCGTATTATGAAAGCTTGCTCAGTCACAGGTCTATACTTGAGTGACGTTTGTGCCATAGAAAAGAGTTGACCAAGCATAGTTCGATAACCAAGCAGACTTTCATAATACGGGCCTACGAATCGAATGTGCTCAGTGTACTCACAAAACACCTACAACGAATTGTGTTTAGTTTTAGACCTTTGATTAGTTCGATCAAGTATCCGCTGCGCTTCTAGCCTCCGTCCAGTCCGATGTGAAGATTTGTGTTGACAGTCGGTCCACCCAAATAAAGGTGGAAGGGCGAAGAAGGACGTATCTCATTATCATCTAATAATTCTCAACATCAAGAGAAAAATGCGTGTAACGCTGCGGCAGAAGCAAGTTGTGAAAGATGTACGTTTATTTTTAGTCCGAGAAGACTTAACGAGCGTCGCGGACCAAACACTCACATAAGTGTATGGCGCTTCGTGGATTTCTTTCTCCCAACACCGTTAGATACTTGGTACCTGTAAAGAGATTAGCACTCATGCAATCAGTATGCTATATGGCCGTATGTCGCCCAGTTCCACACCGACAGTAGTATGTTAGAACAGTTAGACTTAGTTATGCTAAGATTGTGTTAGTTGATAATGATAAGCGATAAACTTGCTAGTGGTTTCTTTTTCACTTCTTCCGCTAGTGGACAAAAAATTGAAGTGAATTAGAGCCAATTGCACCTTATTTCTTGTTTTATAGTAATTACTATTTATCAAGCTGTTTATATAGTAAAAATTTGACTTGTCTAAGTGCTTATTTTGTAAGTCTAAAGAAATAAACGATTTGACTCTGACTCTGACTAATACTGATGATTTAGCGAAGCTAGCGTTCTTTGGTCGTCTGTCCGTTAGCTAGCCGATGCATTATTAACATAGCCATCTGTTTTCATTCCAGCATCGGCTCCAACAACAGCGAATCACTATCCCGCTCAGCGTCTGAATCATCAGTCAGTACCGGCACTGGCGTCGTGGTCGCGCGCGCCGCCGGCGGCTCCCCAGAGTCGGGGCTCGGCGGGGAGCTGGCCGCCGCCCATCATGAGATACACGCGAACGGTGATCAAGAGAACGACGAGCACGAGCAAGAATCAGACTTTGATTACTACTACTGCGAGCCGGACTTGCAGCCAGTCGGGTATTGCAAGGCGCTTTATGCTTTTGAAGGTTAGTCATACATGCCTTCCGCGAGGTGAACACATCTATGAAATATCCATCGCCAATAGGGGTTTTGCCACAATCACCGCGCTAGGCAGGCGTATGATAGCAGTGAAGTTGTTAAATAATCAATAATCATTTATTTTGTAAATTTCTTGAATAACACATCACATTTGATTTAAATCACATACATAACACATACTTAATATAAATATATGTACGAAAGAAGCTGCACAAGATAACTGAACGGTAACTTTTTGTAATCTATGCTAGTAGTGAAGTTGTTAAATGTAAATGTATGCAGAAATAAGCTGCCGCCCTTCCTCTGGTAAATTCCCTTGAGTCGCTTTTTACGTAGAGATTCGCGTGGAAGTCCGAAGTTGAGTTAAAAGGGTAAATACTAAAGCCGCGACTGCGAACACAAAATAATAAAACGAGAAAACCACATTGATAAGTATATTTTTAATCTGCGCTAATCGCTTTAAAGATAAACAATTGCGGTGCGTATTATAGCTTAAATATTATGTCGCCTATTGGTGATTTCGGATTGATAAAAGCAAAAGCAAATCAGTAGCGTTATTTTCGGCTATGACAATATCGGCGCCGTGGCTTAGTTGGTTAAAGCGCCTGTCTAGTAAACAGGAGATCACGAGTTCGAATCTCGTCGGGGCCTGCTCATGTGAAGAGTATTCTTTTTGTTTATATTTATTTTGTTGATTTTACTTACACTCTGACACCGTGATTTTATACGCAGAGAGAGGCAATGAGGTCTTGAAAACATTTATGTACATATAAATAAATATAACTGAGTTATCAATTTTAGAATGCTCAATAAAACAGATTTGATTACCGGAAGATCTAGAACCCAGCAGCGCACTTCTAGGCACTCATTGGAAACGTAATGTAGAAATAAGGCTAGTCGATTTAGATGAAATCTGAATTTAAGCTTTGAAAAAAGATCTGATGCTATTTGATAAATATTTTATTATTGATTGCTTTTCCTAGGTATAGGCAGCGGGTCAACAATGCGTATGGAGACCGGCGAGCGACTGTTAGTGCTAGAAACGGACGCCGGCGACGGATGGACGCGTGTTAGAAGGCATCACACGCGCGAGGAAGGATTCGTACCGACCACCTACATCGCTACTACGCTCTACGCGGAGGCACAAAATAACTGAACGGTAACTTATTTAGAATCCACACTATTAAGATCAAATCCACGACTAATAGATATAGACGGACACCGGTGTCGCATGGAAGCGCTTTAGAGGGCACCACACGCTTGAGGAAGGATTCTTTTTTTTTCCACTACGCTCTACGCGGCGACGCTAAATATCTGTACGGAGATATATTTACAATCCATACTATTAAGACACCATCATCGACGACTGTCGGTGGTGCTAGAAACGGACGCTGGCGATAGATGATCATCATACGCTCGAGGACCTATTTGACTTGACGTGTTCCTGGTGATCCCATGTTATTAATAAAATGAAATTAATTGGAATGAAATTGAGGAAGTATTCGTACCAGCACCGACCTATGCGTTCTATGCGGACGCAGAAAATAACTGATAATCTGTCGAGTTTTTTTCTCACCTAACCCATTTTGAAATGGATATGGTAAGATTGTATGTTCAAAAGGACAACGATAACTTACCAAACAACGGCAAACATGATAAAAAACATAAAAAATCCGAGAAATATTATTTTATTTTATTTTTGACTTCATCTGAGACAACCATGACTCAAAATGTAGTTCCAAATGTTATATTCTAGCTTCTCCTTGAAGATTTGCACTCAGCTACCAATCACCCTGTAGATTTCATTCTCAAAAACATTGGTTACTTTGTTGTACCTTGTATTTAGTTCTATCGCATATATAAAAGTACAATGTAATTGTGTTAATTTCAGATGTTTAAGGTCGGTCAAAGGAGGATGAGCTACACGGGAGCTGTCGGCATAGCCCGGACCGTCCGTGGATCGCGTATGGTCGGCCCGCGAGTCCAAGCCAAGTCGACGGTGTTCCACCTACTGAGATTCTAAGTGCGGTGCGCGACAAACTATGTGCAATCAACATGTCTAAAGTGTTCTTAAGGGCCTACTCGCATATCTTTGCATTATAGTTATATATTCTCGCTCTAAGTAATATAACTATAGCATTATTTTTTTATCGCGTCTTCTCTTCGCACTTTCATGTCATCCATGCCATTATTGAACAAAATGGAAAATTAATAATAACATTCCATGATAATTTATTGTGTATATTGTTAATGAAATACATATTTTTCATGTATGATTTTTGTACCGTACGTAATATTAATGTAATGTTATGTGAACTTATGTGTCTAGATCTTCATTGTGCCAGCTGTTTACGTTATTAAGATTTGTCGTACTTATAATAGTTGTTTAATTGCTTTGTGATTTGTCGATAGAAGTATCTATCATTGTTTACTGGCGTCGTAAATGTGTCATGGCGGTCGAGACTAGAGGCCGTGAAATGTGGTGGTAAAAAATCGGCAACAGCGAATAGCAGATAGTGTCGATTCAGGGCAGTTTCCCTCCGTACGTACGTAGTATAAAGTTTTTATATTTTACATTTAGTTATTTTATGATCGCATCAGTCACGGTTTCTAACCATGCCCCAAGTACGGCGTCATATTAATGGAATTCGAAACCTATACTAAGAACACCATGTATATTATGTAAACTCTTAGTATAAGTATCTCAAATTGATAGTTCCCTATACTGTATAATGGAATAAGATATGTATTTTTCTTTATATTGGGATTCATATCTCCAATTGATAATTCCCTATACTGTATAATGGAATTATGTATTTAACAGATTTTTAGATCCAGTTACATAAAGTAATGTATTATAGAATTCGTAGTTATGGAATTTATGTAGTTATAAAGCTAGCTAAACTTTTACTAGCCAATGCTATTTTTCGAGGAAATGCTGTATGCCGAACCGCGTATACTTCAGTGTATTTATATATAGTTCAGGAGAAGGATGTACGTATGTATGAAAATGATTTTTCTTATAAAAATAAACTATATTGAGGACTAACAAACGAGTTTCATTAATTACTTATTATGATACTTTAGAAAATTAGAACATTACAAAATTGAATAAAAAAAAATTGCCTTGGTACACAATAACAACACTGTAGGTAGAACTAAATAAGGTTGAAATAAACAGACATTATTTGAGATTGTCTATATTTTATGCCGTTGTGCTTAACAGGAACGGTACATATTCAGTACATATCAGCACAGTACTCGGAGATGTTATATAAGTATGTAGTTACTATAACTCAGTAAAGATTACAAAACAAAAACCTTATTGTCAGTTTAAGTACCGACACCTAAAACATAATCTAGGATAGGATTTAACTTATCAAAACCTATGCCATCCTCATTATTGCAAAACAAGTAAAAAAATAAATGACCAATTACCTTTCGTAATGGCTCTGAAGGCTTGCTTACCTGCCTTTCTAAATGCGCATCAAAGAGGAACGACCTTCTGGCCTTGTCAGGCACCTTAAATGAATACAATGGGTGAACCCTGGACCTTAGAAAACTAGCAACAATTAACCTTGTCGAATTTTTACTACTCACTCGTAAGTTGCGACTCAATAATAATAATTAAGTAATACCTACTTACCTATACAGTGTGTAGGTTGAAGTGCAGGATGAAGAGCAACACCAAAAGTGGCAAAAAAATCGACAAAAAGTTTATAATATACTTTTTGATCTTTGAAATTTCAATCAATCAATATTCATCAATATTTTTTTTGATAATTTTTGATCTATGGTTTATCCATTTTGAATGAAGCATGTTAGTAAACAAAATCTCATTTGCTTGGCGTCGAGTTTCATATAAAATTGTAAGCATTTTTTATTGAAGGGAGGATCTAAAATCGACAAGTACCTACCTAATGTAAATTACGTATAAAAGGACGCGCCAACAAAGTGAATTTTAGGTTAAGTATGGACGGTTTGTTTACGTTTATGCTTCATTCAAAATTGACACGGTATAGTTTGACCGTCTTTTGGGGTTGCACTTTATCCCGGGACACGCTGTATATTTTCTAGGTTCTACATGTAAATAAGATAGCAGATAAGAAGTTTTGGGCATACAAAGTAAGCCATTTGCTTTGAATTTGCTAAATCCAACTTTGAATCAACATAATGTTAATTTTAGTAATAATCTCTAAAATCTTTTAAAGGTAATATGATTTGAAGTTTGTTTTAGCGTTGGTTCATAGCAAATAGCTTACAATGAGCGCATAACTTCTTATCTGCGTTCCTGTTCTTGACGATCTCTGTAGCACGGTGGGCGAAGGACCGACTGCGACGCAGGATGTTGCGGGTTCGATTCCCGCCTCGGAACAAATGTGTTTACGATCTGCAGACATTTGTTCAGGGCGTTCTGGATGTTTCCTATGTATAAAAAAATATCTATCTATGTAGTGTATTGTATTAAGTATATCAGTTATCTAGTAGTACCCATAACACAAGCTCTGCTTAGCTTGGGGCTAGATAATGCTGTGTGAATAGTCCAGCATTATTTATTTACTAGCTGCGCCCCGCGGCTTCCTGTTCCTATGGAAACGTTAAAAGGTGATTTTCATCCCACGGGAACTGATTTATGGGATAAAAGTAAGAAGCCTATTTTTGATTACAGAATTAGAATTACCTGTATGCAAAATTTCAGCCAGATCCGTCCAGTAGTTTTGGCGTGAAGAAGTAACAAACATCCATCCATACATCCATAGAAACTATCGCATTTATAATATTAGTGTGATTCATTATTTATTTATCTGCCCACAAAATTCATGTAGAACGTAGAAAATAGTATTTGTATCACCTACAATTTTTTCCACTCTTGTCCAACCACACCTTTACTCTGGATCATCTTGTATTTACGGTTCGCTATTCGTAGATGCCTGAGATAAAACAAATTACTTATGTGAGTGTTGATTGCTACTTATAAAATTTTGTTTACGAGATTATTCAATTAAAATAGCGTACGTTAAAGAACGTAATTTAAGTAGGTAAGCGGTAGGCGTTAATTTACTCAAGCGCCAAGGTAGGTCACGTAAAAATCTAGCACAATGCTATGCTTGGTAGAGTAGAGACAAAATATTCATAACTATGCCTACTTCACAATTTAATTGCGAAGTAAATATAAATAATTATCAAATTCATGCTTAACCGCATAATTTTAAGTTTGCATGAGTCTCATTGCGTTCGCTGCTCTATTGGCCGACTGCAGAGAGTCTTCCGCGTATTGCCACGCAACCATTGCATAAGGATAAGAAACATTTAGCATATATCACATACCCATTGCTCCGTTTCTACCCAATCACTTCAGGTATCTCGAACGGAGCGGTTAATGTATTACGTTCGCTGCGATTTTATGTCGTGTATGGGTACCTCGCAATTCCTGAGCTAAACGAGTTTTGCGAACTGTGGGTTTGCCCTCTTGAAGTCCGGAGTCGGGATTGTGCAAATATAAATGGCTTTCCTGCTCAGGGATGTTTTGATGCAAAATGAGAGTACATAGGTACAGGGAAAGGCAAGGACCTACAAACTCATAGTATGTAGGTAGAACCTTATTTTATGATGGAATATTTTTGTTTATTTACTTTGACGCATGGCATTGAATCCATCACCTACTTGCACAATCATTTCAATAATTATACCAATTAATATAGCCCTTGACATATCAATAGGATCCTTGTCTATTCGGTTGATCTATGGAATTATACTATAAAATAAATGTAGTACCTACACAGTTTGGTTTACGTAGGCGTTGACTATGGGTAGTACTCATGGTCAACGCCCTATGTCACCGAACTGGGTCAATCGCTAACAGATGTAGGAATCCTACATCAATATCGCTAACCTAAAGGAAGGTAATCAAATATAGTTTTGTTTTTTAGGCATAAATCAACTAATATATAAAAATCAAAAAGTTTAATTGTAATCATAAACAATCATATAATATTCTGTATCAATTCTATAAAACAGTAAATGTATTAAATTCTAATTCTAAATATGATAATTTAAAAGTACATACTAGTTGACATTTACTACATCTTTTTATGGATTTTTGTGTCTGAATTAATAAATGAATTTAATTTAATTTTAATTTTATTGCATGCAATCCTCAACAACCTGTATTGGTCCACTGCTGGACGCAGGCCTTTCCTTGATAAGCGCCTTGTTGACGTTTATCTCATGGGGGCCCATAATCCCCATGCACGCAATAATCTACATAATAAATGTATTGATTTGATGTAATAATAACAAATGAACGATATTTATCCTTATTATCTTTCGAGACGTCCATTTATTACCTATACGATATAGGTACCTAGGTAATAGAATACCTTCTCGAAATAATTAGATGACACCTAAGTAGAGATTCGCACACCCCCAACGCTACCTATCTCACAAAGTTAGACACCTAACTAAATTATAATTTGTATTCTGTTCGTGTTTCATATCATATTGCTGCTATGGCGGACAAAGCCGCTGGAAACAAGAGGATTAACTGGATTTCCCGAGGAAAAAAGCTTACACCTGAGCTCGCTCTAAGTGCCATGTTTGACGTGCCCGCATTTCAGTAAAGGCTTTGTGAGAAAAGGTGTTGTTTAAAAAAAAATTACGGCGCCGTAATGTAAGGGATACATGCAATATGCATTTATGCCTGCGCTGTGATCTTCGAATAATCCAAGAAAATCATTATCATCATTACGCAGATAACTTGATATTTGTCGTAGACCTTTATCTACGCCGCAGGCCTCGTCAATTAGAATTTTGCATTAAAATTTAACTTTAAAATCGTTCTAATATTCATTTTTCAAAACCAGCAATGTATTGTAAAAATATTCCTCAATGGGCGAAACGACGCCAGTCATTTATGCCGACGCCTTGATGCTACGCCGTTATGGGTCGAAGACCTAGTTTAACGCATTCACTGCCAAGCTCTGCGGTGCGACCCGCAGGGGCGCGCCGCAGCTCCACGCAGATAGAGACTGGCACCTGCGTCTTGGGCCATGAAGGTGTTAGTGTATAACGCATTCACTGCCCAGCTCTGTGGTGCGACCCGCAGGGGCGCGCCGCAGCTCCACGCAGATAGAGACTGGCACCTGCGTCTTGGGCCATGAAGGTGTTAAGCAGTACTGCTACGCATACATCAGTCGTAGACCTATGCCTACGCCAAGATGCTACGCCGTTATCAATCGTAGACCTATGTTTAAGCAGTAGTGCTATGCCTACATCAGTCGTAAATCTATGTCTACGCGAAGGTGCTACGCCGTTATCAGTCGTAGACCTATGTCTACGCCAAGGTGCTACGCCGTTATCAGTTGTAGACCTATGTTTAAGCAGTAGTGCTACGCCTACATCAGTCATAGATCTATGTCTACGCCAAGGTGCTACGCCGACATCAGTCGTAGACAGTTAAAGCCGACGCATCGCCAAAATGCTACGCCGTTATCAGCCGTAGACCTATGTTTACGCAGTAGTGCTACGCCTACGTTTGTCGTAGACCTAGTCTGCGCCATAGCGGTATGCTTGATTTAGTCGTACGTAAGGCTACTACATCTTTTCAATATGTGTGAAAGTCAATTCGTAAGTATTAATAATATCGATGTATCGATTGCTCAAGCTGGTGTTAAAGCCGGACGGGGGCCTTTCAACACAGAATTAATTCAAGATATCCTATTGGTGGCGAAATCATCGGCCACATAATTAGCTCATTAAAAGTGATTCGTAGACTACTTTCGGTGACACTGATTATAGTGTTCGTTTTTTTCCTTATTTTCACTTTTTTCAACATCACACTTTTCGGTGTTAAGATAATTGTCAATATATAAAAATAAAATAATCTAAATAGTAGTTACTTTTTAACAAATAAAGATTCATGTTTACAACCATTGGTGTGATTTTTTTACTCATAGTACTTTAGCCCTTATTTTAATCCCTGAGTTTTTAAAGAAAAACCAACTGTTAATAAAGAACAGTCGGTGTAGGTCACAGATTACTCCAGGTATATTATCTCCCTATGGTAAGATAAATAAATCATTAATGCTATTCCGCTGGCTGTACCTACGGTGATAATGTAATAAGAACTCTGTTTTTGTTATTTATATATCCATCGTAACTATTATTTCTTTGAAAGACAGATCTAATCATAGAAAATTATTTCTCTGCAATATTCAAAACTTGCTTCTACTCGTACTGCGGCTTTGCACGCGTTTTTTTCCCTATAAGAAGACGTAACACTTCTGTTAATACCGATCTAGAATCACACTGAAATTTTGATAAAGATGCACTATAACAAAATTTCATCGATCAGGTATTTCGCGGCCTTCCCGGCGAAAACATTGATCGATGATTACCAGTATGAAACTGAAGCAGACGGGACAATGGCTTCTGCCTAGCAAAGTCGGATCTAGCAGGATTAGGCGAAACCCGTTAATCTACTAGGAAATCTGGAAAAACTATAAATCACACGACCAACACATTTATAAAGTTTTTGGTAATTATAGTATACACTATGGGTAATTTCTAAAAAATCTAATAATATCTAAATAAAATCGACTTAAACGGGAATCAAACCCGCGACCTCGAGTTCGAGTCCCGTCCCGTCTTGGTATATTATTTGATTTCGAACACATCCACGTCTTGCTGTAAGAAAACTCTTGTTGTACGAGTAGGGTAAGTCCGGGATTTACGCCCAATCAGGATAGACGCCTCAGTGCAATTGTGTAAAATGCAAGATACGTGTACAAAAGAATACCTTATAATACGGACCCTTCCTCAAGTCAGTCTGTCACAAAAATTTGGCACGTGCGGTTGTGCGTAGGAGTGCTAGTGACAATGACGAGTCAAACAGTCGTTATTTTACTTTATGGATGATTTTCGGCCCTCTATAACTTTGGAGTTAATAAGTAAGTTTTTTTGTTTTTTGATTCTGAATAAGGAGTAATGTATATAGATTATTATAAATTTAATTTTTACTCTAAAATAAACTATTAACCACTATTTCTTTCAAAGGTATCTATCCCTGTGAAAAGGGATATTTGCCCCAATAAGTTTTGGGATATTTGCCCCTAAGGGCATCTATCCCTTGCCGTACTTTCGTGTACTTAACTATGTTATATGATTCAGATTGGAAATGCCCGGAAAAACAAGCGTAAAGCCGGCGTCCGACCGCGTGTAATTACATGGACCAAAGAACCCATTGGCAGCTATGGCAGAACTGACAAATAAATAATTTTAATTTAAATTTTTGTTATAATGCTTATTTTTATCTTGAAGATTATGTTTTAGTGTTGTAGATGATTGATCTCTTTAGTGTTTTAATTGAAATTGTCTATGTTTATAGTAAATTAGTAACGTCATCCAATGGCTAATTGTAATTAGGCTTGCAGTTTTTAATATCATTATATTTTTGTACCTATTATTATTGGTCCCTTAGTGTTCTTTAGTGTTATTAATTAAAATGTTTATATAAATAGCTGAAACAATATATATATTTAATAAATAATAATGTTGATTGAAACGTATGTTCAAAATAATTGTTTTCCTGCAAAGGGCATCTATCCCGTTCAAAAAAATTGGTGTTAGGCATATAACCCGCATGTGAGGCATCTATCCCATTATGCAGTTTTATTTTTAACTCAAAATATACGTTTTATGTATTGACTAGTCTACAAAAAGCACTACAGGGCGATTAAATAGATTAACAAAGCGACGGCACATATGAAAACCATCGGCGTATTATTTGTATTTATGGAGATATGAGTGAAATAAAAAAGGTTGGGCATATATCCCGGATTTACCCTATAGCGCGCGACAGCAACGAAAGTAGCTAGGTATTGAATTCCAAAACGAGAACCCAATTTGTGTTCAGTGACTTTCGTTTTTGACTGTAGCTACCGTCCTTAATTTTTAACGTTGCGTACATAATCGTACCTAATAACGAACTTAAGAAAAAATGCGTTAAAAGTGAAAACAATCTCCAGCGTAAAAAGGCAGCGTGACCCGCTAGCTGGTACATACTAGTCTGCAAAGCTGATCTGATGTAAGTAAGTGATATATTTCACTTTCGCCGCAGCCGGCGTCGCTTGCCGCATCAGTGTCCGTAGATCCGTCGACTCCGGCGCAGCTCGACATCTGCCGCGGTGTGTGGATTAAAGCATTTTTTGTGAAGTTATTTTGTGTGGATACGAGATAATTTGGAAATTGGAAAATAAACGATTCGAAGGTTTGTGCGTTGTTTCGGTAATTTTTATTTGCAATTAAACGATTTGCATAAAAAAAAGCAAAGCAAAGCAAATTACCGTTTATTAATATTTTTCTATTAAATATTATTTACTTTGCACGGATTTTTGGGCATGGAAAATTGTCACAAAAGTGACCATGGAACCGGATTCCGAATTTTCTTTAATTCCTAAAAATCTGCGATAACTATGTACCTACCTTTATGCGAAAACAGCGACCACTTAAAAACATTGATATATCCATCCCAAGAGTACCTATACCTACTACACATACCACAAAAAATATAAGATATTAGGTAGGTACACTTACCAGTTAGTATTTCCTAATAACGAATGCGTAACAATAACAACTTAATTGCCCCTTACACACAATTTGTAATCTAGATGCGTGAGTTAACAGACCGCACGACATTAAACCGACAAATACATAATTGACCAACTGCCATTCAGAAGCACCGTTGACCTACCAGCATGTGTGGTAAGGACCACCTGCAAGCGAGCAACCTGTGATGTTGAGCAACCTTAGACTTTCGAGAAAATGATGGTGTCACTTTTACTATTTTAAACAAGAACAAAAAATTAGTAGTAATAACGTGAATACGTGACGACTTTTGGCGTCTTTAAGGCTCGAACCGGACCTAGTGGATTTGATAAAAAAACTAGGCCTAGATCTCAATAATCACGGGATCCTAGTGGTAAAAAACAAGAATTACCTACATAAAGTTAAATATATTATTTTTTTCGTTTCCTTGGTTGTGAAAACACGATTCATTAAAAAAATCATGAAAGTGCACAGTTTTGCACCTAATTTTGTCTAGATCTCAGGAACTCCGCTGTCTATAGAAAATATTTTTGTTTTGATTTGTAGGTCATTACTAATTATTCAGTTCCTCCGTTGGGTTTTCTCATGAGTGGTGTAGTTTTCTTGTAAATATACAAAAACATCATTTTTGCGCCTCTGCTGTTCCAAAAACTTATGCTCTGTCCCGCTCCTATGAACGCCAAATCTATTTAAACCATCCTTTTTACAAAATGTCGCGCAATGCGCCCTCCGCGAAAAGATCAAAAGAACGACAAGTAAGTTTCAGATTGTAAAAAAATTGTGCTACTGACTTCGAGGACTTTTTCTATCACACATCAAACGATTAATAAACGCTAAGCACTTCGTTCGCGCGCGTTTCTCCTTAGACTTAGCCTAATGGTTTCTTGCCAGCTTAAACCGAACTTGAGCTGACAACAAAAGTCTAAGTAACAAGTCTTGTTAAGCTCAAGGGGCACTTATCGCCATTAATAATACCTTAACATTTACTCAGGTTTCTACTTCGATACTGAGAGAAAAGTTTACGAAACTACTGTACCTACGCATTGTACCTAATATAGTTCTCTAGTCATAGCAATAGGCGGATCGTCCGGTAGGTATTCATTACACAAAGTGGTATTAGTTAAATTTTTATATTTATGTTTGTTAGTTTTAAGATAAATATTGCTATGGACTGTAGAATAAGATAAATAAGATCTGTAACATTTCTATACTTTGAAAAAAAACACCAGATATTTTTTATATTTACTGCTGCGTTCATATGGAGTTAGTTTCTGCCCACGGCTTCGCACGCGTTGTTACTATGGATTTTTTTTCTATCCCATGGGAACAGATCTACGGGATAAAGAGTAGGTAGGTACTTTCGTTACGTTAAAAGTAATCGGAATAAAGTATTTTGATCCGACAACTTTTATCGTAACGATAGCGAAATAAAATTAAAAAAAACGGATCAAAGCAAAGTAAATAATTTTAACAAACATTGTGAAATTGTCGTTTCATAATCGCTAGTCTACGGGTTCGGCGAAGTCGATTCGCATGTGTTTATAACCGCGTTATTTGAAGTAATTCAACCAACAACGAATGCAATAGGTTGCGTAAAGAAAGACCGGTCTTGCGCCGGTCCATTTCAGACCATATCACTTCAGCTGCTTTGTAGGTAAGTACTTAACCAACCTAGTTAAGTACTTGCTTAGGAAATTAAGCCTTTGCATTATAGCGGATATTCGCACTGAAAAATTTTACGGTATTCCGATCCCATCCGGTTTCAATAAAATTTTATAAGTTAATAACTTACCACAAACGGATATGGGCACGTATCCATTATGAGTGAGGGAATTTTTTGCCAATCGTTTTGATAGCCTAATCGAGAAACTCTCTCCATATCGGTACGTATTTAACTATTTATTGAAATGTCAAGATTCAAGATTCAAGATTCAACATTTTGATTGCGATCATGTTGTACAATAAGGTCTTAAAATTAGGTTCAAGCTTCAACATGAGCCCGGGTGGGGCACCCGGGCTCATGTTGATTCCTGATACCTTAAAGTTCTTAGGATATAAAATTATATAACATTACATTACATACCTTCTATATATTTAGAAACATACGCATTTGAGCTAGAAATTCTACCTATAAGCAAAGATTTGAATATGACGTTCACCGGATTGGAATTGGAGCAAAGGTAATTCGATCGGGGTTGTTGCTTTGTATTGATTAATGGTACTGGATCGGCATATCTTCTTCTAATACCGATGCGATGCAATGCAAGACATATTCTAAACAAATTACTGCCCGCGGCTTCGAGCACTTTTTTTAATATAAGTATACGTTTTCTATCCTATGGGATAATAATTGAGTTTGTTACTAATTTAACTATAAACCGCCTTAAATTTTATGGTTTTTACATGGATGCCATTGTCAGAGCTGAACCAATTGAAAAGGGACCACACGGGAAGCACCAGCTTTCTAACAAAAGAATTGTCAAAATCGGATCACCTAGTCAAACATTCTAAGGTAACAAAAAATAAAATAAAAAATACTGTCAAATTGAGAACCCCCTCCTTTTTAAGTCTGTTAAAAAGTGTGATAAGCCTATTTTTTTATTCTAGTAGGTAATTTTGGCGTGAAGAGGTAAGAATAACATCCATTTTAAGATTCAAACTTTCGCATTTATAATATTAGTGTTCGTATCATCTTAGCTCCGATTCCGATACACAGCCTCAGTAAGATATTGTTACTCTTCAAATACAAGTAGTCAGATAATGTGAACATTCACCGTAACATTTGTTAGTTTTGTGATCAAAGACGTTGCATCACGCACAGTCGCTAACAAGGCGTAGTATTATCACTTTTATATAAGCCATTTTTTACGCGGTGAGATCAAAATGTATCTCGTAATAAGCGAGGCCAAAGTACTTTATGAATTCTTTATCGAAAACGTTGCATATAAAGATATACTTATAAGGCAAACGGTAGTCGGTACCGTTGTCTTTTCGGCAAGAACAAAGGACTGTAAAGCATAAATAAAACACTTCCCTCGCCAAGGTTGCTTCTTAAATTTTTATTAATCCTACTTTCCAAAAGAAATATGACACACTCTGATTTAGGATTAGGGAGCATTTACATACCAGTAAAGCAACATCGAGCATTCGCTGTTCTTAAATTTACTCAAACCACACTTCGAACATGATGCTCCCAATTTGGTTATAACCTGATTTTTAAGCTGCCGTGTGGTCTCCTGACAATTTCTTGTGTGCCTAATGAGATGTACATATAATGCTATAATATACATGTTTACATTATACTCGTATCTGCCTTGTTTGAAGCTCATTAGTCATGAGCATTACGTCGAACACAGCGTCGAGCATCCCTGAGAGCGCTAAAGCATTTTGACAGACAATTAACAGGCATTTGTCTATATTATATCATTAGTTTTTACTAAAAATATATGATACGATACATTTACCTATATTATTTTCAAGTGTGAGTCGGGCTCGCGCACCGTTGGTTCTGTAGGTATAATAAGAAGACTTTGCTTCCTGCCAAATTTCATGGTTCTAGGTCAACGGAAGTACCCTATGGGTTTTGTGTGTGTCACATTCTCTTGAAAATTTCAAAATATTGAGCAATAAATGGCTGTAACTTTTGATTGCGTTGACTAAGAAGTTTGATTTATTATTTATCATCACGGCTCCAAAAGGTAACTTGAGTAATTTAATGTTAATTCTAATTCGATTCTTCCACGCGATCCTGAAAAGACGGTTAACTTACGGACAACAAAGTTATCTAATGGTTTTCTTTTTTCCTCATGCGGTACGGAACCCTGAAAATGTACCTAAAAGCTCAATCAACCCAATTGCCTTCAATATGAACCCATGCGTGCGGCAAATGCGCAACATTGCGAAAACATTTTTACTGCAACACACGAATGATACATAGGCTGAGCTTGCACAAGGAGGAAAATATTGCTACCATCGTGTTTTCAACACAACACCTACCTCACCTCACCCCAACAGCCTATATTGGTCCACTGCTGATCGCAGGCCTCTCTCTGATAAGCGCCTTATTGGTATTATCACATGGGGTAATGCGCATAATCCCCACGCTGGGCATGCGAGTCCAAGCCCGCCCCCGGTAGATATCCCAACACCTTTTTCAATTATATTTGATTGTAATAAGTCATTTTTTTAATTAAAAACTGCGGGGCCAAACTTTAACCCTCAAAGATCAAGCAAAATAAAGCTAAGCACTTTTACATCTAAGTACCCCTTAGATCGCTTAGCAGGCAAATCAAATATCAAATTTCCCCACTTATTGGAGAAAAGGCAATCTTCTGATGCTATCTAGTGTCGCGGCCAGGCTAGATTAATAACCCGTGTCGGATGATCATTACGAGAAGGCGAAGAGACGGTCTCGTAATCGTCTTTATTATATACCTTGTTATCTCGCTACACAAGCACCATATCCACTTAGTTAGATTTCATAGTTGCGTCGGTAAACATAGAGCCTGTATGTAGTGGCTTGGCACAAATGTTTGTACGATTTGCAAATTTTTGGACAGGGTGTTCTGGGTAATTTCTGTTTAATAAAAACTATATTTGTAATGTATTGAACTATGGATACTCATACTCATTTATTAAAAAAAAATATTACACGTCATTAGTTAGGATTAAGTACAATGTCGGTACTTACGGAATATTATTACAGACAATATATAATACTGATATTTACATAATTGTATTAATTAGCTTATTTAATTAAATTAAAATTATCAGTTAAATTAAAAATTAGGTACCTATGTACTTCAATTTTTTAAATTTATGATTACTTTAAATATTTTTTATTAGCTTGTCAAACTCAAAGTCGTAGGTATACCTATCAGACAACAGGTATCAAGTACCTACCTACCCTCTCTCGTGTTCTTCTTAGCTAATGCTGTACAATCCACACAGCATCATCTGCTGTGGGATTATCCAGCATTATTCATTATGTTTCACGTAAAAATGACTACTTTCGAAAGAAAAGATATTGACATACTAGAAAGGCCAATGGCTGCTGAAAAGAGGGTGGTGGTTGTTAAGGCCACAACAGAAAGTTTGAATGCGAAACTTTGTTTGGACGACGATGACGGTAGCGATGATGTAGCAGAAGTAATAACTTTCGTACCTACCAGATGATGGTATGATGGACCACGATTTGACAAACGAGGAATTTATATCGAGACAACGATTGGCAATAGGTAATTATTTTGTAAACCAAAGTTGTAGAGTATTTAATCAGCTTTCATTATGTACTAATGTTATTTATAATAGATAGGCACATATAACAAAATTTCCTTGACGCATCGTTACGAGATGTACCTAAGCCAAAAACTAACTTTCTTGGGAACAGTCCTCCGTCCTCGGTTTTCTCATGGATGACAATGTCAGAACTAGACCAAATTGAAAGATGACACACGGGAAGCACCAGCTTTCAAATAAAAAATAATCATCAAAATCGGATCACGTGTCAAAAGTTCTGACTTGAGGAATCATACTTGAAAAAAATACAGTCGACTTTTAAAAAAAGATCACCTCTTTTTTTGAAGTCGGTTAAAAATAAATTAGCACTCATTAGATACACGACTACTTAGCCATTACTCGACCTTTCGACGTACAAAAGTACTAAGAATTATGAAGTAACCACTTGATCCATCATCGCCCAGCCCACTCAGCGGGGAAAGTAAAATCTTGCAAATAATGTTATTTGCCTAACAAACCTGTACGTTACAACATGTCCTGTTCGCGAGACCGCAAACTCTACCCAACATAGGTTTCGTTTATCTTTCGTTTTGTTTCACAAAAACTACATAAAGCCTGTGTAGGTCAAGCATAGAGACAGTTGTCTTGCGTAAAATAGAGAAATATTACCTTATCGAATGCGTATAATATTTGAAATTAATTCCTTCAACTTCAATAATTTACGCAATGTAAAAAGGATGCGATGCTATTTTTATCTATTCTACCCTAGAGAACAATCCTATAAAAAATAAAATAATCGTAACCCAATGGTGTCATTTCATTCCGTGGTAACCGAAATACGACACAATTGGGAGCAGTCAGGAAAATGAAATAAAATCATGATGGAAATAAAATTGTATCAAAGAGAAATGAAAAATAATGCCTATTTGAAAACTTTGAAAGCTTCATTGATAATTTACCAGCTAAAATTAATTACGGAAATGGCCCCATTTAAAAGCCGGAAGGAAAGGATTTTTCAGGAGAGTTATTTGCCCCTTCCTGTAATTGAAATAATTATTATTCCTTCAACATTTTTCTTGGACGTTGTTTGTTTGGAAAATGTATATCGTTAAACCAAATAACCAGTTGAGTTTAATGTAAAGTTTGACTTTTATTCCCGCAAAGTAGGTACTTTGATCGAAAAGAAAAGGGTGTTGAATTGTAGGTACGAGTGATGAACGACGGTGTGTTAGCACAGCCTTAAACGCTGGGTAGGTACTGACCAGTGCTGGTGTTATGGGGCATATGTTACAGTCGCAGCGAGCATCATACGTCCGAAATCAATGGACTGGAATGGTTGTTTCCACGTTATTTTAAGATCTTTGAGTACATAGTTGTGAAAGTTAGTAATCTATCTATATGCCGCTGCCGCGCCGTGTCCTAAAATCCGGCTCGTTGCTCGTTGCGAGTGTCTTTTCCCGTACCGAACCCGTAACGCCAGTTAGTACCTTCCTTAAAGATGGGTACTGAACGGTGTATTGGACGTAATGTACCATCCGCGGCAACCATGATTCGTTATGCCGTGTGCTGTTGTGAGCGCCTTTCCCCGTATTGACTCCACGAACGCTAACTGTAACACGTTTAGCACACATGTCGCCACGTAACGCCCGTCAATATCCACCTAAATGTTTATCCCGCACTGATTTTTATATCAGCCACTGTTGATAATCTTAGTTATGACAGCATTTTGTGTGTTACTCAAATAGCAATCAACATAAAACTCAAAGATTCAAAGCTCAGAATTGAAAAAGGTACCTACCTAATATACCACCAGGCTCTACCTACCGCTGAATTCGAAATGCGACGTACAGACCAACAGATTTCCCAGAGCGACCATGAATATATCATTCGTGGGTTCCTCTGGGAGTAGTTTTTCGAATGTTTCATTTGCTTTTAGTAAGTTTGGTACGCCTATTCCATTTTTGCGACAGTAATAAGCTTTCCAGGCACGCTTACAACTCGCTGTAACTTGTTATATGTATTGTAATAATTAAGTAGCAAGTGTGACATGATTATGTTGTGCTGTGTGGTGCCGGCTTAGAATTTGCACCATACCTCAATTCTTCCCGCGTATGGTCGTAAGAGGCGACTAAGAAATATCCACCAGGGCGGATAGGTGCCTCCTGCAGATCAATTTTACCACCGAACTGCGTTACCCAACCCGCATACCCAGCGTGGGGATTATAGTCACTATCCCCCATGAGATAAAAGCCAATAAAGCGCTTATCAGGGGGAGGCCTGCTTCCCGCAATGGAGCAATATAGCTCTTGAAGTGAAGTGTGACTGTGTACAAAGACTGTCGTTGTTCTAGACATGGAATAAATAAGCTACTTTTTATCCCGGGAAAACGCATGCCAAGCCGCAGGTGGATAGATGAATGGATTTATCCATCCACACTTACTTCCAAAACCTTTGATAACACATCCATAGAATTAACTAGTTAGGTAGGTACCAGGAGGTGGGTCATTCAAGTTTATTAACTTAAATGACCCATAAATAATTAATCAACCTTCGAGAGACTATTTGTTTTTGTCTTATTGTAAACTTACAAAGTAGTTTATCGGAAGGACAAAATTACTGCAAGTTAGTTTCTGTTCGACCGTGAAAGTCACTCTTCCAAGTAAAATTGATCACTACTGAATAGTGTGCAAGTTGCGATAACCCATCCTATTTAAAGGGTGACACATTGAGGATCGAAGAGTAATGAGATCGTATCCGAGAAACACTGAAGGATAGCTCCGAAAATTGCCCCCGGCTGATAAAGTTTAAGAAGTGTTACACTGAAACCCTGTCTTAAACCAAGCTAAAATGTACATGGATCTTCTTTGTTTGGATCTCTTTTGATCTTTATAATCAAATTGAATTATTGAGCCTGTAGAAATGTTGTAACTACATATTTGGTTTATATAATACTAGTTGCCATCCACGGCTTCGCACGCGTTTTTTCTATGGAACCGGTTAGTAGTACATTGTTACCCAAGAGATGAAAGAAACCTACTTAGTCCCGAGTCGGGGTTTGGCTAATAGTTCGAGGGACTAAATGTTTCTTTCACCCGAGGTGTGCTTTTCATTACGAATACAAGGAAAGTAAATATTAATGAGCTAAAGAAAGAATACATAAATCAACAACATATATAAGATATTTATTTAAAGTCTATGGTAAAATTAGAGCAATTATTAGTTATGGTGAAAGGTTTTTTCCAACTACCTCTTGAGAAGTGAAAACTTTGTTTTCTTTTGTTAAATCCATCATTTTGCCTTTTGAAAAACGATGTTAGTCTCTCGAAATCTTTTATAATGTAGGTACATTGTGTTCAGTACCAGTAGTAATTTTGTCATTAACATAGAATATACGCTCCATAATATTGAAGGTTTGTAAGTCTTTTAGAATTCGTTAAAATATAATGACAAAACGTTTACTTATAACGATTTCACTATTTACTCAGAGTGCCATTTACCTTAATACCTTCATTTTGATCTAGGTGGTAAAAGGTTTTCCACTACAGCGTTAGCCGCTTCTTTTATAAATTCAGGCGTTAAATTTATGTTTATATCACTGTCTGAACTCATTGTAATAAACAAAACAACGACAAATCAAAACCCAAACTCGAAAAATCAAATGAAGATAGGATTGCCATTTTCTCGCTTTCTTTTTATTAGGCATAAACAATCTTCTTTATAGATGGCATAATAGCCATAATAGTACCATTGTACAACATACATGGAAGAATACCGAGATCTATTCTACCATGAGTTTTATCATTTAAAAAATGGTAAATATTTTGCCGAAATCTATGTTATTTTAAAGAGAGAGAAAGTAAATTATAGTTATGGCATTTTACCTTTAATTTATTTCAATTTTATATCATGCTGTAATTGAAAGGCTGTATGAATTACGTCAAACCAGACGCAAAAGCCATCTCACAAGAAGTTGAAGTTGAGTGGCTGTATAGAAAGGTAGAATGCATGGTTCAAGAGAAAAGTGAGGTGAGAGCTGTCATTTGTTTTGTACTTGTCATTACTTTCATCCTGCTGCGCAGGCAACTTCTACTTTCAGAGTATGAGTAATGAAAAGGTTATTTCTATACCACGCGAAGTGATTTATCAGATAAAAAGTTTATGCTTATGCCAATGTTTGATCCCAGGATTAGAATGACCTGTATGCAAATTTTCAGCCCGATCCGTCCATTCGTTTTGGCGTGAAGAGGTAACAAACATCCATCCATCCAAACATTTTTATAAGTGTCATAAAAAAATAATACTGGACAATTCACACGACAAAAACTAGCCCCAATATATTAAGATTTTTTTACGGTGACGGAAAATGGTGTAGGTAAATAAAATACGCTAAGAGACTCCACGCTAAGAGACTCCACGCTAAGAGAGGAAAGTCCTTAGTTGTTTGAATGAAAAACTCTATTGTATTGGTTCTAGTCATCGATAAACATTTATATATAATGTATTGTTTTGTCCCTGTTATGATTCGACAACTGTACAAAAAATATATTTATTGTTTTTATTACAAGATGAAGTTAAAAAAGGTAAATTGCCGCGCCTGTTTCGGTAACGTAGTCGGTCCCATAGGAAATCCAATTTTTGTGTCAGTTCGACTCGAGTGGGAGACAGTAGATTCTGTTTTGGCAGATGCCCAAAATAGTATTAGCGATGTAAGGTGTCCCAAAACCTGAAACTTTTTTATTTTATTACATAGTCATATTCGTCGTAGTCAAATAGCAATAGCTTGAACCAAATTGTTGTTATTTTGACCCAGTACTTTTAACATCATATTGAACGCGCTATTTTGACTAAAAAACGAACTAAAAGAAGACGTCATGATGACGTCTCGTTACCGACGTCAAATAGACTCACCCCTCGGTAGTTGTGTGATTGGGCTTTGTTTTAGGTAGGGCATATCAGTAAAAATCGATGGTACGCTACGAGATGGGAATATTATATCAATAACGCTGTTTTGTGGTGGTGGTACACCTGTTTATCAAACATGGATGAATGGTAGTCATGATTCTACCTGTACCTCCGTTGTTCAGATGCCAAGACAGGTTTCTTCAAATGATTTAAATCTTATAAACGTCTAGGTATTTGCTACGAAGGGTATGTTTTTAGTAGCAGCAGGAGCAAATTTTGAAAGTGTTCTATGGTAAGTTTGATTGTTACGCGCGCTATGTATATTATACATATTGTAGAAGACCAAAATGATCTCAATCTCTTGGTAATGTATGCTTTATTAGCTAGCCTGATGACAGTAAAAATTACGTTTAAAAATGTTTTAATGAAACGGTAGTCTATTCTAACCTAATTGTCGGACGAGCCTGGGTGAGACTGGCGGAGAACTGAATAATTAATTTTGTTTTAAAAAACTATAAACCGACTTCAATTTTTATAGTTTTTTCATGTTTTTTTTTTCCATGGATCCCATTGTCCGAACTGAACAAAATTAAAATGGGACCACACGGGAAGTACCAGTTTTATATAAAAAAAGAATCATGAAGATCGGACCACCCAGTCAAAAGTTCTGAGGTAATCAGGTAACAAACATTAAAAAAAAATACAGTCGAATTGATAACCTCCTCCTTTTTATGAAGTCGGCTAAAAATATTGTACAGCTCCATCATCTTAGGCACACATAATGCAACAGTTTCTAATCTATCGCATCTCATAATTAATTATGCAAATTTCAGCTCCATCGGTTCAGAAGCTTTGGTGTGAAGAGGTAACAAACATCTAAACATCCACCCAAGCTTTCTCATTCATAATATTAGTGTGATCATCTAGCAAGTCAACAAGTTATCTTTGCAAAAAGCACAGAATAAAATGTAAAAAAATTCGAAAAAGCGAAAAGTTACGATGTGGCGATGTACGATGTGGTCACAATTCAGCACAGACAAGGTCAATCAAGTGAAAATTCTTTTTTTGAAAGGAGCCAGTTATGATGCCCTGACCTTGTCACCCTACAGATCCGGACTTAGGGTTGTTAGAATCCACACTGATACTCGTTAATACAAATTATTTACGATAGGATGTATGATACTACTAACGACAAAAGTACTGAATATATAAGGCTGACATTTTGCATAGATGTAGATCTAGACCAGGAATAACAAGTAGGCTCCTTGAATTATTATTAATTCTATAAAATCATTTCCCATGGGATAGAAATAACCTTTGAGAGAGAGCGAGAGATATAGTTTGTTTTACCCATAAACACTAAATTGGTTGGTATAGGTAATTTATAACAATCTTACTAAGTACATAGGTACTTACATTAAATAGTAGGAGATAAGTGGTAAAATGGGTCCTTGCCTCAGCATGTTGCAGTATTAAGTATTTGTCCAACACTTCGCTGGTTTTGGCAGGGCCCTTGAGAAGTGAGAGAGATGTTAATTCTGATCTTAATATCTAGACACTTTATGGGGACGTACAATAACATAATCTAAACACTAATTTTAATCCTTAAATTTTCTAATAATACAATAATAATCTACATACCTCAGAACGAAATTAAGGGGTGAACCTAGCGGTGCTGGTTGTCAAAGTAAGCTCAAATCTCAGTAGTTAGTCAGATAGTTGACATTTTATTGGTAAAATCATTTACAAGTCACAGCATTAAAATTGGTACTACATGATAAACAATTAAATAAAAAATTTACATACATAATATAATTAAATTGTCAATGTACTTAATATATTAAATTAGTTACAAAGTAAAATAATAATTACCTAGTACAATAAGTAAATTGATTTAAAATTAAAATAATTAAAAAAATATGATAATAAATTTTGTCACATTGCAGTTTTTGTTAAGAAAAACCTTATAGTACGCCCTCTCGATAAGCCATACCTTAACTTATATGTAATTCGAGCTTTTAACCTACATAAAAAATAAAAACAAATCTTTTGTTCCTCAATTGGATAACAAGATTGAGTTTTTTTGGTATTTATTAGCGCTTAATAACTAACACAACTAAGTACAATAAATGATTGAACACCACAAAATAGCGTCAATTCTGTTGTTCAGTCACGTAATTACACTATTATAATGTATATCCCAATCCCAGTAATATTATAAATGCGGAAGTTTGGATGGATATCCATACATCCATCTGTGTCGGATGTTTGTTACCTCTTCACGCCAAAACTACTGAACGGACGGACTGAAATTTAGCATACAGATAATTCAAATCCTGGAATCAAACACTAATATTTTATATCCCGATAGCAGTGACTCGCGGTTTCATCCCATCCTCGTAGTTCCCGTTCCCGTGGGAATTCTGGAATAAAATATAGCCACTCCCCGAAAAGTAAGCTTTTTAATGATGAAATATTTTTTAAAAGCAGTTTATTAGTTACGGAGCCTATTCAATACAAACAAACAAACAATCAAATATTTCCTCGTTTTAATATTAGTATATAATGTTTATTTTATTTTATTTTATTTTCAGAGTTTTAGGAAAACTTACAGCTATGTCTTAAGAATAGTTATTTACTTAATATATATATTATAGTATATAGTATAGATAAATCACTTCCCGTGGGATAGAAATCACCTTTTATCGTTTCCGGAACAACGCGTGCGAAGCCGCGGGGCGCAGCTAGTATTAAATATTTACAACTTCGTAGTGTTCAAATCCTTAGTACGCGTATGCTACGGTGCTTCGAATGTGCTACGAACTTTCGTAGCAGTATCCTGCTACGAAAGTTAGAAAGACTGAATTACAGTTCAATACTTTATAATATGGTCGATATTATTTTTTAAAACTTACGCTTTAGCTTTTAACATAATTTAATTAAAAACATAAATATTAAAACTTGCTAAATTCTCTGTATAGTGAGCTTCACCGATAAAAGAGATGAAATCGTTATAATCTGCGGTCAACAGCATTTTAATCAATTTGAAAAGAAACAAAAATTTGTGCCTAGTTTATAATCTTAATAAACGCAACCAGTAATAAATAAAGAGCGCAACCAGCGTTCTTTATTTATTTAATTTCTGTCTCGGCAAGTTTATACCCACCGCATTTGTTTTAATGTTGGACATTTCGCGTGTTCAAACTTCACATTCCCGATTTTTCAATTTCAATGTAATTAAAATTCCTCACATCCTGCATACATCTCTGGACCGGGATTTAATTAAAGCAGACACACGTACTGATGTATGTACATACATACATACATACAAGATGTCGGATGATGGAACGCTGCCAGATAAGCAGTCCCCAGACACCTCAGAGTTTATGACCGTAGGATTTCTGTAGCCGAATGTGTGTTGAGGTTAGATTTGATTGATCTTGCATCATTAACTCTAGCTTATCATATCGTTTGTCTGCTTTGGTATGTTAATTTTTGAGGGGCAAGTTTAAAATCTGTACTAGGTAAATAGAAAAGTTTCTTGACATTTAATGACTAAATTATATAATTTAGTGAGCACATGAAAGTGACATTTGTGAGTTTATTACCAGAGCAATACATTATCAAGATATTGTTAAGTATGAACCGTGGTATGAACGTTATTCACCTTTCACTTTTTCTTTGATATCTCAAAAGGAAAAGTGAACAATATCACCGATACCTTTATGACCTAATGCCATAATACAAAAGTTTGAAGTAGCGTTATTTTATAGTTTGGTGCATTTAAAAGCCGATCTAGTAGGTAGTCTAAAAAGCTCATTATCTGAAATGCAAAACTTTTCATTTCAAATATTGGCCTTTGAGATGAGATAATTAGCCAAAAATACAAGATAAGGCGCATACAATAATATAAGAAGTTAAACTAATAAGTGCCTACTTATGTACTTAAATCTCAACAACAATTTACTATAGGTACATCTAGACTAAAATGGGTCTTAGCATTTTGCAGTATAGGGTACCTAAGGTATTTGTCCATACTGCGTTGGTTTTCAGTTAGGGCCCTTAAAAAGAGTAACGGCACACACTTCTAGCACAGAATTGAATTGCTTGCATAGAACAAAATAACCTTTTAGTAACTACCTGCTTGCCCAATTTCAGGTTAGCAACTTACAAAAATGTACTCTCAGCCGACGCATGAAATATTGTTTGTACAAAAGTAATTCGCAGGCATTCCCCCCTTCCCCTTATGGGAAGGGGTTTTCTATAGATGAAAGGAATTACTCCAAGGAAGGGCTGGTTTGGAGGGCAGCTCCTGTCTCATGAAACATTCATTTATTATAATAAGGAGGTTTTAATTTCACCCTGGCTTTTCCATATGTTACACGCAACCTTTATGCTTTTGATGTTACTGTGAATTATTTACTTTGAAAACCCTTGTATTAAATATTTTCAATTAGGTACCAACATACAATTTTAATAAAAATAGTATAAGGAAACGAATGCCTAAAGGTCTTACTAATAATTCGGTCGGTTCTGTAGGTTCATTACTGTTTTATAATAATATGGTCATGGTCATAACTATGAAATACAGCTTTGATCGATTGTATGACGTAACTCCTAATCATAAAGTTCCAATTTGGTTAATAGGTAAGATATTTTTTACTAGGTGCCTTCCAGATAATATCTATTCTAGAGTAGCTGTGCGCTAGTCAAATTGATAGAATGTTTATAAATGAATACGGTTGATAGTAATCTATTACGAGATATATATTTCTTTAACGGCAAATACCAACGTATTAGCCGTTAAACTAATATAAATCTCACTATTAACAACTTACCTGACAAAACATGCTACAAAATATAGTTATTTAACATGTTTTATCAAAGACACTAAACCACATAAGTAGAGCTCGTTTTCCTGGCCCATTTTATATTAATGGGCCAGGAAAACGAGCTTTACTTATATGGTTTTACACAATGGTAGGCATAGGTTAAGGCATTAGGGTTAACATTTATGTACATATATAATATATATTTAATGTCAAACTGTTGTTCATCAAATCATGTTTTTTATATTTTAAATTACCTATACAAATTATGTCCGACCTTTGTTTTAATAGTGGAAACATACGTCTATAAAAGGTTTGCATGTATAATATTGAGGTGATTATGAAAACATACAAGCAGCTTTTTGGAGGCTTTAGAGCAAATAGCCGGCTAAATCGGGCGCCATGCCAAAAGGCAGCCTATTCGATCCTACGACATGATTACACGTAGAGTATCTTAGCCTAGTTTAGCGAGTCAAGATCTCTTAGCGGATCGTTGGAACTAATCTGGTACTAACGGAGATCAGGGGAATTTAGTTCGGATATAATCGGTATTAGGCCCGTATTTTGAAAGCATGCTCAGTCATCGACCTATGCTTGAGTGATACACCAAAGCTTTTACAAGAAAGTTTTTTTTTTAAATAAAGCGCCAATAATGTTTGAAATCGTTGCGTTTCGTTTCACAAAAACACTAAATCAACAAAAATACACTGTGATAGTCAGGTTGACAAGGTAAAAAGGAACGTTTTTTGCTTAGATAAAATGTATAGACCATAGACAAAACTCACTCAAGTAGAGATTTTGCTAGTAGCGTCAGAGTTACGTTCTTTAACAAAGATTTGAGCTGAGATTCAAAGCTTGAGTAGAACTCACGCAATGACTGCTTAAGTAAAGCTTGGGGAAGCTTTCATAATACGGGCCTTAGTCTTTTCAATTGAGAAAATCTTTTTATCGAATCGGCACAAAAAAGCAAACACATTATTCTAATATGAGGGAGATTTTTGTGAATAGACAATAACCTTCTAAACGGATTTTTTGTACTTCACTTGTAGAAAGTGTTTAAAGTGCGTTGTATCGGACCCGGGTGAATACCGTAGTACATTTTACTCTTAAATTCTAGCCGATTATATTTTCTAATGCTGCTTTGAAACGTATAGATAGATAGATAGATAACTCTTTATTGTACCACACAAACATAAAAAACAATACAGAAGGAAATGTACAGAATCATGGAAGTACAAAGGGCGGCCTTATCGCTTTGAGCGATCTCTTCCAGGCAACCTTGGGATGGACTGGAGATAAAAGAACAACATAGACGGTGGCATTTAAAAAACAACTTAAGGAACAGAAATCAATATGAATATACCTACACTACATACTACATATACCTAACATGCTTTATACTACCTACTTACATAATGAATATGATGTCACTTAACACATACAAAATAATCGTAAAACGTATGTTTATGGTTTATGTTAAACTATGGCTTAATTCGGCTAAAATTAATGTCATACGGTCTTTACCCGCAGCCAATCATACAAACATACCTTAGCAGGTAGGTACTTACTTACCGAGGTAGGTACATGTTCTGGAATAAGCATTACCTACTTTTATCTTTTTCAAACAGTCTTACGTTATACAAGCACCTAGGTACTTCAAAGAAGTTTTTTTAAACCTTGTACAGAGGTACGGGAAATACCTAAAGGCAATAAAACGTACTTTCGTAGCCAATAGTCTAATTTAATTCACTTAACTATGAATTCATAGCGAACGTTCAAATTATTTCTGCAAACCACTACACCCACCCACATTCAGGTCATATTAGCGGCAGCACAGCATCATTTCACCGCAATCATGTATAATCACCGCGAAATTGCGTGTTTTCCCACATTTTATAGCGCGTTATAACTTATAATATAGAACCACAACTCCCAACCACAAACTTACTTATGTAATATTTTTAACGATTTGTAACGCAAAAAATACCCGTGAGTGGGCTTAGTTAAGTAAGCAGCTTGTTCAGACCATGGCGACCATGCTAAGCTAAAATCTTACTAAAGTTCTTACTTTACGTTACTTATCTCTTAAAGGAACTGTGTGTCTACCATGAGTTTTGACAATCTATACTCGCTAGCGTAGCGACTGTAGTTAAAAAATGTATGGTAATTTTTAAAGCGCCTCTAGCGGATAGTTGGTTACTAAAATGCGCTGTGGATAACTATATGTGTATTTACGTAACTACTGTAGTAACGTCAGGCGATTTCACTGTGACAACTCATGGTACTCACACAGGACTCAAAAAAAGATAATACTAGATATAAATAAATAAAAACCCAAATTGGCGTAGATGGAAATTTATGTGGTCTGCCAAAATATATCACTTACATCGGCGGTGCAAACCTTAAAATTATAAAATGAATGAATGAATGAACACTTTTATTGTACATAAAAAACAAACTGTTCATCAACACAAACTCAGTAGGTACACATACATACATGCACCTTTTCCGGTAGATCCACCAGACGGACAGTGGAGTCTTAGTAATAGGGTCCCGTTTTGCCCTTTGGGTACGGAACCCTAAACACCATAAAGATGGTAATAATTACTATCGATGGTACCATAGTTTAATATAATTTTAATAGTTTCATTATTTTCATAACGCAACATTACAGCTATGCTACAGCAGCGTGACATTATATAGGCAGAGAAACATAAAAAGGCTATAATATAATATAACAAAACATATTTGACACTTGAAACTACATAAGAAAAACGCAAGATAACATGTTATCTTAGCATTGGAGATAACAACGCACAATAAACCATTTAAGAATAATAAATATATTATATTATAGTTAAACTAGGTATTCTATAATATACAAAACAAAATATACTTACCTCTTTTTGCATAGATTCACACAACTATTTCACTCTCAGCATGAGTCTTTAGACATTTAGACCAGCCCGTAGCTCTACCAACAAAAAACGCAATTATCGAATAACTGAATATGAAGGGTACGCAACCAAATTGAGGTGTCATAATCCTTCTAAGACCTACCACGTGAATAGGCACCGTTACACATAGCACGTGGAAATACACCATCACCTTTAAATGTAATGGATCTAGCCGTGTCGTAATTCGTAATAAATGAAATCGTAAAACGTATTCATTTACGATGACTCAGCCAGACGTTGAACTATAGGTAATGGGTCCGACACACGGCTAGATATTTAAGACGTTTTCTGAGATGATCATTTCTTTTGTTCATACCTATTTACTTTTAGTGTATAATGTTTAGTGTATAACGCATTCACTGCCCAGCTCTGCGGTGCGACCCGCAGGGGCGCGCCGCAGAGCAGCTACACGAAGCTGGAGACAGGCACCTGCGTCTTGGGCCATGAAGGTGTTAGTCAAGAAAATATTTTTTTTATTTGTTTCTGCTAATTGATTGTAATTTTTGTTGATAGTAAAGACAATCTAGTCTTGCCTATATTTCGTTTAAAATAGTTAAGCAATGGGAAATAAAATGTTGCGTAAAAGGTTGGCCGCATGCTCAATTTTCGCAGTTAAAAATTTCAGTTGTGCAAAAGCTAACTCGCGGATTCTTAAGATGTCTTCCTAGTCGACATTTTTAAGGGGAATAGCAAATATAGGTTAGTGCGCAGGAAATTCGAAGACATGCTGAACCCAGGTCTGGTGAAAGCTACATAGAAGACTAGATGTCAATAATTAAAAACCAAAATATACGAAACATAATGTAAATTTAAGAGGTCTGCCAAAATGTATCACTTAGATCGGCAGTACAAACCTTAGTTATAAAACAAATGACTAATCAACATTAACTCAGTAGGTACACATAAATACATGCACCTTTGCCGGTAGATCGTACTGTATGTCAAACAAAATCTTTGTATGGAAACCACGGTTCCTTTCGATTGAATTTAGGTGGTCGGACAGTGTATTCGATGTTTTAGTACCGAAATGTGATATACCGCTCAGATAATAGTCTCCTACTGTTCTCCGTCCAAGTTTATGTTCACTGTAGTTTTATAGAGTTCTAAAGTTCCAAGAGGAGTTATAACAAACGAAACTACTCTACCCAGTTTTACTTTTACGTTTTCATACATATGTCTGATCTGCACAAGGATTGCGGCTAAAAATCTAATTATTTCCAGTATTGACTTTGAAATATTATTAACGATGTATAAAATTCCAATCATTGGGTTAATTTCCTTGGGGATCAGATCGATTATAAGAGAATGAAATAGAGCTTACCTAAGCAAGTTTATCTCGCTCAATCTTTTCCTCTATAAAAACAAACCCAATTTATAAAAGAAAAACTCCAAAAAGAGGACTTGGGCAGTCCCGTTGCGGACCTCTCTTTTCAATTTGATCAATGTCCTCGACATCAATTTTACGCTATCCGATACGACAACATTTTATCTCAACTGATCAAATTACACACCCAAAGCCTACATTTTCAATTTTGTTTTATTGACTTCTCCGGTTCCACTAAGGACGACTACATAAACATGTCGTGTCGTAAAATAAAATACTCCCAAGGACTCATTATGAAAAAGGCTTCGAGGACGATGGATGGAAACGGCTTCATTTACAAGAAGGGCTCAATAAAGCACAGAATAGAGGGCACAGTCAGAGTAGAATGAAAACAAATGCCGGGCGCTGATTAACAACACAAAGCGAACGAAAAGCAATTGGATTCACCAGGATTCACAGGCTTTAAACGTGAATTCTGTATTGTTTCTGATACGGCTTCTTTTGTTCATGAATTGTGCTTTTGGGACATGCGTATGACATAGTTTGGAACCCTAACAAATTACCTCAGCACTGGCTATAAACGATTTCTTATTTTCTGATTAGGTAGGTACACCATTGGTCATAAATACATACACAATATTTTGTGGATAGATTTTGGCAACAGCATGTGATCTTTAACGTTTGAAAATGGAACTGAAAACAAACCTATAGTTAAGATAAACAATCTAATTTTCACTTAATGAAGGAACTGGAGTTCTCGGAGCGAGTGAATTGAATTGCCTGAAAAGCCTACCCGGAGCGAAAATGCCATTTTATGTTACTACCGACGTAAAGAATTGCGCGGTGCGATTTCGTCGATCAATTTAAAAACTAAGCCCCAGGCATTTTCGTGCAGAGTGAAAATTCATTGTCAGTCGAAATGGTATTTCAAAATATTATTTTCCATATAAAGCGTTGGACGGATTACGTTAATTGGTTTCCCAGCAAAAAATGTCAGCGTGAATATGTATAAACTTGGAATTTTTTTATTAATGCGCTTGTCTCGGTGATAAAAGGTTTTTTCGTGTTTGTAGGAGGCAGGGTCGGGAAGTAAATAATGACAGATATCTATAGTCACCGTCGTATATAGATACGAACAAACTGAGCTTTCTAAGTAACTAAATCCGTCTTAAAACAACCATAATGCAGTTAAACGTGAACGACTGACTATTTAGGTATTGTTTATGTCAAGTAATTACACGATAGAGGTAGGTACTTTCTCAAAACATAAAAAAAATGGGTAATTCTTATTCTCATACAAAAACATTTCACATTTATTTTAAATAATCTTTCAAATGTTGTCCGTAACTGTGGTTAACATGGTCCACCGGAAAATACCAGTATGAAACGGTTAGGGGAAGGTATGCTTATCAATTACGATACCGTTATTATTTCGGTACCATAGCTAGCTATGTTAAAATAGCTAGCAAAAAGCTATCGAACAATAGCGATAGCTTTGTTTTTAGTGGTAGCGTAATTTCAACAACTTCAACGTCTTATTTCATGGTTTAAAACCGAGCTGTCAATGGCGATGGCTAACGCGCCATGCTAGAGTACTATTTGTTTCCTGAAATTGAATTCTATAATCTTCAGGGCATTTGGTACCAACAAGACGCCACCAATAACCACTTGAAATAAGTACCTCTAAATCAATAACCCATTAAAACACTTTTACAAAGACATTTATTAATAAACCTTTGGGTTAAGATGACGCACATGCCAACGTAACTCAACCTGCTCCTGGCAAAGCCTGGGCACTATTGCCTGTGGGCACTTGCTCTTAAGCTCTTGCTAGCTAGCTCTTGCTTAAGGCCTACGCCTAAAGTAGAGCAAGTGCCTTGTACAGGTTCTATTCACTTAACTATTATTTTACAACGGCCGGCATGTTACGATAACCGCTTTCTAGAAAACTTGTTACAATTTTGCTATCTCATCCTTTGTGCCGAGTTTTCTTTGTATAGCACTGCATTCTTTGGACTGGTTGGAAGAAGCTAGGAACCCAAGAAAGAAAATAATAAGTAACTTAGTTTATTATGTCTACTCTATTGAATTTAACGGCAAATCAGGTTTATTTCTCCGTCCTCACAAAACATGTTTTATTTTCGCGATTTTTTTAATTTTCGGGTATTTAAGATCATACAACACATAGGTAGAAAAACCTATACTTTATTTAGGACTGTAAAGCTTTCCGGTTACCGGATCCGCCAACCGTCAGATTTGCATAACCCATTACCCCGCTGTCTACATGTTGTCAATTAACCTTTCATTCATTTGTTGCAGATTGCCTGAAATGACCTATTAGCGGCCAGTGAAAGACTCAAGATGCGTTCAAACGTGACAAGTACTATGTTTGTGGTTTTACTCGTGCTAGTGAGTGTGGTGAGTGGGAATGTGAACTTTACGAACAGTGAAGGAGGTTCGAGAATGGCGTGGATGAAGGCGCTGTTCGACCACCACGGATGGTTGGATGCTATAAACGATGGCAATGTGACGCTACAGCAGCAGTGTAGCGACCACATGAAAAAATACCTAGAAGCGTTGCATGCTGGAAAATTGTGGGCTTCAAAAAGTAAGTTACATTATAGATATATTAAAGCTTTCACGGAGCTATGTGGACAAAACTATAAAAGACTAAACTATAAAATAATACAAAGAAAGGTTCTTTTATCGAACCGTCAACGTATGTGGATGGAATATAGAGCCATTAATATGACTCTATATTTTAGTTCGCAAAGTCATCCTCATCCATACACCTCCGTTACGGAATTATGATAATTGTGTCTGCTTAATAACTCTTACAAAGTAATATTACGGTGAAATAATAAAATAATACCTACTTATTCTTTTCACCCTGCATAATTATAACACCATATCACAGAATCTCTCCAAACCGTAACGAGACTAAAAACAACGAAACTATGATCCGTATACGGCTTGCTTAAAGTAGGTACCTTTGCATACATATTTAATTAACCTGCGTCCTGCCTTACGTCACGTTATGTAAGAAATTAAAACGAGGTAGATGTAGCCACCTCGTCTGGCATAAGTGGGTCACCCCAGAGCAACGTGATTTGCACCACTACTCGCTTTAAAATCACGCCATATTCACACCATTACGCTACTTGCGACGCTATGGATGGAAATTGGAAACACTAGAAATGCAAGTACGTATACGATCGGGACGAAATATGTTCGTGTAGGTATTTCGCAATTTTTTGGTAAACTTTATTTTGCAATAGGTGATCTTTACCTATAGGATGACAAATCCAAATTATTTTTAGTGTAGCTATTTCGTTGTTTGAATTCGTATATATATAAGCCATTCAAGGCCAAATATGCAGATGACCTTCTCCGCCACCGTGTGGCGGTGTGGAGGCGTTGAATGCGTTAAAACCAGGCAGAGTAAGAAATCATCTTTTTAATGGAACCATTGTTTAAATTTGATTCCTATCGCTCCTACGGCACGTTTGCCTCGGTCAGAAACTACAGTCGTGTATAATTGTCGTAAATGGACTGTTAGGGCTTTAATCGAGTCGGATAGGTATCCGTTGGAAATTTTCTTTTCAAGCGACCTAATTAGAGTAGCCCGTTCTCCATCAAACACCGACATTGCCCATCACTTCGTAAGTAACCGACTTCCTGAAGAAGTTGTTACAGCTCCCTCGGTGAACAGTTTTAAAAACCGACTCGACCACTGGCTACGAACGCACAATCTGACCATAAAGGTCAAACTTTAGCTTCTGGCCACGTGGTTCGACCGCATGGTTCGATCAATCGGAGTACGTGAACTTTTTTATCCATGTGTTTTTGAGACTCCTGATAGTGCGATCAATCGGCTAAGTGAACTTTTTTCGAGTAGTCTATTAATCGATCCTAGTCGAAACTTGCCTAACTTACAATTACTTTTTAGTACAATTTAAAAAAAAAAAACTATGATATAGACATACCAGCTTTCAGCTGCTCGTCTATTATCTAATAATAATAATTCGAGTATATAAAGTTAGATCAAAAGGTGGCATAGCACTGAGACTTTGTATTAACTTTAAACCCAGTCAAACCTCAGTCTCGTGGTCAAGTCAAGTGGCTCACAGTTCCATTCCAACAAGCACGTCGAGTCGAGTAGTGGGGAATATGTGAAGTTCCCTCGTACTTGGAAACTCTTCAGTAGGTACTGTTGCAACCAAAAAGCGTCGTTACGCTCTTGAATAATGCGCATCTGTAGGTATCATACGTGCGGTCTTACTTCAGTACCTACCGTGGTCAAACTGAGAACAAGAACTTTGTGCTAATTAATCGCTGTGGTACAACAGATGTATAGTCGAAATAGTTGAAATATTTCACCGAACTTGATAGAGGTTTTTCAGACGTGAATATAGTTTTTCACTTAATGTTGAAAACAGTAATCGTTTATTTACGCGATGAAAGCTTTACGGGTAACCTTTGACCGTTCTACGACCATTCCCCTCCATTAAATCCATAAATCAGTTAATCTACAATATTTTCCTCTTGAGATACAGTCGCGCACACTATATAAGCGTTTTATTTATTTTCTGCTTCACTGTACGTGATCATACTCGTGATTGGTTGCACCCTGTGGGTGATTCATATTTATCATTTTCTAAACCGAGCTTCTAAAGTGATAAAAGACTTTTGAAGTGTTCATACTCGGTATAGTAGAAATAGATACCTAAACTTATCTTTCTTTTCAAAACTGTTGATGTCTCTGAACTAAGCATAAATTATGGCAAAAACAAAATCCGAGTAGACAGGTGTTTTGAATAACACCTTTGATGAAAACATCACTAACCCTTAAACGTCATATACCTAAAATGAAATAAAACTATGTAAAGCTCCTTTAAACATTGCGCACTAGACCTCTAATTAAATCGCATATTCTCACAAGTTCAAAAAACTCATTAGGCGACGAAAACCTCTAATACCCATTAAGATCACGCCCGACTCAACGTGTCATTCCATTCCCAAGAAAGTGCAAATTGAAATAATGGGTACCTACTGAAAGTTTTCTGCACACCTAGGTATTTTAACTTACCTTGCGTTTTTGTCGGGGCGCTGAACATTTCTTCGGGGGCAAAGTTTTTAGAGAAGATTTATAGGGAGCAATCACCACTTGAACTCAGTTTAGATAGAGTTGTGCACACTTGTACATGGTTACTCTCGGCCGCCTAAAAACCGACCGCAAAGAATGCCAGATTGAAGAATTCACCGCTTCCGACTGTTTTGCTTATAGGCGTAACCTCCCATTCCTCTTAACGCATCTGGCATCGGCCTAAGCCGAGGCTCGTACCTGAGTTACCCTTGTGTGTGTTGCCTTAACCTAACGTTTACAGGCAAAGCGCTCTCTGCGCTCGCTCGCTATAGTCCGCATCATAGGCATTGAGGTCAAAACCATAGATAGAACTGTGTTGTTTTCGCTAAAAAATATTTGATTAGGTATTTAACTTTTTTTAATTTGATTGTGTCTAAAAACTGACTTCAAATTTCTTCAATGGCATTTACACTGTTGCGGGACATAAGGAGTTACATTTATTTCTTCTGGTTAAATACAGACCCTGTATATACAACACAAAAGAAAAAATAAAATCGGTATAAAATTACATACATTACACATACAGCCGAACATAGAACCAATTTTTTTTTTAAGTTCGTTCAAAATCACCACTACTGTGCGTGCACCAGGCTGAACGGCGTTTTATATTAGGTCCTTACATATGAAATTGGCGTTTTTCGTACTGGCCACTTTAATCACAAATTACTCTTTGGTAAGGAATTCCAAATTCAAATTTGTACAGCTATAGACTCATGTATTTGTGCTTCGATGATCGTCATTCATTTGTTTTTTTTCTTCTGTTTTTTTCTGTTTGCGTCACTCATTTTACAAAATGGAAAACTTAAAATATCGCATTATTTACGAGTACGAGTTCCGCCGTGGCACTAGTGCTGCGGAAACAACTCGAAGGGTGAATGATGTGTATGGCGGTCGTGTTGCAAAAGAAAACACAGTTCGTTTTTGGTTCCAACGTTTTCGTTCTGGAAATTTCGACCTGCAGAACAAGCCCCGTGGACGGCCTGAGACTCAAGTTGATAATGAAGAGTTGAAGGCTATTGTGGAAGCGGATCCATCGCAAACCACGTCCGAGTTAGCTGCAGGCTGCGATGTTAGTGATAAAACTGTTTTAATTCACTTGAAGCAAATTGGGAAGATTAAAAAGCTTGAAAGGTGGGTACCTCACGAATTGACTGAAGCAAACCGGCAAACGCGCGTCGACTGCTGCGTTACATTACTAAACCGGCACAATAATGAAGGTATTTTAAACCGAATACTTTTATTACCTGTGATGAAAAATGGGTTCTTTACGATAATCGGAAGCGCTCAGCGCAAAGGTTGGATCCTGGCCAGCCAGCCAAATCCTGCCCTAAGCGAAAATTAACCCCAAAAAAGTTACTTGTAAGCGTTTGGTGGACTAGTGCCGGTATTGTTCATTACAGTTTTCTCAAATCTGGCCAGACTATTACGGCTGACGTCTATTGTCAGCAATTGCAAACCATGATGGAAAAGCTAGCGGCTAAACAACCTAGGCTGGTCAATCGCTCCACGCCACTGCTGCTTCACGACAACGCTAGACCACACACTGCGCAACAGACGGCTACTAAATTAGAAGAGCTTCAATTGGAAAGTCTAAGACATCCTCCGTACTCCCCGGACCTTGCTCCAACAGATTACCATTTTTTTCGAAATTTGGATAACTTCTTGCAAGGGAAAAAATTCAACTCCGATGGGGCAGTCCAAATCGCCTTCAAAGATTTTATTGATTCCCGTCCGACTGGTTTTTTTAGTAAAGGGATCAATGAACTACCTATAAAATGGCAAAAGTGCATAGAAAATAATGGTTCATACTTTGATTAATTAAATATATTATATTAAAAAATATTCGACTTTTTGTTCCTCCCATACAAAACGCCAATTTCATATGTAAGGACCTAATATTTGATTCATTTGTTGTAATTTTGTCTTAATTTTGTGACAGCAAATAAATATTTTACTTTACTGATTTACTTTTTTTGTAGTTTTGTACGTATGACGGTGCTTTATTCATAAGATACGCTCTACCATTTTCTCTCTGAGCCTACCGATAATTTAACAACTCTATAGGCAACTGTAGGTACTGCGATAATCCGAGCCTCTTTGTAATACTCACCTCGGTTTGCAGTTTGTTTCAAATGAGGCCAGAGTTTAATTCCACTCATTTATATTTGTTGGATCGGGGCTTTGGCTTGCTGAAATGTTCTTTCTTTTTACGGTGTTTACTAGCTACCGCGATTTTATTTCATCCAATGTTTTTACGATGTTTTCGGGAAAGTTGTAATGAGTTGTAAGATTGTATACATTGTACTTATTACCCTATTAGATCGATATGTAGGGTAGGTAGGTAAGTACCTACTTATGGAATTGGAAAAAACTGTATTATAACATAATAGTTGAATCTATCCACATCCTCCATATTATTTCGCATATCCTCCAACTTAATGTAGGAAATGATAATTCTTATTTCATGTCTCGCTGTTTCGACTCTGCCAGTGCCCAAGTTAATCAAATTGATCCAAAATAGGAAGTAGGTAGATATACCTACCTCTGTTTATGTACAATCAAAAACAGAAGACAACGCTGGGTGACGTAAATAATAAATAATTAAAAGCTCTAAAAATATGGGTGAAAGTTAACAGTGGACAAATGCAAGTACCTACCTACATGCTCGCTAAGAAAATTCTATAGAGAGTATATCTTGGGATTGTACAAAAAGGATTCCTGGAAAAGTTTTATCCAAGTGTAGATGAGTTAATGAAGCTGGCTGTAACAAGCTCTACTTACTAAAACTAGCTTTCTAGCTATTTGAATTTAGATTTTTGAGACATTTCATCACAACAAAACCGTACCGCTATTTTGTGACGACATTTACTACTAAAATCAAAAATAAGTCAATCAGTAGCGTTCTATTCAGCTATTAAAACATTGGAAAAGCAAAGTGTATTGTCAAAGGCACCTGGCACCCGGAAGGCTTTTGAAAGTTACTTTGTTGGGACATAGGTCGGAGCCTGCATTCTGACAAGCATTGGCTTGCAAACTTTGCATGCAAACTCTATGGTTTGTTTATTTTGCAAGCAGTGCACTTCCATTCCATTCGACATTCAAAAATATTCGTAAATGGAAATTGTACATTTGGATGCGATTTGTCGTGCATGCATTGCATAAATGTTAATTTTATATTTTATTCAATGTTTTTCGATACGAACTTGAAAATCTAATAAACAAAGAAGAGTTTTACCCTGACCTCGGAGTGAAAGTAACGTAAGTACCTAGTATCTGCCTCCCACAATATGCAAGTCAAGGTCTTCGCCAAAAAACAGTAAGTGGTCACTTTCTCACTTTCATTTTACTATTTAGGGCCATTGTTTAGGGCTTGTACAGGATGGGCTTTCTTTATTTTCTACACACTCACCTCACGAAAAATTCAAGGCTTTACAAATCTCGTTCTATCTAACTTTCCCACTCAGTGTACCTTAGACAGTGGAAGTAGGTTTATGAACCTACCTAATGATTACATCACAAGTTACGACGCTAAGCAAGCTACATTTTATCATTTATGAATGAAATTCTATTTGACCTAGTTTTTGTAATCACTGATAAGTAATACTTGGATTGCGTATTATTACGTTGTTTTGATAAGCGTTCACGATTTATTTATCTGGTATTAATCCCGTGCGTTTTTACATCTTTACGTTTCTATCGCGTTGGAGAGATCGTGGTGGGGAATCTAATAAAATTGACAAATAAATAAATAAAATGTTTTAAATATAATCGGTAAAATAAAATATTAAACAAGAGCGTGCCACGGGGCGCCCAATGATGGAACATACGACTGTCGGTCGGTCCGCCTACATTTTTACGCCTAAACAGCTGTGAAATTTGGCAGGTAGACTGTGTCCTAGGGACGGACATGATTACTTATTATCCTGAGAAAGTTCGCACGGAATCCGCAGGCAGAAGCTAGTAATAATATGATCAAAAGTACCTATCTCCCAAAATAATCATCATCATCAGTCCACTGGTGGAAAGAGGCCTCCTTATATGAGCGCCATAGCGTTCTGTCTTCAGCTTGATGCAATCAGCATCTTTCGCAGACAAATCGAGCAAGCTTAAATAGTTTTTGATACGCCCTGTGCGTATTTTCTGTTTATAAAATAAATGGCGAGATTATCTTTCAACCGCGAATTTCTTTTACCTTATGTAACATTTGTTGTGGCAGAGATCTGTGCTAAAGTTTTACGGAGCGTAAAGATAACAAAATTAATTCTTTGTTCTTTTGTTTATGAGAGTTAATATGCCGAACCGAAGTGCATTGAACGTTGATATCTTCAGTTGGATCGTTTGATACAGTATGCTATGAAAGCTATTATATAAGGCTGATAAAGTCTTTAAGTTTTTCTATAGAAGTTTTTCAAAAATCATCTGAAAATATGTAAAAATAAACATAGTTTAAAGCAATAGGATTCTTTCTTTTTTAGTTTTATGTTTATTTTTCTTTATTTGGTTGTTTTATTTAAGAAGTTTACCCAGTTACGGATGACAAATTAAATAGCATCCGAAGTTTAAATCCTGGCTTCCGAGGTACCGTAAGATGGATTGTTTAATCCGGGCCATAGTATTACTTCACTAGAACAGAAACTCGCTCAGTAGGTAACGTAAATAAATAAGAAACGCGTGAAAAAAGCGCGATTTAAATTGTAAATTTAGTCAGGCTCTACGCCATATTATCTTTATTAGTCCTCCGTCTGCTTCCGTCCTTTAAGGATTTTATCAGAGTTTCGTTTCTATGACAATACGTACATTTCCTCGGCTCGGTGTGACTACTTCTCATCAGGGTGACGTGCCGCTGCATCGTCGCGCGCTAATGCCTGAATAATGCAAACTGTTATTCCATCAAGAGACCCGCTGTCAGGCTCCGCACCGTGTTTTCTTCATCGTTCCTTTCCTTTGTGCTGGGATTAAGTAGTTTTTAATGCGACAGAAATGTTCTGTTGAAAGTGTTCAAGATTATTTTATAGATAGGCGGGCACTTTGTGATTATAAGTTTAATTTCACGCTTATCATATAAAAAGACTGTATTAGAGAGTCGCTAGCAGAGCATCTAACAGAAGCTACAATAGATTTCGGAAAAAAAGGTCCCTACCTAAAGATTTGTGTTTGTATACTTTGAGAAACCCCAGTGGGTTCTCAAGAAGTTTCATATGCAGAAAGTACTTTATAAAAGGCCTTTGAAACAAAACATTTTGACTCCTCATGTATTAGAAATCTAGCCGTTGTGATACCTTTCTAAATTGTTTCATCAACGTCAACAATTTCCTATCCTTTCTATTACTAACTAAGAAACATCTGTCTAGTCTCAAGCAATTCACGCATTCGCCTGTGACATAAGCAAGCAAGCCTCAAGCATGCTCTTGCGCAAGTGCGCATAACGAGCAAATCGCGAATTTCATAAGTAACCCGTGAAAGCAAGCGATTCATTTCACTCACACGCACCGGTCTGCGGTGGACCAGCCCTCCTAGACAAACATCCGATTGAACGTGAGCGACGCCCACACAAAGAATCACAAGCACAATTCGCACAGCATTATGTGACACTAGTATCATAAAAATAAAGAAAACTTTTATTCTTAAGCTAATATACTACACGATACTACTTAGTAACTTGGAAGTGATTGTCCCTAAGCGTTAAATGCTTGTTGAGTCAACTTTCAACACAAAGCGATTCAAAAGTTATCAAACATTTCGCAGTCATCTAGTTCTTAGTTCTCTGTACTCATTGTTATAATTCTTTTGGCGTTTCCCCCTTGACCCTAGTGGCGCGGCGGGCGAAGGTCCACCTGCGACGCAGGAGGTTGCAAGTTCGATTCCCGCCTCGAGACAAAAATGTGTACGATTTGCAGGTATACCAGGCTTCTCTGGATGTTTTCTATGTATAAAAAAATATATGTCATTGTATATTGTATTAAGTCCAATCATCAGTCCTCATCGCAATCAGTACCTATAACTATTTATAGAAATATGAACGTTTCGCTCAGACGCTTGTCTAGGGTTGTTGACCGACGCTTTCTTGTCAAACAAGCTTAGTCGCTTGCGCATACCTAGTGACATAATCTCAGCAGATCTTGCTCCTACGGTGTTGGATCGTGATTTTGCGATTAGGTCAATTGGATTTCTATTTATTTATGACTGGCTCCTGCTGTTTTCACATCTCATCTCATCTACAGCCTGTATCGATCCACTGCTGGACGCAGGCCTCCCCCTGATAAACGCCTTATTGGCGTTTAACTCATGGGGGGGTAATGCCCATAATCCCCACGCTTGGCATGCGGGTTGGGGATCGCAGTTTGGTGGAAGATTTGTTCTGCGGGGGGCGCTGCTGCCCGCCCCCCAGAAGATATCTCTTAGTCGCCTCTTACGACACCCACGGGAAGAATTGGGGTGGTGCAGGTGCCGGCACCACACGGCCATTCGTTTTCACATACTATATATTAAATACTATACTACATATACATCACAAACATTTTCTTTATTATAAACTAGCTACGCCCCGCGGCTTCGTACGCCTATCCCACGGGAACTAATATATGGGATAAAAAGTAGCATATGTGTTATTCCAGGCATAGAACTACCTGTATGCAATTTCAGCCCGATCTGTTCAGTAGTTTTTGCGTGAAAGAGCTACAAACATACATGTTTACAAACTTTCGCATTTATAATATTAGTAGGATTATCCTTCTCATTCAACAGAATTAAATAAAAATGAATGAAAAAACTTCTCTTTCCGATTTCTCTTTCATTGAGATGTTGCAGACGAAAAAGGTTAAATCTTTTTGTTTGTTCGGTTGTTTGGGGTGATTACCCGATATTGAAATACTTAAACTAAAAGCTCAATTATCCCTGATTGCCACAATACCCTTAAGTTTTTTAAGTGTTTTTACTTGTTAGATAGTAGTTAGATATCTACTATCTAACAAGTAACAGAAGCCGCAAGCGGTGGCCAGTTTATTATTAAATTATAACTAGTGTTTTATGCAGCTATGACAGTGATCCAGTTTATGTATAGATTAATTTAGCCTGCGATATTGCTTCATTCAGGCGGTAATTCGATGACGTCGTTGGGTACTGGTTTGGTGTTGCGCCCAATCACCGCTCTGATTAATACACGGGTATCTACATTGTAGAAATAAGTGGGTACTTAGTTGGAATTACGTAAGCTGAAATTTAGGTCATTAGGCCATTTGACATGGATTTTATAAATTCCGTAGATGTCGAAGTTACCTGAATCTCTGAAATATTTGGGATTATTTTTACCTACCTAATTCTTAGGATGTATCTATCTACTAAGGTCCATCTTTTCTTAGGCTTGTTCAGCAGTGGATGTATGCGCGGTGATGAGGAAAGATCTATGTATTTTCACGTTCCCGAACTAATATAGATAGATTATATCTTTATTGCACCATCATCCATAACAATAGCACTAAATAAGAAATGTATGCTAACTATATCTAGAGTGGCACCATCGGCGGCCTTATCGCTAACAGCAATCTCTTCCAGGCAACCGCGATAGGATCGGTACGTATAGAAGCGTAATTAATGACTCATTAAGATATAAAAAATCAGAGAAAATTAATAATAAACAAAAATAATATCAGTATGACTTGTCATGAGTGGACAAATAGTGTTGGTGAACCATACTTTTGAAGATGGGAAGGGATTTAGCTTAAAATCTGAAATCGTCCACCACTGCAATCAAGTGCACTTCGCTAGCCAGTTACAATTGACTAGCGAGCGAAGCGCACTTGAAGTTGCATCACTTGTAACAAACTTACTTATGCTCACATATCGTCTGTTCATCCACCGTGTAGTAATTTACTGCTGCTGCTCTGGCAGAATGGGCTTACCAAATTCGGATAAGTTAGGTACATAATACCATAAAATGGCATGTATTTAGAGATTAATATTGGTTGGAATAAATCAAGCAAAGCTGGGGTCGATGATCGAGTGCGGCAATTATAAAATAAAAATTTTAAGAAAGCATCAACCTACGTGCGTGAGAGTGATCTACAAAAATATGGCTAAAATAAACAAAAACTTGTTAAAAATGTAGGTAGGAAGACTAGAGAATATGCCATAAAAACTATCGATAACTGTAGAATCCAAATCGCTCAATCAACAGGAACACGTCAATGAACAAAGGAAGTTGCCTAATGAATGCTCTAAGCAATTAGTTGATACAAAGCAATAATTGGCTGCGGCTATAGACATCGATGTGTAATTGACGCGAAGCAACCATGACGATAAGTTACCATGTTGATGGGCGTTGAGCGAAATAGATGTTGGTTATGACCATTATTACGGAAGATTCATGATTGATCGTGGGAAGTCTACTTATGAGCTGCAAGAGACAGAGTAGATAGATAGCAAACAATGTAACTTTATAAACCATGGTACATTTATAATACTCAATTTATAACAATATGACATTAATAATCAAAATTATAATCAAATAATAGAAACAAATCAGAATTAGTAGTTTAATTGCAAACAATCTACAGGTAGCTCAACTGAGCCATATCAATCAGAAGCGTGCCTAAACCGCTGCTGGGTCCATTGCCACGCTGTACGGCAATGCTGATGCACTGCGTGCGCCAGATCAGATACTCACCAACACTTGGGTGAACACGTCGCGTCGCCACGACCTGACCTCATATTTTTTTATTTCTCTATTACACATTCTCTATACACTACTATTATTATTTTACTACTACATACTAGTTTTTTTTCAGCATAATTATGGATAGGTATGTAAACTGTCACTAAATGACCATTTTCGAGATCTTTAGAGGAGGCATATGTCCTTCGAACGGCTGATATGATGATGTTGAAACAAGTTAGTAGGTTAATATTTTAGATAAGGATGGCAAAGCAATAGACCAACTTGTTAAGTGAACTCAGTAGAAAACGGTGTTAAATCCTATTATGACAAAAGCGAGACACTCAACAAATTCATTTCATCACCATCTTCGGTGATGCAATAAAAGAAAGCTGTACAATTATCGACGTAAGGAAAATCGCGACCGACTGAGAACCAGTTCAAAAGTCGCTTGTTACGCAATCATCCTGAGAAAAGTAGGTATACAAGCAAGTGCAAATTGACCGCGATGTGGGCCGCTGACCGGCCGTGACTGTGCTTGCCTACTGCTGGCGACGGTCATTTGACCATGAGTTTTTAATGATTACTAGAATGGTAACATCATCGGACCTATCAGGGAAGCTAAAGCATGTTTCTAAGGATAGTTTACGCGTCAGTATACAGAATGGTTTTTTGAGACGGACAGAGATGGCCAAGTCTGAAACCACGAGAGTTAAAGAAAAGTTGTTAAAGGAGTCATGCCCTCGATTTATAAGAAAACAATAACTGCATATTTAGTTTTACTATGAACTTTTTGCTTTTGATGGAAATCGACACGAATGATTTAAAAAAACTACATATTTACTAAAACTACATATTACTAATATTATTGAACAATGGATTTTGTTGTAGATAAGGATCAATCTTTACAAAGAAAGGCATTACTAAAAATGAAAGGAAACCGCATATTTTTGCATAATGCATCACCCATCGGGTCGATATCCATCAAAAGGAAAAGATTAAAAAAAAAAAACAAATATCCATTGCCGTTTCCTTATAAATCGAGGGTATGACTCCTTTCACGACTTTTTTCTAACTCTCGCTACTTGGACATCATCGCCCTTCTCAAGAAACCAGCCTGTAGAGCATCTGATTTTCGTATTAACATTTATTTATTTCATACACATACATTAAAACATAATTTTAGCTTAGAGGTGCATTTAACCTGTAAGGGCGCAGAAATTTATTTGTAAACTGTTTTTTCAGCGGCTTCGCACGCAATGTTTGTATGGAAATGTATAAAGGTTATTTCGATCCCATGGGAACTGATTTATGAGATGAAAAGTGTGTGTTTTTATTCAAGGCCTGAAACTTATGCAAAATTTCAGCCCGATCAGTTTTGGTGTGAAGAAGTTAGAAACATCCATCTAAACATCCAAACTTTCGCATTTCTAATATCAGTATATGTGATTATAATAGGAAGTTACGTAGTACATTTATAGCTAGAAACATATTTCATATATTAGTCGGTTTTGGTAGAGCCATGGCAAGCCTCCAATCGCTCAGGCTGCGTCCGCACTGACAGGTGGCTTGCTTAGCGCTTAGTGCCTAGAGCCTTTGTTTTACTAAAATTTGGTAGGAGAATTTCTCACCCAACTATAACCAACTTTATAAAAAATATAATTGAACCCTAAGTAGTTTTCCTGTAACTTTGTTTAAAAATTGCCTTTAGTATTTAGTCACATACGAACTTATTAAGTTAGCTCTTAATTTCCAGAGTATTGTTAAATGAAAATGTTCGCAGAGGCTCTAGATTCTAGGCGCTAAGCAAGCCGCCTGTCACTGCGTTCATAGCCTCATCATGAGGCTGTATCCTGTAGCCTGCCTTATAGCCGGGCTTTTACAGGATGTCAAATCGAGAGAGACGTGCGTGTTCGATTCAGCCAGCATGTTTAACAAATTGGCCGAAACGACGAAACACGAAATGGCGTGTTGGAGAAATCAAAAAGCCCCCCAGTTAAGCTCCAAAATAAAATGTAGGCTCAAAAAGTTTAGATTTGTTTTTGATTTTGTTGATTAAAATCTTGATAGAAGAGCACAATATTGCAAGTTGTTATCATCAGTTAGAGGACAGAGCTAAAGTTACCTAATTTATCTTGTGAAAATCGCTCTCTTTTTGCATTCACCTTCTGTTGAATTTATAGTGCCTACCCGACGTTGACAAGGGTCCCCGAAATTCAGTATTGTGTAATTCGCGACCTTTGTAAGTTACATGCTATGCACATTTTTAATGCTCCTTGGTTCGTTCGCTGATGATGACAAGTTCTGGCATTGATGTCGGCCACTTTATCCCACTTTTATTATTGTGAGGTTGCTCTCCCATCACAAATAAATATGGCTATGTTTCGTTATTTACGACTAGATATTCACGCTTACGTAGAATTTTAATTTTTAAGGAGTTTTTGTTTTTGATACCATCAGCTAACTGCTAGTGAAAGTCCCGTCGAAATCGAAAATCGAACCGTTTAGGAGATTAGCGCCCAAAGCATGTCTCAAGTGACGAATTTTTGACACATTTGCATTAAAAACTGTCAAACTTTCGTCATTCGCGTTTGAATATTCGGGTGCAGGTCAAACAAACGGACAGACATAAAGACAAAGAAAAATAAAAAAAATGGTGTGTGTGTGTGTGTATGTGTATGTTTATAAAATATAACTAAAAAGGTAGTGTCGATCAACGTGATTGTGCATAACGCACACTTAAAAGATAGGAATTGAACTGTATAAATAGTCCGGGAATATATCAAGTACCTAAAATATATTATGACACATTCGACGTCGACGAACTTACAAAAAAGTTAAAAAAAAACATGCGTACAGGTCCACAACCTACTTTTTAGGTCGGTTCAAAACAGCTTGCTACTTTTTGAAATATTTTATATCTCCAATCCAACTCTCTAAATTATTCTCTTTAAGTATTTCGAAAATGTATTTGCTCTTAGTGTGTACATTTCAGTATTCAGTTCAATGTTCTTAAAAAAATATGTTAAGAAAATCAGACGGTACACGAATGTTATAAAAAAATATCAAGAGAAAGCAAAAAGTGAAAAGTTGTGAACACGAATTTGATTTTACGCCGCTGCTGAGCCCTTTCCTGCATAATTTAGTATCAACTCGACTGTTTTACAACCGGTACCTTTTGGCCCGTATTATAACAATACGTATATTTCACGAGATCTATCCCTTTTCCCGGTATTTGCGAGCGCTCCCTTAAATAAATTGCCACATCTGGCTTCGAATGTAGATATTTTTAAGATGATACATTATGTAACGTGACTTTGTTTCACTTTTACTTGCTCTCAATAAAATTTAAAACAAGTTTTGTAAACCGTTTTATTTTTATCTTGGTCTACATTAGATATGTTTAAAAATAACTAAATCAACTTCTACTCTTAAATCCTAGAAATTGTGTGCAGCAGATAGCAAATAATTCCGAATAACGTCCGGTATCGCACCGGGCTACGGATAATCCGGTTCCAACCCGGAAACCGAGTGTCGTCGCTGAGTGCAGAAAGTGGGCACTAGCGTAATCTGCCTTATTTATGAGATTGCAGGATTAATATAATATGTATATTGATATATTTAATATGGTTAGAAAATTCATGTAAAATTATGGGATGACCTTGACCTATTTACCAATATGATATTATCGATGTTATCAATGAACTTTTTTCAATATCAAAGGTGGACATGCCTTCTATGTGCCTGCCTTCTTGCTTGTGTTCCTTGTTAAGTTTTCAGCTATAGAAATATCTTCAATGAGCAAAAGCTCTTTAGCCTACTTAATTATTTCAATAGTAATAAATTTTGGCTTTTGCCATTTAAAAAGCTTTTAACGACCACAGATGAGCTCTGCGTCCATTTACGCTTCGTTACCGTAATAACTTTGCAATAATGTGTTTCAATATCAGTCAAACATAAATTTAACTTGCTTTTTGTACGCGATGGGTAATTATTAAGTTACCTATTTTTAATTCGTTTCAAATAAGGAATAACAAATTTTAAAGTCTGCGATTATTAATTATTTTCTTTGGTTGCATTACGACGAATAGCGACGGTGACTGATTCCCTAATTTAAATTAATCGCAAAACAATGGCACACTCTTGATAGATAGTCTTCCTGATATTGTTTTTGTTAGTTACAGTTCTTACCATAGAGTTATTAATGTAAAAATAGATAGTCCAACCTTCTAACCAAGCAAGTCAGTCTCGGCTGACACGGCCAACATGCGGAGTGCTCTAATAATTCAAATAAATAAATTTAAAATTTTGTCTGTTCGCATTTTGTGAAAGCTCTGCATGATAAATTGGTACCTACGTGAGGGGATTATGCTGGCACCACTTCAGATAACTTTTCAACTCAAATAAGTGTTCCGTTTCCAAACCGGGAACTGCAAAACCGTTCGGTAGGTACTTGGAATATTACAGAAATGAAAAACGACTTTGTTCTTTCCGTTTCTTTGGAATAAGCGTCCGAACTTTTTCGGTGTGTTGTGTTGTGGTACATACAGGGTAGGTTAAGATAGTTACGGGGTCGAGAGATTTTAGCTGTTTTGTTAATAGCTAAGGTTCTTCCTTTCTGACTATGCTAATTCCGAGTTGTTTATATTTTAGCAATCAACAAAATAATTTGGTTATCATTTTAAACGCGTATCTTTAGGCCTCGTTTAAAACCTAAAAACGCTTTGAAAAGTTAACCATGTTCAGCTATTTCCAGCTATTTCCGTCGCGTCGTTTACCGGTTGTTACGTTTAATTTTACTTGCCTATTTACCCACTTTCTGTGTGCCTATATAGAACCCATCAAGCTCCTTACACAATGCTCCTCAAAACGTACCAAAAACCAACTCTAAACGTTAACCATCATTATGTTTGTCCGCAGTGTACGATGCATCAGGACAGTACACCACGAACGTCCTGTTCGGAAACGAGTTCTGGCTGGGCTCGCTCCATGCCTGCCAGGATCTGCAGCTGAAGCAGTACTACGAACACACGCCACCCTTCCCAGCTACCTTCTACGTGGCCAAGTTCAACCTCACCGTGGATAACCATCATCTTCCTCAAGTAAACTTTTTATTTACATTTAAACTAGATTACCGAACGATAAATCGACCTCTGCTCTGGGCCAAAAATAACACTTATTACCATCCCAGACGCTCGGCAGACCACGACGGATGTGGTAGGACGAGTTAGATGAACACCATCCAAACTTATCCATCCCATGGTATCTGGAAACAGGAAAAGCTGAAAGAGGGGAGGGAGGCCTTTTCCGTGCAGTAGGACAATGACTGCAAATAATAATAATAATAACCCCTCGGCCCCTTGCAATTTATTTCGCGTTGTGTTTAAGGATATTAAAGTCACTATTACACCTACAGAAATGTATGAACATACATATATACGAACTCTACTGGATGAATAAGTCATCCTTATTTACTAAAACAACAAAACACGATAATTGTTAGGTATTTTTCGTAAGTCTAAAATACCTACTGAATCTTAAAGGAATATCTGATAACAATTTCGCAGCCATAAATTTTAGGATAAATTTGAAGGCAAGTTATAATGTAGGTAACGTTTAAACTAGGTAAATGTTATTATTATTGCCAACTAATAGTTACCGGCTTTAGCGGAAAGTGAAATCTGATAGGCACTCTTGGGAAACCTTTACTAACCATCTGTCTATTGGGTTATCGTGTTTGTTCTTCATTAGCCACTTCCAAATATTTGCAGATTTCAGCTTCGACCAGATCGTGTGAGCCCATCCCGTGGGTCTTTCAAGCATTTTTTTTTGTTGTAGCTAACTGACCCCTTTTTTAGGCGAATCAGTCCAACAATGACCTTTACAAACATAAGTTGTGACTACTTGACTTTCTCTAGATTTTTTTTAAATAAATGAAAGTATAATCTCAATTAAAAGTTCTCTCATTGCATTATTCGTCAGTAAAACCACTATAAACGCATAAATTGCGGCTCATTTGTGAAGTTCATACAGGATTTAATATAAAAGTTCTGACGCAAAATGGCCCTTCGCTGTCGATGGACTTAGTTTCCATCAGTACTTACGCACTAGATTACTTTTTAAAAGTCTAGTACTTAACATGTTTTTAAAACAGTTATATAGCTAGCTACACTATGTTCATCAACTGTGGTTAGTGTATGGTAGAGCAAAAGCAAGTATTATTATCGCGTAAGTAGACAGTGTAGAGAATAAACATTATGTTGAGCTACATTTCGGAACTTGGCTCTGCAGAAATACCTACTTACCTGTACCTTGTTTTGTTGCTTAAAACAATATGCAATAAGGCAATATGCACGAGAAATTGTTATAATTCAATAAAACTTGAACCTACTAGAGTACATAATAAAGTTTAACTTCGGTTAAGTAGGTTTGACTACCAAGATGTAATGGTAGATGCTAATCTGATTTGGGTCACAATTTTTCACATCGGAAAATAGCTTCAGACTCGATGATTTATTATTGATGACGGCCCTGTTATGCCTTGAAGGGAGACCGAGCGGTGATTTATTAGAAAGGCGAAGGGACACAAATTGATGTTGGTAGTATTTAAGCTCGGGATATTTTTTAAAAACTAAGTAGGTACTTACTTGGGGGTCTTAGATTTATGTTGCGGCCAAAAGAAAACATGACATGCCCGTGCCATGTTTTGCTATCTACCCGTACAGCAATAAAATGCCTAGGATGTAATTTTTAACTAACTGAAATAAAGGTACCGTCTGCCTATCAGCCGCTGAAATTGCTCCCAATGAAATAAACGGCTACAATGACAATAAAGTAGCCCAAATAAATGAGGCCATTTTTGCCTAGCAGTTGTAGGTATTTCCCGGCACCTTAAACCAACGCTGAAAAGAAATATGGCAGAAATAGCTGCAATAACTTTATAGGATTCTGGGATTCAAAATGTCAGATAAAATCTCGTAGGTATTGTATTGAGTGCAGATGAGTTAGGTCATCAAACAAAGGAGATGGTCTTTGGCAAATATTAATAGGGGTAAGGGTTTGCCTGCTACGGAAGAGAGGATGTCCTTCATAAATGAGCCCTTAATCTAAGCAGAATCCGCACTAAATCTGGGCTCTGCTGATAATAATAAGGTAGTTATCATTGTTGCTTTACAGAGTTCCGTACCCGAAGGGTGAAAACGGGGCCCTTATTATTTAACTTCCATTGTACCTATATCTCTCTGTGACCAATTGAAAAATTCTGTTCTAAGGGTTCCTCTAGTATTAAGCGTGTAAATAGTTCATATAAGAGAACCTTAGTGTCTAGATAAACCTAATTTAGGATTTAAGACCTTACTTACCATAACATGTGTCTTTTGTTTACCAATAAATGCGATCTCTCTGCCTATCTATCTTGGTTCTTTTCCGAAGTATATCAATTATGGAACGGAACCTTTCCTATGCGAGTTCACTCGCGCTTGGCTGATTAATTTAGCTATGTAGAGTACTAAACCTTATCTAGCTAAAAAATCCCAAAAGTTACTTATTATTTGTGATGTTACCTGGTTAATAAAAAATTTGGCCGCCGAAATTAATGGAGCTCATTTAATTTTAAATCGACGTTTTAACCCATTTTGAACGCTTTTCCACGAACACTTCTAAATCTAAAATTAAGTTAAATACTATCTAATTTGACAATGGCAATTAGATACTACCTATTAACTTATTTAGGTCACCTCAGATTCTAGTTATACCATCTTATTCCATTCCTACTCGTTTCAGTTACCGTCTCGATTATGGAGGTTCTCACTTCGGCTGTTTTATTCTATACTAGCAGCATGTCCTGGTTTCGCACAGGTGGACATTAACTTTTTCAACATATAAATATACCCTATGTTATCCAGGGATAAGCAATCAAATGGTGAAATAATCTTGAAAAGCGGTCCAGTAGAATTTGAGTTTATTTGTTTCAAATATACACAAATATAAGTCATTCCTCCACAGATTTTTTTATTTACCTACCATATAATCATTTATTGAGAAATAAAATAACAATGGAAATAAATTAAAACTACATACACTACATGTATTTACAAATGAAACAATTGAGCCAACTTGCTTGCTTAACGTGTTGCAAGTAATCTCAAGACTTCAAGACAAGAGTGAATAGGTAGCTTCTAGACCTTCGTGATACACCGTCGGCCGCATCTTCGCTTTCCATCAAGTGAGATTGCGGTCAAACGAAGGTCTATTTAATGTAAACAAAAAAAATATTATTAGTGTAATAATAGGATGATATGCATATCTCTGAAACGCTGCAATTTGTGTTGTAGAGCAGGTTGATGACGGTCGGGCAATGCGTGCCGGCGGCCTGCGAGAAGCGGGACGTGGCCGAGCTGATCCGCCTCGCGGAGGCCACTGCGCATGCCGCTGCTGCTGCCTCGGGCATCGCTGCTTCGGTCAACACGAGCAGCATCCGTCGCGTGCCCGGCGATTATGACGTCTACGCCGATCCTAAAGTGCACATTCTTGGGTGAGTTCTATGTGCCACGATATTGTTGAACTACTACTCAAAGCGAGACGAGATTATCACGTCTACTCCTACCTCTTAGTGTGTCTATGTTACTTTAAGTCTAGTCTCTAACATGTATAAATATATACAAATCTACACTATTTTGTTCAGTGATTAGTGTTTGGTAGAGCGAAAGCAAACATTTTTCAGGTGTAGAGAAGAATCAATAAGTAGAGCTGTATTTTGGAGCTTAGTTCTTGGGTAAGTTCTGCCTGACGCAAAATGTTTAGATATTGTTAAACTACCAAGTACCTACTCTAAAGGAGACGTGGCCGAGATTCGCGACGTTCGACGTTTCAGTTTATACATCTTTTTTGACGTACGTTCACGCCCGAGCGGCAGAGCAAATCCCATTCAAATGGAACGTCTCGACGTCGAGTAGATACCTACTATCGTCTAACCGAACACGTGGTTTTGCTCTCTGTCACTATCTTTTCACCATAACATTCCCTCTAGCAGCACTATTCCTTCTGGCTGCCATGCCTTCCTCAATTCCTGCTTTGTATACTACATTGCTTTACATTCTCTATTTCTTTCTTCGCAACTTCAAGGTAAGCCCCTGTCGCTTGGAGGAAGACATGCATCAGGTTGACGCGAACTAAAGCTTTACTTGCTTGCCACTACCACGAGTCTACTAGACTAAGGCCCGTATTATGAAAGCTTACTCAGTCATAGAGCAATGCTTGAGTGTAAGCATTCTAGCACGTTTTGATGTCATATTTGTGTTTGGTGTCTAAAAAACTTCTTGTGGCACAGTTATTGAAGACCCACAGTACCTACCTAAGCTGAAGACACGCTAGTCATAAAACGTTTAATCTGAGTAGAGCTGAGTAGTAGAGATTCGGAATAAACCTTATCCGCCTAGCCTAACTTTTCGAGACGAGTCTTAAGAAATTGTTGTCTGAAATCGATGAAAACTTGCAATTTCAGGTAAGTTAGAAGGAACTTCACAATTCATAAACATGCAATTCTCGTTTCGTATTAAAATAAATTTCGTAAAGATTACACCTAGTAAGGGTTATAGTTGCGGAACTATCTAGGGAAGCAAATAGCGATGCTTCAGCTATGCGAAATATGTTATATAGGTACATAAATGAGATTCAGCAAAATGCTAAGATAATTGGATGATAGTGTTCTAAAACTTTAAATAAAATCCCAATTCATTGCAAATACTAATCATTTCCTAAAAATGCCTTACAAAACGATTGCTCGTGTTTATTTTTGGGGTACGCCATGGGCAGACGACTATGTTAATTATTGGCATAACTATTGTCCATTTAAATTCAGTGCAAAGTTAGACCGATCAATTACCAAATTTATACTGGTACTTACCTTTTAAAGATTTGGTGCATTAGTAACTAAGTAGAAGGCACTTAAAATAATTACTGGTATTTAGGTAATCTTAAAGCTGATTATTCTAGAAAGCAAGGACATTGAAATCATTTTAAACCAGTTGGTAGTAAAACCAAATTTGTTTCGCAATGTGATAATAATATACTTAGTTTTAAAACGTGTGAACTTGTCTTTATGAAATGTTAATATACAAGCAAGTAAGCAATTCATTTCGTAAAAAGATTTGAACGGATACCTAATAAACCATCTGATACTGATGTCAGGTGCATATTTAGATTCTATCCTAGTTTTGCGCTTGTCATCATATCTTCACATCGAACAAAAATGAATTGGTACTTTCAAGAAATCAAATAGTATTCCAAAAAAAATCAAAATATGCAAGATATTTCAAATTCGACTTACTCCCAAATTGAATGTTTAGGCAGAGTGGGTCGGTTTAAATGGGTTTCATCGAGCCTCTCGCATCAATGGACGATCATAATGCCATAGAATTTCATGCCCGAACGAGCTCGAGGCAATCTGGTCTCTGGTCTATGATTCCACAGCATTCATGCGTCGATTTCCCTCGCACTGCATTGATTCGAGTCGTGAACAAACGTTCCTCATTCACGCGCCATTGACGTGTTGATGGAATGATGAGTGTAATGGTGCGGCCAGACTGGCGTTGTATTCGCCAGTCTGACCGCACAATTAGCTGGCTATACTATAGTAGTAAGATAGAACACGGAATAGGGTAGTGTCCTGAAAAAAAACTAATAATTCCGTAAGTTAGATTTTCAGAAGATATAAGATATTTTATTTTATCGATCAAACAACAAATGACAAAAATAAAGCGCGTCAAAGTTTGGAAGTGCTAATGACGTCACACCTTTCAAAAAAGTGAGCAAGGTGTAGTGGAACTGGCTATAATATTCATAATGTTTTGTTCAATCGAAAATTTTTTTTGTCTCCAATTATCTTCTGATAACTTTAATGACGACCTATTAGAATTGTTAACACACTCACTCTATTGTGTGCTAGTCTTAATTATATGTTTACAAAAAACCTATCCCAAGCCCAAAAAGAGTGCTCAATGGGCAATTCATTATTGAGGCAAAATGAGTGAGCTAAAGGGAAGCTCCATTGCTCATGGAGCTATTCGTAAGTGAGCAATCGCAGTTGAGCCACATGAAACTCGCGAAATGAAATCCTAGATCTACAATACGACACATTCTCATGTCAGGGCGATAATACCTCCCGAGGATACCATATCAATATGTATGTATGTTTCTAGTCTATTATTTTATTTATATCAAAAATCGATCTTTTAAATCCATCATGGTTTTTAATACTAAAGTTACGAGTAATTACAACGGGATATTTACCATGATTTGAGTTTTATGCTTTTCAATATTTCGGCACAGTTTTCACGGAATAACTGAAGGCACTGCGAGTGAGTTTTTATTGGTAGATATAACGATCAACCCTCATTTTTTGTTTTCATTTTTATATATTATATTCCGTGATCATGGTGCATGAAACTTTGCGGAAATATTGGAAAGCTCAAATCTCAAATCATGGTAAATATCCCGTTGTACCTAAATAACTTTAGTGTGTCAAACAAGAACAAGTCAGTCAGGCCTAGTAGTTCACTTTAATGTTCCGCCCACATGTTGGCCGAGGCATCGCAAACGTAGTTGGTTTTTACAGCCTAAACAAACTTTGTACATGTATTATTATGCTACCCAAAGCTTGCCCATGGTATGGATTTTTAGAGTCGTCCATCCAGCTTCAGGGAAATACCTAGTAGGTAAAGCCTCACTCCCAAATTGAAAGTGAAGGTAGAGTTCCTTCCCAAACGCCCCCGTTTAGGCTACTGTACGTACTGTACGTTTAGGTACCTAGTATGCTCTTAAAAGCTAACTCGAAGCCCGTCAAACGGAAAAGCTCAGGAGGCACTTGGGAATACGCTGAGCTGGGATTTCATAGGCTTCAATTCACACATGAATTGGTTATTTGCGTCTAAATTTACATCACAGATTAATATCAAGCTTCCTCCTATACCAATATCTATGTTAGATATTTGTTCTTAGTGTTATTTATAAATAATAATATATAATATTTATGAAATAATTTGTAAAGCAATCAGATATTTAGTTCCCATACCACAAACTCTGCTTAGCTTGGGGCTAGATGCAGATGTGTGATGAATTGTCGAGCAATATTAATCTTTTATTTATGCCTTTAATATATACCATAGCTTATTAAAAAGCTAACTTTACTGTAAAAACGGTTCCTGAATCACACTGTCATCAGCACCTTTTCTGCTACTGTGGGTACTTCTCCGGAAAATGTCACTCATAACTCATTACCGTCAAACATTGGATTGGGTCTAAATACAAATATTTACAAGGCTTACCCTTCATTTCACGCGGCGGCAGCGCGATGGAAGTCTCCATCGTAATAAATAATAGATGCGAAACTCCCCGACACTCCATAAAGGCTAGGAAGTGTTTTACTCAGCCGCCAAGCAAGAACAGAACAGTGCTTTATTACGCTGTAATAAATTTCTGCCTTGCACAACAGTTGGTAATAAAGCGAGCGAGAAATTCGCAAACATAGGAACTGAATTTACCTAATTCCAAGACAATAGGTAGGTACTATTTCAGTTTTTGCGTTCATTTGGATAGGAAAAACGCCCTTAACGCCCGCTATACGCTAGAGCAATGCACGAACCGCGAATGCTCAATGTTATTTTAGTACTAAATGTAGTAAAAGAATGCTTCGCTGTTTTTAAATTTACTCGAAGCACACTTCGAACATAAAGCTAGATGTTTTGTTACAACCTGATTTAAAAAGCCAACGAGTGTTTTGGTGTAATATTTTATAGAAGGTCTATATTTAATATACAACGTGTACCAAAGTATGTGTACTATGCGAAAAGGGGGGAATTTTTCCAACCGCGCGAAACAACTTTTGTTTAAATGACTTTTCGAATTTCGATTGATATATCTGAAAAAAACTGAAACAAAGTTTCAACATGGACAGCTGATTTTTTTGCGAAGTGACAACCCTAAAGTTAGCTGTTTCTTGCACTTGGGACTTGTAATATTCTATATTTAATTATATTTATTTATATACTTTTTTTCTGTATTAGTAGTGTAGTAGTCCGTTATACGCCACCGTCTATACCTGTACAATAATCACGTGTCCATCCAATGGTTGCCTGGAAGAAAACGCTCTTAGCGATACGACCGCACATTGTGCAACTGTTTTTGTGTTTTTCTTTTCTGTATCTCTGTGTGCAATAAAGAGTATTTGTATTGTATTGTATTGAAGGCCCGAGGAAGAGTGACGGGGGATGGCGGGGCATGAAACGTGTAGGCCGAGGGAAAATGGACACATGGTAGAGAGAAATGTTACAGGTAAAAGCTCACTCACCGTGAGGATTACCTAGAGCACAGTGTTGAGCATTGGCAAGACCGTTACATTATAAGGATATGTATTAGAGAACTGAATATCTATATTGTACCATTTGTAGGATCGTTACATTACTTATATTGCTCTGGCAAACGCTTTAGTTAATACTCACCTTTAGATAAGCATTATAAAAGAAATTATAAAAATGAGTTTCATAGCTATGAACTTTTCTTGTCAATGCTTTATCGCAAATACGCCTACGGCAATCACATTGTTTCACACAATCAGTGTGATTTATAGCTTTACGGTAGGTACATCGTTTATAACGGCACTTAAGCCTGAAAATATACATGGGTATAACTTTAGGCATACTTGTCTTGCAGAAACGTAATAAAATGTTAAATATACACTAGCCAAACTCAGTGTAGAACATTTGTAAACCTTCTACAAATTCTACCCGAACTTAACTTAAAATTCACTGTGTTGCTTCGTCTTTTTAACCGACTTCAAAAAAATGAGGAGGTTCTCAATTCGACTGTTTTTTTATGTTTGTTGCCTCAGAACTTCTGACTGGGTGGCCCGATTTTTATGATTCTTTTTTTATATGAATTTTGGTGCTTCCCGTGTGGTTCCATTTTAATATGGTCCATTTCTGACGACTATTCCATATCCATTTCTACGTATGTATGCAGATTTGTATGTTCCCACGTAGCGCTGAAACTACTCTTCAACAAATGAGATATCGATTGATTTGTCTCAATACTCAATACTAAATCTAATTTCTTGTCGATTTCAGATCCTTCCTTCAAGGATCCTTCCTTCAGTAGACTAATATAGGTTGTTGATGATGATGAAAAACTTTTAAAGTAGAACCTTCGTTCATGAAGACTACCTACTTTAAAAGTCTGACATAGTCTGTGTCACAAGCTTAACATCAGTAGGTAAATGAAGTGCCAGCCATTTTCCCAAATTAATTAAGGTTATGGAAGAAAAATAAAACCAGCTAATTCAAGCCTGCCAAAAGCTATTTTCCTTACAACAGGAAAAGGTCAGAAAAATGCGCGAAAACAAGACAGAAAAGGTTTTACTTGCATAATTATGTATCTACGTGTAACTATAATAAACCTACTCTGTAACTTCTTATTTTAAAATTTTATTTTAATATCTAAATAATAAATAACCCACTAATTGCATAACAGCACGCGCGGGGCGTTCGCGAGTTATTAAATAACGTCTCCGTAAAAAAAAACTTATAAAACAAATCACGATTTAGCATTGTTTAGTGTAAAACTTTCTGCATTATTAAACATAGTAACTAAGTTACCTACAAACATAATCTTCCCTCGATCATAAACGTAGCAGCTTTATGATATTGAAAACATTCTTTATGGGCTCATCTACAATGCCTAAGCTAAGCCAATGAAAATGCCTGGATGAAACGATGAATTTTACTTACATACGGATTCGCACTAGTTTTTTCGGGATAAAAAGTAACCTCATTGAGTCCTCCATGGATACAATACGTATATACGTTATGCTATGAATTTCCCTATTTATATTTTGTTTATTATCTTTATGATTTTTATCTTGTCCTGATATCATTACTAATAACTTCCATTTTGCTTACTCTTCCCTAATTGTGTCAACTTATTTATTCTCCTTGTAGCTCACTCGGCCAACTGCCAAAACTCGGTAATTAGCAATTAGTTTAAAACTTTGAGTCTCGCGGCCAAAACTAAGCTTATACACTACCCTTAACAAGATCTTTGTGTTTCAGCTGAGCTCGTATATATCGTATTATATTATATTTTTATATCATGTATTTAGCCTGTCTATTCGATTTTTATCTGAGGAACGAAAAATAATATGTTTTTTTTCTAAAATGAGGTGTGAACTTTAATTGTTCTCATGAAAATTCAGTGAAGATCTGATCTTTGGCCCGAGGAGCAGAAGCTCCTCAAACTCTGTTTGTGCTCGCAAGGTCTGCTGTTAACAAAAATGAATATAAATTTTATTTATGAATTGATTATATGTAGATGGATGTATGTTAAACGACGTACGTTATAAAGTACAGACACCAGACAGACGCCTAGCTTAGTATCTACTTTACCTATCACCATTCATACGTCCATGCTCATGCACCCATGTCCATGCACGTGCCTCCACCTAACTTCGTATTTATTAAAGTTAAAAGATACTTAGCATCACAGGTATACATATATATACCTATTACCTTACCTTCTTAAAGTAGGCACCTAAACTTAGTGTAAACTGTCGCCAGGTGTTCTTCCTGCAAGTTCCAATACGAAAGCTTGGGCTGTCAAGCAAAAATACCAGCAATTCGTTCAGCTGTAAACTTATTGCACCGCATTGTAGAGAATTCCCGATATTGAACCAAAACGCCCAATCGGATTTGTTGTGTTTTACTCTACGGTTTACTCGACCGTTTTGCTCTATTTCTTCACAGACCTTCGTGTACTTTTGTGTGATAGTTTTATGTGCGTTGGAAAATTGCATTTTTATTCCTTTCTCTCTCAAAATAACTTTGAAGATGATTATATTTTAATCCTCGGTTTTTAATTATTCGTATATTTTCATAAATATCATTACCTACTTATAAAAAACATTTGGCTAGCAATGAATTAAAGTCATCATATTAGCCCACAAAAATTCACTGCTCGTTATAGGCCTCCCCATAGGACGACAGCACAAATAGCGGTCCTGAAGGCCTATTTTCATTCTCTAACTTAATTAAGCAATCGATTGTTTCGTTTCGTTTTTTTGTGCATATTTGTACTGTAATTTTGAGTATTACAGTTCACCGATAGGGTATATGCATGCATTTTTTAATTCTTTTAATCGATTATTTAGGTTAATACATACACGAAAACTAACAGCAAAAAAAATTAATCAAAATACGAAATTTCGTGTTGGAGAAGTAAAGTAGGCCCCCTGATCCGCCTCCCTCAATGAACTCCCTGCCACCGCTAAAATTTCTTTATAATACTCTTTCAAATAATAATAAAAAGTTTTAAGTTTCTATGGACAAAAGAGGGTTCAGTTTCGCAAAATATCCCTATTTACTTACCATGGTTAAACGACCCAAAGTCTGTCTTTGCATCCAATAATGAAATTGCCATTTGCTCTTCTGGTTCTTTGAAGTTTCCAACCTGTTCTCCGCTTGTAACTTACACAGGTCAACTTTCATTACGCCTTTTCATTTTTACCTTTTACATAGCAAAGCCCTAGAGGGTGAGCAGCAGTCCCCAGCAGAAAAGACCCACCATCGCTACTGCGGGTTGTGACTTTTGTTAAGGCCTATCCTGCAGAATTTGTCTGTCGGCTAGGGTTTAGCAAGCCCTGATTATGATGTTTGTTCACAGATCAGCTGTAATCCTGGTCATAGTTCTAATGCTGGCCTCATCACTGTACGAGGGCTACCTCGAGCGGCGGTACCGCATCCTCAACGAAAATGATCTGGAGCTGGCACGTGAGAACCAAAAACAACCTGTTGGTACTTCCGTTCTATTTACATTTTTTCTCATCATTTGCTTTTAGTTTATGCAAAAGCCACAATATGCTTTTTTCCACTTTACGCTATTAAAATCGCACCATCACATGTGTGAAAGCTTACTCTTCATGTACCTACCGTTAAGTTTATTATGAACAATTGAGCAGGAAATAAAAAAAAACCTGTATTTTACTTAGTATTAGGTATAACTCGACTTTCAATAACGTGAATTTAGCTTGTAATTATCTATTTCCTTTCAAATACCTACATAAGTATTTTCTACTTGAATCCCAAAATGCTCGGAGCAAATAAAGCAGCTTTACTTTCCTTGGTGCAAACGGCGGTGCTTTTGAAATTTGAATTCAATGCACTGCTGAAACTTCCCGAAGCTAAAAGATACAAGCAATCTGTACCTACTAGTTTAGTTTCGGCATGAACTCTATGAACAATAACAAAAACATGGAAGCTAACAGCATTATCAAGTTCAGATCGTAGCGTGGTGCTGACGGGTTTTGTTGCTTGCGTTGTTTTGCTGTTGATGTTTGGTTATATCATTTATTAGACAAATGTGTCTTATGCCTAGTGTTTTCTTTATCCTTATCGTTTGCCAAACTACCACTTAACTTTAATAACAAAAATAATATAATAATAATCAAGTCACCAAAATAATCCGAAACCATCATTACCTACTCGTACAAATAGAGGTCCGTGTATTGTTCGTTATCTTTCATAGGTACGAAAACATGTTGGGCAAAATAATAAAGCCAATCTTTATACGTATTTATAACAAACAACCTCATCATCCCTTCTCCCTCCCTGCGTCGTTATCAACTGGAATTCACTCACAGTTGGATTAAGCTCCCTTTTTCTAGATTAACTTAGAATCGAATGATTTACCCGCATTATTATTGACTCTACTATAATATTGGTAAATGAATAACCTATATGAAACTCTTGTTTTTGTACTAACAAGCAACGGAAGAGTTAATTAGGACTGTAATGGATTAGTTGTGTGTGAAACTACCATCGATCATCTCAATCCATTCGAAGGTTATTAGGGGGTAACTTCGATCAAAGGGGGTAAAAATAGGATTGCTTGTGTACCCCTTTTGAGAACACTCTAAATATAATATATAAGATAAAACAAACTTTTATGTTTTAGTGAAACTGCTAGCAGGAAATAGAGGTACCTATACCTACCCTATAGGTTACCTTACATTTTTCTGAAAATCATTCCAGGTCATTGACTTATATACTTACATACATACTTTAGACATTCTACTTGTATAATATTTCAAAGTATCGTTAAACATTGAACTCTTTTTGTAAAGTGTGTGCAAAACATTGCAACCATGGAATCACCATGCCTGAACACGACATGTATGAGGACTCGGGTAAAACGCGGTAGCGTGACGGCAGCGTTGTGGTTTTAGCAGTGTCGCCGACACAATTGAGTTTTCCTTTTAGCTCCTCGTAATGGGGTCTATTCATTGCGTAATCGTGTAATATGCCGTAGAAGCGTAAATGCGTTGAGTTAGCAAGATGGAGCCGCCAGCAAATGCAAAAGTATGTAGGCATTTTTTTTTTTGAGAATAAATTATCCATCATCATCAATCGAGACAAGAGCTTAATTTCACATAAATAAAAAATATAATCACCTAATTCAAACCTCTATAGATTATTCATATGGTTTTCATATCAATTTTAGTGCGAGAGTGCTCATCTCTTTTTTTTAGTGGGCTCGCAGCTTAACCGAGAGCCTTAATAATATAATTTTCCTTGTCGGTGCCATAATAATTGGACCCCTTTTCCCCATTTCCACACAAAAGCTTTGTCAATTAATTATATTAAATCGAGGAAAGGCGGGATTCAAATTAGATTTATTTTCCCATTTATTTATTTATTTATTTAATAAGGGCAACCAACTAGAAGTAACACAAGATATCACAAAATTATTAGCGTAAAACTTAAAACTAGTGCACTCTAAATTACAGGTAGCCACAACATGCGCAAAAAACAAGGCATAATAACTACATGCCCATAATAACTTCCCAAAAAGCTTGTTTGTTAACTCGACCTTATAATGTTCAATAGCGGAACTTCGTATATAACAGACATCGGGAAGATGAGAAGATGAGAGCACCTCAAATCTGTTATCATAATAAGGGAATGCTTTTAAATGATTTCTTTCCAGAGATATCTCACAAATTCCTGTAATTGAAAGTCAACGACGCGAATAATCAAGGTTCTTCTACCTCCGATTAAACGTAGATATATTTACGGTTTGCAAAAGCTATTCGTTTGACGGATAACAAACATCCTTCAAAAATCCTTTAAAAAACTCTTCTAGATATTTTCAACATCCAAAATGCTCCAAACCATCAATTGTTTAACTTCCTCAGCGTATGGATCGTTGAAATAAATGAAAAATGAAATGAAATGATTTTTAAAAATTTACTTACTACATCTAATAACGTTAGTATAACTAAGTTTTTTAATCCAACTACATAAAGTAGCTTAACCATTAGAATTGAGTACAAGCAGCATCCAACTACAGACCAATAACTATAGAACTGTGCTCTATCGGCGACTCTAGCGGTCAGCGCCGTCAGATGGAAACCCTTTGAACGAGACCCCGGTTCCCAGTCGTGCTGTTTAATTTTATTGTAACGAACGACACGTGTGGTTTTGTCCGTACTTTGTTGGAAATTCCGCGTACCTTTGTGACCGCTTTTAGCGCATATAACATTTGTACGATGTTACAAAATCATAATTGGCTGTTTGTGTTGCCACGTCTACCGTCGTCAGCCCAGGCATTATAATTTATGTTGAATTATAAAAATTATAACTTAAAATATTCATTTAATATCACATGACAATTAATGTGATATACGCGCGGAATCCAAAAGCGTTTATACCCGTAGGTAAGTATGTTATGTGTATTACATGTTATTAGATGAAACTCATAGTCCGCTTCAAAAGCATATTCCATTGAGGAGGCGTAGGCCTTGTCTCGTCAATATAGCAACTAATATGTTAATAATAATAATAGTAGCAGTTAGAACAGACGAGCTGATGCTGAGGTTGCTATTTTCGTAAGATTATAAATATAACCCATATCATAATAGAATAATAGTAAAATAACGTTTAGGTGTCCATACTACCTAAATCACAAGAGGTAGACTAGACTGGAATGCTTGAATCAAACCCTACTAAATTATACAGGTGACAAAATTCTCAGCTTGCATTTTGTAGCTTTCGAAGCAAGGGTTTGCTGAATATAAAATACCTCAAATGCGTATGGTGCCGTGCAACTACTATAAGCATTTGCATGAATGGAACTGTAATTAATTACTGCGTAGAACTTGGAAAAATGGTGTCTTATATTAAATTAATAATGGCGAGATAATTTTGTAATAAACTTTTATATTATCACGCGACCCTTGTCATTTATCATGTTAATGAAAAGGGTCCTTGGTATTAAGGGCTAGGGCTATTTTTATTTAAGCAAAATAAAAATACCTACTTAAAAACTGTTGCGTTTACGTTCAGATTTTACGTAAAAACCACGCTTGGGTAGAGTATTAAATTGAAATAAGTCTCAGCATAGAAATGAAACAATTTAGATTTATTGTTTTAATTATTCATGTTATGAAACTTGCATACGTTAGTCTTTTAAGTCGAGAAATAATTACGAAATATGATTTATACGCCCTAAACGTGTTTTCAAGGGCTTCAAAAAGGTTATATTACCAATAGCGGTCGGAGCAAACGGCCCACTTACAGGGCGATCTGGCGATTACTACATTTTTTATTATTAGACAGCTCACTCACTTCTCATATGCCCTTTGCCACTTTAAGTTGCCGTCTTCAACGACAATCAACGACTTCCTTAAGGTCTAAAAAAAGTCGTTGTTTATTGGGTACAGCATGGCAACTTAAAGTGGCTTGTAAGGTCTTACAAGAATAATTTCGGCCATGAGCCCAATGTAAATTCATAACAAAATCACCCAATTATGTGAAACATTTTGCTTTTTAACTGCCTGACGTAGTTCTGTTGCTTCGCTTACTATACTTGAAAACGTTGGAAACCCTTTCACAATATTTTGTGTTTCGCCACCACCTGCACCGGCGGGAAACAACGGGTACTCAACCTGGTAGTAGAGTGTCATAAATTTCCACACAATATAGCATTTTGCAAAACACAATTTCGTTGCACCAGCTACATACCTTCCTACCGAACATAATATAGTGCCACGTAAATATCTGAGCCTCGAGTCCGGTTGACAATAGTACCTATCAAGATCTCGACTCATTGTGGTATGGGATTTGCGTAGTCCCTGTCTACATGATAGAGGCGCTCTACTGAGTCCTATAGAAAAAGTAAACGTCACGATCATGTTTCCATACTTTCGTCAACCGGACTGACCCCTCTCTTCAGGGAATAGACTACCTCATCATCATCATCATCATCAGCCTATACTAGTCCACTGCTGGACATAGGCCTCCCCTAATGAGCGCCATAGCGCCCTGTCTTCAGCTTGACGCATCCAGCATCTGCCTGCAGTCTTTCGCAGATCGTCATCCCACCTGGCCGGAGGGCGTCCTACACTACGTTTTCCGAGTCGCGGTCTCCACTCAAGAACTCGTTTACCCCAGCGGTTATCGGTTCTTCGCGAAATATGGCCGGCCCACTGCCACTTCAGCTTGCTAATTCTTTGAGCTATGTCGATAACTTTGGTTCTCTGTCGGATGTATTCGTTACGAATTCTATCCTTCAGAGAGACTCCGAGCATAGCTCTTTCCATAGCTCGCTGAGCGACTTTAAACTGGTGGACCAGCCCTATCGTGAGTGTCCACGTCTCAGCTCCGTAGGTCATGACAGGTAGGACGCACTGATTGAAAACTTTCGTTTTCAAGCATTGCGGTATGGATGACGAGAAGACTCGACGTAGTTTTCCAAACGCTGCCCAGCCTAGCTGGATCCTCCTCTTGGCCTCCTTCTCAAAATTGTTTTTACCCAACTGCAGAATTTGTCCAAGGTAAGTGTACTCGGAAACAATTTCGAGAGGGTGGCCATGTACGACGACCGGTCCCGGATCAATGAGGCCATTGATCATGATTTTGGTTTTATCCAAATTCATACCGAGACCGATGCATCGCGAGGACAAAGCTAGGCCGTCCAGCATCTGGTTTAGCTCCTCCAGCGACTCCGCCATTACGACTATGTCATCAGCGAATCGAAGGTGTGAGATGTAATCGCCGTTTATGTTAATGCCCTTACCTTTCCAGTCCAGCGTCTTAAACATATCTTCCAAAGCGCTCGTGAACAGTTTCGGGGATATAACATCCCCCTGTCTCACTCCTCTGCGCAGTTGGATGGGTTTGGACTGCTGGTCCTGTACTTGGACACTCATGGTTGCGGCGTCGTAGAGACATCTCAGCACCTCGATATAACGATAGTCTACTTGGCATCGCTGTAAGGATTCCAGAACAGACCAGGTTTCGACAGAGTCAAACGCCTTCTCATAGTCCACAAAGGCCAGACACAGGGGCTGATTATACTCTTCAGACTTCTGTATAATCTGCCTCACTGTGTGTATGTGGTCTATGGTGCCATATCCTCCGCGAAACCCGGCCTGTTCCGGTGGCTGGAACTCGTCGAGTCTCCTGGCGAGACGGTTCGTGATCACTCGTGAGAACAGCTTATAGACGTGGCTCAGGAGTGAGATGGGTCTGTAGTTTTTAAGGAGGGTTTTATCTCCCTTCTTAAAAAAGAGAACCACCAAACTCCCGCTCCACGCCTTTGGAGTTCTCCCACTGTGAAGGACGGCGTTGAAGAGGTTTTGTAGTTCCTGTATAACAGGGGCTCCTCCGGCTTTCAAAAGCTCTGATGTTATGCCGTCCTCACCGGGGGCTTTTCCATTTCTAAGCTGCCTCAGAGCTAGCACAATCTCGTCTTGACTGATGTCTGGCAGTTCGTCGGTATAGTGGCGTGTCAGGGTGGCTCTTGAATCGTGGTCGACTCGTTGGGGACGAGGGGCATGTGCAGCGTACAATCGGCCATAGAAATCCTCTATCTCAGCGGATATCTCCAGCTTCGACAAAACGGTCCTCCCATCGTGCGTTTTAAGCTTCGTCAGGTGGCTCCTGCCAAGCTGCTGAGTGAATACTTTGGACCCTCGGTTTCGCTCTATTGCCTCTTCAATGAGGCGTGTGTTGGAGCTCCGAAGGTCGCGCCGTACCATCTTCGCAATTCGCTTGTTCAGGTCTGACCTCTCTGACGAAGTCGCTTGGGTGGTTTCCCGTCTTTTTGCCATCAGCCCGAGAGTCTCATCTGAGAGTTTGGATTTCTTGCCAGTATGCTGCTTTTGGCAGAACCTGATTCCCTCGTTCCTCAACGTTTCGACCAGATTGTGTAGGGTCTCGTCAGCGTCATCAGTGGAATCCAAGGCAGCGAATCTATTCCCGAGAAGCTGCTGGAACTTCTCGGTGCCCGCCATGATTTGGATTGTGTTAGGTCGGAGCGTGGACTTCATCAGACGGTTTCTTTCAAGCTTCAAATTGATATTCAGAGTGCCTCGGAGCAGTCTGTGATCAGATCCGGTATTGAACCTGTTGATCACTGAGACATCTCTGAATATGTGCTTGCTATCCGTCATGATGAAGTCGATCTCATTTTTAGTCACAGTGTCGGGGCTTCGCCATGTCCACTTCCTTTGGGGCTGTTTCTTAAAGAAAGAGTTCATTAAAAATAGCCCCTCTTTCTCAAGGAAGTTGACAAGCATTTGCCCCCTGTGATTCCTAACTCCATAACCATGCGGGCCTATTCGGGATTCATTGCCAGTCCGGATTCCCACCTTGCCGTTAAAGTCCCCCATAACAACGTTGAAGTGAGCCTTAGTGGTGTTGTGTAAGGCTTTGGATATGTCTTCATACATACCCTCCACTTCATCATCCGAATGTGCCGAGGTCGGTGCGTAGACCTGAATTACCTTCATGCTATACCGCTTGGATAGCCGAAGGATCAGGTACGCTACCCTGTTCGACACACTGGAGACTTCTTGAACGTTGTTAACGAGGGCCTTATTGACGAGGAAACCTACGCCACCCTGGGATGTTTTATCACCCTCGCGAAAGTAGAGAAGATGGCCCGAGTCTAGGGTTACGGTGTCCTCCCCCTCTCTACGGACTTCGCATAACCCCAGAACATGCCATTTAATGTTCTCTAACTCCACTTCCAACTGCGCTAGGTGATGGTCAAGCCTCAGAGTTCGTCCGTTATACGTTGCCAGAGTCGTTTGACGGTGGGGTCTCACCCGGGGATTCTTAGCACCCCTGACCCCAGGGCTGGCATGGCGCCCGTCAACGCCAGCACAGCCGCTGGTGTCGCCGGGCACTTGGGGCCATCTGTGTGGGCTATCAATCATAGGGGGGTTTGGACCATGACCCACCACGCTGGTCCAGTGCGTGTTGGTGGGTTGTTTTGCCATTTCCTCGTTTGTTGGTCGGATAGACTACCTACCTATAACTATACCGTCTCCATTTTGATTAAAGCATGTTAGTAAACAAACCGTCCATACTTAACCTAAAATTCTCTTTGTTGGCGCGTCCTTTTATACGTAATTTACATTACTTGTCGATTTTAGATCCTCCCTTCAATAAAAATTGCTAACAATAATATCTGAAACTCGACGCCAAGCAAGTGAGATTTTGTAATTTGTGTCGTAGTTTGACTACCAACATGCTTCATTCAAAATGGATAAGCAATAGATCAGTAACTTTCTGATATCAAATGCTATCTCCTGCTAGAACTCTGTCAACCGAAAATATAAGTAGCAATGTATCTTTCGTAATTGAACTACCGATACAAAATAAACAAGGCTCATCTGTCCGGTTCATTCAGGTGTGGTCATGTATTTTTGCGTTTGACTGTACGTAGCCTATGACCTCTGTTAGCAGCTGACTGGAGAGCCCTAAATACCCCTCTAGCCCTATTCTGGGTATAGGTAATGTACAAACAGCATTTTCCGATCGAAAAAAAGGTCACTAGGTAACACATAGCTAGTGACATTGTAGCAATTTTCCAATAAAACGAACGTGTACGTTTACTATCTTTTGTTGACAACCTCAATAATAGCATGTACCTTTCCAGAACAATAACAATATGCAAAATGATGAGAAACCGATCGACAACAGAGATAAGGACCTTCGACGGGACACCTGCGGTAAGTCTATAACGTCAACTATCGCCTTACTTACATTACAAGTTAGAACAGACGAAATTAAAAATATAGATGATATAACTAAAAAAAAATATCACACTAAAATACAATCACACTTATATAAATACGAAAGTTTCGGTGTTTAGAAGTAGGTACGGATGTTTGTTAACTCTTCACCCCAAAACCACTCTTAGGCTGCTTTAAAGCATAAATAAATCAGTTCCCATGGGATATATAAAGCCTTTACCTAATCGTTTGCACAGGAACAACGCGAGTGAAACCGCGGGTAAAAAATAGTTTTCTATAAAATAAGACTGTATTCTATTTATTCGAGTCGTAAAACAATAAGTTATGTTTCTTAGCAAGGTCGTCATTTCTTTTTAAATTCATAAGCTTAAAATTATCTTGAATTCAGGGTTTTTTGAAGTTAAATAATTTTGTTGGGAGATACATTAAAAAGCAAAGTAAACTTATGATTGGCTATTTGTTAAGTCTAGACTAGACTAATAACATTAATTCTAACTATGAGCTCTATTTTACTTATCGAATAACTATAACGATTATTTTGTCCAGAACAATGCTTCGTTAGCACTCGTTCAACCTATTCGATTTGCATTTCAAAAGCATTGAAAGAGCATTAGTTCCATAAAAGAATATCTCGAATTTCATTAGAATAATATCAAGCATTCACGTAGAATGAAGATTTAGCTTTTATTCTCTTTGTTCTGACTGGTATTATCATGCTCTTCACGGTTGAGGTGTTTGGGACAAGCGTTGTGCAAACACCTACGACACGACGACACGCCTGAATCTTGTTAACTTTACACCTTGCTAAGTCAAGCGATACGGTTCAGTACTAAAATATGCATAGGTGTTTATTTATGCTTTTCTGATTGAGTACGAACGTGCCTACCTAAAACGCCTGCGTCAAATCACATACAATATTACACACTTCACAACATTTTAAACACAACGTTTTTTTGTGTTTAAATCTTTGTTACCTCTTCAAGCTAAAACTACTAAACGGATCGGGCTAAAATGCATAAATCTAATTCTAGACCTGAAATAACTTATATGAATTATGGGCCGCAGGTAAAAGCTAGTCATAAGTAGATAAGATTCTGTAATGTAATCACCATCTCACTAATATTAAGCGAAAGTTTAGATGGATGAATGGATGAATGCATAAAACTTCTTCACGTTGAAACTACTAGATTAAACGATTCCACAAAAACATCGCGTGCGAAGCCTTGGCAGAAACTAGTTTGAAATAATAGTCAAGAATATGCAACAAAAAGCCTTTTTAGGGTATCCAAAGTTGATATAGGATTAACTTGATGACTGAGACAATACCCCCAAAATTCAAAGGCAAAGGCTTCAGAAATTATTCATTGAATACATCCATCTGTTCATTGTGAGAGATTGCGGTTTGCAAGCCTCTTCATACAGGGATAATACCTTTGTTCGCGGTCTGTGGTAGGTGCGGTGGTATAGATATGGTGGATGTTCCAATTCCCAATAATGGTTTCATGTAAACAGGCTGTATTGATTTAGCGCAGAATTATCCTGGTTTATTGGATCGCGGCAAACAACGGAAGTTAGGTACATTCATTATGTTTGTTTGTTTCAAACAACATAACTACCAATGCTGTATTAACCTACAGTTAATACCTCGGTACGTGACTTAACACAACTAAAGGACACTTTATGAGTCTTACTCTGGCATTCATAAAAGCTCAGAAGCTTATTTAGTGCTGTTTCTCCCTCGACTACTAGTCAATGAAAACAACAGAACAAAAGGGACAATCAATACTCATAAAATATGGGGTTGGGTAAAGCTCTTTGTGAAACAAATCTGAAGTTATTCGAGTTTCTATTTTGTTGCCGAATAATTACAAATAAAAGCTCTCGTGGTAACCAGTTTATTTGAGTTAGGAAAGCTGATAGCGCTTAATTATGACTGGCCGTGAAGCTTATTGGCATTCAATAACAAATACTTTAAAAATAACTTAAACTTAGGTTAACGTTTGTTCTGTGACCTGAATTTCGAAAACGTATTTAAAAATAAACCAATTATAGACGTTTTTTTTATATTCGTGTTATTTTATTCTAACATAAATATTATTGTTTTAAAACTTCACATTTTTTTGTAATAATTTCATTTCGTGGCAGAACACTGGTTTAATTGAAAAACACAAGCAACGTCATTTCAACATCATTTGTGAAATATTTTGTAACGTTAAATAATGCAAGAGTGTATGTATGTTAAAAAAAACATATTTCGCAAAATCGTTATACACAAGTCTGGGTCCAGAATCCGGGTTTCGGCTAAGGCCTTTTCCTGGCACCCTGTATATTTATTTTATTACTAAAGATACACATTCTAAAGGCTTCACCCAATAGATCATTCGGGGGCAAAGCCTTCTGTCAAGTAAACATCAACACAACACTGAGGGAGCTTTAAGCTTTCTATTTGGGCTATATATTTGGGCAAACATTCCAGACGTTAACCTATTTTAGTTAAACAAACATCTATCCTATCACCATACTAAAACAAACATGTTACACGATATGCTTAGTACGTTAGTACTAGCAAGTAATTTCCCATGGTATACGAATACGAGAAAGGTGAAAATAAAACCGGCAGCTTTTTATATCTCTAAAATAAATGCACATTCCTACTTCTCCCTGCTCGTATTCCGCAGGCGATGACTGTAGGGCTGTATACTATAAAGTCGTATAAATAGAGTTTTGACGATTTAACAGAGCCCTATTCAACGCCATATTTTAGAATAAAAATTATTTATGTGTAAAAAATCTGCCCGCGGCTTCGCAAGCGTTGTTTGAAATAAAAAATCCAGTTTTATTATCTTAAAGTGTGCAAAATTTCAACCTGATCCAATAAGTAGTTTTGTTGCCTACGGCCGATCTTCACAACGGCTCAAACTTTCCTAATAATATTATATATTCATAAAAAGATGTTATAGAGTATTTTTTTTTTGTTAGACAGTTGTTAGGACATCCTTTTACCTATGTATGTAAATATTCTTGGGCCAGGGCGGGTGATCTGCGCTTCGATACAAATACATGGATTTTATAAATATTTTTCTAATATTTTGTATTTCCCAGGCATGTGGTCAGAGCTGCTGCTGTCGTTTTCCGTGCTGTCAAACGGACGTACCATCTTGAGCACGGACCGACCCAACGATGGAGCGTTGACTTGTGTTCATGGAATGAGGTAAACAAATCGAAATTCGAATTCTGTAGTTTTCCCTCCATTGAATCCTAGACCAAACAGATATAAGAACTCTCGCTTTAAAACAGTGACTTGAAAAGCAGTGAGCAAAACCGAATTTATCTCACAAGTGGAATAAAGGATATTATTCAACAAGTTGAAAATAGTAATTTCAATGGTTTACTTGGCTCTAGAGGCTATTAATACTATATGGTCGGCGCCGAAAAAAATAAAAAATTCATCGCCTTGTTCAAAAATTTATTTTGGCACGACGATGCTTTACTTCATTGCTACCAATATTTAATAGAAAAGAAGATTAAAACTAACTAATATTTTTGTAAAATCGATAAATTTGTATTACAAAAATAAATACTACAAAAAATATCTCTTTTACACTATAAAAAATACTTTTTGGTAGCACATAAGTAGGTATCATAATGAATAAGTATTTGATGCATCGTGCAACTAAAAAGTGACATGGACCCAATAATTTCTTCCTCTCTGATCGAGGTGAAAAGTTGTAGGTATGTTTAACTCGATTTAAAATCGGCACGTGCAACAAAAATTCTTTTTAGCTCACTTTTTGAACAAATAACTATTTCATTTGCTTGGTGTATTAAACGCACCCATACGGTTAGTGCCCTATGACATAGGAGAAGGACCTTGATTGATGGTATACAATTAGGGAGGTCTTTATCTAAATTATTAAAAGTTGGTGCGATCTCTAGGGATGGGACCTGGATTTCTGACGTCAGCGTACGAAAAATAGAAGACAATCACGCCCGCTTTTAAAAATTAAACATCAAGAAGTCAGTGTTAAATAATCGTCATATTCTTCAGCTGGGTTTACCTACACTTTCTTCTTGTTCGATGGTTGTAACTGTTTACGGTGTAGCGATTATCTTATTTGTGGTAGTTGAGATAATACGAGGTCAGGTCCCTGTCCAGATATCAGATGTCATGTTTGACAGCAATTTAATTACCCGCGGTGGCTATCAGATTGCTAGCCTGCACTTCGGGAAATTAATTCAATTAATGCTTTCTTAGTCCAAGTCAATCTATGTGGTTATGATCGTGATGAGATGATATTTAATCTCGGGTATCTGAGATTTATTTGTCATTGTTTATAAACACTGCGTTGGTTAGCACTTTATTTTACTTTCTTCTGATAATAAGCTGTATACTAGCAAATCGGTCTGTATGGGCAAGTCTGAAACTTAAAGACGTACGAAGATCTCTTCTTAGGAACCATGTTATCGTTTTAGTGACAAGAAAAACTGCATTCACACAGTAAAAGAAAAACTTGTACTCGGGAATCGAACCCGAACGACGATTTTGATGGTTTTGAGGTAACGCATAATCCCCACGCTGGGCATACGGGTTGGGAATCGAAAAACAGACATCAATTCACAAAAAAAAATGGATATCACACTAATAATATTATAAATGCGAAAAATTGGATAAATGGATGGATGCTTGTTACCCTTGCACGCCAAAACAACTGAACGGATCATCGGTCTGAATATTTGCTCTAAACCTGGGATTAAACATACTTTTTATCCTATAAATCAGTTCCTATGGGATAAAAAACGTTTCCATAGATACAACGCGTGCGAAGCTGCGGGCAGAAACTAGTTTAATATAAAGGTAAATTTGATTGCTAAACCGAAGATTTTAATCTTTTGGATAAAGTAAATTTATCTGTTTCGAAACGAATTACGGCCAACCGCACACTTTAAATTCATTAAAGTGGTCTGTGGCCGGCGCGGCGGTAGCTTGCGGTTGCAAGGATTGGCGTGGTTACTCATAGAAAATAGCCTTGCTGAGGCTGAGAACAAGCTTACGACAGATTACTAATAGAACCTTGCGAAGTTGCAAACGCCGGACAACAAATGCTTTAAATATCCTACCCTCTGGTGGTAGGCTTCGGCCGTGGCTTGTCACCACCCTCCGGACTAGGCCAGTCCGTGAAGCAACTCTGTTGTGTTTCGGAATGTGGTCCGGAGTAGCCATCTTCTAGACCGGCCGCATCTTCGCTTTCCATCAGGTGAGATTGCGGTCAATCGAAGACTATTTCTGATAAAAAAAAAATTACATCAGCCGTAAAACAACGTAACTCGCTAAAATGACTCTTCCATCGGTACTTAAACTCTTCGGTATTTTTAAGACCTATAGTAGGTACCAATGATTTAAGAAAATACCTAATTAAATGCAGAATAAAGAGTAAAATCTCTATCCTCGTCCTCAACGATTTAGCCCAAGGCATCAGTCAGACAAATCTGTAGGCTGATTCACTATCGATTAGTGCCATAATTATTAAGGTTATCTAAGTTACCTTTCAATTTATACGTTAACGAAGAACTTTTCTTGACAAGAAGTAATGATGATTGATTGAAAACTATAAAACTTACCTTTTACTTTTCCGAAAAATTATTAGTTATTTTGTGGCCCACGAAATGTAGCTTAAAACCAAATAGGATTCCTAGAGGGTATTTTATTATCTCATATATCAAATTTGTTCTAACCGTTTGCATGCTTCGAGGTAATAAAGAGCTCGAAAAATTAGCAATCGAAACAAGCAAACGCGATACCAATCAGACACCTCATCTGATTCGCCGAATAACTAAATTATTATTTATAAGTTATTATATGATGCTGTGTGAAAATGTCTAGAATTGTTTATTAATATTATTTCTATACTTAAAATAAATTAGAGCTGATAATTACAAGTCAAGTTGAAAGCGTCTCCAAGAGACTGGGTGCATTGCCCCGCTGTATGGCAATGCTGATGCGCTGCGCCAGATACTCCAGCCCTCGCGTCGCTTCGACCACACGTTCTATATATTTTGTTGTTATCAGGTTCGTGTCAGTGATATGGGTGATAATGGTGCACACATACCTGACCGTGTTCTACGTGGCTGACAACAAGGTGATGCGAATCATCACCGAGCGGAGTTTCTTCTACCAGTCGGTGGGAAACGCGTCCTATTGCGTCGACACTTTCTTCGTTATAAGGTGAGTTTTTCTCTCTACGAGCTTGCTTCTAACCCGCGGCTTTGCATGTGGTTTATCTGGAAAAATGTGGCATTTTATTCTTCGGGATACGATCTCGTTGTCATATTTCATTACGACCGGTATAAAAATTGAAAAATTCAACCGTAGTTGTGTGATTACTAGGTACTATCATACTATACCTACGGTTGAATTTTTTATGATATTTAGGCCTTGTTTACGGAGACGTAGGCGTGCGGCGGCGCATGCAGCGGCCCTGTCGTCACACGCGTAAATACAAACATATCGCTGCATGTTTATGAATAGGCGGGCAATGCGACCACGGGGCACAGCACGGCGAGCGAAGCGAGCCGTGCCGTCACCCTTCACGCCCCCAGCCCCCTCTGAATCCCTCCCCCATCCAAGAATTTGAAACGGGTATCGTGTTCGACTGCGGAGTGGCGGTGCAAGCTGCGTTTGCGACGCCTCATATCAAACAAACGCCTATAAAATCTTTCCTCAGTAAACGCACTCTCACCAACGCCATATGTTTGAATTTAGTGCGGGTCGCGCCTATGCACGTACCGTTGCACGCGCCGCGTCTCCGTTAACAAGTACTTATTCTCTGTGACTCGAAAGGGGGAGTTAAAAAAAAAATGAAATTTCACCAGAGGTTGGGATTACTGTAGAAGGTGTATTTTTTTTAAACCAGACTCAGATTTTTTAATTAATAAGTCACTTATCAGGGGGAGGCCTGCGTCCAGCAGTGGACCAATATAGGCTGTTGAGCTTGAGGATAAATGAACGACCCCTATCGGTTCAAATAATATTATTGTAAAAGATGCTTGTTTCCAATACTATCAACATGTATCACTTTAGGATCTGTCGAAACATTACATTACTAAGATAAACTCGTATTTCTTTCCAAATTGCCATCATTGCCTTCTTTATAGCTTTTTCTGAACAAACGATAAAAAGTTTTTGCTCTTACTACAATACAATGAAATAACGAATAACATATGAAACAACTGGGTACATTGCTTAGTAGACGGTAACAATATTATCTAGTATAGTATTCATAAAGAACCCTGGTTATTGCCCATCGACCTTTTGAAAATGGAGACTATAAAATATCGGTACTAAAACTACTTATAAAGTAATAGCTATACTCACATGTAGGTAAATAAAGTAAAATAAAAGTAAAGATGCTCTGTGTGTCAAGCATCGCGATGACTTCCTTAAAAATAAGATTCGAGGAAATAGAGAGTGTCTATTGCACCCAAGGATATACGACGGATATCACGACCGGATATCACCCATAAATACTAGGAGTGTGTCGTTAACAGAATTTCCATTCACTTCACGAAACTATCTAAAGGGCATCGGAAACCGTTAAAATAACTCTCGTTAAAAATCGTTAAAAACCAGAACGTTCTGAACTCTCCTCGCCCCAGCAAGATAAGTACACAATATGGAGTAGCTTCGTTATCATTTCGTTTAATTCATGTAATTAATTTACACTTACCAATATCTACATACCAGTTTATACTAAACGAATCATCAACGAATGAAATGGAAAAGTGTTTTTAATGTGATAAACACTTTTAACATTTCAACAAGAGATAAACAAACTTAACGCATTCACGATTTACTCATTTGCGATAGTTATTGCCTTTCGTTGCGACGTTAAAAAATATACAATTATGGAATTGCAGCTAAACGTTATTTTAGCGGAATTTCAAATAACCCTTTTTTTAACTACCTGAGTGTCAAATGCGAGATTTTTACAATCGATCGTGACAAGGTATCTATAATTTGTACGGGATTAGAACAGCGCCTCTAGTGGCAAAAATAAAAAACGTATTCAATCCCGTACAAATTATAGTTAAATTTGTCACAATCGAGTTAGTAAAAAATCTCGCACTCGGCGCTCTGATGAAATAACAACGAAATAAACAAAATTGAATGAAATAAAAAAACAATGTTAACGCCACACTCCTAAAAACTTACTACTATCCAGCACCCGTGTTTCGTGTGTCGTCCACATTCCCGTGCTATGGCTTGTCTCCAGTGAGACGGGGCGTCTTAATCAAAATTCTACTAGAACTACGAAACTGACGTAAACAGCTTCGTAAAGTCCGATTCCAATTTTGACATTATTCACATTTAACTATGTGTAGTGTCGAACCTTGTTCAAACGAGGTGTTCAGGAACGCGACATATATTTAACGATAAAACTCAGAAAAAAAATCTGACATAAATAGATATTATGTGCACTAACTCAAAAACCATTCCGATTTTTATGAAAACTATATCTGGTTTTTTCTTCGTTTCTTTTTATGTAAGTTTCTATCCACCATTCCCCCATCCTAACTCGCCTTCACCACCATGCTCCACAGCCGGTACTTCTGCCGGTTCCACCGCCCATGCTCATCTCTCCTCAGGTCATGGGACCCGAGAGATCTCTCCTCCTCCAACTCCGCGTATAACGTCAAATAAAAAGGCCAGCCACAAAAGCTTTTACCACGATGCAAAAGTGTCTCTATCCTGCAGTCTCTGTCCTAATCTTGTAAATCCTGGCTTACTGCCACTTATTTTTACACTGAAACGGTAGATTTCTCTCGCGGTGGATTTCATTGAGAAACTAAAAGGAAGGCTAAAGAACGCGTAAATTGCACTCTGGCTTAGTGTACTGGCTAATTCAGTTAGAAGTAATTACCTACTGGGCCTTCGGTGCAGAAATTAAGTTGTTCATTCAGCTGAAGCTATTAATTAGCATACCATGTGCTTCTAATTTCTGTGGTTCGACTCGATTATAACGAACTATGTGAAAATGAATCATTTGCATCAGAAATCCGCATTATATTAGATAAATTATGATGAATCAATGCATCGATTTTTGTAGTTGATTGCCGTTCATGAATTTTATAAATATAATGCGTCAAATAAAATGTTTAACCATTGTCAGATAGCCATCAAAACTTTAAAAACTTCCTTGTAATGGTCAGCAAATAGGAATTTGAACCCGTGATCTTGCTGCTTTCTTAAAGATTTGGCTTTCTACTTTCTGTTGCCAACGAGCCGCTCCGTCCATCTGGTGTTGTAATAATGGAGATCGTAATATGTACCTACTGCAGGAAATGCTTGATAGCATCTGTTACGGATCCTTTGTAGCAAGTATTTTGGGAAAACAGACCGCTTATTCCGTGGAAGAGAAATTAACAAAGTAATGTGTCTGGTTTCGCACTGCGCCATACTAATTAAAGTATTTCGAAGAGCCATATTTTCCTCTATTGCTCTTTGATCTTGGCAAGGTAAGATCAGAAGTCTCAATTTAATGTTTTTGTTCACAGCGGTATCCTGGTAACCATCCTCTTCCTTCGAACCGAAGACAAGAAAGCACTAAAGAAAAGCGAACGAGCGCTGAACAAAAACCTAAACGGCTACACCAACTCTGCCCTATCAGTATCGGTCATCAGCCAACAATCCTTCAAGGAGGATTTACTCGACAAACCTAATACCGGATGCTACAGCAAACCAGACTTTCTCTACGTAGTGAAAAACTTCCTCGTCTTATTCAGCTACCGTATAGTCCGTCTTACTCCAGCCTACGCATTTGTCATCGGGCTGAACGAAATAGCACTACGATGGACGCATGACAACACAGTTTTTGAACCAGCCATCTACGACCATATCACCTGTGACAAGTATTGGTGGAGAAACTTGCTGTATATAAATAATTTGTATCCGCAAAAGGATATGTGTATGGTCTGGTCATGGTATATGGCTAATGATACGCAGTTCTACGTGGTCGGGATATTACTTCTGTTGCTGTCTATCAAGTAAGTTGATTACAAATATAAAAAAAAATACCATGAATACATCAAAATACAATTGATTACACACTCCTGTAACTACAAGTAGGCCTGACGTAGCAATATAGAAGTTGGTAACTGCTTACGATTCCAACGTATTATAAAGAACTCTGTCGGTCTGCCGCTCCATCGGATTATGAGAATAAGGGAATTGAGCGTGCACCTGTGTTTGCGCACACACTCGTGCACTATAATATGCCCTGTGCACTTGACAAGTCTCCGTTGAGACTGGCCACCGCGCACCGTGGCCAAAGAATCGCATAAGAAAATAATCATCATAAGAACTAAATGTCGTTGTAATTATTATTAAAGCTTACAATCAACTAACTGGACTTGAGATCAGGGTAAGAAAATACTTCAAGCTTCCCGCATTTTTTTAATGCAAGACATTCTTAGTTTGAGCGTAATTTTCAGTCTTAAGAGACAAGAAAAAATGCCCTATTTTTTAAAAGCTTTGTGCACATTAATAGCAGAGCCTCATTTCGCCGCGCAACATTTATTAAACTGCGTCGGAATAAAATATCATTTTTACCAAGTAATGTGTTGGAATAAAATAACTTTATGGTTAAGAAAAACTGTTTGTCATTTTGTATTTGCGTTTATTAAAAATAATGTATAGCTAATGTATAGCATTACAGGCACAAACACCTAATGCGCACCTAATGCGATAAAGTATACCTTCATATGTAGTACTATAGTCCCAATCATAACAGTATAGTATAGACATTGACATATACAATAATTTATTTGATTCTTACACAGTACAAAACAAACAAAAATATTACACAATCAACTTAGAGTACTACAAGAAAATAAAACAATTAAATCACACAAAATATTTACCACAAGAGTGTACTGTGTCTTACAGCAGCAAAAAGGTCTCGGCTCAGTATTAAATTCCTTACCACTCATGAGTACCTAGAAAGGCGCTGATATTCTGCCGAAACCAGTTAGTCACATGTTTATTTGTGTAATTGATAATTATTATACCTAATTTTAAACAAGATGATATTAGCGTAAAATATTGTTATTCGGTTGAAAAACAAAAATAGTTGATTATATTTTTTTACCGGCGATTTTATCGGTAAGCGATAAATACCTCAAATAAATAATAAAAAAATATTCAAAGAATATTTTTAATATGGCCAGTAGAATATTCAAGTATTAATATTTGTTTAATAATTATACTTGAATATTTTACTAGGCAAAATAAAAAAACATTAAACCTATGTTTAATGTCGGCACTTTTAAAATGGTGTTTGGGAAGCTAAAAGCTTCCCAAACACCATTTTAAAAGTGCCAAAACATAAACCAAAACATAACTATAAACTTTGGACTAGTCGATTTATTTAGTTGCTACGAAAGTGCTACGAGTAGCAGTCCGTAGCACCGCCATTTTTCATCTACAACGTTGTAATGGCGATGGCGTACGATTTCGACATCGACACTCGCATGCATACCATACATATATCTGATATACAAATACATATATGTATGTACGAGTATATAAAAAGCCTAATTGGGTAGTTCGCTTTACGTTGGCTCAAAGATATCTTTTTTGTGGATATTAATATTTTCTGCGAATTATAATTTTCCACAAATCGTAAATCTACGAATAGTAACTTCGATTCAATTGTGCTTTTGGAGCATAATGTAATTTGTATTATGTTGATTTTTTCCACAATTTAATAAATTAAATCGAAACACAAATCCTTAAATTTTAAGATAAAGAATCATTTATTGGATAAATTAATCGTATGAAATACAACCTTGTTCATTTTTGATACTTCTTTCTACAGGCATCCAAAATTCGCGATGACGTCACTGGGCTTCGTCATGGTGACCTCGTGGATCACTACAATCTACATTTCCGTGTGGCATCAATACAAGGCGAGGATCCAAGAGCCTTTCGAGATGTTCGACCCATTGTATGACAAGCCTTGGTCTAGGATCGGTCCTTATCTAGTCGGTGAGTTTATTGTTGCTGGGACAGCGCAGGTCAATGTAAACATCCCATGTTTTGATTGTGGTTATCCCTTCCAGGGATAGCATTTAGACACCAAAATTTGTATCGTGTTTTACTTATTTCTTTAAGAACGCTTCATAGCTTAAAGGTTTACCTATTTCTCACGCTTTGCTCTAAAGGTTATGTGATTTACAATATACAATTTAGCCCTATGATTTTTTACGTCTGTATGGTAAATATAAAAATAGGTAGTACTTAATACAAATTAAAATATTACAAGAACAAAACTTCAAAGAATCATAACATTGGGATTTAGAGCAAACAGGGTACTGAGTGATATTAGTTTATGGGGATGTCTTTGAGTCGGAAACTCACACAATGACGTAGCCCTCCGAATTGGGATCCCGTGTATTCCACGAAGCGAGGCCTTGATGCTTTATCGATTTCTGAAACGGTGTAGGCCCCGAGCTTTTCTGGTAGCTTTTGTGTTACAAGACAAGTCTTTATCTGTTACGATGTCTCTAGCTATTTTCTGGAAATACGTTTATCGAAAACCATTATGACATGTCCCTAAATCCTATCTACTAATCAATCAAGTACTTGAGACACGATATTTTCTTGATTCCATGGATGGACAGCCAGTATTTTATTTATCAGTAGGTAGTTAGGCCATAAATTGGGTACGAAATGTTACTTCGGTTTGGCCCCTATAAACTTACGATCTAATCAAAGTCACCGAAGAAATAATCTTGCCTTTTCCTCTATCAAAACGATATTTCTTTTTAGTCACTAGGCCCAGACCTCTCGGGACTAATGTTTGAAGCATAATATACGTCCAAAAATATTTTGAAGATTTGATAAATTACATTGAATTATGAAGAACTAGCTGCGCCCCGCGGCTTCGCACGCGTTTTTCCTATGGAAACGTTAAAAGGTGATTTTCATCTCACGGGAACAGATTTATGGGATAAAAAGTAGTCTATATTTGATTCCAGGATTAGAATTACCTGTATGAAAAATTTCAGCCAGATCCGTCCAGTAGTTTTGGCGTGAAGAAGTAACAAACATCCATCCATCCATCCATCCATCGATCCATCCATTCATCCATCCATCCATCCATACATCCTTCCATACATCCATACAAACTTTCGCATTTATAATATTAGTGTGATTTATTAGGTACTAGCTGATGCCTTCGGCTTCGCACGTAAGAGATTTTCGACCTATAAGTACCTAGTCGAATTATATAATTTTGATAGGATTCAGGAATTACCTACCTTACAATGCATCCTATACATTTTGGGAATTGTAAATAATGAAATCGGAAGTCAGAAGTCAATAACTTTATTTCTTTAGACTTAGGTACCGAAAAACTATTATAAAAATAAGAAATAAGGTGTTATTGAGATTCTGTTCACTTCAATCTTTTGTTCACTAGTGGAAGAAGTGAACAAGAAACCACTAGCAAATTTACTTAATCTCTTAGGTGTCTAGTACATGTTATTTTTAGAATAAAACATAAAATAAATAATAATAAATAATAGTGGACAATCCACACAGCATTATCCATTATCTATATAACCACAATTTATACATTATCTATCTCTATGAAGAGACAAACATAAAACAATAAAACATTATAATCTTGACTGACAATTTCAATGTCAAAAACCAACTAGCAGTAAAACAATAATTAAATTACTTAACTTTGCAACGAGGGGGGAGCTCCGCTCGGTCCGACTGCTGCTCAATAACTGTCCCTTAGTCGACCGTTCGACAGCCTTTTATACCAGTGAGCAAACAACACCTGCGCCTCGGGTGATCGTTACGTCATCAGCGGTATTCGACAACAAAATCTAACAAAATGTGGTTTTTTGCTTATAATTTCACTTAAAATTATATAGATAGTATTAACTTCGAATGAATACATTACTTTGCAGACAAAACAGTGTAAACAATACAGTTTTATCTGCAAAACAAGGCTAAAATACAACAAAATGTGGTTTTCTGCTTATAATTTCACTTAAATTATATAAATAGTATTAACTTCGAATGAATACATTACTTTGCAGACAAAACAGTGTAAACAATACAGTTTTATCTGCAAAACAATACTAAAATATAAAACTAAACAATACAACCAAAGGTAGGTTAATGTTTCACAGTATCATTACTTTATTTTATTCAGGAGCATATACACAGCTATACATTATATTTGTATCATATACTATCACGGCCATACTGACAAGTACTTTGTTCTCAAAGTACCAACTACAATTGACCCCCAAATTAGCCTGCTGTCCCTGCGCTTGACATACAACACCTATCATCTGCAGCATGAATACCAGTGAAGTATCCCTTGACATACAACACCTATCATCTGCAGCATGAATACCAGTGAAGTATCAGGGCAGAAATCGACCAGCAGTACCAACCCATGGATGCACAGTTATAATTTTAATTCAGTGCCTCGTTTTAAGGATCCTGTCACCCCTGCACATGACATTCAGATAACCATAAAGCAAAGAATCGATCAGTGTCCAACACATTCATGAGTTGGTCTAATATTCAGTGCCTTGACATGAAGACCCTGTCACCACTGCAAATGACATTCAGGTCAACATCAGGCAAAGAATAGACCAGTGTCCTAGTCATCCCAGCCCATCTATGTGTATGCTCCTGGCAATTATATCCATATAAACATACCAAACATTAACTAATTAATTCAAAGAATGGGTTCTCAATCATAAATCCATAGAAAATCAAACATACTAAATTTACCTTTATACAGTTACTAATTAAACAATTTATTTAAAACCGGAGATGTTCAATCATAGATTCATGGAAAAACTGAAGCAATTAGCTTTATACAAATTAAAACATTATACAATAATTTTAAGTAAATGAACCAATATCTTAATTAAATATTAATTTTATTTTACTTTGTAACACAATAATCTATTACGGTACTGATCAAAGTGATTCTTCAAAGTCATTATTCTGTTTAAGCCATTCACTTGGCCATCTCAGCAATTTTTTCTTGAGCTTTTGTTATATTGTGCAAGTTATTATAACTTCTTATAACGATCAGCACTATCTCTAAGCTCTAAGCTATGCATTTTTATGGGAACATCACTCATTCTTTTTTTTTTTGTTTACATAGTTAGTTTTTGAAGCGTATCGGGAAGCTCACTCCAACAGTATTCTTTATCTTTGTACAGTACTAAAATTTCACAGCATACACACTTACTACCTCACGATCGATGAATAACAAACTAATAAAGCGCCTAATTTTTGTTTCATCTATTTTCTTACTATTTTGTATAACATTAACATTCAAACATATTTGCAGCAAACACAATCATATAATTATTTATTATATTATTACCTTTTTCAAACTTTGATCCCTATATTTATTAATCAATTTATCTGTTGATACAGAGCTCTTTATTGATAAAAATTAAAAGGGACGTGGAGGCAGACCCATATATTTAATGTAAACTACCATCACCCTTTCATGACACTTTTACCTCCATGTTATACTGTTTTTGTTTGTCGTTTGTTTATTTTTGAAACTCTTTACGTACCTGTGTCCAAATAAATGTTTTTTCTATTCTATTCTATTCTATTCTATTCTAAGCTGTTGCTTAGTTTATCTCCATCAGATTCTAAATAATATATTGGGTGTAATATATTTACTGATTACTGAACCTTTCACTAATCGCTCGGCTAAGCTAACTACATAAAAGGAAAACTATAACGAAAAGATTAAAATATTAAGCTCTCACTAATGTATTCAATTGCCAAAAGAATCTTTTTACATTATTATATTTACTGATTACTGAACCTTCGACTAATCGCTCGGCTAAGCTGACAACATAAAAGGAAAACTATTCCGATAAAAATATTAAGCTGTCACTAATGTATTGAATTGACAAAAGATTTTTTTTTTTTTTTTAATGAGTTTGGTTTTACTACCCTATAATTGAGCATGGTATAAAATGCAATTTACCAATTTTTTTTACTCTTCTAAATTCCTTAACAAACACTTCCTTAGAGTCAAAACAAAAACGATTTGACCTAACTAGAACACGGTCATTCAAGTGGAGCTGAGTGGAACTGGGCAGAACATGTCAGTAAGATGGACGATACAAGATAGACAAAGTCCGAACTGGGCAACATTGACATAGAATCATAAAAGAAGTACCAGCTTCCAAAAATAAAATATAAAAAACTATCAAAGTCGGATCACTCAGTCAAAAGTCCTAAGATAACAAACATAAAAAATACAGTCAAATTGACACCTTCCTCTTTTTTTTTGAAGTCGGTTAAAAAGTGACGGAATTGATACCACGAGAAAATAAAGGAAGCAAAGGGCGACCACGGAAGCGTATTTAGAAAAAATAAATCGGACCAAAATGAATGAGACAAGCCAGAGACAGAAAAACCATGGAGAGAAATGGGGGAGACTTCTACCAATACCTGTCTTGTTTATCATATTTGATGTTATAATTTATCGAAAATATTTAAAATACTATAAATTCATGGAACTATGTCATATTATGCGTTTTTTTTCTATTTTATTCATTTGAAATAATTGTTAAGCACTTTTTTTTTAACCAACCCTGTGTTTCTAATTTTGTTGGGTACCTGTTTTATTTTGTTTAAAATTTTGTGTGCTGTATAAAAGTGACAAACTGTGTGTTTATTTACCATTCATTTAGTTTATACTGATTCTGTTATTATTTCACTTTATTATTTTGTTTTCGTTTATTTGACAATGGCCATAAAAGCCACTTTGTTTACATGTGAATTTAATAAAAAAAAATGTTTTATACCAGACCTTATTCGTTTTTTTTTCTGTTTAATATGTACCTAATCTTGTACATATATATATATATATTTTTGTTGTTTGACAAAACTTTTGCTGATGTACATGTACATAAGATATGACCATACAAAACTATTTTTATTTAATAGCGGACCAAGCCAACAGACTTCAAGTCACCAAAATAACCAAGCCCCATCTTTAGACTGGTGGCCTCAAACCAACAATCTTAAACTCTTGGGCAATAAACAAAGCACATCATTTAGATCTCAACGTCGTCAAATTTATGAACATGTACCATCCAATGCAATTTCCTTATAACATCCATATAACAGATATATAATTATATCAAGATCGATAAAAGTCAATACCGGTATATTATTCTGTTCTTTTTTTTTTTTTTTCACTAGCATTTGTATTTGGCCATTTTTTTTTTAAGGTAAATTCATAAGAATATATAAATAAAAAAAAATTGTTGGCACTAATTGAACCAAAGTAGTAAACGATGTCAAAATGATAAATTGCCGGTAGTTAAAAATAAGTTCGCATTGACAATGTGATGTCAACCACTACAATTTCAGAACAATATGAAAACATCGATCGAGCAATACTAGAAGTTGCAAATTTTGTATCGTAATTCTTGTGTATTTCGTAGGTTTTTATGAATAATTGTAAGCCTATTTATTCCAGAAGTTTCTTATTATGACACAATTCAAGTTTATAGCTACCAAAACAAAAATCGTGTAAGACCGTCTTGCGTCACGTTTTTAAGTCGTCGTACCAAGTTTACGAACCCTTCCGATCCTTCGTGACTTCGTCTGAATTTCGTTGATCACCACCTCAATGTAGTTGCAACAAATAGCAAGTATGTTGTAGGATCGGGCATTGGTAGCATCACGTCCACCATCTCGTCGTGGATTGGAAGCATCAGTCAGAAATCGGCTTGAGCAAGACCTTCGTCCACGAAGGTCTGCTGCGGGATCCAACCTGAAACTTGTGAAAGAACATATTAGAACTTTGAAACAGTTCCGGGCTATCCCACTTCTGATAAGAGATTTTCGACCTATAAGTACCTAGTCGAATTATATAATTTTGATAGGATTCAGGAATTACCTACCTTACAATGCATCCTATACATTTTGGGAATTGTAAATAATGAAATCGGAAGTCAGAAGTCAATAACTTTATTTCTTTAGACTTAGGTACCGAAAAACTATTATAAAAATAAGAAATAAGGTGTTATTGAGATTCTGTTCACTTCAATCTTTTGTTCACTAGTGGAAGAAGTGAACAAGAAACCACTAGCAAATTTACTTAATCTCTTAGGTGTCTAGTACATGTTATTTTTAGAATAAAACATAAAATAAATAATAATAAATAATAGTGGACAATCCACACAGCATTATCCATTATCTATATAACCACAATTTATACATTATCTATCTCTATGAAGAGACAAACATAAAACAATAAAACATTATAATCTTGACTGACAATTTCAATGTCAAAAACCAACTAGCAGTAAAACAATAATTAAATTACTTAACTTTGCAACGAGGGGGGAGCTCCGCTCGGTCCGACTGCTGCTCAATAACTGTCCCTTAGTCGACCGTTCGACAGCCTTTTATACCAGTGAGCAAACAACACCTGCGCCTCGGGTGATCGTTACGTCATCAGCGGTATTCGACAACAAAATCTAACAAAATGTGGTTTTTTGCTTATAATTTCACTTAAAATTATATAGATAGTATTAACTTCGAATGAATACATTACTTTGCAGACAAAACAGTGTAAACAATACAGTTTTATCTGCAAAACAAGGCTAAAATACAACAAAATGTGGTTTTCTGCTTATAATTTCACTTAAATTATATAAATAGTATTAACTTCGAATGAATACATTACTTTGCAGACAAAACAGTGTAAACAATACAGTTTTATCTGCAAAACAATACTAAAATATAAAACTAAACAATACAACCAAAGGTAGGTTAATGTTTCACAGTATCATTACTTTATTTTATTCAGGAGCATATACACAGCTATACATTATATTTGTATCATATACTATCACACGCGTGTTTTCCATGGAAACTTTTAATGGCTTTAGTATTCTATGACAACTGATCTTATGGGATGAAAAGTATTCGATCTAAAAAAACTTTTTCACGGCAAGTAACAAGTACTTTACAAAAATCCATCTATCCATCCAAACATTCGCTTATAAAATATAAGTGAGATGTTCTTTGAATTTATAACTTTTTTATTAACCAGCCAGGGGTAGAAAGACCTTTTGTAGGTCAGTGGATATAAAAGTGAGGTGATAAACAGAACGGGCTATTCTATAGCTTCACCCGGCAACCGCCTTGCCTGAAAGATTCCTCATTTACATGTTCTGAGGGTCTCGACTTCTCAAATTGCTTACCGAGGAAGGTTGAAGTGAACCCTTAGTCTTTCGTAAGACTTGTAGGAAGTACAGAGCATCGAGTCGTTTCCGAGAGGAGAATTAAGAGTCCTCGTATTCACCTCAATGTTTGGCAATTGAAAATTTAAATGGGTTCCAACAGTTTTTATAAAATAGCATACCACCATTATATAAATATTTTTTAGGGTAATAAATCAACTAAAAAATGTCTGTGGCTGAGTTAAGAGACGTAGAATCACGATTAGAAAATTTTCGAATTTATCGCTAGCTACCTAATAAACAACACGGGTTGAACGCCTACTTGATATTCAGGTCTGCGTCGGATGATAAACGTTTCACACATTTCACAAATATACATAGGTTCTCGTTTAATGCAAAGTTTATCTCCGAGTTGTTACTAAATTCTCACGAACTCTACGAGATCTATGCAAACACTTTGTGCAAGCAACTTAGTCATATCTAGGTGTGCACAGCACATTTGATACAGCAACATAAATTATTGCTGGAATTGCTAAAGACCTTCGATAAACTTTACCTGTGAAGGGTGAATAACCAGGGCGGTGCTAAAAAGGTTATGTTATGCGTACCTATAATTTGCGTTTTGAACGGCGAATCCGACCTATAGGTAACTGTCCAAATTATTTAGATGCAATTTCGCTAAGATAATAAACCTTGCGAGGGTAAAATTATTCAATAAGCTAAGTTGTTTTTGGATTAGTTGTAATGACAGAACGTTTATTCCAATCCAGTATGTATTCCAAATTGTATGGACTCATAATATATTAATCTTAGATATTTTCTTAAACGTTTTAGGGATAATTTAATTGTAGGTACCTAACCTAACCAATTCTATAAACTTGTGACAAACAACACATCCACACAAACTTTTACCTATAAATTAATTATTGTAGGATTTGATCAGCTTAAAGCAGTGCGTGCATAGTACAATAGCGCTTCAAACGCTTTTCCGAAACTCCTTTAACAATTGAATCAAAAGCCCTGATATTTTACAATGGATTCTTATTTCCAGGTATGATGGTCGGCTGGTACCTCCACCAAACGAAATGCCAGATCAAGATGCCATACTGGCTGGTCGCGCTCGGCTGGCCCTGCGCGCTCGCCATCATGGGAAGCCTTATCTTTAGCATGGTTAACGGCTTCTTCGAAGTATGGCCGACTGCTTTCTACATCAGTGTTGGACATACAGGTAAATTCTTCGAGTGTCGGAATTTTTAAGATTTTTTATCAAGAAAATAACTTTGTACCCAATCTCACCGATGGTAAGCGGTTTCTCAACATATCTTCACGCACACAATTGTGCACTATACTAAGTAACTATGCACATAATCTGAAATGGATAATCTCCGTTAATACTAGCTGGCGCTCTGTGGCCTTAATTCGTCTAGGATGATACTACCATCGAATCTTAATGAGTAAATAATACGTCTTAGAGCCACTTCTTCGGTGGTCAGCAAGCAGATTTTTAACCATAAACAAATTAAAAAACGTTCCACTTAAAACTAGAATTCCGTTCCCGCTTTTGAAAAGGCATCTATAATATCTAATATCATATCATTCGGTTTATTTCATTTGCAATACGAGACCAAGCGATTGAAATATATTATTTAATTCCCGCATTTAACAAGTAGAATTGTTATGAAAATTCAACCTAACTGAAACCTTCAAGTGACCCTTTGACCATCGGTTACTTTTACGCTTGATTAATCACAAACCTTTTTTTCTTTGCGGTTACGCCTAACAGCCTGAGTAATAAGAAATTACCTATTCTTTTGAACCCTTCTTAAAAACCAATCCGTTTGGAACAATGAATACCTACTTTGTTTCTGAATTGAATCCAAGTGAAAATCTATTGAATTGGAGGAAACCAATGAATCGGTCCAGCTTAGCTATTCGCCTTTGTCGTCTGCAAAGCGGGGATCACAGATGTGGGCAAAGTGATGACAGTAGCAGACTTACTGGCAATCATTTTCTGAATGAATTCTTTGATAGTTAAAAATTATTAGATTTAAAAAAAATAAGAATGTACGATTTAGAAAATTTTACCTGACTGTTGCGCAGTGGGGTAAAAATATCTACCTGATGGAGGGTTCGTTTATATGTATCTTGAGTCTATTCTAGTAATTTCTCGTTCACAGATCAAAACATTAAAGAAATTAATCGAATAGGTTAGTAGGTATGTAACTTATTAAAATCCATTGCGATGTTATTCGTACATGCGATGTTACAACGATAAATCACCAAAGTACTTACGTTAAAATGAGAAACAAGCTACCGACCGCCAAATTTTTAACCTTATCTCCTACTAACATGGTTTAAAATTGATACCGAAAAATATCTGGGCTTACTTTTAGACGAAAAACTTTCATGGAGGCCGCACATTGAGCGTGTACGGTCAAAATTAGTATCGCTCTCTGGAGCCCTTTGCAAAATGGGAAACTGCGTACCTTCAAAAACAAAAAATACAATCTACACTACAATTCGCTGGTCAGACCACATCTGGAATATCTAATTGAGTTATGGGGATCTGCAGCAAAATTTAATCTAATTAAATTGCAAACAGCACAAAATAAATTAATTAAACGTTTATACAATTTTAAATATATAGAAAAAACTGAATTAATTTATAAAAAAACCGAATTGTTAGACGTTACAGAAAATTTTCAGTATAACTCATGCATTTTAGTAAAAAAGATTTTAAATAAAACTATACAAACAAATATACAACTGACGATAAGAAAATATAAATACAACCTTAGGTGTAAGAATAAGCTCTATGTGCGACCACCTCGGACCAAAAGGTTTGGTTCCAGGAACTTTCTCTGTCAGAGTGTTATAATGTATAAATGTATAACGAATTACCCAACGAAATAAAAGAATGCACAAGTTTAAACGCTTACAAAAAGAAATTAAAACAACATATTCTGGACTCAAGATTAAAAATAATACATAAATAAAAAAATAAAAAAACTACTTAATCAGGTATATTCATTAAAACATCAAAGAAAGACTGCAACTACGTACTCCTAGTTCTAAAATATTTATATAGAAAGAAAAAAGAGTGAAAAAACAAAACTAAATAAAAAACACACTGTAAAATCGAAAGGTATTACAAAACTATAGCATAGTACAGTAGAGTAACATAAACTGCAGCTTTCTCCCGGTCTATAACACGCACACAATCACAATCTAAAAAAGCCACGCGCCGGTAGAACAATCCAGTGCACCGATACACAACCGAACCAACAACGAATTTAAATAAGTCTCCCTACCCTCCATTATGGTTTGAAATTTATTTAGAGTACTTATGTTGCTCTGTGTATTTTACGATCTCGTATTGTATTTTAAAAACGTTTTTATTTGCATGTCTTCTTAGTTAGTAAATATTATTTTTATAAATATCGTATAATGATAAAACTTAGGGCGCTAGCCAGAAAGAAATTAGAAATAAGTTAATATAAATCTCATTATAAGTGAACTAAATGTAAGTTTTTTTATGAGAATAAATTCTTTAAACCAAAAATTACTTGTAGCATGGGGTGCAGCCGTAGCCTGGGTGGCGATATCCTGCTGCACTGGATATGGCGGTCTCATCAACTCCGCGCTATCGTACCGAGGCTTCCTGCCTCTCAGTCGACTCACCTACTGCGCCTACCTCGTGCATCCCACTATTATGATGTACACCTCGTTTCTGCTCGATGGACCTAATCACATGCAGAACTCTTCTGTGGTAAGAATAGATATCATTTTCGTTTGCTTTGATGTTATCCTACAGGCTGCGCCACGGGGCACCGAATATGGCGGCCTCATCAACTCCACGCCTGCCTCTTAGTCAACTCACCTATTCGCACACTGACTTATCAGCTAATGCATTCCACTATCCGCATGCAGAACACTAGCGTTTTGTAATAAGCGAGATAATTATAGCGACTTTATCAGGTTCATCTGTGCGTATCGCATTGCGCCTGCCCTGTGTCCTTGCGCAAGTACCTCCTACCTAAGGATAAAACGTTGGTGTTATTCTAACACAAACTATGTTCATAGTTAACCCGCTTACATTCATAATGGAATCGTCAAACTACAAAAGTTGTTATAGTATAATAGAGAGCAATTTTTTTTATTTGGAGATGTTATCCTCCCGGTTGCGCCAGGGTCTGTTGAGTAACAAGGTTTTGGTAGTCCTTCCTTAACTATTTATCTAAAACAGTCTCGTGCACCAATCATGAATAAACTCTGAAACAATAAATATTTTATGGAATTAGGAGTTGGAAGTTTCTCATAAAACTTAAAGTAAACATGCCCAATATTGCCGCATATATTTAGTTTTGCCTAGCGGTCCATCTGTTTGCCGACTTAAGCTACCAAATATCTTGAGCCCTGTTTGGCCAGTCTATCTGCTTTATAGCAGCTTTGGAGTCATTTCAAAAACGTTTAGCTATTAACTTGCAGACAAGCCCCGTCGGAATTGAAACATATTTTAAACTAAATTCCGATCCGGGGTTTTTATATTGCCCCCATTTATCTTCATGTCAGTCGACGTTCAGGGCAGCAAAAACTGCTAGCCCAAATTCTGTCGAGGCGCGAGCTATACCTACTAAACATGCAAATATGCGATGGATCGATTCACTAACGACCCTTTAAACACTGAACCCACTGTATTTTTCTGCACGTCTGTCCCTGAATTTTTTTTTATATGATTCAACAAACCCTCTTCCCGGGAACTTTGCTTAGCTACATTAATTAACTGTCCGTTGGCTTGTTTATTCAGCTCATTTACTGGTCATAAAAATAACATTGGCAGAAATAACTGGAGTGTGCTAACACAAACTCAAATTCAATGGTTACAGAACAAACCAAACAGACTGTTCTGAAATTCAATTGAGTGAAATATATTTTTTCACGCTCCCAAAGAGATCGGATCCTTATTGTCACGCATTTAGTTCAAACGTTCTCAAAGTTTTGATATGAGGCGATGATGCGACGATGCTCCCGGAATAGAAACTTCGATCTTGTCTTGGGTTCTACTTAAGTTGGTTGTAATTGGTTAAGTCCGTAGAAAAGTACAAAGCTAAATAAGAAACCATTATCATGGTTGTGTTATGCCATACTTACCTCAAGAACAACTAAACGAAGTAACTTACTCACCACTTTGTTTGCTTTGGTCTTGTGGCTCCCAAATATTTTATTCCTTGCGGTCAGTGATTCTTTGTGATGAACATTTTATGAATTTTCCTGATAGCGTTGTTTGATTATTTCATTTCTAGCATCGCGATTTCTTCTTCAATAATTTCAGGAAAAGTGCTCTTTCATGTTGCTGTGAAACCATCATCGCTTGTCCTATATTTACTTTCAGCAAAAGTTTTACCTTTTCACTATAAATTTATATATATTTCTCATCAGCACACATAGCTACGTCCACTGCTGAATTGCCTTCCCTCCCCACCGCCACCCACCACCACTCCGAATGGGTACTTTTTTTGTTTTGTTTTATTTGAGAAATATACAGTTCATAATACTTAAAATTAAAAACTGTAATACTTGTACCTACGTGTAAAAATAACTACCATATTGAAAGACAGTTTTTAATAAAATAACATTACTATCGAACCAGCCAATAATTATTTCGGTACTTCGAAAAAGGGTCTTCACTACATTCAATCTGATTTCGAAGAAAAGGGTTCAGAAGAAATAAAGTCTTATGACACATTTTTATCATCCCGTTTCATCTGTACCTACCATGTCTATTTGTGTATCCATTTTTTTACTCAAACCTTGATGATTGCCTTATATTTGAGGATTTACCAATAATGTCTTAGAAGACTTGTTATTTTTGTTACAAATGTCTGCCACGCTCAAGTCTAGTTGCAAATGTTCGGCAATCAGCTGCTGCGTCCAAATTTCCAATATCCGTAATCCTATAACCCACTTTGACCTTTTCCGCGCCTTAAACCGTTTTAGTTTTCCATAAAACTTTATGATAACAAGATTCAACAAAACTGACACCAAGTAATGGCGACATTTCCTTTAGCTTACTCTTACTCTACTCTACTTACTCTAATATTCGCCGTAGTAGCACAAGTATACCATATACATCAATTTACAATAATAGGTTTCAATAAATCGTGGGTTCAATTTTTGATCAAAGTCATAAAACAGACAAGATAGGCTGACCAAAACCTTTTTAATCTGCTGACCGTTTAAATGATAGGTACTCGAAAATAATCAAGGAACTAAGAAATAAACAAAATGGTCAAAATCGGCACCGCTGTAGTAATGTAAAAAATAAATTATAATAAACTCATAGTGCGCTGTACAATGGCATGTCTGTCATAATTAATTATTAATAAATAATAGGTAGGTATCACAGATAGTTTACCTTGGTAAAATTTGCTGCTGAGTGAAAAAAAAACTCAAGACGTCCAATGCTTACTTAAACCGTGACTTTTACTTTGTCACGGTTTTTCTATTGAAATCTTTAGTAAGTGAACGGATTGAGGCTGTTAGAGTGCATTGTCATTTGTGGGCTTAGGCTATAGTAATTAACTAGGATATAGTTGATTATATGTACATATATAGTACCTCCCAAATAACTAGCATTCTCCAACAGAGTCCTAGTAGTACCCAACTCGTACAAAGGCTTTGATGATACCTACTCAAGTTCACAATGGTTGTAAAGTTTGGTCGTCAATCAAAGGCCAACGTTCGTAATGAAAGACCGAAGCCGAGTGCCGAGTTTCAGTTCAGACCAACTTTATCACATCTGGAGTTTCTGGAAGCTAGTTTTGTTTACGCTTCGTATTTTGTCGTTTCTTTAGTTTTTTATTATTTGTAAACCGTCGACGGAGAAAATCTAAATCTTAGTAGATTTAAAATATTGAACCTTACTTATCCTCTGTTTATTTCATTATTTATAAGGTTCTTCCAATAAAAACAAGGTTCGTGGTTAACCCGCTCATATTCATAATAAAGATATAAGGTAGCTCTACAAACTATCAATTACACAAACATCTACTAACTACAATACATTACACTACCAACAATGCTTACGCTAGCTAGGTCTGTTTGCCAAAGCTTTATAAATACTTCGATTGACCCATTTTCCCAAGTCTATCGTAAAAACACGAGCAAATATTTTTCTAAAGATCGATCTTAACCTTTGTTTAAGGAACGTGCCTCCTAATTAATTAAAATCGAAGTATTTATAAATCCGTCAAGCTGACAAGAAATTTAAGCAGCTCAAGCTTTTTGAGATCGTCCGAGCAGATTCTTGTAATAGCCAATAGCTAGTCAAGAAGAATGTACAAGATTCATTTAGGTACATAGTGAAAATGAAATCGAGAACCAAATGTTAATCTTTGGTATCTACAAGTACCTAAATAAACATGTTTCATTACTTATTTTTAAAATTGCATATCTTGCGCTACAAAGGAAATGAAATGAATCATTACATTTAAAACAGGTACTCAATAAGCGTGTGCTGACGTGAAAGATGTACCAACATGAGTTCAAACTGTGACGATAGCTCTTTGATAATAGCAATTTTGTTTCAGTTCGCAATATACGCGGGATACGCAGTAATGGCCTTCCTCGCGTCATTCGCCATTTCGATATCATTCGAGGCCCCAGCGGTGCGGATCCTCAGGATCATCAGTGGGGGCACCAAGAAGAACACCCAATGAAAAACTCCACACACCTACCATAAGGTTCATAATTGTATTTCGATCTGCAGGATAATTACAGAGCATCGACACTGAACTGGTTTTGCAGTGATAGAGCAAAGCTCAATACAAAGTTCTCGAAAATTCATTTTACACTGTCATTTCAAGGTATCAATCGAAATTGTATCGAAATAAAATTTTGCGTCTAACTCGGTTAGATGAAATTTTTCGATCCTACAAACTATTGCAATGATGAGAAATATGCATCCAACTCAATGTACATTTTGTGAAGTACACAATCAAAAATAGATCTAGATAAGTACCTAGGTACCTACCTAACCATAAATAATATTGGGTTTTATGTCATGATTATTCAAGGACTGACATATGATAAATTTGCTATACTCGCTTTAAACTACTCTGTTTCGGTCAAACCCCCAGGAACACTCGTTCTATCCAACCGTTTCGAAAAGCACTAAATATTCTATCTGACTAGAAGCCTGGCGCTAAGCTTTCACTCTAGATAAATGCTTTAGCAATTGCTCTTCTATTGCAATATTGAATAGTGAATTTATGAATTTAAATAAATGTATACTCTGTGCTCGTAAAACGTACTTTATATGTCATTTATGTATCTCAAACTGAAAAAAGTTATTTAGTGTTTTAGCTGAAAATGGTAAATTATGCAAATCGAAAACAAATCTAATGAGTATAATGTACCTATATATAGTTTAGCTATTCATTAATTCACTGTTGGTTTAATAAACATGCTCATTCAAAGTTTATATTTACGGAACAAAGGGGAGTTTGAAAAAAGTTATGGATGAAGTTTACCTTTATGAGATAAAGACGAAAGATAACGATTAGACCACTTAGGTATGCGGTAATTTACTTCCTGGTTATCGATGAATAGCAAACTGACAAGTACCTATCATAAGTCTTGCTCTGTAATAAACAGAAAGGAGTTTTGTGCAAAATGTTCTCCATTTCTCAGCAGTTGGGGTTTACGAGTGTCGATAACTCTCCGCTTAAGTTCTATTGGAAACGGATCTGCCGGGAATGGGATACATTCAGGGAATCGCCGCTCAGTTGCAAGACTTGCAACTTGCAAGCCACTTGTGCTTTATCTAGCTTACTTGACTCCTCATGCTTTTATGGAACGGCTCCGACGAACAAACCGTGAACTTTTTGGTCGTTAACATGATTTTTTTAGTTTAAAGTTTGTTAAGCAGGATGTCCGAATGGGAGATATTTTGAATTAGATTTTAAACAAATATAATTTTTAAAAAATTAAAACTGTAGGTATGACTATTATGGGGCTCCCTTTTTGGCTGTAAAAATTAAAGGTAAATTAAAACCCATCTCTATGAACTTCTATTAAGTAGGTACCGATTTTTATGACATCGCTCTTCGGATCGCATTATTGTAAGAAAAACTGTTGTAGAAATACAGAGAAATCTTAATGATGGCAGCAAACGAAACGTAATGAAACGCGAGAATGTCCCTCTTTGTGTGTGGGTTATTTTTAATTAAAATGTTTATAAAACCCACAAAAGTTTCAAACAAAAACTTCTATTATTCTTCCCTTTCAAGCTAAGACAGATAACAGATTTGTTTCACTTGTTTTCCGCTCACAAAAGTTGTTCTCCAGAAAGCTATAAGATTCAGTGTTCTTTTAATAACAAGGGTCGACATCACAAACTTAAACTCTTAAGTTTTGGCCTCACAAGACTTTTCCGTTTCCGATTTATTTCCAAGACCGATGAATGTATCCTTTCTTATAGTGTCTAAGTAGTTACCATTATAGTTTAAGGGATTTTGTAAATAAATAAACGATAAGATATTTGTGTTGTAAATACCGTGTTATAATAATAAATATTATTTAATTTATGCAATGTTTTACTTATACCTTACCGATAACTAGGGATGAATTTGTGCGTTTCCCACTTATTCATTTTGGTCTAGTTGTGGTACATGAATTTTAGACACGTCTATGAATTTTATAAGGTGAGATTAGAAACGTGCGGCTTTGTATGAACGTGCCGAGAATAGGGCTGTCAAAAATGCTTGTACCGTAAATCACACGATCTCTGGAATTAATTTTGTATCAACAATCTTCCGCGCGTTTAGTCCCAAAAAGGATGTCTTCACAGTCAAGGGTAGACGAGAATTATCTTCCACTCACAGCAGAGCATTTATCTTCGCTCTGTTCCGATAAGTTCACCGCGCTAAACTAAATGGATTTTTCTCTCAATTAGTTCAACTTTGTAACTACTTTGTGAAAGTTGAACAAAATTGTTTTTTTTTTTCAAAAAGTTCAATTGAAAGAAATAAATTATACTTAGTCTTAACAAATATACCTGGTGAAGACATCAGAACACGATTCAATAGATTTCTGACAATATTCGAGATTGCAACCCATCAACCTCTAGTTATAGTCGTATATTCTAGGTAGTTTAATCTCTCATACTTTGTAGATACGTGGCGAGAAAAGCGAGTCAGTTAAAAATATAGGTTCTATAAAGATACATATTGAAAGTATCTCAATCTTAAACTACCGTTCTTGACATCACCGCGTCTTCCATTCAAGTTTCACCTTCACTGCTTCCCTTGGAGTATTTATGCTTCTTGACTGCTACTGCCGCAAAATTTAAATTTGTCCCCCTTGGGAAATGAGATAGTGGCCAGTTTAGTCAGACGATAGATAAACTCACCTACGATGAAGCCGGTAATCCAATTTAAATGAAATTGCTTTTCGATTTCACAAATTCTTGCATCGTTGGTAGAAGTCGACTTTTCTGGAATAAGCTATGCACATCTAAGGTGAAAGATGTGTGTGCGATGCGAATACTAACACGAGAGCAATAATATGCTAGAGGCATTCATACTTGAATTTTCCGAGCCTTTATCTGCACTATTGATGCAACCTCGCCATTCTACGAGTGCCAATTCACATTTCTATTCTGTATTCAGCCACGACCGACGTAAGCAGAACTTTTGTTTCATTGTTGTCTATCATTTCAAAATGTTATTGAACAGTTGATAGACAGGTTTTATTGTCATGCCTTCAGGCCCTCTGAGTTGGGTCGCGATGAAAATAAACCACTACATTCAATGAAAAATCTCAGAATTCTTCTATAAACTATTCGAGGAAAACGTTAATATTGAAAAAATCCTCAGCGAATTTATGAAGGAGTTAGAATATTTTGTTTGAGTTATAATTCCTGCAATCTGTACGGCATTGATTGCTATGAAAGGCAACCAATAACGTATTGATTGGCTGAACTGTACCACTACACTGTCTAACACAATTAGCAATGGTCGGATGTATTCGTTTACTCACTTCAGTATAGGCAGAACTTACGGGAATAAGGTTAGCGTACCTACAGAATAAAATCAGAAGATTCGTAGTAAAATGTAAGTAGCATAATCGCTGCACACAATCAAAAGTTAGCTAGAACTCGTTACAGAGAACTAAAGATCAAAGTTGGTATACTAAGTGAAAGTTGGACGACAACTTAATTTTATATGAAAACCAAGAGAAAGTCAAAGTTGATAATAATACGGACTTCCAACCACCTGCATAACTTCTTTGTAATGTAATAAGAACCTCCAAAGTCTCAATAAAGAGGTCCTTGGCTCAAAGAAAGGAACAAGTATAGCACTTATAGTATAGGTGGGACCTTCTTGAATTTTCCCCGAAGTTTCGCTTACAAAATACGGCTCGTAGCGTAGGGACGAGTACCTATACCTACCAACGCACCGTAAACCCACTTCATATAATATATACGTATCTACAAGTTCCTTGCATCATTAGTGAAGCTCTGAACTTCTGATAGGTATTTGAAACTAAAACTCAAGTGCTCATCAGATGCGCTTTTTGCAGCGCCTTTTGAAAATTAAAATGAACACGCGCGCGACAAACGAAGAATTCACAGAGAGATTATTACAATTCGTGCGTGTTGGTTTCTTTTCACGACGAACGTTTTAGGTAGGTATATAAGAAACACGTTCTATTTATGTTACATCGATCCAACGAAAAAGCGTGATTTCTGCGAATTGGTTTTTCATTTCGGTAACTCAATACCGATGAAGCTCAACGAAGTCCCATAATCAAACAAACTTCGCTCTTTGAACCGCAATTCGAGCATAGGCATTGACACCTATGGTGCCAATGATTTTGATGAAGTTTTTTGACTATTTCATAACGATAATTATTATCGTTGTGACATATATGAAATAATATTTTACAGTTGTCTTATGTATGTTTGAGGACAAGTTAAGAATTCTAAAGCTATTTACAACGGGATTTTTTCCATGATTTGAGTTTTGAGCTTTCCAATATTTGATAATGAATACGATAATGAAACCGGTGGTAGTGGTAACATTCGTAGCAAAAGACTGAGAGTGAGGGTAGATCGATATATCTGCCAATAATAACTCACTCGCAAGACATTCAGTTATTCCGTGATCATGGCGCATGAAACTGTGCCAAAATATTGGAAAGCTCAAAACTCAAAGCATGGTAAATATCCCGACGTAGCTTTAGTATTAATAACCATATGATGGATTAAAAAGTTGCTAATAAACGAGTATTACACAACATTTTCTGATGCCGGCTTATGATAAAAGATAATTATGTATTTCTTTGTTACTATAAATTCTAAGTATCCCCCTGCTTTGTAAAGGTACATCATGTGACGTCGTTAGTCACATAAAAGCTTGATAAAATTGAGAAAGTTTCCGCACGTTCCTTTGTATCTCCCATAATGGGTAGCCAGCGGGTTGTTCTGATTAACTTCACCGACTGCTTTCAGTGACTTTCATTTCAAACACTATGTCTAGGTAGCTTGTAAGTTGTGATGTAACATAACTAAGATACTGTAGGTACTTTTTTTAACCGACTTCAAAAAAGGAGGATTTTATCAATTCGACTGTATTATTTTTTATTTGTTTTATGTTTGTTACCTCAGAACTTTTGACCGGAGGAGGTTCTCAATTCGTCTGTATTTTTTTTTTGTATGTTACCTCAAAACTTTTGACTGGGTGGTCCGATTTGCATGAAAATTTTTTTATTTGAAAGCTGGTGCTTTCCGTGTGGTCCCATTTTAATTTTGTTCAGTTCTGACAATGGGATCCATGAAAATTCATGAAAAAACTGTAAAAATTGAAGTCGGTTTATAGTTTTTTAAAACAAAATTAATTATTTAGACTTTGATAGGGCATTGAATAGGTATCCTGATCCTTTATTTATCGGGTAGATATTTATCGCGTATCTTATTGTTTTTATTTCCTCTGAGTTTCTACCGCGTTTCAGCGATCGTGAGTTAGAAGACATGGAAATGATCACTTCCAAGTAATTAAAGCCAAATGTTTCTCAGTGTCAAGATTGCGCCACTAATTTCGCGGGTTTCTCTGCGAAACTATTATAATATCATTTTAGCACCATTAAGACCGCTTTCCGTTCCATTAGGGCGTGCTCGGGACAGCGACGCTTTGATACATTTTATTTACAGGCTTTTAACAATACCTATGTAGTAATTAAATTGCAATTTTGAAAAGTAATAACTATACGAAACAAATATATTCTTTTCGCACTAAGACTTGTCGCTTGTTGCCACAAGTTGGTAAATATTCATTCAATAAAAAAATCCGTTTTTAAATCCGGCAGTAGCGTTCGACATACCAAAATTCTTCATAATTAAAAGAGACAAGTTTTTTTTGATGATGGGGTCCGATATTTGAGGTAAAATAAATAAGAAAATTTACTTTATAAGATAAAAGTTTGCGTTTAATGGACAAGGCCCGTTAATCTCATTACCGGGGGATCCGTCTCGTTGCATCCGATACCCAGTCATTAGCATCTTATCTCTTCTACCTGAATATTTCCATTAAATTTTGGCAAAATTTTCGATAGATTAACCGTTAGAATTGGACTTTTAAACGATTTTGGTCGCAACTGCTACGACGTCGCTGTGGGGTCGTAGCATTTTCGGAACGGGTTCTTGTGAAAATCGAATGATATATTTTTTAGGAAGAAGTTGGTATATTATATGTACAATTTTCTGAACGAACGAGTGAACCTTGAAAGAGAAAGAAAAATTGGAAATTGAATTTCAGATATTCTGTGATTTGTTTGAGGCCTCAGTAAATCCAACAGGGAATGAGTTTTTTTTTATTATGAACGTTGTACCATTTTTAGACCCTTCTACCAAATCAAACGCAAAATAACCAAGTTAATCGAACGAAGAATCGTTCGAGTCCTTTAATTAGAAGTAGTGAAGGGTAAAATCGAAGAAAATTAGTTGTGCTTCTCTAAGAATTAAATGACAACTCCAAAAACTTTCACATCTGTTTTTGACAACCCTCTTCATCCTTATACAAACATAGGCTTTCAAATTCTAAAGTACACTTGAAACAACTCCAGCCAACTTTTCCTACCTGTCAAACCAGAGGTTGAATAGGTACCGCAATGACTGAGTAATTTGCAAACTAAGCCAGGTCAGCCCCTACGTCGGAGAACAAACCTCTACCTTGGTTATTAATAAAGCGGCTAACGCGCAAAACAAGACTTGGATTTTTAAAGCTCCATGAAATAACATAGGTAACACCTACGCGGCACCATAGATAATTAATTGACTTCAATCGCCCAAGGCATAGCGTAAACTAGAAAACCATACAAAAATTGTGATTTACTGTAATTTAATATATGATGGTGACGCTCTTTTGCTTTTCGATGATTCTCCATTTGTAAGGCAAGCGGGACCTAACGATATTTTCCTCTAATAAAGCCTCAGGTAAGGCGGCCCATGTCAGGTAAAGGATGATGATAATGAGCCTTAAAAAATAGTTTAGGAGTGTGAGTTACTTTTCAGTTATTTTTTGCAGTATTAGCGATAATCCGCTCTGGTTACCGTCCGTAGCAAAACTTTATCGCATAGAACTTACCATGCATTACCTATCTTGTTCTTATTTTTACTGTATGGTTTAGATTTTATTCATAATCGGCGAAGTGTGAACATGTGGGATGGTTTACAGGGGGACTTATCCGGCGTTTATCTGTTTACGTGTTCGCGGCTACTGCGGATTATTTAGCAGCTGTGTAATTAAAACTTTATTCGAGAATTCAAGAGGTCCTAGCTAATACCCACTTGCCAGCCATCAACTGTTTAGTTTTTTGTTTGAAACGATACCTACGTTACAGATAGGGTTTCTTACGGCTACGCATTTGGCGATAATTTTGATTTATTTTATCTACGAGGCGTAGCACGTGGCCGCGTGGGTTATGTTATTCAAGTACTTTTATGTGGTTGGCGGACACTCTGTTTTATTGCTGTATTACCTCTAAGCCAAAAATTAAATCGTTAGATAGGCCGTTTCCATAGTGTGACCACGCCGTGTTTGTTGCCAAGCGAAGTTTGTGAGTTCACAAACTTGTCTTGTCATTTGGAATTAGTGAATTGTGTGTTTTTATGGTGTGATTTTTTACAAAAGTTCGGGCTATGTGATTGCATAATAAAAACCAATAATAACAGTTAGGTTTATTGACAAAAACACAAATTTTATTTAGTCATAGTGAGCGTGCGTCGGCTTTTTGTTAACGCACGCATTTAAAGACAACACATTAATATCTATAACTAAACATTAGGGTAAGGAAATAAAAAACCTAAACTAAACAAAACGTAAAATATATTTGTCCACTGCTGGACGCAGGCCTCCCCTGATAAGCACGTCATTGGCGTTTTATCTCATGGGGGTAATGCCCATAATCCGCACGCTGGGCATGCGGGTTAGGGATCGTTGTTCAGCGGTAGATTTGTTTTGCAGGGGGCGTTTCTGCCCGCCACCCGCTGGATATTCCTTAGTCGCCTCTACGACACCCACTGGAAGAGTTGGGCTGGTGCAAATTCTAAGCCAGCACCACACTGCTACACCCGACAAAGGGTCAGCCAAAGTGCTGTCGATACGGCCGATGATGTCAAAGATAGTGTCGTTAGACTATCATTACCTTCAACTCATAATGAGGGTAGCCAGGTCACAAATTAGTATTACACGGCACATTTATATTGGAACCCCCAGGGCCTCAATCTCAGACCTGTATAATTTAATAGAATAGATTATTCCTTTAATATCTGAATGCTGTATCAGTGGCCAACACAAATATGTTTTAATAATTAATATTTCGTCCCTAGTCGAAAACCCTCAGAACTCGAAGGTCTTAGAAGCTGTCTGAAATATTCCTACTCGAATCAGATATTTAGATCCGATAAGCTTACGTTCGCTCTCAGCTCAAACTGAATAGACAATGGCACTGCGAATAGGAAATAGCAATGTAGTAGCAAACTATTGGTCCATTGGAATAAGATTACACCTACGTTCACTCCGGGACGTGCATGAAATGTCAAAAGTAGGTAATTAAATGAGTTTGAAAAATTCAGACGTAGTCTATTCGAGCGAGAGAAACGACGACATTCGGTATGAACGTGAGGGGAATGCATTCGGTGTCAAACGAATGCATTTAACTCAAACGGTTAAAATTTGTTGCCAACTGGTGAGAATTAAAAAGATTTGTAGTTACTAGCATCTGCCTGCGACTTCCCACACATGATAAAGAGGGGGAAAAAGAGTAAGTAGTATGCTCTTTTCCGGGATACTAGATCTATCTATCTGACCTGGTTAAGCCGTTCAGGTGTGAAAAGGCACAGACAACAGAGGTCACATTACACTATGGATGAATCGATCGATGGATGGATTTGTGTTACTTCGTCACGCCCAAAACAACTGGGGGAAGAAATTTTGGAATCATCTTAAATGATACATCTACATAACGTACTTTGTATACCTAAAAACGGGTGGTAGGTACCTGGTAGGTACTTAATAACTTTGCATGGCAAATTTCGGGCATTTTGAATAGGTTCTTATATAAATAAATTAACTTAACGTTTATAATATAAACGTAGACTACGGTTCGGAACACACAAAAAGCAAAGCAGCCTACGTTCCAAAGTATTTACGCTTAGACATAGAGATCCAAGAAAAATCCATTAACAAATCTTTCGTTCTATATATATATATATAGATAGGGGTGCTAGATTTGTATCTCTATCCTGTTAGGAAGCGCAAAGCGCAAAAACTACAAATGGAAAACAATCCATGCCTGCAAATCTTCCTTCAAGGACCGAACCCACGTAATACTTCACCGACGACATTATTCAACTGAAAACTGAACGCGATCGTGTTCACCAACCTATCTGTTAAGTTGACGGCGGCAGTAGCGTAGCAACGAGTATTTTTTTAGAACCAAGGTGAAAATCTAAAGTACCACTAGTGGAGAAAAACATTCAGGTGAAGAGAATCAATTTAAAACTTTATTTCTTACTGCCCGCGTTGTTTTTTATAGAATTGCTTTATATCCCATCGGGATCGGCGCTTTGTACGTTAGCGACTGGGGAGCAGAGTGCATGCGTTCATTTTTTAGAGTCATTTATATTTATCATTTATCTAATTTTGTGTTGTGACTGAATTGCTTGTAAATAGGTGAGTTTTTAGGATAACTGTATGGTTGAATTTGTATGTTTCTGAAGTTCTTTGTTGTTGTCAAATTAAGGGCGATAATACTTTATCTATTCATTCGATTTTGTTATAATATATATATATAATATAGTAACATATATTTTACATATAATAATATATATTTTAATTTCTATTGTTGTAGCTATGCAAAATGCTTCATACTTTCAAGAAAAAACTTCGAGAAACAGTTAGTCGGTGGAAAGGCTGAAAAAAGCTACTGATGCGAAAAAAATGTCAACCCGTTTGACATTTGTTGAAGTATCATTTGGCATGGATTAATGTTTTTATTTTAATATAACTATTTGATACTTTTATCGTTGTTTTTCCTTAGCGTCCCCATTATGCCCCTCGTTCCCCTACTTAGTTTCGGCGTGAAGAGAAACGTTTGTTAGCTCTGAAAGTTGTTTGGATGGATGTTTATCCATCGAAACTTTCGGATTTATATTATTAGTATGATTTGATACAAATTGTGTTTAATGAAGAAAATAAAACCAGCCAAGCGCGAGTCGGACTCGCGCTCGAAAGATTGTCGGTTCTTGCTGTCTGTCTGTCCGTCCCTATGTACTTCCTTCTATGTCTCTTTAATATAAGTAGTTTATGTAGGTATATATAAGTAATGTTATGTATGTAGTATATTTTAAGTGTTATTATATGTATTTATATAAAGTATTTTTTTATATAACCTTCATGAGCACACAGATACCCTAGTACTATCCAATGATCCTATCCATCCACGGTTGTCTGGTAGAGATCGCTCTTGAGCGATAAGACCGCCACTTGTCACTTAGTTTTTAAGCTGTTCTATTGTAATGTTTCTTTGAATAAGTGTTCAATAAAGAATTTTCTATCTATCTATCTATCTGTACTTATGCTGAGATCTTTAAAACTACGCAACGGATTTTTATGCGGTCTTAATCACTTAAGAGAAAGGTTTATAATGTATAATACCTCAGCATTGCACCCGTGTGAAGCCGGGGAGGGTCGCTAGTTATCTATAAAAACGGAACAAAAATTTGTCTGTTGTATGAGAGCCCCCTTAAATATTTATTTTATTCCGGCTTATAGTATTTATTGTTAGAGCGGCAACAGAAATAAATCTTCTAACTGTGTAACAAAAAAATGCAACTGACTAAGTATCACGGTTCATGTGAGATACAGCCTGGTGACAGACGGACAGACAGACGTACAGGACAGCGGAGTCTTAGTAATAGGGTCCCGTTTTACCCTTTGGGTGCGGAGCCCTATAATATGTCATTTTATTTGATAAATAATCATTTAGAAAACTTACTTCTCTTTTAACTTATTTTGTAAACTAAAGAAATAAAAGTACCAAAAGTTAGAGTTTTTGCCAATTCAAAAGCTACTGTTGAACTACTGATGCAGTGTGTTGGGGGTTGGTATAACTAAACTAATTATTTAATCTGTAACGGGACGGGACTGACGACCATAGAATAAACACTAGTCTCTACTAACTAAATTTCAGGATTAGAAATTGGGCCCGCGTTTTCAAATTTCAGTAATTAGGAAGATTAATGGTATGCCAGTGAGGCTGTCGAGTTTAAATCGGAAACCTAATTCAAGTTTTACGAAGGTATTTTATTACAGGGTAACTTTAGAGGAATTACAATTTTTGGGTATTTTTTTTACAGGCAATTGCTTGTTTTCTCGTTGTCACAAATAAAATAAATATTAAAATAGTTAATCCTCTATAGGTAATTACCTATAGAGGATTAACTATTTTAAAACGCAAAAGACAACTATATTTTTAAAAGGCTGTATAAAACCACCGAATATAATAATTAAAAACCTAAACAAATGTATATCTATGGATGAACGGTGCTTTTCTTATAAGACGCGTACATAAAAATATTAACAGAAAATTACAGTCTTTCTCATATTGTCCAGCTTAGGCCATTGATCAAATGATGATGTAAACGGAACAGTATAAGGAAGACTATTCTAATCTTTATCTTCGAGGTTCATACTATCAAATAAGGTAAGGTAGATCTATATCTAAGTATAATATCTACGATATCAAGCACCATTCAACCTAATTCTCGTCTTTTCTCATGCAAAACAGCTCCGAACAAAAAGCAGCGCAGTTTACTCGCGATAAAAGAGCCTACTGATTAGGTATCTACTTGTAATGCTTTCAGTAACAAAACAGGGGACATCTTACGAATTACAAACAGACAGACGGGCAGACAAGGGCTCTGGACAAGTGGCCGTCGCGTCGTGGCTAACGACCATAATAAAGATGACGTTGATAAAGCACGAGCCATTTGCTCGGTAAACAAATGAACGTTTTTAATAATCACCGTTTCAGACCTTCATTATTTTAATTCTTCAGAAATAAAATATCCATAATAACTACAGGGAACCTAGATCACTGAGACATACTAAACTCGTTCCTCGCTTTTCCATATTTTTTTCCTCGAAATGAGGACAGGGCATTTAAATGTGACTAAGAACAGTGCCTGAATGAATCTGGACACGTGCTTTGATACAACAGACACCGAATAGCCAACCACAAGGAACACTTGAAAAACATAACCTACGCCTCGCGGGTATTAAGGAGAATTGCCGCTTTCATAGAATAACTTTACTCATACGTTAGATATAGCCCCTATACAACCCTGGACTAGCTAGGAAAAACTACACGAGCAAGCTAAAGTTGTCAGCAAAGGATATTGAACTACTAATTAAAAAGTCCTCGGCTTCCTAGCATGCAAAGCGGCAGGTAACGATGAAAAAATGCTCTGAAAATAAGGTAGGCATGAACTTTTAATGACGGAATATTGAAAAGTTCTGGTAAGAACTGAAAATATAGTAGAGACCCCGACCTCGACCGGTCAAACAAGACTTAAGTACGTAAGTAGTTTTCTGGGATAAAAAGTAGCCTTTATTTAAATTCATTGTAGAAGGTACATCAGTGCAAAATTTAAATTCATACTTTTGAATTTATAATATACATGTATAAGTGTGAAATTGAAAGATCAAGTAGACTCTACAGTTTAGGTACAGGGGGTCCGGTAAGAAAATTTTGATTTAAAATTTGAATATTTTAAAAACCGACTGGGATAAAATATCATTCTACGTGCCTGAAATACGGATTTTGTATTTGATTTTCGCAGTAGTCTAATGAGCATGGTGCAATTTTTGTGAGCAGTTTTTTTTCCAAAAAGCGACTGAAAATAATACTAAACAAAGCTACAGGGTGACTACTGACGTAAAATTATTACTATCTTGCTTACTATATGCTTCATTGGTTTTTGCCCCATAGCTTGTATAATAAACCGGACAACCCCCTGAAAAAGCAGACAATCAGTTTGCTCGCCATATTTATTTTGCTATGCAAACACGCCAAAACGTCGGTCGCGTCGGTGGTGTTTGGACGGCGAACGTACTGCCGTTGAAGAGTGCCAGAATCGGCACCTTAATTTCCTGTCCATTTCTGAGCAGCACCGCCGCCGTGCCGAGGTTGTAAGTAGGTTACTGGGAAACTAATGCTATTTAGGGGTGGTGTTTTGTGTGAACGAATAATATAGAGAAAATAAAATAATATGCGATGAAAATAGCGGATGAACCTTAAGTAGACACATACCGTCTATTAAGGTTTCATAATTTTGCAATGATTTTTTTTTCAGGATTACCTTTTGTCATGAGAGTGGAATATTGTTGTTGGTGAAGGTGGCGGAAAATCGCTAGATGCAGGCAGCGCAAAATCAGTCATTGTAGAAATATTTAAGACGAGGCCTATCCAACAGTGGACGTCGATATGCTGATATGATGATGATGTTAGTTGAATGAGGTAATTATAACTGATTATAATCTAGCTCTCTGAAGGATAGAATCCGTAACGAATAAATCCGACAGAGAACCAAAGTTATCGACATACTCGTAGCTCAAAGAATTAGCAAGCTGAAGTGGCAGTGGGCCGGCCATATTTCGCGAAGAACCGATAACCGCTGGGGTAAACGAGTTCTTGAGTGGAGATCGCGACTCGGCAAACGTTGTGTAGGACGCCCTCTGGCCAGGTGGGATGACGATCTGCGAAAGACTGCAGGCAGATGCTGGATGCGTCAAGCTGAAGACAGGGCGCTATGGCGCTCATTAGGGGAGGCCTATGTCCAGCAGTGGACTAGTATAGGCTGATGATGATGATGATGATGATGATGATGATGATGATTATGATAATCTAGCTACCAATTAAACTAGATAATGCTATCAATTTTATATCTACAGATTATAGAAGGAAATATAAGAATTGTGCAAAGAATTTTTCCGATGCGATGTTTTGACTTACCCACAGGTTTGTATAGGTAAGATAGATAATGATAATAAGAGTTTAACTTGATAATCTTTTAACCTAACGTAATCTTATCATACCAAATATTCAATAAACATTGCAGCAGAATCGTATTTCGTATTCCCTCGCGACGTCTCAAGGCACTAACATGTTTTTAAGCGTTACACAGACTTTGTTAGCGCTCGTAGTTCTTAGTGTTTCGATATTTTACTTATATTTACGGCGAAACTATGCATATTGGAAAAACCGTGGCATTCCTTACGAGAAACCCAACATTCTCGTTGGAAGCCTGTCGTTTGTGATGCGGACAAGTGTCTGGGAATACTTTCTGGGTTTAAGGGATAAATTTAATAAGGATGACTATATCGGAATATTTATGGGATGGAAACCAACATTGGTGGTGCAAACGCCGGAGCTGGCAAAAAGGATTTTGATGAAGGACTTTGATTATTTTCATAATCGGACGCTCCGCTTGAACGAGTCTGCGGACCCGTTGGGTGCCCTCAACGTGTTTACTGTTAAGGTATGCCTTGACAGATAAAATTTCCTATACTTAACCTTGATATCAAAACTATCAGGGCCTCACCTCGACCTCAACCTCAACAGCCTGTATTGGTCCACTGCTGGGCTGTTTATCTCATGGAGTGCCCAGAATCCCCACGCTGGGTATGCGGGTTGAGGATCACAGTTTGGTGGTATAATTATTAAGCCGGGGTCGCTGCTGCCCGCCCCCCGTGGATATTCCTTAGTCGCCTCTTACGGCACCCGCAGGAAAAGTTGGGGTGGTGCAAATTCTAAGCCAGCACCACACAGCTAATCAACTCACTTTAAATCCTCGCACCGGACTGCACGGAGGCGGTGCAGGACAGAAGCCAGTGGCGATCTATTGTATTGTTTATATTGATGTTGTGTGGATTGTCCAGCATTATTTATTGTACCTACTTATAAAGAATCGAAATATCAACAAGAAGAAACCAATAATTACTGAGAACCTTATAAAGAAGTAATAGTACTAGTATATATGTTTGCCGCCACCATATTACTTCTCACTGCTAGAGCTCTACGCTCCCTCTCAATGTCCACATCGTCAATAAGGTCCTAATGATTACCTGTTTTTTTCAGAATCCAACCTGGTCAACGATGAGGCACGAACTATCCCCAATGTTTACTTCGCTGCGGTTAAAAATGGTCACAGAACTGATGAATGTGAACGCTACAGAACTGGTTCACAAAATTAGACGAGACCACATTGACAAGAAAGAACCAGTCAACATGAAGGTACCGCTAATACAAAGTTAGATAAAATGACCAAGCAGAGCCTACTTATTTGAAGGTCCTCGTGTCCTCCAGTGTCTCGGTTTCTACTTAAACCTAGTTGTACTCTAGCTATTCATACTTAATTATATTAGAAGAAGAATATCGAAAGTAACTCTGTGCCTGTTTTCACGTCTAAACGGCTTAACGGATCTCAATAATGACGACGTCTGTGGCGCGGTGGGCGAAGGTCCGCCTGCGACGCAGGAGGTTGCGGGTTCGATTCCCGCCCCGGGGCAAATGTGTGTACGATCTGCAGATATTTTTAGTTCAGGGCGTTCTGGATGTTTTCTATGTACATTCTGTGTACTAAATATCGGGAATTTGTCAATAAACAAAAAATACAAATTATTCATCTAAATTTATTTTATCGCCTTCAAAGTAGGCCCCATCGCTTGCAATACAACATCTCCAAAGCTTCACCCAGTCTTCCATACATTTTTCATAGGCTATTTGCGGTATGGCCTTTAGCTCATTCAGCGAATTTTTTTTTATGGCTTCTATCGACTCAAAACGTTTTCCTCGAAGTGGTAATTCAACTTGGGAAATATAAAAAAATCAGACGGAGCCATATCAGGTGAATACGGTGCTTGGTCGAGAACTTTTGTTGAATTTTTCGCTAAAAACTCTTTCACTATAATGGCTGTGTGATGGACTGATGGTGCATTATCATGGTGCAGCATCCATGAGTTGTGTTGCCACAAATCTGGACGTTTTCGGCGGATACTCTCTCGCAAACGCTTCATGACGCCTAAATAATATTCTTTATTCACTGTTTTCTCCCTCTGGAAGGAATTTGGAGTGAACCACACCACGGTAGTCAAAAAAAACTGTCAGCATCACCTTGATTTTGGAGCGACTTTGCCGTGGTTTTTTGGGTTTCGGCGCGTTTTCGAGACGCCATTCTGAAGACTGTTGCCTTGTTTGCATGTCGTACTCATAAGCCCATGTCTCGTCGCTTTCGTTGCGCTTTTTGAACAAAATTGAGCTCTTTTGGAACTAGTCGAGCGGCGACGCGTTTCATGCCTAAAATGTCAATGAGAATGTTGTAGACGGACTTAAAAGATATGTTCACCTCACTAGCCAACTCTCTCAGACTCATACGTCGATTTTCGAGCACTAGCTTCTTGATTCTGTCGATGTTTTCTTTGGTCGTAGCGGTTGAAGGTCTACCAGAACGAGGCAAGTCTACTACTACTTCTCGGCCTTCTTTAAAAGCCTTATACCATTCATAAGCCCTTGTTTTCGATATACAAGATTCGCCGTAGGTATTTCGCAACATTTTTAGTGATTCACCACATGAAATATCATTCGAAACACAAAATTTAAGGCACACTCTTTGTTCAACAATATTTTCCATTGTAAAAATCGCCGAGAACTCAAAACTATGTACTATACCAACAAAAAGTGTAGGTAGTTTAAAACAAATTAAATGACAGATCCCGCTCAAACTTTGCGCGCTAAATCAGTACAGTGCTACCAACATGCAGTAAAAAAATTAGAACGACCTCTTTTACACGGGTCTTTTTATTGACATATTCCCGATACTTTTTACACAGAGTAGTATAATAAAAGATATCTATAAATTTAGTGTATTGTATTAGCTGAGCACATTTAATACTACTCCTGCAATACGTTTTTTCCATCATTACTTTTTAGATAATTAGTTCTTGTACATAGTCTAAGGGGCAAAAAGACACAAATTGTTAATTAATAAGAGAAGCCTTGGGTCCTGTAATACAGCTTAGGCTAGTTCGGGATCCTACGGAATCAACATTATATTGTAAACATTTTACATTTGTGTCAGAAATAAACGATTTGATTGATTGATTGATCCCGAAATGGTCTCATAAAATCACGTACTTTATTTATTATGTATACGTTATCTAGTACCCATAACACAAGCTCTGCTTAGCTTGGGGCTAGATAATGCTGTGAGAATTTGTCCAGCATTATTTATTTATTTAATGAGAGGTAGATGGTAACCAGGGGACGGACACATAAAGCTACTTTGCGAGGCCACGGGACTTACAGACAGTTTATTTGAAATACCTAAGTATTGAAAATTATGTATATAATTTTAATCCAAATTAAATAATATAATCTTTAATTTCAAGAATCACTATTACGAGTACAACTCCTAGGCGTTAGTTGATTCACTCATGTTCAACATTATGCCTCTTTTGACAAAGACGTTTTCTGTTTTCAGGAGCTATTTTCAATGTACACTTCAGACACTGTAGGGTCAACAGTTTTTGGTATAAAAGTGAGCGCGCTAAATGACCCCAACTCTCCTTTATGGCATATCACAAGCAACATGGTGAAATGGACTTTCTGGAGGGGCCTTGAGTTTTCTATTTTATTGATGATACCCGCCTTAGGTAGTCTTCTAAGGTAACCCTAAAAATACGTTACAGGTTAAGATTACACTATAAACAAGGTTCTAAGTACCAATGTTCATATAACCAACCGGCTCTAGCAACAGATTATTTTTCTAAAATGTAACCTTCATTTTGATTGTTTTTCATGGAATTCAGTTTTCTCAAATAGGACTCGTAAGAGCCATCAAGAAAACTCACCAAAGTACCTTCTATAAATCTTATTGTTCGTGTATTTTTTATCAAAACTTTTTACAGGTTACAATTTTTCTCCCAAGCCGCCACGGATTACATAAAGAAATTGTTTTGGGATGTGGTAAAAGAACGCAAACAAACGGGCGAAAGTAATGACAAGGATCTCGTTAATCATCTGCTGAAACTGAAGAAAAACCTGAAACTGCCGGCGGCAAGCGGGACGGGTGAGCTAACCTACTTGTTCTGTACCATATTAATGGCAATTATGTGCTTATTTGAAAGGAACTTGGGTATAACGTCCTAGTCACTTTCTTTTATAGGAGTAATTACTGTAGATAATACCCGCTTTACGAAGGAGTAGCGTTGTGTTGAGAGTCTCAACTTGAGACTGGTTAGATTAATACTTATCACAAAATCCAACCAACCTAGCACGTTAACTATCCAAGATGTGACTGATGGAGCTGATAAAAATTGGGCGTGCTTTGAGTTTGTCGTTGAAGGTATAATATAAATACAAGTCATTTTAAATCTAAGAGAAATGAACGAACAAAATTCTTGTAAAGTAGCTATTTCTAATACAAAGACTTTGTTAAATTGTAGAATTGGCTGATAATTTGATGCTGGCACAAGCAGCTGTGTTCATCCTCGGATCGATAGAGACTTCCTCGACGACTCTCTCTTATTGTCTGCATGAGTTGGCACACCATCCAGAAATACAGGTTTGAAATACATTTTGAATACCTATTTGTTTAAAAGATTCAACCATTTTACCGTTGCTCTTCCCTTTTACAGGAAAAACTTTACGAGGAAATCAACGACGCAATAAAACGGAAAGAAAAGGACATTTTGGACTACGATGATTTATTGGAATTGAAGTATCTCACAGCGTGTATATTGGGTACGAAATGTTCATTGAATTTATCGTCGCGGTATTGTCAGTTATTCGCAATATTGAAATAAATTTATTTCATCCCAGAAACTCTTCGCAAGCATCCTCCGGTGCCATATTTGGACAGACAGTGTACAACAAAATACAAACTGAATGATGACGTCACCATAGAGAAGGGCACAAACGTTTTTGTCAATGTTATGGCTCTGCACTACGACTCAAACTTGTTCCCCAATCCGGAACAGTGGCAGCCCGAGCGAATGAACAACGTAGCTGAATCTGATAATTTGCAGTTCAGCTTATTGCCATTTGGTGATGGACCACACTTTTGCATTGGTACGTTCGCTAACTTATGTTCTTATTTTTTCATGGATTACCTACCGATATCGTAATTTTTCAATCATTTGTTTGACAACCAAAACATTATATTTTAAAATTCTAATGACAGAAACGAAGGTCAATAGATGCTTTTCCTATTTATCTATGAACAGAACAGAAATCAAACATTGTTTGTTTGGCGTCTAACGTGTGATCTAAAAGTGGGTAGCCCATGAATATACTTAAACTCCTCTGCCTCTATGCCCGACTCTGTTTAAGCCCATTTAAGCTCCTTTAAATAAAATACTTATAAGTACCTACGCTATTGCCCCAAGAACATTCCAAGCAACCTAAATGTTTATTTTATCACCTAATGCCGCGTTGTTTTGCTTACCCTGTGTAAGTAGGCACTAAAATTCGTTACAACTGTCGGCCTCCAAACCAAACAGGGAAGAATTTCTACCGTTTCAGTGGGCCAAATTCTTGCGAACAGATTTCACAGAGAAATTTCTCAAGCATTTTTGCACGGTGCACAATATCGTTGTTATGAATTATTAAAACTTTTGAACAGTATAAGCATTGGAGTGGGCAAACCAAGACTCGAAAATAATTTCTAGATAGATTTTTTTTTCTCATTTCTGTATAGATCTGTCTGACGAAGATTTCGCAATTAAACCAAGAAACAATCTTTTACCTACATGTCGTTATTTGCAATAGTCTGCAGTTAGCTTAACTGTTTCAATTGTAAATATTACTTCTAATATAGTATCAACATAAATAGATTATAATATATTTAAATTATTATATTATGACGACAGCATAATTTGTTTCTATTCTTTTATGGTACCTTCCTTTGTCAATAAATAATTGGTCTACGATGAGCTATGAAATAAGAAGGTTGTCTTGAAAGTCTTAAAACCTTAGTTTCTGATATCTGTGCTTGAAACCGAAAATTTAACTTAACAAAAATTTAAATAAAAGTGAAGTGAAACCTTGGACGTTTTTATTCTCCTGGAAAGTTTAATTTAACAACATTTATCCACATAATGTAGTTTATGATGTATAGTAGAAAGTATTACGCTATCGTTCACTTTTTTTTTCAGGAAAACGCTACGGGGTGATGCAAGTGCGCGCTGCCCTCGCGCAGGTGCTGTCCAAATACAGGGTGTTGTCGATCACTGATGAGCCCTATCGAGTTACTCCGGATCCTTACAGCGTTTTTTTATCACCGATAAGCGGGGGGCGGGTTCAATTTGAACTACGATAATTAAGACTATAGCCTGGTGCCTGCTTAAAATTTGTACCATTCTTCCCGCTGGTGTAGTAAGAAGGTATTAAGGGATCCACCGGGGGCGGGCAGCAGCGACCTGCAGAATAATTCTACCAACGAACTGAGATCCCCAACCCCAGCGTGGGAAATATGGGCACCATCCCCTCATCTATGGGATAAAAACCAATAGGGGGAGGCCTGCTTCCAGCAGTGTACAAATATAGGCTGTTGAGGTGAGGAAGCAGAGCTAGTTACCATTCATTATGTTCAAAAATGGCGCCTCAGTTCTTTGTGTATAAATAATATTAGGATAATTTATATCGGTAATTTCGTAAAATATCGCTTTCGCCATTGACGCCCAACGTGGCATAAGTATTGCTTTAGAAATAAAATAATGGTCTTCCGAATGTGTTTATTTAATTTCGCGAAAAGTATTTATTCTCTTTCCCTAGGCGTTTTAAACATTTTCATTAAACAAGTTATACAGAAGCAAAAAATTCCGGTGTTTTCGCGAAAAATACCTACTTTCAGGGCGTATCTGTTTTACGGCCCATTACTTCTGATTGATTACTTACTTATCGTTCGTGTAATAAAATGTCTATGTTATTCAATTCCTACAATCAGTACCAAATCAACAAATTGTATGTTTTGCATTATCACTAAGTCAAAACCTTATTCTTATCCCAGTCGTTAAAATCATTTATTATGGACACTATTATGAAATTGAAGTACGCTGACCAAGCTTTCATTATAGATATATTTTGCCAATGTGTTTTTTATTTATTTATTAACTTGTTTACATGTTGTTATATTACATAGGTCTTAGCAGTTAAGTGATAGTCTCAAACATGTACCCCGTTGGGGCGCTACAAAATAACTTAATACTAGTTAAAAAACTAATTTAAAATTAAATTAATTAGCTTCAAAAAACACTTGTGTCTTTATGTATAAAGTCGTATGAACTTACAAGATAATTTGGCAGACTCGCACAAATAGCTATAGCTACCGGTAGCTATTGGTGCGATAGTTCCTAAATTTAGGAATGTCAAACGATACATTTCGATTCCTTGATCGATTCCTAACGATTCCTAAATACTTATTATAGCTAGTTTTGATGTCAAATAGAAGATAGCTATTCAATTTCAGAATCTATCGTCTGTTTGTCATTCCTAAATCCTAATTCTAATTTTATCAAATTCTAAAACAACGGAATCGACACCAACTTACAAATTATTATAGTAGGTCAACGTAAAGTGTCGAAAAATGGCCCTCTGAAGATACGCCCAGTGTGTTCCGGCCTAATGGTGATGAGGCTCATTACCGATGCAAATGAGCACAACAGCCAACAGTGGCTATTAGCACAGACCTAATAGGCCGTTGCTTAAATCTGCCCATTATAAATAATCCAATTTAGTTTATCCACAATCATAACAGACTACCAATCGGCCAAAACGGTAAAATTAATTAGTATATCTTGGGCAATGTATACGCTTCTACGACAAAACTCTATGACATGCAAATATTATCAGTAAATAAATTCAAAACTTGCCGTTCAAAAAGGCTAACTATTTAGAGGATAGTTTAAAAAGCTTGGGCGGGTTTTTCTCCAACTCAAAAAAAATCAACTCAGAGGTTTCTTCGTTGCTTCTTTACTTTAGTCGACATACCAAAGCGACAGAATATAAATAGATAAACCAACGTTGTCTGGTAACGATCGCTTTTGAACGATAAGACCGCACTTGTAAGTTAATTTTTATTTTGTTGTTGTAAGTATTGTTTCAATCAATGTCCAATAAAAAAATTCAACCTATGTAATCCAGTTTTGGTGTGAAGCATTGCTATAAC